>JAEOAD010000055.1:632500-1265000 GCA_036365145.1 Orientallactaga sibirica
CATCTGGCTTACGTGGGTCCTGGAGAATCAAACCAGGATGCTTTGCAGGTAAATGCTTTAACTGCTAAGGCATCTCTCCAGCCCTTGTTTTTTTTTTTTTTTTTTTTTTTTTTGAGATAGAGTCTTGCTCTAGCCCAGGCTGACCTGGAATTCACTGTGTAGTCTCAGGGTGGCCTCGAACTCATGGTGATCCTCCTACCTCTGCCTCCCAAGTGCTGGGATTAAAGGTATGCACTACTATGAGAGAGAGAGAGAGAGATTGAGAGAGAGAGAGAATGGGCGTATCAGGGCTTCCAAAGGAACTTCAGATGTATGTGTCACCTTGTGCAGCTGGCTTTACGTAGGTACTAGGAATTGAACTCTGGTTGTTAGGCTTTGCTGGCAAGCACCTTAACCACTGAGTTATCTCTCCAGCTCTAATTCCCAATTTCTATAGTCTACAGAAGCTCTGGGCTTACTCTTTTCTAGTGGGAAGAGTCTGGCCACTGAGAGGATTGGCATTTGCTAGCATCTCAGAGGTTTCTGAACATGCTGATCTGTTGAAGGACTTTTGATTGACACACTGCAGCATGTGCTTTCATGGGGACCAGGAGGGCCACCTTGGCGGCACCTATGAGGGAGCTCAGGCAATGAGCGGATTGTTTTTCCCTTTACAGGAGACAGAAAATCTCACTGATATGGACGTGGTGGTGCACACCTTTAGTCCCAGCACTCGGGAGGCAGAGGTTGGAGGATCCCTGGAGTTTGAAGGCAGCCTGTGGCTACAGAGTGAGTTCTAGGTCAGCCTGGACTAAAGTGAGAGCCTACCTCAAAAACAACAACAACAGGCCTGGAGAGATGGCTTAGCAGTTAAGGCATTTGCCTGCGAAGCCAAAGGATCTCAGTTCAATTCTCCAGGACCCACGTAAGCCAGATGCACAAGGGGCACATGCATCTGGAGTTTGTTTGCAGTGGCTAGAGGCCCTGGAGTGTCCATTCTCTGTCTGCCTCCTCTCTCTCTCTGCTTGCAAATAAATAAATAAATAAATAAATAAATAAATAAATAAATTTTAAGAAAACAACAACAAGAAACCTCACTAATGAGGCAAACAGGGACACTCGCAGTGGAAAGCCAAGATGCGAGGTTGGGACTTGACTGAGGGAAGTGAGAAGAATCCAGGCCCAAAAGTCCCACCAGCCCCTTGGCTTTTATTACTAATGCTTCTGCCTTTCTTCTGCAGTAGTTCCATTTTCTAGGTGTCTCTTCCCCATCAGAGCCAAGGTAGGGAGGATTAGAAAGAGACCACCGGAAGTCAGTAAAAGGGGAAGATGCGTGTAAGAAGAGGACAGGACAGATACTGTAAGGCACAACTTATATTGTCAACCTACTGTGGCTATGTTAAAGACTCCCATACATACATTACTGAGAGTCGATCACTGATTTTAAAGTTTTAATTTCTATAGTTAAGATTTACGACATAATATAGAGTATGAAGCTAACTTAACATACTAACATTTCTCCTTTGGAGGAAGTTTTATCCACTTCAGGATGCATAGTATGGAAATACTTTCATATACAGGATAGCCTAATTTTTATTTGTTTAAATATGCCTAATATGCCCAAGATTGCAAATGCATCCAGCCAGTAATATTGCTGTCTGAAAAAAAAAATATTGCTGTCTGTATGTGGAAGACATGTTCCCATGGATCATATGTGAAGATGTCAATAAGCTTGCATTAAGCCACCTGCTTTGTAAATGGATTGATTAATAAATAACTTATATTTCTATTGTCAAAAAAAAAAAAAAAAGAGGACAGGAGTTTCTCCCAGTGGGTAATCACTGAGCTGCCAGCCTGTTCTCATCCTGTGCAGCTCCAGAATAAAGTGTGGGGAGGAAGTGGGGGGCATACGCAGAGGGAAGCTAGGGGTGTTTGTGGACCAGAGACGTCTGCAGGTGGATGGTCCTTGCAGGAGCCTGTGATGGGCCTGGGAAGAAAATAAGGGAAGACCCTCCCCCTTCTAATTCTTCCTATGGCTCCGTGTAAAAGATAGCCAGCTCCCAGCCACTAGACTAACAGGGGACCTCAACCTGGAGGAGGAGCTAGGGGACAGACAAATGGCAGGGGCACGAGGCCAGGCTGCTAGTATCCTGGGAGAGGCTTTGTCGAGTGGGATAAGTTGAAGTAGAGCTGGAAGGCCCCGATTTATTTGCGAGTAGAGAGAGGGTGAGGCAGAGAGATAGAGAGAGAGAAGGGGCTCCAGGACCTCCTGCCCTTGCAAATGAACTCCAGCTGCATGCACCGCTCTGTGCATCTAGCTTTATGTAGGTACTGGGGAATCGAACCTGGGCCTTTAGGCTTTGCAAGCAAGTGCCTAAACTGCTAAGCCATTTCTCCAGCCCTTGTCTCAGTTTTAATAACTAAAAGAGATGAGGAAGTTACATAACGTTTATTATGTTTTCAAAAACAATGACAAGAAGCTTAAGGGCACTAATGAGAGAAGACACAGAAAAAGAAGAACTGCTCCCTGTCTACCTGCACAGGTCCGTCCTCCTCAACTACCAGCTGTAGTAATGACAGTGGCCTTGAACTTCCCAATCCTCACTAGATTGCCCACCTCCCCCCCAGCATCCCTCATAGAACAAAATGTTAGCATGGCTGTGAACCACAATGCCTAGAAGACTTAGATTTGCTCTGATTGGACCATCTTGGGTCGCAAGACCACTCTTGAACCAATCGCTGTGGCTAAAGAATGGAACGTCCCATTGACCAACCCTATGTTGTGTTTCTAGCCCTGGATTTGACTGTGGTAACCACCCTGTACCTAGAAGAAATGAGGGGGCTTTGGAGAAGAGGAAGGGGTTGAGCGTGAAAAAATATTGCACTGGGGACTTTCTTCTGTTCCTATTGCAGGAGTAGAGTGGAACTAGAACTGAAATTTC
Source organism: Orientallactaga sibirica (assembly GCA_036365145.1). Taxonomy (NCBI): domain Eukaryota; kingdom Metazoa; phylum Chordata; class Mammalia; order Rodentia; family Dipodidae; genus Orientallactaga; species Orientallactaga sibirica. Next base: position 635,422 of record JAEOAD010000055.1, read on the forward strand.
AGATGTTTCATAATTCTATTTTTTTTTTTTTTGGTGTCTCAAGGTAGGGTCTCACTCTAGCTCAGGCTGACCTGGAATTCAGTCTCAAGGTGGTCTCGAACTCATAGAGATCCTCCTACCTCTGCCTCCCCCGTGCTGGGATTAAAGGCATGCGCCACCATGCCTGGCTTAGATGTTTCATAATTCTCTTAGTAATAACTATTTCTTGTAAATAATGGATCCAGAGTGGGCAGAATTAAATTTACTACAGTAACAAAAGGAAATCAAGGGTCTAGGGAGATGGTTCAGTAGTTAAAAGTGCTTACTGGGCACGGGGGAGATGGTTTAGCAGTTAAGGCACTTGTCTGCAAAGTCAAAGAACCCAGATTCAATTTACCAGGACCTATGTAAGCCAGGATGCACAAGGGGGCGCATGCATCTGGAATTTGTTTGCAGTGGCTGGAGGACCTGGAACTCTGATTTTTTTCCCTCTATCTGCTCTCTCTCTCTCTCTCTCTCAAATAAATACATTTTAAAAACATTTTAAAGTGGGCTAGAGAGATTGCTTAGCAGTTAAGGCACTTGCCTGTGAAACCTAAGGACCCCAGTTTGATTCTCCAGGTCCCACATAAGCCAGATGCACAAGGTGGTACATGGATCTGGAGTTTGCTTGCAGTGACTAGAGGCCCTGATGCACCCATTCTTACTCTCTCTCCCTCTCTGTCTCTAATTAATTAATTAATTAATTAATTAATTAATTAAAAAGTGATTGCTGGCCTGCAGAGATGGCTTAGCACTTAAGGTGCTTGCTTGTGAAGCCAAAGGACCCTAGGTTCAATTTCCCAGGACCTGCATAAGCCGGACACACAGGGTGGCACATGCATCTGGAATTCTGTTTGCAGCAGCTCGAAGCCATGGTACACCCATTCTCTCTCCCTCTCGCTCTGTCTGCCTCTGTCTTTCTCTCAAATAAATTAAAATATATATTTAAAAAAGAGATAAAGAGAGGAGAGATCCTTCTCTTGAAAAAAAGATGCAAGCCGGGCGTGGTGGCACACGCCTTTAAATCCCAGTCCTCGGGAGGCAGAAGTAGGAGGATCACCAAGAGTTCAAGGCTACCCTAAGACTACATAGTGAATTCCAAGTCAGCCTGAGCTAGAGTGAGACCCTACTTCGGAAAACAAAACAAAAAAAAAAAAAAAAAAAAGAAAGAAAGAAAGAAAGAAAAGAAAAGAAAAGAAAAAAAAAGATGCAAGACATGACACACACCTTTAACCCAGCACTTGGGAGACAGAGGTAGAAGGATCACTGTTAGTTTGAGGCCAGCCTGGACTACAGCAAATCCACAACCACCCCCCCCCAAAAAATTACAGATGTACATGCACCACCACACCTAGCTTATGCAATGCTGAGAATCAAAACCCAGGGCTTCGTGCATGCTGGGCAAGCACTATGCCAGCTGAGCTATATCCTCAACTTCTTCAAAGGAGTTTTTCTGTATGACTAAGAACCCAATACTGAGGATCCCGCATCTTTGGTGCAGCATGGCCGTGCTTGGCTGTTTGCCATGTATGCACAGACTGAGGTGAGTGTGCAGAGCTCTGGGCTGAAACATCTCATTTAATCTTTCCTTAGTTGTCTCCATTTTATAGGTAGGGAAACTGAGACTGTAGAGGCCAGTACTCGCCTTTCTGATGAACACCACCAGTAAATCTGAGCTAGGTGTACTGATAGACAAAACCCCAGCAGTGGCCGACGGTAGTGGTACATGCCTATAATCCTGGCACCGGGAGACCAAGGTAAGAAGATCGATGTGAGTTTGAGGCCAGTTTGAGGGCACCAGAGTCAAACACTGTCTCCAAAACAAACAAGAAACAAGAGGACTGGAGCCAGGAGAGTTTCCAGGGGAAGAGGATGAGGAAGGTAACCCAGGAGGGAAGAAATAGGAAAGGGCCTGGCACTACCCTGCAAAACCTACAAATCTAGAAGTTCACAGCTGTCTGTGTGCTGGGGCCCAGGGACCATGTGGGGAGTGGCTTGGGGCTAAAAACAAAAGGACCAAGGACCAGAAAGGATGTGTCCATTGCCCCACAGCCCTGCTCCCCTCACGATCATCCCTGGGCTCACATTAGCATTCCACCATGGGAGCCAAGGACTGTCCACTCTTAAGGCCTTTGTGTTTCTGTTGGAAAGAGGTCCCCTGCTAAGGCTCTTATGGGTCAGTGCTGGGAAGACTTAAAATAGGGCAGAGATTAGAGAAATTTTTAAACACTGTATGTGTTTTGTGCCAAACCCTAAAAATGGGCCCTGGAGTTCACGATGACTCAGGCCCTCCCCCTAGGGACACTTGTGCTGCAGAGCACACTATACTGGCTGCGCTGGGTGAGTGGTTGGGCCTTGGGGTAACCAAAGGATGGAACCCTCTAGCGCACCTCTATCCTCTGTCCTCATTTTCTGGTGGACAGGGAAGTCAACCTCATCAGCAGTGCTTTGAGTTCTGCCTGTGGTTCTGTCTCTAGCAGGACACTCAGGTCCAGGTGGGGCGGGCCTCACTAGATGTCCAGCAGAGCGTACTGTACCTCCCACTTGGGCGGTCCTCTTCCTGCTGGAAGGCAGTGGCCTAGGCACAGTCCCATGGTGACATTGCCAAGGGCCTGGCATACTGGCCTGACATTGCCCCAGACGACCTCTGTTGTGTACATAGTGTACCTATGGGTGTGACGCTGTGAACCTGCCATTTAGCAGCTGGGCAAGAGCAGACCAACCCAGCAGGGTTTCTTCTCACCTTCCGCGCTAGAGCTTAGGATGCCGCGCCTCACGTGCCTCATTTTTCCAAGGGTGAATAGCATGCTACAGTTCTCTGGGCCTCTCATTCAACCGGTGAATTTCTTCACAGCATCCAGGAAAGGGGTGTCTCAGAGACGAGAGGATGCAGGCCAAGTGCCCCAGAAACTTCTCCAACAAGTACCTTTGGCTAGAGTGGGGGAGAGGGAGATGCAGGGATAAAACAGACAGATCTCCTTATGTAGCCTTTGCTGGTCTGGAATTCACTATGGCCCAGGCTGACCTCAACCTTGCAGCAATCCTCCTGCCTCTGCCTCCCACGTGCTGGGATTACAGGCATTTGTGATCACACCCAGCTTGACAAGTGCTGTTTTTATATTTTTATATTTTATTTATTTACTTATTTGAGAGAGAGAGAGAGGCAGAGAGGGAGAATGGGTGCACCAGGGCCGCTGGTCACTGCAAACAAACTCCAGGTGCATGTACCACCTTGTGCATCTGGCTTTACGTGGGTACAGGGGAATCAAACCTGGGTCCTTTAGCTTTGCAGGCAAGCGCCTTAACCACTAAGCCATCTCTCCAGCCTGACAAGTGCTCTTTTTAGTCTTGTGAAGTGAGTGGATGAGAAGGGGTCAAGATGGTCTCTAGTGGAGGCAACCCCATGGTTTCAAGGAAGAGACTTCAAGGCACTGAGTGCTCAGAAGGGAATAGTAGGGGAGGAGTTTCATTAGCTCTCAGGGTCTTGGGTGAAATGAGGAAGAACAGACAAGTGACGTGGGAGACGGGTACTTCTGCTGGGGAGAATGTGAGACCTAAGGCTGTCATTGTCGGAGGGTGAACAGGGGAGCCCACTGTAGGGGCCCAGCCTGGGCCTATATGATATGGTGGGAATCCCTGAACTCCAGATCGTCAGAGCCAAAGGGGTCTCAGATCCTATAGCATCCTGCACATTTTGGGGGGAGCAGGGTTTTGAGGTAGGGTCTCAATCCAGCCCAGGCTGATCTAGAACTCACTCTGTAGTTCCAAGCTGGCCTCAAACTCACAGGGATCTTCCTACTTCAGCCTCCTGAGTGCTGAGATTAAAGGCATGTGCCACCTCATGCAACCTTTCTGCACGTTTCTTGAGTGGGGACACTGAAGTTTGGAGGGAAGCAGAACACGTTCCCAGGTTACGCCATGTGTCAGCAGTAGAGCCCAGCCTCAAGCTGGGACCTTGCCACCCAGGCTAGACCATTTTCCAGTCCGTGGTCAAGTAAGTCAAACCCTCTGCAACTTGGAAACAGAGGGTCCCTAAAGAGACCATATAGTGCCTCTGCTGTGTTCCTCAGATAAGAAAATGAACATCAGTGGGGGCCAGGAACCTGCCAGAGGTCTAAACAGAGGTCAACAAAACTGAGCCACCAAACCCAAGGGTCCTGAATTCCAGCCTAGGACTTCTCACTGCTGCATCGTTTCCTGAGGAGGGAAAGAGCGGAAGAAAGGATGGCTGGAGTGCTGAGCACCTCTTTCTTTCTTTCTTTCTTTCTTTCTCTCTTTCTTTCTTTCTTTCTTTCTTTCAATTTTATTTATTTATTAATTTTTTTATTTGAAGAGAGAGGGAGGGAGGCAGAGAAAAAAAAAGAGAGAATGGGTGCACCAGGGCTTCTAGCCACTGCAAAGGAACTCCAGACATATGTGCCACCTTGTATATTTGGTTTACTTAGATACTGGGGAATTGAATCTGGGTCCTTAGGCTTCACAGGCAAGCACCCTAACCATTAAACCATCTCTCCAGTCCCCCCCCCTTTTTTGAGGTAGGGTCTCGTGTTAGCCCAGGCTGACCTCACTCTGTAGTCTCAGGGTGGCCTCCTACCTCTGCCTCCTGAGTGCTGGGATTAAAGATGTGCGCCACCACGCCTGGCTCCTGCTTCTGTTTTTGTTAAGTAGAAACTTTGTATGGACACATCATGTGCTGGTACCATCCTTTCCCTCCTCCCAGCCCCCACTCCACTGAGGGTCCTCCTTAGTGGGATTGCTGGTATTCACCATGGAGGTGTGGGCTATGCGTTGGGAGAGCAGCAGTCTGTCACTGTGGGAGGGCACAGCCAAAGGCATTGGCCTATTTCTTTCTGATTCCCACATCCAAGGCAGATGCTCTTGCCCATGTTAACAGAAAAGAGAGGTACGGAGAGGCGAAGCACGTTGTCCACAGCCACACAGAAACGAAGGAACTCAAGTGTAGACTTATTCTGTCTGCTTCTCAAGCCTGGTTCTTTCCCAGGCTGGGTTGCTTTGGGCCCCAGGGCTGACAATGCAAGGATGTGGGGGGAGGGGAGCCAGGGGCAAACTCCAGGACCGAGTTCCAGCTGTTCTCTTATACCAGTAACAAAGATCAACAAAAGTGACCTTGGTACAGCAGGGAGGGGCTACCTCCCACTGACAGGTGGCTTTTTTTTTTTTTTAAAGGTATATTGATCCACACCTGGCAATAAAGCCACAGAAACAAACCACCGGTAGCCGGCTCCTGGCCGTTGAGAGCCTCAGCTTCATAGACTAACCTGGGCTCTTGGACTCTCCCAGTTCTTAACACGGAAAGATGTCCTGGGCTCCAGGTCTACCCCACAGGGGAGAAATCGTGTCCACAGATGCCCAACTGGGCTCACGCACCCTTGCCGCTACACCCTCGTGGCCTAGCTCTAGAGGTGGCCGCTGTTTCTTCCGCAGGACTGCTTTTCTCACTCGGAGCTGCAAGGTCCCCACGGTCACCACTGGAGCCTAGAATCATTGCCCCAAGACTCTGGGATAGGCCAGTTGTGACCATCTGATCTGATCTGGGTCTGACACTACCTGGGCCGGGACTGCGCTGCTGATGTCATTCCTAAGAAATGTTCACAAAGCTTTAGGCCTCTGCTAACGAGCCAGACCTCAAACCTTCTTTTGTGCTGGCTCCATCTTACTGTGTTCCCCTCATGACTCAGATCTGAACCTTTCCAGAAATTCTCTCTTGTGTTTCTCTTCAGTTTCCGTCTTGGGGCTGGAGAGATGGCTTAGCGGTTAAGGTACTTGCCTGTGAAGCCTAAGGACTCGGGTATGATTCCCCAAGACCCAAGTAAGCCAGATGCACAAGGTGGCACATGCATCTGGAGTTTGTTTGCAGTGGCTGGAGGCCCTGGTGTGCCAATTGTCTCTCTCTGCCACTTTCTCTCAAATAAATAAATGAAAAATATGCTTTTTAAAGATTTAAGGCTGGAGAGATGGCTTAGCAGTTGAGGTGCTTTCCTAAGAACTTTTAGGATCCAGGTTCAATTCTTCAGGACCCACGTAAGCCAGATGTACAAGGCGGCGCATGCATCTGGAGTTCATTTGCAGTGGCTAGAAGCCCAGGTGCACTCATTCTCTCTCTCTCAATCTGCCTCTTTCTCTTTCTCTCTCTCTAAAATAAATAAATAAAATATTTTTTTAAAGATTTAATTTTCATCTTGTAAATACTAACATTTCATAGAGGTATGCCATAGAGTTTACCAGCCTTATCTTCACCTATACCACCATCTCCTTTCATGCTAAAAACAGTTTGCTGGGCCTTGCGAGGATGGCTGTAGTGAGGGCTAGAGAGATGGCTTAGCAGTTAAAGTGCTTGCCTGCGAAGCCTAAGAACACCTGTTCGGATCTCCAGGTCCTGTGCAGTACCCAGATGGAAACGTGATGCAAGCGTGCAATGTCGCACATGGGTACAAGGGGGCCCACGAATCTGGAGTTCATTCACAGCAGCTGAAAGGCCCTGGCACGCCCATTCTCTCTCTGCTCTCAAAAATAAATAAAATACTTAAAAAAAAAAAAAAAAAAAGATGGCCACCGTGTCCCTGAGGAGAGCATGGCAGTGGCAGGGGTCCCAGAAATCACTGCTGAGATGAGTAGAACCCCTGTCCTCAGGAGAGATTAATACAAGGCCATGGGAGCCCAGAGACGGGGAAATGAGGCAGGTCCCACAGGGTGTCCTAGTGGGCTTTCTGGGAGCTGCCCCACAGGCAGCTCAGACCCTGAAAACAGGTGTGATGGAGTCCTTGGGAGGTGGGGGTGCTACAGTCTGGCTTGGTTTGGGTGGAGGCCTTCCTACGGCAGGAGGGTAGGCCAGATGCTTTCAACCCTTTGCCTCATGTGTGTCCCTCAAATGAGTATTACCGTCTTCCCTTCCCGCCGGGCTTGCTGGCAGAGGGAAACTGAGAGTCAGTCAGGATGGGCTCCCACATGAACTCCTAACCAAGAAACTTCAGCCACGGGGATGTGGACCGGACCTGCAGTCTCTCCTGATCCCCCTATCCTGGGACTCCAGTCTACTTGGGGAGAGGAGTCTTCAAAGTCTATGTGAGACTGTGTCTCAGTAAGATTCCAGGAAGGGTGACAGTGGAGGAGGTTCAGTCACTGGCCAGGTGCCTGTGAGCATCACCCTAGGAGGGACAGACAGCTCAGCTCTCTCCTCCTGTCTGTGGGCCCAGGACGGGCTGTTCAGGAGCTGGGGCTGGCTGCAGATCAGAATACAGGACCCACCCTGGCCCAGAGGCTAGGCCTGCAGCGAGTCCAAGCTAAACCTCCAACACAAGGGTCCATTGTGGTCGGCTCCCTCGGCCCTGGGCCCTGCCAGCCCTTCCGGCTCCCGGAAAATGTTTTCCTTCTGGCAACTCTGGGGCAACCCTGCCCTTGGCCAAGATGCTAACGGGCTCCACCCCTGGGCCTCTCCCACTCAGTGGGGATCCTGGACTACTGGCAGCTCACTGTTTTTTTTTGGGGGGGGCGTGGTCAGCGGGCATGTCAAACACAGGGTCCCTGAGGTTCAGGGGAAGGGGCACAGGCCAGAACAGCACACCAAGACCAGAACCTGGCACGGTGGCCATCTCTACTCAAGGGGGTGGCAGGAGAGGTTGGACCCGGAAGGGGAGGGGCTGCCTCCTCATACAGCCCTTGGCCGCAGTCTGGAAGGAAAATCTGGGTTTAGGTGGAGGCTTGCTCACCCAAGACCTCTGGGGAGAGCTGGCCCCCCCTGGACCAGCCGTGTGGCCTGCTAGGGGGTCAAGGCTCCTCCTAGCAGCTGGAGGTTGGAGGGTTCCGACTGGGGGTTCAGCCCAGCATGCTGTGCTTTTGAACCAGGAATGCACTGCACTGGGGTGAGGAGAAGCGCCTCTGGAATTTGGGGCTCGGACGAGCTTCATTTCCAAACACTACGCAGACATAGGGCAGAGCCCCCGCCCCCAACCTTCACCGGGCGGACAGCGCCACCTGGGGCTCAATGAGTGGGACTTGAATCCCGCTGGGGATTCCACCACCGCGTTGACATGGGAATGCCAAGAACGCAGTGTTAGCTATTTTGTTTTTCTTCATTTATTTGTGGTGCTGGAATCAAACAACACATTGCAAGCACTCTACCCTGGGCTACTGCCCCACCCCAAGCCACTCTTGTTCTTTTTAAATTAGAACAGTAGTTTACTTTTTTCTCCATTAATATTTTCAATCCCTTTTTGTTTGTTTATTGATTTAATGAGAGAGAGAGGCAGAGAGAAAGAGAGAGAATGGGCGCTCCAAAGCTTCCAGCCACTGCAAACAAACTTCAGACGCATGCCCTACCTTGTGCATCTGGCTTATGTGGGTCTTGGGGAAATGAAACCGCAGGGCTTCTCAGGCAAATGCCTTAACCACTAAGCCATCTATCTGTTCAGCCCAATTAATATATTTTATCCTTAAAATTTTTTTTCTGTTACAGAAGAGACATTTATGAAAGTATGAAAAATTATCAAAGAAAACAGTCAGCGACTTCCCACCATTGGGATTTTGGTATGTAAGCATCACTCTGTATCTTTCAGTTCTTTTCACCCATGGAATCACCCATCCAGGGATGGAAATGTTTAGAGAATTGCTTCTTTCTGTACTAACGTGCACAGGTTTTCCTTCTCACATTACTCCTTAAACAATTAGCAAACAGCTGTTTAGCTAGACTTCACATTGCAGTAGGTATTGTATATGAATTACATTATATAGAGAGTTGTGCATAGGCCATATGCAAATACGATACCACTTCTTAGAAGGGACTTGAGCATTCCTGGATATTGATACCTGTGAGAGTCCTGAAACCAATTCCCCATGAGACTACAGAGTGAGTTCTTGGGCTAGAGTGAGACCCTACCTCGGAAAAAAACAAGCCGGGGGTGGTGGCACATGCCTTTCCCAGCACTTGGGAAGCAGAGATAGGAGAATCGCCATGAGTTCAAGACTACACTGAGACTACATAGTGATTTCCAGGTAAGCCTGGGCTACAGCAAGACCCTACCTCAAAAAACTCAAAACAAAACATTTAATGCCAGGCGTGATGGCACACATCTTTAATAAAAAATTTTTTTAAAAAAAGAAGGTAGCGGGGTGTGGTGGCGCACACCTTTAATCCCAGCACTCGGGAGGCAGAGGTAGGAGGATCACCGTGAGTTCGAGGCCACCCCTGAGACTACATAGTTAATTCCAGGTCAGCCTGAACTAGAGTGAGACCCTACCTTGAAAATCAAAAAAAAAAAAAAAAAAAAAAAAAAAAGAAGGTAACTAACAATTCCTCCATGTATACTGAGGGATGATTGTATTTCTATACAGTCTATTTATTTATTTATTTATTGGTTTTTCTAGGTAGGGTCTCACTGTAGTTCAGTCTGACCTGGAATTCTGGAATTCACTATGTAGTCTCAGGCTGGCTTTGAACTCACAGCAATCCTCCTACCTCTACTTTCCCAAGTGCTGGGATTGAAGGCATGTGCCACTATGCCTGGCTATTTTTTCTTTTTAGAGAGAGACAGAGAGAGAGAGACAGAGACAGAGAATGGGTATGCCAGCAGTCTCTCAGCTGCTGTGAAAGAACTCCAGATGTGTGCGCCCCCTTGTGGGCAAGTGCAGCATTGTGCCCTTGCGTCACTTTGCATCTGGCTAAACGTGGGACCTGGAGATTGGAACCGGTGTTCTTAGGCTTAGCAGGCAGGCGCCTAAACTGCTAAGGCATCTCTCCAGCTCTAAATATTTTTTATTTATTTATTTGTGACAGAGAGAGAATGGGCACGCCACTGCAAATGAACTCCAGGTGCATGTGCCGCCACTTTGTGCATCTGGCTTATGTGAGTCCTGGGGAATTGAACCTGGGTCCTTTGGCTTTGCAGGCAAGTGACTTAACTGCTAAGCCATCCCTCCAAGAAGTGCATCAGTGCACAAGAGTTGAGATTTTGATGTCAGGCAATGAGGGCTTTTAAGGTCATTTGCATAGAGTTCTGCAGTCCTGCTCCACCTGTTAAAATGCTTTTCTGCACACAGCTTCATGCATTGCATGTCTCATTATCATCTTAACCCTCCACCCAGGGGTGTGCATTTTCTCTGGCCACCCTCAGATGTTCTGGAGTGCTTGGAACGTTTCCCCACCTGTGTCAATGGCTACATTTAGTAGGAGGGGAATGAGGTTGATCTTCTGGGGGGTGATGGGGAGCCCCAGTCTTCCTGTTTGCCAACTGTTTTTTGTTTATCTCCCAGGCCTCACTTCCTGCCCTGCTTTCTTGCCTCACACATGTTGGTGAGATTGTGAAGCAACTGGAACTCACACAGCTCTCAGGGGGGTAGACACAAACACAGAAGTTTCTTTTCTAGTTAGCATACAGTTTTAGGTATCATTCAGTCTGGAATTTTCTTTTCTTTGTTTTGTTTTGTTTTGTTTTGTTTTGTTTTGTTTGTTTCTGGTTGTTTCAAGGTAGGGTTTTACTCTAGCCCGGGCTGACCTGGAATTCACTATGTAGTCTCAGGCTGGCCTTGAACTCACGGTGATCCTCTGACCTTTGCCTCCAGAGTGGTGGGATTAAAGGTGCATGCCACCATGCCTGGCCCTAAATTTAATTGTATTTTTTAAACTTTTTGTTGACAATTTCCCTACCTATAGACAATATAGTATGATCATGATTCCCTCCCACCACTTTCTCTTTTCCCCCTCCACTGACCCCCTTCTTTCCAACTAGTCTCTCTTCCACTTTGATGTCATCATTTTTTCACTCCTATTATGCAGGTAGTGTCAGCCACTGTGAGGTCATGAATACCAATGGCCCCTTTGTGTCTGGAAGACACAAAGCATTCCTCCCCTTCCTTTGGCTCTTACATTCTTTCTGCCATCTCTTCTGCAATGGTCACTGAACCTTGGAGGCTATGACAGAGATGTCTCACTTGGTGTTGAACACACCACTGTCATTTCTCAGCACTTGACCATGTATATTCTATTCTATATGCATATATATATATATATATATATATATATATATATATATATATATATACACACACACACACATACACACACACACACACACACACATATATATATATATACACATATATGCATACTAGTAAAGCTGTTACACCATGCACTCTCTATTCTATATGCATATATAAAGCTGTTAAATTAAGTACAGTAAAATCAGCCGGGTGTGGTGGCACACTCCTTTAATCCCAGCACTTGGGAGGCAGAGGTAGGAGTATAGCTGTGAGTTCAAGGACACCCTGAGACTACATAGTGAATTCCAGGTCAGCCTGAGCTAGAGTGAGACCCTACCTCGAAAACTTCACTCAAAAAAAGTTAAGAAAGAAAGAAAGAAAGAGAGGAAGGAAGGAAGGAAGGAAGGAAGGGGGAAGGGTAAACTGCATGGTAGCATTTTAATGTCTCTACATTTTTCCTTTGTACAGCTGCAACCATAATTATTTAGATTTCTATTATTGGACCTTTATGTTTTCTACTAGTCCCCCTTTTTTAATATATTAGTGAGAGGGAGAGAGAGAGAGAGAATTGGCAGGCCAGTGCCTCAGCCACTGCAATTGCACTCCAGATGCTTGTGCCACCTAGTGGGCATGTGCGACCTTGCGCTTGCCTCACGTTTATGTGTCTGGGTAATGTGGGATCTGGAGAGTTGAACATGGGTCCTTAGGCTTTGCAGGCAAGCATCTTAACACTAAGCCATCTCTCCAGCCCTTACTAGTCCCTTTGTTTCAAAACATTTCAACACAGAAATGAAGAGTGTAACAAACCCTTGCACCCATCACCCACTTCACTGCAAGCTTTGCTTTTACAAACCTTTGATTCAATGCACATTCTTTGCCCACATTCCAGTTTCCTTCCAATCTGTACTGAGTACAATTCTGTACTGAATTCAATTCAGTTTAAATCACTTCCTCAAAACCTGGCAATGCCTTCGCAAGCAATGTGATGGACAGGACCTTGCTTTGCTCTAGCGAGTTAGTCTGGTGGGGGAGGTAGACACTGGATTGGAGTGACCAGTAGGGACTGAGGCTGTGTAGCTGAAGGGAGTCCTCATCCTATTCCCCCAGGAAGGCCTGGAGGATTCTTGGAGGAATTTTCTAATCCATGTTTTTCCCCAGCTTCACCCAGCTCTGCCTTTTTTTCCCCTTTGTGCCACAGGGAGGCGCCAGAGGCAACCTCTCACAGCCTCCCTGTCAATTTACATGGGAAAGAGGCTCCGTGGGGTTCTATGTCCCTTCAGTCTGGGGTACCCTGGCCAGGTGATGGCCTTCTTGTGACTCCAGACTTCTCTTGGAGTTAGATTCAGTGCAACAATATAGATACCCACTGTGAGACAGCTCTAGTCGGCAGAGAGTGCTTTGGGCTCCACTGCCCAGTCCTTGCTTGAGGAGGGTCCAGGGGTCCACCTGCGTCTCTCCACTCTGCCCCAGGAGGGACTGATGCTCATTCAGCCACTGTCCCTTTGTTTTGTTTTGTTTTGTTTTGTTTTGTTTTGTTTTGTTTTGTTTTGTTTTGTTTTGTTTTGAGGTAGGGACTCACTTTAGCCCAGGCTGACCTGGAATCAGGGTGGCCTTGAACTCAGGCAATGCTCCTACCTCTGCCTCCTGAGTGCTGGGATTAAAGGTGTGCGCCACCACGCCCGGATCACTGTCCCTTTCTCACAGAGGCCTTCCAATAACACACACTGACTACAGGTAAACAAGACGTCCACCCAGTAAAGTTACAAACCTGAGTTTCATGAGCTACGGAATGAAGACAACCTTAGGGACACCACTATCTAAGAGCAAGGTCAGGATTGTGGGTGGAGGAAGTGCAAATGAGTCACCAGGGACTTCCAAAGGCCTAGCCTAACATTAGCCCAGCCCAGAGTTTAGGTCCCCAGGGGTCCTTCATAGCTGGGGGCCTAGTCAAGGGTCAGGGTGTCTGCTTTCCACAGCCAGCTAAGACACAAGTCACTAGGGGACAAAAAAGCCAGACAGGCTGGGTGGAGCTCTACTTACTGTCGTTGGTCACATTTCTTTCTCACAGCAGAGTCTTAAGAGGCAAATCTCTCGTTTTACAGAGAAGGAAGTGGAAGCTGGGCAGGCAGTGTGAGGTCTCAGGCCTGGGCTTGTCTGTCTTTCCATCGGTGAAAGCTCTCTTTCTGAATCATTGTGCATGACCCTTACCTCATCGACCCATCCTCCTGCATCCCCCAAGCCCTGCCAATTGTATGCATGCTCTCAAGCTCAAGCTCACGTGCACCCTGGTGGGTACATTGATGAACACAGGTGCAAGCTGCCTGCCACTGATCAGCGGGGGGATGGGGGGGAGATTTTGAGCAAGTCACTTAACCTCTCTAAGGCTCAATTTTGTCATCTCACTGGAGTTGTTAAGAGAAGTAGATATTATATGTACTTGGGCATTGTGGATACTATTCTCAGCTCTCAGGACACTGGGGCTGAAGGATTTTGAGTTTGAGGTCAATCTGGCCTATATAGTATGGCTCTCTCTCTCTTGTTTCTTTCTTCTTTCTTTCTTTTTTTTGGTTTTTCAAGGTAAGGTTTCACTCTAACCCAGGCTGACCTGGAATTCACTATGTAGTCTCAGGGTGGCCTTGAATTTATAGAGATCCTCCTACCTCTGCCTCCCGAGTGGTGGGATTAAAGATGTGCACCTCCATCATGAGCAGTGAAAACAGTGGACACTGAATATTCAAGTTTGGCCATATGGGTCCAATAGTGGCATGTCTGCTCTTAGGGTAACCAACTGCTCCGTAATTGGACTGAAGGCCCTCTCTACGGGAGGGAATACATACCTGGTACTGAAAAAACCTAAGCAAAAGTCTATCGCAGGGGAGGTCATGAGCCTTAGGGGTATAAAGCCTGCTCTTATCTGACTAAATGTATATATTATTCCCACCAAGCTGCCCTGAAAGCACTACACTTAATGTTCATATTCACATATTAACACTACTCTCACTTCTGGTTAGAGAAGCTTCTCTTTTCAGATGGCGATGACCACTGGGATGACCCAAAAGGTAACACAGTGCTGAGAAGAAGAGATAGAGGAGTGCCCAGCACTGAAACACCTCTGTCACACCCTCCAAGGCTCAGGGACCATTGCGGAAGAGGGGGCGGATAGAATGGAAGAGCCAAAGGAAGGGTATGACTTCTTACAATGCAACTGCCCAGACAGAAATTGGCCTCGATATTCATGACCTTGCAGTGCCTAGCAATACCTTCTCAAGACCCTCAAAATAGAAGAAAAAGATGATGACATCAAATTGAAAGAAAGGCTAATGGAGAGAGGGAGGGGATATGATGGAGGTTGGAGTTCTAAAGTGGAATGGGGGGAGGGGAGGAAAATATCATATGTTTTTTGTATGTAAGTATAGAAGGTGTCAATAAAAAAATAATAATTAAAAAAAAAGCTTCAAAAAAAAAAAAAAGATGTGCACCTCCAACCCCAGCTCAAGACTTTTCAAGAAACAAAAAAGAGGTCTGGAAAGATGGTTTAGTGGTTAAGGCACTTGCCAGCAAAGCCCAAGGACTCAGGCTCCATTCCCAGGGACCCACGTGAGCCAGATGCACAAAGTGGTATATGTAATGGATCAGGAGTTCATTTGCAGAGGCTGAAGGCCCTGGCACACCCATTCTAGCTGTCTCTCTCCCTCTTCCTCTCTCTCAAATAAGTAAATAAAAATAAAACAATTTTTTTTTGTTGTTGTTTTGGATTTTCAAGGTAGGGTCTCACTCTAGTCCAGGCTGACCTGGAATTCATCATGTAGTCTCAGGGTGGCCTTGAACTCACGGTGATCTTCTTACCTCTGTCTCCCAAGTGCTGGGATTAAAGGCATGCGCCACCACACCCGGCCTAAATAAAATATTTTTAAAACACAACACCCCCACACACAAAAAAAAAAAGAACAAGAAAAGATAGACCTTTTCAGTGTCTAGCCAAGGTATTTTTGTTCAAAAAGGAAAACTGCTCTTTCAATTCTTCTAGTGATATTTCTTCAGTCTCAGTATTCTCGGTTGTTTATTTGTATTGTATTGGTGCTGTTTTGTCTTTTTTTCTGGGCGGGGGGGGGCATGGTGTTCAAGGTAGGGTCTAGCCCAGGCTGACTTGGAACTCACTCTATAATCCCAGGCTGACCTCAAACTCACAGTGATCCTCCTACCTCTGCCTCCTAAGTGCTAAGATTAAAAGTATGTGCCACCACATCCAGCTGTTTTGTTATTTTTTGAGATGGAGTCTCAGGCTGGCCTTGAACTCCTGACATCAGTCTAGACAGAAAAGAAGGAAGCATGTAGAACTGCTACCTCCCCTGGGTGACAGGGCGGGGTTGGCTTTGGGCCTATCCCCGATGTCTCCAACCTGCTCCTAGGTCTGGCTCCTCCTGCGCTCCTGGGAGTTGGCGTAAAGTGCAAGGTTATCTAATTCAGCTCTGGGAGGATGGGCCAGTCCCTGCCACCCTGTTCCAGGAGGACATAAATAGTAAGTCTGCTCCCTGCCCCCTCCCAGGGATCTGAAGGGCTGGGGGCTGGGAGCTACCTTAGGGCTCAAGGGATTGGCCTGAATGCCTCTTGCCCTTAATGTCCCCTTCAACCTGTGTCAGTAGGGTTTTGTGGCTCTCGGCACCCAGCATGGTGGCAGGTTCCTGCAGGAGCTCTGGCTGGCCCCTTGCCTGAAGTGGGGAGTGAGTTCTATCTCTTGGCACCGTGGGGCCAGCTCACACTCCCTTTGGCTTGGAGCTAATTTTAGGACCTCCTTGACCATCATCTCAGCTCAGCTTGGGTCAGTTCCCAGCCACTCACTGGTAGGGTCAATTGGGGTCCCAGAGGAGTAGGCAGGCCAGTCTCAGATTTGGCTCAAGACACGCAACTAGAATCGTTGCCGCCTGTCCACCCTCTCCGTCTCCTGGAGAGTCATCCTCAGTGCTGACTGGCAGGATGGGATGGGAACCTGTCTGCTCCCAGCCTGGCACACTCTCTGCAGACAGACAGACTAAACCCCGTCTGAAGGTCACAAAGACAGAAAGGGCCCTGGAAGGCTATCAGAATACCTCATCTGCAGAACCAAAGGCCAGGGAGGCCAAGATGCTGGCTTAGGGTCACACAGTAAACGTGGCAGAGCGGATATAAAGCTTGGACCACCCCAGCTGGGCTCCAGGCCCTATGGGTGACAGTACAGGGAAGGTCCCTTCTCAGGTTGCTGCTGAATGCTAGCTCAATGCATATGCCTTCTGTTTTCGTGTGCCCATGTTTGTGTATGTATGATGTGTGTGTTTGTGTGTGAGTGTGGGCGCGTGAGCTGCACTCAGAGGGGAGCCTTGGGTGTGGGTCTTCAACTCCCGCCTTGTTTGCGACGGGGTCTCTGGTAGTTCTGTTGCTGTGCTCACTAGGCCGCCTGGCCCATGAGCTGCCAGGGTTTCTCCTGTGTCCAGCTGGGATTGCCGATGCTCTGTTCTGCATTTGGCATTATGGGGGGTTCTGGGGATCCAGAACTTGCACTGGCCTTATCAACTGAGCTACCTCCCTACACTACCCACCCCCCACACTTTTTTAGATTTTTCTTTTTTCTTTTTCTTCTCCTCTTTCTTTCTTTCTTCCCTTCTTTCTTTCTTTCTTTCTTTCTTTTTTTTTTTTGAGATAGGGTCTTGCTCTAGCCCAGGCTGACCTGGAATTCACTCTGGAGTCTCAGGGTGGCCTCCTACCTCTGCCTCCCTAGTGCTGGGGATTAAAGGCGTGAGCCACCACACCCGGCCAGCTCTGGATTTTTCGAGGTAGGGTCTCACTCTAGCCCAGGCTGACCTGGAACTCACTCTATAGTCCCTGGCTGGCCTTGAACTCACAGCGATCCTCCTACCTCTGCCTCCTGAGTGTTGGGATTAAAGACATGCAAGGCCTCTACCCACCTCTTCTCCTTCCCTCCTCCCAAGTAGGGTCTCACTCTAGTCCAGGCTAACCTCGAATTCACTGTGTAGCCTCAGGGTGGCCTCGACCTCACAGCAATCCTCTTACCTCTGCCTCCCGAGTGCTGGGATTATAAAGGCATGCACCACCATGGCCAGCTGTACCCACCTCTTTTTGACAGGGTCTACTATAGTTCAGGCAGGCCTCGAATTTGATTCTTGAAGAGTGATGACCTTGAACTCCCGATCCTCCTACCTCTATCTCCCAAGTGCTGTGATTG
Organism: Orientallactaga sibirica; assembly: GCA_036365145.1. Taxonomy (NCBI): domain Eukaryota; kingdom Metazoa; phylum Chordata; class Mammalia; order Rodentia; family Dipodidae; genus Orientallactaga; species Orientallactaga sibirica. Next base: position 652,652 of record JAEOAD010000055.1, read on the forward strand.
CCACCATGCACCACACCTGGCTTCTTTTTCTCTCCTATCCTCACTTCTTCTCTTTTCTGCCTTCTCCTGTCCTATCAGCCATGCGTCCCCCCCGCCCCCCTCCCCCGCCCCAAGCTGGCTGAGAGGGACAGAAGAGGTTAGAAGACCTGGGAGACTTCTTGGGTCTCAGCATAGGCGGCTATGCTCACCACAGGGGAGAACGCTGCCTGGGCGCCCCCCCCACACACACACACTGCCCCAGAACCTTGAGTCTAAGTGTCCCCAGGCTTCCCTCAGTCTTGCCCCTGGTGGGGAAGGACTGTGTTGCTGGAGGGAAAGGAACGGACATAAAGTTGACCGTGGTCTCTCATCCCCCGGCTTTTGCTCCAGCCTTTGGCCTTTCTGTTCCTACCTCCTGCCAGACCCATCATGGTTGCTCCTTCAAAGTCTTCCTTGGCTCCCCAGCTCCTCCTTCCTGCCAAGCTCAGCTGCCCTCCAGCTAGTTTGCCCAGGGAAAGCCTGGTATGCTGGGCAAGGGGAGCCAGCCAGTGAGCTGCAGTTTAATTTTCCAGAGTCTTCACTCTTCTGGTAGCCTGGGAACTCCTAGAATGCTGACCTTAGAAAGTGCTAGATCTGAACCCTCAACTCCACATCTATCTGTGTCACCTGAACCACGTGGGTCCCCCACCTCTGAACCTAGCTGCCTCATCCTTATTCACTCTGGTCCCCTTCAAGACTCCTGTGGGCTCCACCTGTCTCCTGGATCTCCTGAAGCCCAGGCCATGGGTCTGTGTGCTCCTGCGGGCCTTTGTTACACTTGGCTGGTGCTCAATAAATGTGTAATGGCCCACCTCAAATCCTTTTTAATTTTTTATTTTTTTTTTTTTTTGGTTTTGCAAGGTAGGGTCTCACTCTGGTCCAGGCTGACCAATTAAAAGTCTGTGGCCTTGAACTCTAATGGCCCACCTCTGCCTCAAATCCACGCCCGGCTTTTAAACAAGCTTTGAGTACATAAATAAATCTAATGTCGACTAACTCTGAAAACACACATGCACTTGAGAAGCATCTGGATTACCCAGCTGAATTGCAGAGTGGACTCTCCAGATGATTGAAGACAAATGAATCCTTTTTTTTCTTTTTATTTATTTGTTTATGAAAGAAGAGAGATAGACAGAATGGCCAGGGCCTCTAGCCACTGCAAATGAACTCCAGATGCATGCACCACCTTGTGCATCTGGCTTATATGGGTACTGGGAAATGGAACCCAGGTCATTAGGCTTTGCAGGCAAGTGCTTTAACTGCTGAGCCATCTCTCCAGCCCAGATTAATCTTTTTTTTTTTTTTTTTTTTTTTTTTTGCAAGCAGAGAGATACAGACAAAGAGAAAGAGAGGGAGAGAGAAAGAGAGTGTGTGAGTGTGTGAGTATGGGTATTCTAGGGCCTCTAGACACTGCAAACAAACTATAGATGCATGTGTCACTTTGTGCATCTGGCTTACGTGGGTTCTGAGCAATGGAACCTGGGTCCTTTGGCTTTGCAGGCAAGCACCTTAACTGCTGAGCCATCTCTCCAGCCCAGAAAAATGAATCTTAAGATGAGAAAGAAAAAAGGCAGGATAGGAGGAGGAACTGCCTTAAGCCAACATAGGAAGCCAAAGAATGGTCTGCCATCATCGTGGGAGGTGTGAGATGAGCTGAAGCTGCCAGAGGACAGGTCCATGAAGTCTCCGATGCCAGGTCAAGCAGCTGGACTTTATCGTGAAGGGAATGAAAGCCATGAAGTGGTTTGGGGAAAGGGAGTGACAGGGTTGGGACTCATCTCCAGTCGCTGCATGGAGTACAGATAGAAGGTGGAAAAAGCATTGCTAGGGGACTGAGGAGATGGCTCAATGATTAAAGGTGCTTGATTGAAAAACCTGCTGTCCTGGTTTGATTCCTCAGTACCCACATAAAGCCAGGTGCACAGAGTGGTAGGTACATGTTTCTGGAGTTCATTTGGAGTGGCAACAGGCCCTGGCATACCCATGTACACATATACTTTCTCTCTCTCTCAAATAAATAAAAACATTTTTTTGTTTGTTTTTCGAGGTAGGGTCTCACTCTGGCCCAGTCTGACCTGGAATGCCCTCTGTAGTCTCAGGGTGGCCATGAGCTCACAGCGATCCTCTTACCTCTGCCTCCCGAGTGTTGGGATTAAAGGTGTACACACCACGCCTAGCTAAAAACATATTTTTTTTGAGAGAGAGACAGAGAGAGGAAGACAGACAGAGATGGGCGCGCCAGCAGCTTCTCAGCCACTGCAAACGAAATCCAGAAGTGTGCGCCCCCTTGTGGTCAAGTGTGGCATTGCACCCTTGCATCACTTTGCATCTGGCTAAACGTGGGACCTGGAGATTGGAACCACTGGAGATTGGAACCAGCATTCTTAGGCTTAGGAGGCAGGCGTCTTAACCGCTAAGCCATCTCTCCAGCCCTAAAAACTTTTTTTTTTTTTTTAAGAGAGCAATGCTAGGGCTGGAGAGATGGCTTAGCGGTTAAGGCATTTGCCTGCAAAGCCAAAGAACCCACGTTCAATTCCCAGCACCCATGTTAGCCAGATGCACAAGGCAGCGCATGCATCTGGAGTTCGTTTGCAGTGGTTAAAGGCCCTGGTATGCCCATTCTCTCTGTCTCTCTCTCTCTCTCCCTCTTTCTCTCTGTCAAATAAATAAATAAAAATAAAAATATTTAAAAGAAGAACAGTGCTAAGGCTAGAGAGATTGCTTAGTGGTTAAGGTGCTTGCCTGCAAAGCCTAAGGAACCATGTTCAACTCTCCAGATCCCATGTAAGCCAGACACACAAAGGTGAATTAAGTGCAAGGCTGTACATGCCCACTAGGAGGCACAAATGTCTGGAGTTCGATTACAGTGGCTGAGGCCCTGGCATGCCAATTCTCTCTCTCTCCCTCTCTCTCTAACATAAAAAAATAAATAAATACAAATTTTAAAAAAGCAGTGCTAATGAGCCTTCTCCTTTTACGGTTCAAGTGAGGATGAAGGATCAATGTGAGTGGAACTGAGAAACATGAGAAGGATAGTAGAGAAGGAACAGTGGCCAGGATTAGTGCTGGGTTGGATGGTAGACAGAACAGTATGTTGGAGAAGATGAAGAGCTGAGCTTTGGTCCATCAGGGGAGAAGATATCTAACATGAGACAGCTAGACTGGTCCTCAAGACAGGAAGTGACCTTAGGCCCCAGGGAAGGATAAGGGATAGGGTGAGCAAAGAATCTGACAAGGTGAAGATGATGTCTGAGGTCCTAGGATAAGGGACCCCTGCCCCAGGATAGGGAAAGAGTGGCTAGCACCAATGTCTGGGCATGAAGAAGAAGAAGAAGAAGAAGAAGAAGAAGAGGAGGAGGAGGAGGAGGAGGAGGAGGAGGAGGAGGAGGAGGAGGAGGAGGAGGAGGAGGAGGAGGAGGAGGAGGAGGGGGAGAGGAGAAAGAGCAGGAGGAGGGGGAGCAGGAGGGGGAGGAGGAGGAGGAAGAAGGAAGCCCATAGGTGGGCTGAGTTGGCAGCCTTGGAAATCAAATCAGTTGGCTTAGGGCTGCTATTGTACAAACAGGCAGAAGGAGGCCCAGCAAGGAGTATGGGTGTGTCAGGTCATGGGGAAGGCACTCAGCTCCTGACATAATGCTATGCCCTGGGCCAGCTTGGCTGGGAGCGGGAAGTTCAGTGTGCCTTTGGCACTGAGCTCCCTGGCCATGCCCAGGTGTGGCTCCATCCCACAAGCTGAAATCCCCTTTAATCTATCCCAGTGCCCCAGCTCCTGACCCGGGACAGCCAGACACACCAAGGTGATGCAAGAAATACATTGGCTAAGAAGGTCATAAACCAGGAAGGAAGCTACTACTATTGTTTGGTTAAATGGATATATTATGTCCACCAAGTTGTCTTCTAAATATTTATGTTTATGCTCATATATATTTAAATATTTTTATCTATATGAGAGAGAGAGAGAGACAGAGACAGAAAAAGTACGGGCATGCCAGGGCCTCCTGCTACTGTAAATGAACTCCAGATGCATGCAACACTTTGTACATCTGGCTTTATATGGACATTGGGGAATTGTACCTGGCCTGTCAGACTTTACAAGGAAGCACCTTTATTATTATTGAGAGAGACAGACAGAGAGAGAGAGAGAGAGAGAGAATGGGCACATCAGCAGCCTCTCAGCTGCTGTGAATGAACTCCAGACACACGCACCCCTTTGTGGTCAATGTGGCATTGCACCTTTGCATCACTTTTTGCGTCTGGCTAAACGTGGAACCTGGAGATGGAACAGGTGTTCTTGGGCTTCACAGGCAGGTGCTTTAACCACTAAGCAATCTCTCCAACCCCAAGGAAGCACCTTTTAACCACTGAGCCATCTCTGCAGTCTTTTGCTGATATATTAATGCTGCTCTCACTTTTCTTCTCTTTTCAGATGGGGCTGGCCACTCAGGAGACTCAAAACTCTTCAAAGTGCTAAGAAAATGGTACAGTTGAGTTCTTGGCACTGAATGAGACATCTCTATCACCCTCCTCCAAGGCTCAGAGTCCATTGCAGAAGAGGTGGCAGGAAGAATGAAAGCGCTAAAGGATGGAGAGGAGTGCTCTGGATGCTATCTTCTATACACACAGTAGCAGTTGCATTCATGACCCAGTCTGCACAAGACCTGCGTAGTATTGGTCCCATTAACATGTTGTCATGGATGATGAAGGAGGGCAAAGAAAAAAGAAATCAAAGCCAGGTGTGGTGGCGCACATCTTTAATCCCAGCACTTGGGAAGCAGAGGTAGGAGGATCTCCATGAGTATGAGGCCAGCCTGAGACTACACAGTGAATTCCAGGTCAGCCTGAGCTAGAGTGAGACCCTACCTCGAAAAACAAACAAGGAAACAAAATGAAAGAGAGACTAGTTGGAAAAAAGAAGTGGTTCAGTGGAGGGGAATAGGAGGAAGGACAAAGGAGGATGGTGGTAAGGATCATGATCAGGGTATATTGGGTATAAGAATGGAGGTTGTCTGCCAGGCGTGGTGGCGCACGCCTTTAATCCCAACACTCGGGAGGCAGAAGTGGGAGGATCACCATGAGTTGGAGGCCACCCTGTGAGTACATAGTGAATTCCAGGTCGGCCTGGGCTAGAGCAAGACCCTACCTTGAAAAACCAAAAACCAAAGGAAAAAAAAAAGAAAGATGTTTTGAGCTGGGGAGATGGCTCAGTAGTTAAAAGCATTTGCTTGCAATACCTACCAACCTGTTTGATTCCCCAGTACCACCTGAAGCTGGACACAAAGTGGCACATGTACCTGTGATCCCAGTGCACCTTAGGCAAAGGGAGGTGGAGCTCAAGGGCCAGATTCATTTGCAGCAGCAAGAGAGACCTTGTTTGGGGCTGGAGAGATGGCTCAGCAGTTCAGGCACTTGCCTGTGAAGCTTAAGGACCCAGGTTCAATTCTCCAGGTCCCACGTAAGCCAGATGCACATGGTGGCACATGTATCTGGAGTTTGTTTTCAGTGTCTAGATGCCCTGATGTACCTATTTTCTCTCTGTATCTCTAATAAATAAATAAAAATAAATATATATATATATATATATTTTTTTTTAAAGACCTTGTTTCACAAAAAGTGTAGCACAGTTACTTTGAGGTTGTCCTCTGATCATCACACATGAGCCATGGCACATACACCATACATGCACACATGCACACGCACATAAATAAATAAAATTTTATACATTATAGCTGGGTGTGGTGGTGCATGCCTTTAATCCCAGCAGAAGTAGGAGGATTTCTGTGAGTTTGAGGCCAGCCTGAGACTACCTAGTGAATTCCAGGTTAGTGTGGGCTAGAGTGAGACCCTACCTCACAAAAAAAAAAAAAAAAGAAAGAAAAAGAAAAAAATATACGTTATATACACATATAAGGTGGGCATCTGCACATGTCTGTAATATAAACAGTTGGGAGGTAGAGGCAAGAGGACCAGGAGCTCAAGGTCATTCTCAGCTACATAATAAGTTTGTGGTCAATCTGGGCTACATGAGACCTTGTCTCAAAAACAAAACAAGGGTTGGAGAGATGGCTTAGCCTTTAAGGCACTGGCCTGCAAAGTCAAAGAACCAAGGTTTGATTCCTCAGAATTCATGTAAAACAGATGCACAATGTGGCACATGTGTGTGGAGTTCGTTTGCAGTGGCTAGAGGCCCTGGCATGTCCATTCTCTCTCAATAATAATAATAATAATAATAATAATAATAATAATAATAATATGATGATGATGATGTTGGTTTAGGGGCCTAGTGAGATGGCTTAGTGGTTAAGTGCTTGCCTGTGAAGCCTAAGAACCCCGGTTTAAGGCTCAATTCCCCAGGACCCACATAAGCCAGATGCACAAGGTGGCGCATGCATCTGGAGTTTGTTTGCAGTGGCTGGAGGCCCTGGCACGCCCATTCTCTCTGTATCTGCCTCTTTCTCTCTCTGTCTGTTGCTCTCAAATAAATAAAATAAACAAAAAAATTTTAAAAAATAATGTTGGTTTAGCATCTGGATGGGATCCAGGGAAGGTTTCTCCTCTCTCTGTCTCTCCAGGTATCCAGACATCAATACCTGAGTTGCCCTGCTCGGTTGTTTGTGTGGTCCACTGGGGCAGACAGGTGGGAGTCCAGCCCCTCACAAGCAGCAGCCCCTAACCCCAGTCTGTGCAAGAATCATTACTCTGTGATGTTCTGAGTCCCCACCCAAGCTGGACTGTAAACAGGAGAGTGCACAGTGCCCTCCCACCAGTCCTCAGGGAGCCACAGGGACACTTGTCTGAGGATGGGAGGACTAAGCTGAAGGCACTAAGGCCATTGAAGACCTCTTCCATGCCAAGCACTGCCCTAGCCATGGTCTGGAGATGATGGCAGAGCCTGACAGGACCCAAAGCCATGCACAATATAATGTTAAGCAGGGGAGGGGGCTAGAGAGATGGCTTAGCGGTTAAGGCACTTGCCTGTGAAGCCCAAGGATCCAGGTTCAATTCTCCAGTACTCATGTAAGCCAGATGCACAAGGTGGTGCACGTGTCTGGATTTTGTTTGCAGTGGCTGGAGGCCTTGGTGCATCCATTCTCTCTCTCTCTTTTCCTCTTTCTCTCTCCACCACCCCGGAATAATTAAATAAAATATATTTTTCTTTTTTTTTCTTTTTTAATTTTTTTTGTTTATGTTTTTTTATTTTTATTTGAGTTTTAGGTTTTTTTTTAATAAAATTTTTTTTTAAAGAAGGGAAAAGTGAGACAAAGAAACACAGAGCAGGGGTGGGGTGCCCATTTCAGTAGGGTGCCATTTGAAGAAAGCCCCGCAGGCCTGCGTAGCCCGGTGGATGACTCCTGGGTTCTCAGGGGCACAGCCCGCCTGTGACCACTAGCCCCACCTACAAACTCCAGTCCCACCCACCAAAGCTTCAGGGTGCCTCCCCAACCTCACCCTCTCAGTACCTTCCCAGAGTCCAGTGAAGCTGACAAGCCCCAGGGCTTCCGCCCTGTGCCTGGCATGTCCCATCTAGCCTGGCAAGCTGAGGTGACTCACCTGGGGGGTGTTAGGATCCGGGAAATAGCTTGTTCCTTGGGTGGGAGCAGGAACTCTCTGCCTTACTCATGGGTGAAGGCTGGAGGGGACCTGCTTTTTCCTAAACTGGGGACCCCTTTCTGCTCTGTGGAAGACCTAAGCTGCAGCTAATTTGTTGAGAGGTGCCAAGGATTTGCCAGTCCTGTCCCCTCCGGGCCTCACTGTCCTAGTCACACATGGGGAGCTGATGGGACTAGACAATCTTCAGTGTTTCTCGCAGTTCTAAATCCTTCCAGGGGCTGGAGAGATGGCTCAGAGGTCAAAGGCACTTGCTTGCAAAGCTACACGGCCCAGATGCAATTCCCCAGTACCCATATAAAGCTGGGTACACAGAATAGCACATACAACTGGAGTTCATTTGCAGTGGCAGGAGACTTTGATGTACCACTGTCTCTCCTTGCACATAAATAAATAAATTTATTTCAAGTTCTTCCAGGTCTGCTTTGTATGCTGCAGGAACTCCAGGAGCTCAGCTGGTTCTCTGGGGTGCTCAAGGCAGGAATGAGTGACAGATTTTGAAATGAGGGGTGAGGGATGTATTGTAGGGTTTATCCAATAAAAATACAGCATGCTCTGTTAAATTTGACTTTCAGATAAGCAGTGAATCTTTTTTTTTTTTTTTTTTGTAAAAGCATGTCTCAAAGATTGCTTATGCTGAACTGTCTGAAATTCAGGTTTCACGGGCTGTCTGTTACTTTAGCTGTGTCTCTAGGTGAGAAGGTGATGGGAACTGGGCGCTGGGATTTCAACGGAGGAACGTTCTAGACTCTCAGTCAATCAGAGCTTTGTTTGCCTGTTTGTTTTAGAGAGCATTGTATTAACTTTTCCTGGGAAGACATGAACAAATGTTTGCGTTCATCACATAGGGCACTGATCAAAGTAACAATTCCACCCAAGTGCAGCTTGGAGAACCAGTGGGTTTAATGGGCTTAATTACAGGAGCACAGGTAAAGGTTACTTACAGGAAAGTGGGTGTTGTAGTCATCTTCTCGTGGCTGGCACAAAGCATGTGACCAAAAGCAGCTTGTGGGAGGAAAAGGTTTATTTTGGCTTATAGACTCGAGGGGAAGCCCCATGATGGCAGGGAAAACGTGGCATCAGCAGAGGCTGGACATCACCTCCTGGCCAACATCAGGTGGACAACAGCAGCAGGAGTGTGCTGAACACTCACTAAAGGAAGCTGGCCATACACCTATGAGCCGGCCCTTAACAACACGCCTCCTTTAGCAAGGCTCCAATTCCCACATGATTACCAGCTAGGAACCAAGCATTCGAAGCACAAGTTTATGGGGGGTAGCTAATTCAAACCACCACAGTGAGTGACACCAAAACAGCCACATCGCCAAAAAGATTCACCCCAGAGCTTCTCCCTTAGCTATATAGAGTCTCACCCCCTCCTTAACCTTCCACCCTTTATCTATTCTAGCATCTCCAGAGGCCACAATGCAACTGAGGCAGAATTACACACACCTGGTACACAGGTGTAGGAGGGAGAGGTTAGACTCTCAGGTGAGGGTCTATAATGACTCTCCCCACCCCACCTTCTTCTATGAGGGAAGGCTCAACGGGCCTCATGGTGAGGGTTGCTCGTGGGTCATTCCAGGTGTTCTATTACAATGGACGTGGCTGTTAATGTTCAGAGAACAGCATTTCACAAACATACAGGGGCTCCCTGTATACATTCAGGTTTCCTTGAACTCGAAATCCTCCTCCGTGAGTGGTGGATTACAGGCGTGGACAGGCACACCCAGCTCTACCAGAGGTCTCACCATCCACCTTTGTGCCCTCTTTGGCCCTAATCCACGGGCTTCTCCTGTGCTTTATTGGAAGGCAGGGGTGTGAGGGAGGGAGGGAGAAGCTGGGACTGGGGGAAACTAGAGCTAGGTAGACAAGCAGAGAGATGCCAGGACTCCATGATACAGCCCCTGAACTCCTTGCCTCCATTCACCTCACCACCCCTCACACCCATGTGCCCTGCATAGCCCTGACTCACTCGTACATTCTAGCCCTGCCCTGGGCTGTCCTCCTCAGCCTCTTGCAGGAACCCTTCCTTGGCTGTCTTTAGCATCATGACCAACCACCTCCTGAGTTCCCAGGGCTCTGCCAGTCACTCTACACTTGGCCAACTAAGCACACTCTCTGTAACAGGCTCTGGATCCTCACAACAGTGGTCAGGAGAGACACGGCTCCTGCTTCCACAGAGGGCACGCAGTCTAATGGGGAGACGGGCCTACAAACGATCTAAAGTGGGGAGGTCCTGGTTCATGTGACTGAAGTCTTTGTGCACGGCACTGACTCTAATGGCCACAAGTGGAATGAATGAATGTGAGAGAGAACAGAGTGGGGAGGCTTCTGGAGAGCCTTCCCAAAGAGGTGGGGCACTAGAGTTTGAAGAAGGGCCTTCTATATTATATTATATTATATTATATTATATTATATTATATTATATTATATTAATTATATTATATTTATTTTATTACATTACATTATATTAGAGAGAGAGAAAGAGGCAGATAGAGTGAAAGAGAATGGGCGCACCAGGGTCTTCAGCTGTCACAAACTCCAGACACATGCACCACCTTGCGCGTCTGGCTTATGTGGGTCCTGGGGAATCAAACCTGGGTCCTTTGGCTTTGCAGGCAAATGCCTTAACCACTAAACCATCTCTCATCCCAAGAGAAGGTCTTGAGTGTGCTGTGAAAGAGGAGGACAGAAGTGGGACTGGCATGGAGGAGGGTCCGTGAGGGTGAAGCTAAGAGGTCCTCATGTAAAGAGCCTACATTATATAATGCTGAGTCGTGCCTTGGCCCCACGCCCAGGGGCCATCTCAGCAAAGGTTCTGGAGCCTGGCCTGTCCTTTGAAGATTTTATATTTATTTATTTATTTGAGTCAGAGAGAGGGGAAAAAGAGAGAGGGAGAGTGAAAATGGGCATGCCAGGGCCTCCAGCCACTGCAAACGAACTCCAGAGTGCACCCCCTTCTACATCTGGCTTACGTGGGACCTGGAGAATCGAACAGGGATCCTTAGGCTTCACAGGCATGTGCCTTAACCACTAAGCCATCTCTCCACCCCTGGCCTGTCCTTTGAGATTCTGCACTTCCCAAAGGCAGGGACTGGGTCTTCCTCCTGCCTTGTCCCCTCTAGCACTGAACCTGACCCAGGAGATGGATTGATAAGAGAGTTGTTGGAAGGGAAACCACACAGTGAGGTTCCCCAGGCACTGGGAGGACCAGTCACACCACATTGTCCTCTCCCTTCTGCCTGGATGTTGCTCAGGGCAACTTGAGTACAAACCATGGTCACCCTGAAATACTAGAAAGAGTGCGTGACTTCCTGCCTCATACAGATGTCCCTGTGGTTTGTGCTTTTGTTTGCCTGGGCCCCCTCATGGCCACGGTCTGGGGGACAGTAACAAAGTCATGTCTACCTATCTTTCATCAAGCCCAGACTGAGTGAGCCAACATCAGCAAATTCAAATTCAAGAAGAAGCTGAGGGCTGGAAGTGAGAAACTCTGACTTCTTTTTTTTTTTTTTTTTTTTTTATTCTTATTTATTAGCAACAGACAGACAGACAAAGAAAGAAGCAGAGAGAGAGAACGGGCGCGGCAGGGCTCCAGCCACTGCAAACGAACTCCAGACGCATGTGCCACCTTGTGTGGGTGGAGAATCAAACTGAGGTCCTTAAGCTTTACAGGCACGTGCTTTAATTGCTAAGCCATTTCTCCAACCCCTCTGACTTCTTTTAAAGTAATTCCTGGGCTATTTCTCATTATGGGCAGTTAGAAACCCACTCTGGCTTCATCTCATTTTGATCTTTGCAGTAGTTCATGTTGTAGATGTCATCAAAGCTGTTAGTTGTCTGAGAGCTTCTGCCATGGCCTTTGCCCAGAAGCAGTAAACCAGGGAAGGAGGGAAGGAAACAGGAAGGCGGGGATGTGGACAGCTCCTGGGGTCATTGGCACTTTCCCAGGTCTCCCCACCCTTCCTGAAGTCCAACACCCTGCCCTGAATCACGTGGCTCCCGGTACTCTTGGGACAGCTAAGCCCTGTGCATTGCACACACAGCATTACCCTGCAACTCAGGCTCACACTGTTCTCCACGTAACACTTCTACCAGGCCCTGGAATGCTCTGCTGCCTCTGCATACCCACCAGTCCAAACCTGCAGCTACTGAGGTCACGTGCTTCCTGAGTGCGCATGAATAAATGCTCAAGGGTGGCTCCTTTCATCCTTTCATTTTTGTTTATTTTTATTTATTTATTTAAGAGTGACAGACAGAGAAAGAGGCAGATAGGTAGAGAATGGGCACGCCAGGGTCTCCAGCCACTGCAAACAAACTCCAGATGCATGCACCCCTCCTGCATCTGGCTTACGTGGGTCCTGAGGAATGGAGCCTCGAACCAGGGTCCTTAGGCTTCACAAGCAAGCGTTTAACCGCTAAGCCATCTCTCCAGCCCATCATCCTTTCATTTTTGAACTCAGTAAGCACCTTGTGCCAGGAACCTACTTTATGCTAAGTGCAGTATTGAGTAACTGCATTCTATTGAGATTTATTTATTTATTTATTTATTTGAGAGAGAGGGAGAGGGATAATGGGTGCACCAGGGCCTCTAGTTACTGACCTGACTTCCTGATTATGGCCCAATGTCATTGCAAGCTCTTAGCTCATGGGCAGGACTGAGACCTTTGGCCTACCTGGTGGCCAGTCAGAGTCACAGGTCTGTCTCCTCACTCATCCCAAGATGGTCCTCTAGGGCTCATCCATGCAAAGTTCACAAGAGCACAAACATGGCAGCAAAAGTGAATGTAAATCTCAGCAGAAGGAAAAATGTGCTTGCATTCCTGGACCCAGACCAGGCAGGGCTGTGCATTACAACTATGGCCCTAAAATGATCCAATTAAGATTATGTGTGGACACTGCAAGCCTTAAAGTTGGTCAGCCAGGCCAAATGAGACAACAGGTGCAATAGTGGCATGTCTGTTATTGGGGAAACCAACTGCTCTCTAATTGGACTGGAGGCCCACTCCATGGGAGGGAATACATCCCTGATTCTGAAAACCTGCAACAGAGATAGTCATGAGCCCTAGGGGTGTAACATCTGCTGGTGTCTAGTTAAATGTATATACTATGCTCACCAAACTGCCCGGTAAGCATTTCTCTTAATATTCATATCCATATATTAATGCTGCTGTCACTTTTGGTTAGAGAAGCTTCTCTTTTCAGATGGTGGCAACCTTGGGATGACTCAGAAGGCACCATGATGCTGAGAAGAAGGGACAGAGGAGTGCTCAGCCCTGAAATATCTCTAATACACCTTTCAATGCTCAGGGTCCATTGCAGAAGAGGTGGCAGAAAGAATGTAAGAGCCAAAGGAATTGTAGGACTCCTTACAACGTGCTCCTCCAGACACAAAATGGCCTGGATATCCATGACCTCACAGTGCCTGACACTACCATCATGATAGGAGGTAAAGATGATGATGTCAAAACAAAAGAGAGTCTGATTGAGAGGGGTGTGGGGTATGATGGAGAGTGGAGCTGCAAAGGGAAAGTGGGGGGAGGGAGGGAATTACCATGGGTTGTTGTCTACAATTATGGAAGTTGTCAATAAAAAAATAAATTAAAAAAAAAAAGATTTTGTGTGGAGGGCTAGAGAGATGACTTAGCAGTTAAGGCACCTGCCTGCAAAGCCAAAGGACCCAAGTTCAATTCCCCAGGACCCATGTAAGCCAGATGTATAAGGTGGCACATGTGTCTGGAGGAGTTTGTTTGCAGTGGCTGGAGGCCCTAGCCTTTCTCTCTCATAAATAAATAAATAAATAAATAAATAAATAAATAAATAAATAAATAAATAAAATGTAGAAATTTCTTACTTCAGTACCCAGCCTATGTTGGGTACAATGCTGACATTGCTGAGACAAAGCACATGACCCAAAGCAGCTGATGGGAGGCAAAGGTTTGTTTTGGCTTACAGTCTCGAGGGGAAGCTTCAAGACAGTAGGGTGGAACACAGCACCAGCAGAGGCTGGACATCACTTCTGCCCACAGCAGGTGGAAAACAGCAGCAAGAGAGTGAACTGAGCTCTGTCAAAGGGGAACTGGCTATAACGCCCCAAAAGCTCATCCCCAACAATACAACGTCTCCAGTAAGGCTCTACCTCCTAAACTGCCACCAGCTTGAGACCAGACACTGAAAGCACAGGTATTCATGGGAGACATCTTTTTTTTTTTTTTTTTGAGGTAGGGTCTCACTCTAGCCAAGGCTGAACTGGAACTCACTGTGTAGTCCCAGGCTGACCTTGAACTCACAGGGATCCCCTACCTCTGTCTCCTGAGTACTGGGATTAAAGGCGTGCACCACCACACCCTGTCATTTATGGGACATCAGATTCAAACCACCACACTCAATAAATTATAATTATTACTAAAAGCATTGTAAAGAGACCAGGGTTTGCCACTACATTTATGTCTGAGGAAAGCACCAGCCAACGGTATCCTGTGCTCCCTCCGTACAGCACAGTGAAATACTTGCACAGTCGAGAAGGAAATAACTCGGTTGGCAGATAGGAACATCAACGGATGTTATGTCAGGTTAAGATATGATTCTACTGTTGGTTTAGATTATAACCACCTGTGGTAAGTTCACACCCCTTAGGGCAGGCAGTCAAATGGCTCATCTGAGGTTCTGCCTAGAGGACATCCCCTAGGCAAGGTTTGTGACCAGGACCTGTAAAAGCACTGTGGGGGGGCTGGAGAGATGGCTTAGCGGTTAAACGCTCGCCCATGGAGCCTAAGGACCCCGGTTCGAGGCTCGATTCTCCAGGACCCATGTAAGCCAGATGCACAAGGGGGTGCATGCATCTGGAGTTCGTTTGCAGTGGCTGGAGGCCCTGGTGCGCCCATTCTCTCTCTCTCTCTACCTGCCTATTTCTGTATCTCTCTCTCTCAAATAAATAAATAAATAAATAAATAAATAAATAAATAAAATATTAAAAAAAAAACACTGTGGGGTCTTGCTGTGCAGAAGGCAGAACCTGGCCCTCTCCCGCTGAATTGTAAAACAGAAGGGTGATGACATCAAATTAAAAGAGAGACTTATGGAGAGAGGGAGGGGATATGGTGGAGACTGGAGTTCTAAAGTGGAATGGGGGAGGGGAGGGAAATATCAGATGGGTTTTTTTGTATGTAAGTATAAAAGTCAATAAAAAACAATAATTTAAAAAAAAAAAAACAGAAGGGTGCCTCCAAGTAAGGGTCTGACACAGAGACAACTCAGGGACTTGAAAGGGAGGGTGGTGGCTCCTGGAGCCTGTGAGCATCTGGACAAGGATGTTCACCACCTACTCAGGCCACATTCTGCTCTGTGTCTGCAGCAGACAGCCTCAGGTTGCTGGTATGAACTTTCAACTCAGGCACAGTTTATGGGAAGAGCGGCATTGATTTGAAGTTCATAGATTCAGGGGAAGGTCCATGATGGCAGAAGATGGCCTCCTTTCCCAGGGCCACAGCACCTAGAAAAAAAGCAGCCATCACCAACACCAGCGAGCACACTTCAGGAACCCCAGGCAAAGCTCCAGCACTTTGCCTATTGTAGGCTGGAATTCAGATCCGCCCCCAGTGACACTTCCTCCAGCCAGGTGGCTGGAGATCTAAATTCCAAGCTTTAATAAACTCCTGAATCTGGCTGGAGAGATGGCTTAGCAGTTAAGGCACTTGCCTGTGAAGCCTAAGGACCCAGGTTCGATTCCCCAGGACCCTCATAAGCCAAATGCACAAAGTGGTGCATGCATCTGGAGTTCATTTACAGCAGCAGAACTCCCTGGTGCACCTATTCTTTCTATCTGCCTGTTTCTCTCTCTCCCTCTCTCTCTCTCTCTGTGTCAAATAAATAAAATTAAATTTTAAAAAGTTATTTAAAAAAAAAACACCTCCTGAATCAGTTGGGGGACACCCATTCAAACTACCACAATATCCTTTTTCTCACCTCTGTCTGAACAGCCTTTTCACAGCATTTTGTTTGTTTTTTTGAGGTAGGGTCTCACTCTGGTCCAGGCTGACCTGGAATTAACTATGTAGTCTCAGGGTGGCCTCAAACTCATGGCGGTCCTCCTACCGCTGCCTCCCGAGTGCTGGGATTAAAGGCGTGCGCCACAACGCCCGGCTCTTTTTTTTTTTTTTTTTTTCAAGGTAGGGTCTTGTTCTAACCCACTATGTACTCTCAAGGTGGTCTCAGCAATCCTTCTACCTCTTCCTCCCAAGTGCTGGGATCAGAGGCATGTACTACCACACCCAGCCAAGGGGACGATTTTTAAAATATTTTTATTTATTTGACAAAGAAAGAGGTGGGGAGATAGAGAGAGAGAAAGAGGGAGAGGGAGAGAATGGGCCCACCAGGGCCTCCAGCCACTGCAAACAAACTACAGATGTGTGCACCCCTTGTGCATCTGGCTAATGTGGGTCCTGGGAAATTGAACCTGGGTCCTTTGGCTTTGCAGGTAAATGCCTTAACCTCTAAGCCATCCCTCCAGCCCAGATTTAAAAAAACATTTTATTTTTATTTATTTATTTGAGAGCAAGAAAGAGAGAGAATGGGTAAATCAGGGCCTCTAGCTACTGCAAATGAACTCCAGACCAATGTGCCACCTTGTGTGTCTGTCTTATTTGGGTCCTGGGGAATTGAACCTGGGTCCTTTGGCTTTGTAGGCAAGCGCCTTAGAACCACTAAGCCATCTCTCCAGCCCCAGGTTAAGATTTTTAGAAGAATAATTTTCTAACAGGTTTTGGTAGTTCAAGAAAAGTCTTTGGACTCCAAACCTTGAGTTCATGTCTGTTTTTAACCAACGAATTGGATAAACCAGACTGAGATGAATGATTTATATAAAACCATTACAATTTTATTCAGGAATATACAAGGGAGATGGAAGTTCTATGAAGTGAGGAAGGGAAGATGGATATACCCATGTAGCCTGAGAACCCATGTGGGAAGTGAGCATGTGGGAAGTGAGCATGGGCCTGAACTAGAAAAAGGGATTAAGAGAGGAAAGAGAAGAAAGTGCAGAGAGCTCCTGCCACGTGGAGGGCAGGAGGGGGTACGGAGCCCTTGTGGGAGAGGGGTCTCCCCTCATCTCAGGCCTGCTGGGCGAAGAGGAGGGGAAGCTTACCAGACAAGAACCGACGTTTAGGAGAGATGAACAGCCAACAAAAAAAGAGGGCTTGCCCACCTGATAAGGACCGATTTATAACCCTGTTGTGGTGGGCTTTACCTCCAGGCTCAGGTAGGCTTCAGATTGCTGATTGGCGTGGACTCAGGGGGCTGACTCAGGAAGATGCCAGCCATGATGCCAGGTTTTGGGGCTGAGCCTAACCAACCATAATGCCAGGATCAGATTTAAATTCTAGTAAAGGCTAACTCCCTCCCAGGTAGGGCTCAGGTTGTTTATGGAAAAACAGATCTAGGAAACTCCTTTAGTGAGGAGATGAGGAGAGAGCCTTCTCTCTCTCTCTCTTTTAATTTTTAAAAATATTTATGATTTGAGAGAGAGAAAGAGGGAAGAAGAGAGAAAGAGGGAAGAAGAGAGAGAGAAAGGATGGGTGAGCTAGGTCCTCCAGCCATTGCAAACAAACTCCAGATGCACGTGTTACCTTGTGCAGCTGACTTACATGGGTCCTGGGGAATTGAATCAAGGTCCTTTGGCTTTGCACGCAAGTGCCTTAAGCACTAAGCCATCTCTCCAGCGCCGAGATCCTTCTCTTGATTTCTAGTAAAGTGGAGATTGCAAGGGCAGACTTAACATTTCTGCTTTTTACATTCAGTGCCCAGTCACCTTATACTACCTAACAAAGCTACCTGACTCCCTATCAATTTGTTTGTTTGTTTTTTGAGGTAGGGTCTCATTCTAGACTAAGCTGATCTGGAACTCACTCTGCAGTCTCAGGCTGGCCTCAAACTCACAGTGATCCTCCCTCCTCTGCCTCCTGAGTGCTGGGATTAAAAGGCATATGCCACTATGCCTGCTTCTATTTTGTTTTTTTTAAGGTAGGGTCTCACTCTAGCTGAGGCTGACCTGGAATTCACTATGTAGTCTCAGGGTGGCCTTAAACTCACAGCGATCCTCTTCCCTCTGCCTCCCGAGTGCTGGGATTAAAGGTGTGTGCCACCACACCTGGTACTTTCCACCTTTTTAAAAATATATATATTTTTAGGGCTAGAGAGATGGCTTAGTGGTTAAGCGCTTGCCTGTGAAGCCTAAGGACCCCAGTTCAAGGCTCAATTCCCCAGTACCCATGTACACCAGATGTACATGGCGCATGCACCTGGAGTTCGTTTGCAGTGGCTAGAGGCCCTGGTGAGTCCATTCTCTCTCTCTCTCTCTCTGCCTCTTTCTCTCTTTGTCTGTCGCACTCAAATAAATAAATAAAAATAAACAGGAAAAAAAAGAAAGAAGAAAGAAATAGATTTAAAAAATATTTTTAGGGCTGGAGAGATGGCTTAGCGGTTAAGGCACTTGTCTGCAAAGCCAAAGGACTTCGGTTCAATTCCCCAGGACCCACATAAGCCAGATGCACAAGGTGGTGCATGTATCTGGAGTTCCTTTGCTGCTGCTAGAAGCCCTGGCACACCTATTTTCTCTCCCTATCAAATAAATAAAAATATTTTTATATTTTATTTATTTATTTGAGAGAGGGAAAGACACACACACACAGAGAGAGAGAGAGAGAGAGAGAATGGACACGCCAGAGCTTCCAGCCACTGCAAATGAACTCCAGATGCATGTGCCACCTTGTGCATCTGGCTTCACATGGGTCCTGGGCAATCGAACCTGGGTCCTTTGGCTTTGCAGGAAAGCACCTTAACTGTCAAGCCATCTCTCTAGCCCCACTTTCCAACTTTTATAACAAGTTGGAGCCTAGAAATGTTCCACTGCAGAGACCTTTATATCTTCTCTGTAGCTACTATCTTCTTGCCTCAGGTAGGAGACAGTCCCCAACCAACAGGAGCCACCAAGATAACCTGGAAGCAAAAACAAAGCACTAACTTGACAGTTTGTTTTTAAAACTTTTTTTATTTTTATTATTTTTTTTGGAGAGAAACACAGAGAGAGACAGAGAGAGAGGGAGAGAGGGAGAGGAAGACAGAGATGGGCGCGCCAGCAGTGTCTCAGCTGCTGCAAACGAAATCCAGATGTGTGCCCCCCCTTGTGGGCCCTTGCGTCACTTTGCATCTGGCTAAACATGGGACCTGGAGATTGGAACGGCTGGATATTGGAACCAGTGTTCTTAGGCTTAGGAGGCAGGCGCCTTAACCGCTAAGCCATTTCTCCAGCCCGACAGTTTGTTTTTTATATTTTATTTTTATTTATTTATTTGACAGAGAAAGAGGGAAGGAGAGGGAGAGAGAGAATGGGCGTGCCAGGGCCTCTAGCCTCTGCATACAAACTCCAGACATGTGCACCCCTTTGTGCATCTGGCTAACGCGGGTCCTGGGGAATCGAACCTGGGTCATTTGGCTTTGCAGGCAAACACCTTAACCGCTAAGCCATCCTTCCAGCCCACTTGAGAGTTTTTTGTTTGGGGTTTTGTTGTTATTGTTTATTTTGGTTTTGGTTTGGTTTTGGGGTGTTTGTTTGTTTGTTTGTTTGTTTGTTTGTTTGTTCTCCTAGGTAAGGTCTCACTCTGGTCCAGGCTGACCTGGAATTCACTATGTACTCTCAGGGTGCCCTCAAACTCATGGCAATCCTCCTACCTCTGCCTCCCGAGTGCTGGGATTAAAGGCGTGTGCCACCACGCCCGGTTTTGGTTTTTGGGTTTTGTGAGACAGGGTCTTCCTATGTATCCCAAACTGACCTCAAACTCATGGGCCATGTCCCACCTCAATCTCCTAATTCCCAGGATTACAGGCATGCACCACCATGTCTAGCTCAACCTTGATAGTTTTGGAGAGGATTGGTCAAGTATCTTGTAGACTCTTGCTCAATTTGGGGTGTTTTCTTGTTGTTGTTTGTTTTTGGTTTTTCATGATTACACTGGAGTTTAGCTCTGTGGAGGACGATTGCAGAGATAAAGTGCCGTTCTCATTGCATCAGATCCGGGGCACTTGCTATCAGCATGGTTCACCATAGGAGATTTGGTCACAAGTCTGAGGTAGTGACTGTCAAGTTTCTCCAGGGCCAAGCCACTAGCAGGATGCATTCTCTAATCACTGAGATGGGAGAGCAACAAGCCTAGAAGTCTATAGGGGATTCTAGTGATAACCCGTGAGAGACTTCTAGGAAAGCAGCGTTTGAGTTCTGGGTTCCATGGCCCCAACTCAACTTTTTAGACTTTGGACTCTCAGAGCTTTGGAAGGGGCAAAGTCTGATCCATTTCAGTGCCCTTAGGACCAAGCCCAAGGCTATCTGATGAATGTGTATGTATGGTTGTTTTAAAACAAGATCTTTCAGGTAGTCCTGGCTGGTCTCAAACTCATGATGTAGCTGAGTGTGACCTTGAACTTCTGGCCCTCCTACCTTCACCTCTCAAGCACTAGGGTTACAGGCATATGTTACCATGCCCAGTTTTAGACAGTGCTGGGCATTAAACCCAGGGGGTCCAACTTCCTAGGCAATATGGTTTTTATTTATTTACTTGTTTTTTTTTGTTTTGTTTTTCAAAGTAGGGTCTCACTCTAGCCCAGGCTGACCTGGAATTCATGCTATAGTCTTAGAATGCCCTCGAACTCATGGTGATCCTCCTACCTCTATCTCTCAAGTGCTGGAATTAAAAGCGGGTGCCGGAGCTGGAGAGATGGCTTAGCGGCTAAGGCGCCTGCCTGCTAAGCCTAAGAATGCTGGTTCCAATGTCCAGCGGTTCCAATCTCCAGATCCCACGTTTAGCCAGATGCAAAGTGACGCAAGGGCGCAATGCCGCACTTGACCACAAGGGGTCGCACACATCTGGATTTTGTTCACAGCAGCTGAGAGACTGCTGGCGCGCCCATCTCTGTCTCCCTCTCCCTCTCTGTCTATCTGTCTCTGTCTCTCTCTCCAAAAATAAATAAAAAATATTTTTTAAAAAAAGCGGGTGCTGGCTGGAGAGATTGCTTAGTGGTTAAGGCGTTTGCCTGTGAAGCCAAAGGACCCAGGTTCAATTCTCCAGGACCCACGTAAGCCAGATGCACAAGGGGCACATGTATCTGGAGTTCATTTGCAGTGGCTGGAGGTCATGGTGTGCCCATTCTCTCTCTTTCTGTCTCTCTTCTCTCTCTGCTTACAAATAAATAAATAATTAATTTTTAAAAAAGCACGGGGCTGGAGAGATGGCTTAGCGGTTAAGCGCTTGCCTATGAAGCCTAAGGACCCCAGTTCGAGGCTCGATTCTCCAGGACCCACGTAAGCCAGATGCACAAGGGGTCTCATGCATCTGGAATTCGTTTGCAGTGGCTGGAGGCCCTGGTGCACCCATTCTCTCTCCCTCTCTCTCTCTCTCTCTCTCTCTCTCTCTCTACCTGCCTATTTCTGTATTTCTCTCTCTCTCTCTCAAATAAATAAATAAATAATTAAAAATTTAAAAAAAGCAGGTGCCACCACACCCAGCTTATTTTTTTTCTTTTAAAAAATATTTATTTATTTATTTATTCATTCATTCATTTATTTGAGAGATAATGGGCACACCATTATGGGCACCATTATAGGCACACCAGGGCCTCTAACCACTGCAAACAAACTCCAGACACATGTGCCACTACGTGCACCTGACTTATGTGGGTTCTGGGGAATTGAACCTGGGTCCTTAGGCTTCATAGGTAAGTGCCTTAACTGCTAAGCCATCTCTCTAGCCCTATAGTGACTATAATTTTTTTTGTTTTGTTTTCTGAGGTAGGATCTCACTCTAGTCCAGGCTGACCTGGAATTCTCTATGTGGTCTCAGGGTGGCCTCGAACTCATGGCGATCCTCCTACCTCTGCCTCCTGTGTGCTGGGATTAAAGGCATGTGCCACCACGCCCGGCTTAGTAACTATACTTTTTTAAAGAAATATTTTATTTGTTTAATTGCAAGCAGAGAGAGAGTGAGAGGGACATAGGAAGAGAGGAAGAGAATGGGTGCACAGGGCCTCCAGCCACTGCCAATGAACTCCAGATGCATATGCCACTTTGTGTATCTGGCTTTAAGTGGCTACTGGAGAATCAAACCCAAGTCCTTAGACTTTGCCAGGACGTGCCAGGGAGTATAGCCACTGCAAACAAACTCCAGATGCATGGGCTGCCATGTGCATCTGGCTTATGTGGGTACCGAGGAATCAAACCTGGGTCCTTATGTTTCACAGGCTAGTGCCTTAACCACTAAGCCATCCCCCCCACCGCCAGGCAAATACTTTAACCTCTAAGCCATCTCTCCAGCCCTTAACTACAATTTGAGTCCATTATGTTGAATAAAGTGTGAGGGCAAGAGCAGCTCTAGCTATGGCAGCAGGAGCAGGAGGCAGCTAGTCACAGCATATCCATCATGGTCAGGAAGCAGAGAGAGACAAATACTGGTGCTCAGCTCACTTTCTCCTTTTTAAAATTTTTTTTTAAATTTTTTATTTATTTATTTATTTATTTTTATTTTTGGAGAGAGACAGAGAGAGACAGACAGAGAGGGAGAGGCAGAGAGAGAATGGGTGCCCCAGCAGCCTCTCAGCTGCTGTAAACAAACTCCAGACGCGTGCGCCCCTTGTGGTCAAGTGCAGCATTGCGCCCTTGCATCACTTTGCATCTGGCTAAATGTAGTACCTGGAGATTGGAACCAGCATTCTTAGGCTTAGCAGGCAGGCACCTTAACCGCTAAGCCATCTCTCCAGCCCACTTTCTCCTTTTTATTTAGTCTGGGGCCCCAGCCCAGGTATATTGCCATCCACATTCAGGTTAGATCATCCCAGCACTGCTAAACTTCTCTGAAAACACCTTCAACCAACATGGTTTACTAATAATAATGCAAAGAGGAACTCGGGCTTTGAGCTACCTGTGGCTCTACAGGAGCCAAGGTAGTGGCTGTACTAACACACAGTAACTGCGGGGGGGGTGGTCTGTCCTCTCCTGCTCCACACGCCACCACACACCCCTGAAGTCTGGAGCCTGTTCCAAGTCTAGACAAGAGGAGCAGGCTACAGAGGCTTGGAAAGTGGGTCATATGACAAGTGGGCAGAGGATCAAAGTGAAAGGAAGGTCGTTGTCACCCAGAGCAAATAGGGCTTGCCTTGAAGGCACAGGGTTTTTCCCAGCAAGGAGTGAGTGTCCTTCCCTTTTGGGTTGGGTATGCAGAGTGAGAAGGAGAAAGGCTGCCCCTAGGCACAAGATGACTGCCTGCAGCTTTTTAGTACTGAGAAACAGATTATTATTAATATTATATTATTATTTTGGTTTTTCAAGCTAGGGTCTTGCTCTAGCCCAGGCTGACCTGAATTCACTATGTAGTCTCAGGGTGGCCTCCAACTAATGGCGATCCTCCTACCTCTACCACCTGAATGCTGGGATTGAAGGGTGTGCCAATGGGCCCAGCTTTGAGAAACAGATTTACAGGAAAGGGGAGGAGAGGAGCACAGAGTATGAATGCAGTTAGAGTTAGTTTTGCCTCACCCTGTCCCACTTCCTCCCTTCTCCTCCTTCTCTCTCCTTACCCTCTAGGCTGGCACCAGCACCCTGTTCTCTAGGGAAGAGGCAGTTAAATTCTGTAGAAGGTAAGGTTTGTGAGAATGGTGGGCTGAAATCAATGGAGTCAGAATTTATTTGGCTCACTAGTAGAAATGTGGGGAAATGTGCTATTAGAGTGAGTGGGGGGAAAAGCAAGACATAGATTAGGCATGGTATTATACACCTTTAATCCCAGGACACTGGTGACTGAGGTGGAAGGATCATTGTGTATGTATTTGAGGCCAGCCTGGGCTAGAGTGAGACCCTGCCTTAAAAAGAAAAAAAGGGGGGGGGTGCTGGAGGGATGGCTTAGCAGTGAAGACACATGCCTGCAAAGCCAAAGGACCCAGGTTGGATTCCCCAGGACCCACGTAAGCCAGATGCACAAGGTGGCGCACGCATCTGGAGTTCCTTTGCAGTAGCTGGAGGCCCTGGCACTCCCATTCTCTCTTTCTCTCTTTCTGCCTCCTTCTCTCTCTCAAATGAGTTTAAAAAAAAATTCCAACCAACCAAACAAGAAAGAGCAAGACATGTACATATACATTCATTTCAACTCGGTTCATATGCATGAAAACCCCTGGGATACAACACACCAAAATCGCAACACCTATGACCTGGGTAAATCAGAGCATTGGGAGTTTTTATTTTCAGCTTAGCCTCTTCTGTAGTTTTCAAACCCTCTGCAATGCAAGGCGTCATTTCTATGGTCAGACAAGAAGAGTAAGACGCTGTTGAATACTCGCCAACGGCTTGGACTGGCGGAGCTGTGGGCTGCCTGGCCACTTCCTGCCCAGCACGGGGCTCCCTGGGTGGCTCCCTCTGCCTTCTCTGCCCTCAGCGCATCTGGGCCCTTGCATTGCCCCACCAGCCCTGTTCCCAGCAGGAACTTGAGAAATTTTGGTAACCAGAGCAGCCAGCTTGAAGAGCCAACAAATACATGATTCTGAAGCAGGAAGGAGAGCCCTGGCTCACCCCTCAGGTAGAAAAGACCCAAAGAGTGGGGAGTCACAAGACTTGCACAACCAGTGGGGCTGGGCACTAGCCAGGGCTGTGCAAGCCTGCCCTCTCCCCCAGCGGGGCAGCTCTTGTGGGCTACCAGCATGCAGAGGGCTGCCAGAGGACTTCTGAGGAGATGCGGCTCTAGAGCCCGCCTAAGACCGTGGATTGGCTGTCTCCGCCTTCGTGCCCACTCCCGGCACACAGCCATTCCTGACACGCCACGGGCTGTAAGCATCATTGCTCCATTTTAGGGCCAAAAAGAAAACTGAGATTCTAGGCTGGGTGTGGTGGCCCACGCCTGGAGCCCCAGCATTGGGAGGCTGAGGCAAATTGGAGGCCAGCCTAGGATACATACTGTGACCCTGTCTCAAAACAAAAAAAAAAAAAAAAAAAAGAGAGAGAGAGAGAGAGAAGAAAAAAAGAAAGAGAAAGAAAAGAAGAGAGCTACACATGATGATACATGCCTTAATCCCAGCACTTGAAAGATGAAGGAAAGATCAGGAAGTCAAGGTCATTCTCAGCTATATATTGAGTTGGAGGCCAGCATGAGATCCTGTGTCAGAAAGGGAAGGAGGGAGGGAGAGAGAAGAAAACGAAGGAAAAGGAGAAAGACAAGAAAGTAGAGAGAACCTGACAGAAGACGGGGGAGAGGAGGGAAGAGAAAGACAAGAAAAAGGAAAAGAGCCAGGTATCCTAAGAGCTCATGATAGCCCACACTTGTCATCCCAGCACTTGGGAGGCTGAGGTAGGAGGACTGCCATGAGTTTGAAACCACAGCCTGAGCTACGTAGTGAGTTCCAGGCCAACTTGGGCTACAGAGTGAGACCTTTGGAGAGAAAGAGAGAGACAGAGACCCAAAAATTAAGCACCAGGACACCCAGCTTATACACAGCAGGTGCTCTTAACCACCTTGGCACATGCCTCACAACAGCCTCAACACTGGCACTTCCTTCTTGGTTTGCTTCTTGCACGATGATGCTGTAACTGTGGCTTAGGGCACATGCCTTCGTGTTTACTTTCTTATCTCTCTGCCATGACACAGAGCCTGTCTCATCTCAGCCCTGCCTCTGGTGGGGTATTCTGGGCTCTGAAGCAGGGGTTAGTGTCTTGGTGGCCTCCTGGATACAGAGGAGACCCTCGGGCAGGTCTCTGGTCCCAGGTTGGGATATGGGTTCCTGTTGTTGATGGAATTGCAACTGGGATATGGACAGGACAGTGAGACTCCTCAAGGGGGCAGTTTGATAATATGACTGCAGAGGGGGTCCCCGTCCAGTTATAAACAGGGGAGAGGGCAGTCGTGAGCATCGAGCGGATACCTTCCCCATCCCCAGGGGTCATTTCTTCCAGAGCCTCCGTGTACCCACATGGGGGGGTGCGGGGTGACTTGGTGTTGCAATCAGCTTTGCGTTGCTGGTAGAAAGCACCAGACCAAGAGCAGCTTGTAGGAGGAAAGGGTTTATTTTGGCTTACATATTTGAGGGGAAGCTCCATGATGGCATGGGGAAATGATGGCATGAGCAGAGGGTGGACATCACCTCCTGGCCAACATCAGCAGGACAGTGTGCCAAACATTGGCAAGGGGACTCTGACTATATCACCTGTAAGCTTGTCCCCAATAATAAGTAGCCTCCAGGAGGCTCCAATTCCCAAATTGCCACCAGCTGGGAACATAAGCATTCAGAACATGTAAGTTTACGAGGGACACCTGAATAAAACCACCACACGCCACGAATGGGGCAGGTGTGAGTGGCTTCTGTGGGCCACCTTCTGGCAGAGGGGAGACTAGCCCCTGGCTGTCAGCATGCAATTTTTAAAATTTTTAAATGTTTTTTTTTTTTTTTTTCAAGGTAGGGTCTCACTCTAGCCCAGGCTAACCTTATATTTAATATGTAGTCTCAGAGTGGCTTCGAATTCATGGCTATCCTCCTACCTCTGCCTCCCAAGTGCTGGGATTAAAGGTGTGCACTACCACCCGACTTTAACTTAAATGCTTTCTATTGTGTGCTGAGGGAAAGGGTTGTGTGGCTCAGGCCCTGGGAGCCCAGAGGGTAATGGTCAGTCCTTCCCTGCGATGGAGGTGGACAGACCCGGACCCAGGGGGTTGACACTGAGGTGGAGAGATGTCTACAGATGCAGGAGCCAGGAAAAGGACCCACCTCTGAGGTCACATAACCAGGAGCTTTAAAGGGCTGCCTCTTCTCTTCCTGCCAGTTCCGGAAGGCCTCTGGCAACTCATGGGGCCCATACTGGGGGCCCCAGGACATCCAAGGGGATGCCCAGTTTCCCACTGACCAGACCAAATCCATAGAGCAGTCTGCTTCAATTGCTGGACATTGGGAGAGTTGTGGCCACTTCACAGGACCCATTGGGTAACTGGGAAGAGGCTGCCGAGTTTTAGGCATTGAGTAACCACAAAGCTTCCTGAAATGTTAACTTTCTTCCTGGACCACTCCCCCATCTTCCTCTTTCGAGGTCAGGCAAGGGTCTGGGAAGTGTTCACAGTTGAATGACTGCTTTTCACTCAGCAGTCACTTGTTCACCATCCCCTTGGCTCGCACCCTGCACTTGGCTTGGGGAACCCAAATAGATAGCCACTGAGCTCTGCCTTCCCAGATTCCCACCTCAGACGATGGCACCAAGCCAGAAATCCTGGAATCAGCCTGGCCTCCTCCTTCACATTCCCCTCCAGTGTCCCCTTGTGCTCTCCTACAGTCCCTGGACTTGTCATCTCGTTTATGGTAAAGGCCTTAATGGTCCATCTTGCCCTCCAGTCTCAGCGAAGGCAAAAAACGCCTATCTTGTTTCTGCTGAATTCCCTGGCACCTGGCATGGTGCCTGACACTTAGCTGTTCATTAAACATTGATGAACGGGGACTAGGGAGATGGCTCAGAGGTTAAAGGCGCTTGCTTGCAATGCCTGCTGGCCTGGGTTCAATTCTCTAGCACCCATGTAAAGCCAGATGCAAAACGTGGTGCGTGAGCCCAGTGCTCACTTGCCGCGTTCCCCCACCCCACATAAGTAAAATTAACTTTATAAAAGATGTAGTGATGGCTTAGCAATTAAGGTGTTTGCCTGCAAAGCCAAAGGACACAGGTTCGATTCCCCATGACCCACGTTAGCCAGATACACAAGGGGGCACACGTGTCTGGAGTTCATTTGCAGTGGGTGGAGGCCCTGGAGCACCCATTCTCTCGCTCTCCCTCTCTCTCTGTGTCACATACATAAATAATAAAATATTAAAAAGAAAAGATGCTGTCTGGAATGGAAAGATGGCTTAGCAGTTAAGGTGCTTGCCTGCAAAGCCCAAAGACCCAGGTTCAATTTCCTAGAACCCACGTAAGCCAGATACTCAAGATGGTGCATGCCATCTGGAGTTCATTTGCAGTGGCTAGAGGCCCTGGTGTGTCCATTCTCTCTCTCTCAAATACATACATAAATACATACATAAATAAATAAATAAATATTAAAAGATGCTGTCTGACAGGAAGAGGAATCAAACCTGGGTCCTTTGGCTTTACAGGCAAGTGCCTTAGCTGCTAAGCCATCTCTCCAGCCCTTAAAAACATTTTTATTGACAATTTCCATAATCCCCTCCCATTCCTTCCCATTCCCCTTCCAAATCTCATCTTCACTGAATCCCTTCTTAAATTTATTTATTTGCAAACAAACTCAGCAGTCACTTGTTCACCATCCCCTTGGCTCGCACCCTGCACTTGGCTTGGGGAACCCAAATAGATAGCCACTGAGCTCTGCCTTCCCAGATTCCCAGCTCAGACAATGGCACCAAGCCAGAAATCCTGGAATCAGCCTGGCCTCCTCCTTCACATTCCCCTCCAGTGTCCCCCTGTGCTCTCCTACAGTCCCTGGACTTGTCATCTCATTTATGGTAAAGGCCTTAATGGTCCATCTTGCCCTCCAGTCTCAGCGAAAGCAAAAAACGCCTATCTTGTTTCTGCTGAATTCCCTGGCACCTGGCATGGTGCCTGACACTTAGCTGTTCATTAAACATTGATGAACGGGGACTAGGGAGATGGCTCAGAGGTTAAAGGCGCTTACTTGCAATGCCTGCTGGCCTGGGTTCAATTCTCTAGCACCCATGTAAAGCCAGATGCAAAAAGTGGTGCGTGAGCCCAGTGCTCACTTGCCGTGTTCCCCCACCCCACATAAGTAAAATTAACTTTATAAAAGATGTAGTGATGGCTTAGCAATTAAGGTGTTTGCCTGCAAAGCCAAAGGACACAGGTTCGATTCCCCATGACCCACGTTAGCCAGATACACAAGGGGGCACACGTGTCTGGAGTTCATTTGCAGTGGCTGGAGGCCCTGGAGCACCCATTCTCTCGCTCTCCCTCTCTCTCTGTGTCACATACATAAATAATAAAATATTAAAAAGAAAAGATGCTGTCTGGAATGGAAAGATGGCTTAGCAGTTAAGGTGCTTGCCTGCAAAGCCCAAAGACCCAGGTTCAATTTCCTAGAACCCACGTAAGCCAGATACTCAAGATGGTGCATGCCATCTGGAGTTCATTTGCAGTGGCTAGAGGCCCTGGTGTGTCCATTCTCTCTCTCTCAAATACATACATAAATACATACATAAATAAATAAATAAATATTAAAAAGATGCTGTCTGACAGGAAGAAGAATCAAACCTGGGTCCTTTGGCTTTACAGGCAAGTGCCTTAGCTGCTAAGCCATCTCTCCAGCCCTTAAAAACATTTTTATTGACAATTTCCATAATCCCCTCCCATTCCTTCCCATTCCCCTTCCAAATCTCATCTTCACTGAATCCCTTCTTAAATTTATTTATTTGCAAACAAAGAGAGACAAGGAAGAGGGCTGGAGAGATGGCTTAGCAGTTAAGCTCTCGCCTGTGAAGCCTAAGGAACCCGGTTTGAGGCTCGATTCCCTAGTATTGACATAAGCCAGATGTACAAGGTGGCACATGCAGCTCGAGTTCATTTGCAGTGACTAGAGGCCCTGGTGTACCCACTCTCTCTTTTTCTCTCTCTCTCTCTGCCTCTTTTTCTCTCTATCTCTCTCTCATATAAATAAATAAAATCTTTTTAAAATTAAAAAAAAATTTTATTATTTTATTTTTGGAGAGAGACACAGAGAGAGACAGACAGAGAGGGAGAGGGAGACAGATAGAGATGGGCGCGCCAGCAGTCTCTCAGCTGCTGTGAACGAAATCCAGATGTGTGCATCCCCTTGTGGTCAAGTGCGGCATTGCGCCCTTGCATCACTTTGCATCTGGCTAAATGTGGGACCTGGAGATTGGAACCCGGTTCTTAGGCTTAGCAGGCAGGCGCCTTAACCGCTAAGCCATCTCTCCAGCCCTAAAAAAATTTTTTTAAAAGAAGAAACAATGAGCAAACAAACTCAAACTACCCAGGTAGTTAGGCTTTGCAGGCAAGAACCTTAACTACTGAGCCATCTCTCCAGCTCTGCCCCCTTCTTTCTGTCCTGGGACTCTCTCTGTAGTCCCAGGTTGACCTCAAACTCATAGCAATCCTCTTAACTGCCTTCAAAGTGCTGGGATTAAAGGTGTGTACCACCATGCACAGTTTCTCTTTCTTCTTCTTCTTTTTTTTTTTGAGGCAAGCCCAACAAACTGGTCCTTTTTTTATATATGAAAGAGTGAGAGCAAGAGCGAGCGAGAGAGAATTGGCATGTCAGGGCCTCCAGCCATTGTAATCAAACTCCAGACACGTACGCCATCTTGGGCACATGTGCAGCCTTACGTATGCATCACCTTGTGCATCTGGCTTATGTGAGATCTGGGGAGTTGAACATGGGTCCTTAGGCTTCGCTGGCAAGAGCTTTAACCACTAAGCCATCTCTCCAGCCCTTCCTTCCTATTTTGATGTCATCATTTTTCCTTACTATTATGCAGGTCTTATATAGGTAACATCAACCACTGTGAGGTCAAAGTGGTCATTCTAAAGTGTCCATCTGCCCAATGCAGAAGCCTTCCTTCCCTGTCTCTCACTGGGAGACAAGAGATATGTAATTTACCAGGGCAATCCGGATACCCTGTGGAGATGTGCAGGAAGATACAGAGAAATGCACACACTTTTAGTGATGCTTCATAAACTAGAGATAAGAGAAGAGCTCTGGGCAAAGTGCGAGGGGGAAATTATGCTGACTAAATAGTCGATGGGGACAAATTGAGAAACACAGGCTGGGACAACTCACCACATGCTCATCCCTGTGTCATGCAGCGTCACTAAGTGACCATGTGCTATCTCCAACTCCTCTACTTCTTAAGGACAAGGATTATTCTGCATTTATTTTGATATCTCTGGCATCTAGCACAAGACACTGCACATAGTAACCACTTAGTAAATATTTGTTGAAAGAATCAAATGATTAAATAATGAGTAAAGAACTAATAGTTGGGCTGGGCGTGGTGGCGCACGCCTTTAATCCCAGCACTCGGGAGGCAGAGGTAGGAGGATCACTGTGAGTTTGAGGCCAGCCTGAGATTACATAGTGAATCCCAGGTCAGCCTGGACTAGAGTGAAACTCAACCTCGGAAAACAAAAACCAAAAGAAAAAAAAAAAAAAAAGAACTAAGAGTTGGGAGCTGGGGAAGTGGTTAAAGGCACTTACTTGCAAAGCCTGCAGGCCCAAGCACCCATTCCCTAGCACCCATATACAGCCACATGTGAAGTGGCACATGCATGCATCTGTGACCCAACATGCCTATGACAATGGGAGGCAGCAGGAGAACTGAAGCTTTCTGACTAGCTAATAGGACATTTCATTTTTGCAGTCTGGCAGTTTGTTTGCAGTGGTAAGAGACCCTGAAAGACCCTGTCTCAAAGAAGGTGGAGCACAAACACCTCAGAGTTGTCCTCTGATCTCCACACATGTATCCAAACACACACAATAAGTAATTATTAAAAAAAACAAAAATCATGCTCTGAATTCGACATTAGCTTGGGGCTACAGAGTGAGTTCCCAGTTTGTTTTAGAGTGGAAAAAAACAAAACAGCAGAGCATGGTGGTACACACTTTTAATCCTGGCAGTCAGGAGGCAGAGGTAGGAAGATAGATATGGGTTTGAGACCAGCCTGGAAGTACAGAGTGAGTGCCAGGTCAGCCTGGGCTGGAGTGAGACTCTACCTCAGGAAAACAAAAACAAGGCTAGAGAGATGGCTTAATGGTTAAGGCACTTGTCTGTGAAGCCTAAGGACCCAGGTTTGATTCCCTTGTACCCATGTAAGCCAGATGCACATGGTGGCGTATGCGTCTGGAGTTCGTTTACAGTGGCTAGAGGCCCTGGTGTGCCCATTCTCTCTCTATCTGCTCTCTCTCTCTCTATCTCTCAAATAAATAAAATATTAAAAACAAACAAAACAACAAAAACACCCAGATTCTTAGTACCTACTTATTTCTGTCTCAGGGACCCCAAAGCAGCACTGAACAACGGACTTCGGGGGGGGGGGGCAGAGAGAGAGAATGGGTGCCCCCAGGCCTCCAGCTGCTGCAAATGAACACCACCTTGTGCATCTGGCTTAGTTGGGTACTGGGGAATCAAACCTGAGTCCTTAGCCTTCTCAAGCAAGCACCTTAACCACTAAGCTATCTCTCCAGCCCCCGACAGACATGGAAACAATACTCTAAGTCAGTGGAATGGCATGGAGCCTGAGACCATATACCAGAATCCTGGCATTACCAGTGATTACCTAAGCTCTCTGTGCTTCACCTTTGTCACCTATAAAATGAGGATGGTCATAGTGCTTATTCTGCAGCGCTGTGGTGAGAGTGCAATTTATGTGTGTAAATGTACATTTTAAAAAATTATTTTATTTTATTTATGTGAAAGCAGAGAGAGATAGAAGAGAGACAGACAGAGAGAGAATGGGCACACCAGGGCCTCTAGCCACTGTAAACAAACACCAGATGCATGCATCCACTTCTGCATCTGGCTTATGTGGGTACTGGGGAAGAGAACCTGCATCCTTTGGCTTCATGGGCAAGTGCCTTAACCATTAAGCCATCTCTCCAGCCCAATGTACATATTTTTGGTGTATATACACATATGTATGTATAAATCAATCAACCCCCACACGTGCTCTTTAAGTCATTATTGATGATAATGATGTCAGTTCTCCTAGTCCACCTCCATCAGCTTCTCTCCCTGTGACTACCCTCTCTAATGGTGAAATGGAGACGTGGACGGCATTAAGTAACGCAAAATAAAGTTGAGAGAGTCCAGACTGGGGGCCTGACCAGGGCTTTGTTTCCTCCTGATCAAGAGAGAATGAACAGGGCTGGAGAGATGGCTCAGCGGTTAAGGCGCGTGTCTGCAAAACAGAACAACTGGTGTTCGATTCCCCAGTACACCCATGTAAAGCCAGATGCATAAAAGGGGCACATGTGTCTGGAGTTTGGTTACAGCAGCTAAGGGCCCTGGTGTACCCATTTTCTCTGTCTCTTTCTGCTTGCAAATAAATAAATACAAATGTTTTTGCAGGGTGTGTTTGAGGCCAGGTTGAGACTAGATGGTGAATTCCAGGTCAGCCTGGGCTAGAGCAAGACACTACTTAAAAAAAAAAAAAAAAAAAAAAAAAAAAACAGGGCTGGAGAAATGGCTTAGCAGTTAAGGCATTTGCCTGCAAAGCCAAAGGATCCCGGTTCGATTCTCCAGGACCTATGTAAGCCAGGCATATGCATCTGGAGTTCGTTTGCAGTGGCTGGAGGCCCTGGCGTGCCCATTCTCTTTGTACCTCTCTTCTATCATTCTCTCTCTGCTTGCAAATAAATAAATAAATAATTTAAAACAAACAAACAACAAAACAAACAAACAAACAACAAAAAAAAAAACAAGAGAAATCACAATGGGATCTTGGGAAAAGACCTCCTCCATAAGGAAAAAGAAAATTGTACTGGAGGTTCAGATGAAAAGCTTATTATCCCGGAAATGACTTCATAAGAAATAGAATAAAACAAAGGCATTTGTTTGCCCTTCTGCAAACAAACAGCCCGGGAAGCTTTGATGTGGTGGTTATTTACTGGTGCTTTCCAAGAGGGCAAGGGATATGAATAGGCTGCTCACAAACGGAATGCAAATGGCTCTGAAGTGTGTGGGGGAGATGGTGGGTCTCGCCTCAAACAAAAATGCAAACCACACTTACAGCAAGGCATGATTTTGCACCTATCAGATTGGCAAAGCTCCTAGAGCTGGTGTCAAGGGTTTGTGAGGCCCTGGGGATTTTACTTTGAGGAATTCACACCTCCTTCCTGTGAGCAGTGATGTGCCCCTGAGATTTCCCACTCCAGCTCCCGGTGGCCCCAGCTGGTTCACGCCTGCAAAATTTCAGGTCACCCAGAGATCAGGAGGTATTATCAAACCACTTAAGCACTCTGAGCTTTAGTTTCCTCATCCACAAGGTGGATACTAGTAAAGACTCCTGAAAAGCAGCCAGCCCAGGGAGTAAGTGAAGTGGCACCTTCTCTTGACTTAGGCAATTTTTATGTTTTGAGAGGTAGGTCCTTGCTCTAGCCCAGGCTGACCTGGAATTCACTCTGTAGTCTCAGCTTGGCCTCGAACTCATGGTGATCCTTCTACCTTGGCCTCCCAAGTGCTGGGATTAAAGGCGTGTGCCACCATGCCCAGTGATTTTGGCAATTTGATTCATATGAATTTCAATACAAGTTCTTAGCTAATCTGAATATTATGTAATTATAAACTTGGTTTCTACTGTCTAAATCATTATAGAAGATAAAAGCAAGAAAAACTAAAATGTATAGCAAATGCTATATAACAACACTGATAACAAAAAGACGAAATACAGTGAAGTGAGCCGAGCGTGGTGGCGCACGCCTTTAATCTCAGCACCTGAAGGGCAGAGGTAGGAAGATTGCTGTGAGTTCGAGGCCACCCTGATACTACAGAGTGAATTCCAGGTCAGCCTGGGCTACAAGGAGACCCTATCTCAAAAAACTAAAGAAACAAAGAAAGAGAGAAAGAGAGAGAAGGAAGGGAGGGAGGAAGGAGGAAGGAAGGAAGGAAGGAAGGAAGGAAGGAAGGAAGGAAGGAAGGAAGGAAGGAAGGAAGGAAGGGGGAAAAAAGAGAGAAACAATGAAGTGAAATGGCCAGGTGTGGGGTGTGGTGGCGCACGCCTTTAATCCCAGCATTTGGGAGGCAGAAGTAGGATGACTGCTGTGCATTTGAGGCCACCCTGAGACAACATAGTGAATTCCAAGTCAGTCTGGGCTAGAGTAAGACCCTAGGTTGGAAAAAAAAAAAAAGTGAAAAGGAATATTAGAACACAGGGCTTGGGGATGTGGCTCAGTGGTAGAGCCCTTGTCTGGCATGTGTGAGGCCCTAGGTTTGACCCCAGCATGGCAAGACTGCAAGAAGATTGGGGCAGAAATCTTGGAAAAGTCATTTCTCATATGACTCAAAATCCAGAAGCCGTAAAAGAGTGAGAAATTTAAAACCACAGAAAGTAAAACCTTCTATCTTAAAAAAAGAGAAACCCTGGGCTGGATTCCCCAGTACCCATAGAGAGGCAGATACACAAGATGGCTCATGTGTCTCTATCGCCTCTTTCTCTCGCTCTCTCTTTAATAAATAATTTTTTTTTTTAAAGAGAAAGAAACTCCAGGTAAAGCCTAAAGACAAATGACAAACTGGGAAAATCAATGTCAATTCAGCTGACAGATGGGGATAATCTTCCTAGAATACAAAAAGCCAAGAGGCATCAAGAAGACCAACTACCTAGCTGGGTGTGGTGGCACATGCCTTTGATGCCAGAACTTGGGAGGTTGAGGTAGGAGAAGCACCATGAGTTTGTGAGTTCGAAGCCAGCATGGAGCTACAGAGTGAGTTCTAGGTCAGCCTGTGCAAGAGTGAGAACCTATGTTAGGAAAGAAAAAAAAAAAAAAAACACCAACTACCTAATAGAAAAATGGCTGCAGGAAATTAACAGAAAAGGAAATGCAAATGGATCTAAAATGATTATTTGTTATGAAAAGATTAACTCAGAACAAGAGCAATGCAAATTAAAATGACAATGACGTTCAGGCATGATTTTTCACCTATCAGATTGGCACAAATCCAGTAACTTGGGCTGGAGAGATGACTCAAGGCACTTGCCTGCAAAGCCAAAGGACCCAGGTTCGATTCCCCAGGATCTGTGTAAGCCAGATGCACAAATCCAATAAGTCATCAGGGTGCCAGTGGGGTTACGAGGAAACAGGTACGTTCATGTATTGCTGAAGAGAGGGCAAAGTGGAGCAGCCTCATTGGTGGGCAATACTACACATCATGCACATTTTGACCTAGACATAGCATTGCTATGAGAAGTTTCTGCATAGATTTGCACCTGAGCAGAAAGTCTGCATATGGTTGGTTATTCACTACAGCATTGTTTATATGAACAAAAGCTGGCAATATCCCAAATGCCAACCGATATGACGAATCTATACCAGGGGTAACTACATGGTCCCTAAAACAAATGGAGAAGCTTCCAATATACTAATTGGAAGAGATCCCCAAGACACTCTTTGCTGGGTGTGGTAGGACATGGTTGTAGTCCCAGCACTGGGAGATGGCATCAAAAGGACTCTAATTTCAGGGCTGGAGAGATGGCTTAGAGGTTAAGGCACATGCCTGTGAAGCCTAAGGACATTCTCCAGGTCCCACGTAAGCCAGATGCACATGGTGGCACATGTGTCTGGAGGTCGTTTGCAGTGGCTAGAGGCCTTGTCGCGCCTATTCTCACTTTCTCTCCCTCTCTCTGTCTCTAATAAATAAATAAATAAAAATAAAATCTTAAAAATTACTTAAAAAAAAAAAGACTCTAGCTGGGCGTGGTGGTGCATGCCTTTAATCCCAGCACTCCGGAGGCAGAGGTAGGAGGATCACCATGAATTCGAGGCCACCCTGAGACTACAGAGTGAATTCCAGGTCAGCCTGAGCTAGAGTGAGACCCTACCGAAAAAAAAAAAAAAAAAAAAAAAAAAGACTCTAATTTCAGTCTGGGCTACATTGTGAACTTTAGTCCATCCTAGGCTACATGGCAAAACTCTGTCAAAGAAAACAGAAGAGAAGAGAAGAGAAAGAAAAAAAAGTTGGGAGTGAGCTAGAGAGATATGGTTCAGCAGTTAGGGCACTTAGTTGCAAAGCTTAACAACCTGGGTTCGACTCCCCAGTATCCACAGGCCTTTTTTTTTTTTTTTTTTTTGTAAAACGACCTGTGTGGTGGCACAGGTCGTTAATCCCAGCACTCAGGAGGCAGAGGTAGGAGCATTGCTGTGAGTTCAAGGCCAGCCTGAACCTGAGACCACACAGTGAATTCCAGGTCAGCCTGGGGCTAGAGCAAGACCCTACTTCAAAAACAAAAACAAGGGGCTGGAGAGATGGCTTAATGGTTAAGGCGTTTGTTTGCCTGTGAAGCCAAAGGATCCCGTTTTGATTCTCCAGGTCCCATGTAAGCCAGATGCACAAGGTGGCCCATGTGTCTAGAGTTCGTTTGCAGTGGCTAGAGGCCCTGGCACACCCATTCTCTCTCTCTCTCTGTCTGTCTTCCTCTCTTATATCTCTTTCTCTGCTTGCAAAAATAAATAAATAAAAATTTAAAAAAACAAACAAACTATAAATATATATATAGTTACATATATGTAACATATCAAGAAGGACTTTTGTTTTTATTTATTTGTTTGTTTGTTTATTTATTTATTTTGGGGTAGAGTCTCACTCTAGCCCAGACTGACCTAGGACTTACTGTGTATGCCAGGCTGTCTTGGCACACACACAAATGGGAGACGCAACACTATCAGTATTGCAACGAGTTATGTAGGCTAAAAATAAATATGGACGTCATTAACTTAAATTATGTTTGTCATGTATATATAGAGTAGAACTAAACTAGTAAAATAATAAGAGAGCCTATAAACAGAGCACACACATTTCCTTTGAAAATGTCCACAGAGGGATGGAGAGATGGGTCAGTAATTATAGGCACTTACTTGCAAAGCCTGCTGGTCCAGGATCAATTCTCCAGTACCCATGTCAGCCCAGATGCATAAAGTGGCACATGCATCTGGATTTTGCTTGCAGAGGCAAGAGGCTCTGGTGTGCCCATGCACACACACACACACACACACACACACACACACACACACACTATCTCTCTCTCTCTTAAATAAATAAAAATTTTTTGTTGTTTGTTTGTTATTTGAGGTAGGGTCTCACTCTGGCCCAAGCTGACCTGGAATTAACTATGTAGTCTCAGGGTGGCCTTGAACTCACGGTGATCCTCCTACTTCTGCCTCCCGAGTGCTGGGATTAAAGGCGTGTGCCACCATGCCCAGCTTAAAAATATTTTTTATAGAAGAGAGACTAGTTAGAAAGAATTCAGTGGAGGGATATTTGGGAGGGGGAAAAGAGAGAGTGGTGGGAGGGGATTATAATAATGTTTTTTTTTATATATATTTATGAAAGTTTCCAATTAAAAAGTTAGGTTTTTGTTTTGTTTTGTTTTCGAGGTAGGGTCTTATTGTATCCCAGGCTGACCTAGAACTCACTGTGAAGTTTCAGGCTGGCCTTGAACTCACAGTGATCCTCTTACCTCTGCCTCCCAAGTGCTGTGATTAAAGGTGTGTGCCACCACACCCTGCTAAAAAATTTTTATTTTTATTTTTATTTATTTATTTTTGATTTTTCGAGGTAGGGTCCCACTCTAGCCCAGGCTGACCTAGAATTCACTCTGTATTCTCAAGGTGGCCTCGAACTCACAGCAAAATCCTCCTACCTCTGCCTCTCTAGTGCTGGGATTAAAGGTGTGTGCCACCATGCCTGGCTTTAATTTTTATATTTATTTATCTGGAAGCAGAGAGAGTCAGATAGAAAGAAAGACAGAAAGAGAATGGGCATGCCAGGGCCTCTAGCTTCTGCAAACCAACTCCAAATGCATGCTCCACTTTGTGCATCTAGCTTTACATGGGTACTTAGGAATTGAACTCAAGTCATTAGATTTTGCAGGCAAGCGCCTTAACTGCTGAGCCATCTCTCCAGCCTTACAAAAATGTTTAAACCAATATTAAAAAAAAAAAAAAAAAAGCCAGGCATGGTGGCACACACCTTTAATCCCAGCACCAGGCAGAGGTAGGAGGATCACTGTGAGTTCAAGGCTAGCCTGAAACAACATAGTGAATTCCAGGTCAGCCTGGTACTAGAATGAGACCCTACCTTGAAAAACCAACCAAACAAACAAACAAAACAAATAAAAAATATATATCCATAGAACACCTAAAAAGTAAATGCTGCAAACTGCAGGCTAATCCTTTGCAGAGATGTAGCTCAATGGTGGAATGCATGCCTAGCATATGCAAAGGCCTGGGTTCAATCCCTAGTACCAAAAAAAAAAAAAAATCATCTTTCTTTACAGACTTCAAGCCTCTTTCCTTGAAACCCTACAGAGAAACCTGAAAGCCACAACACATTTAAACGATCACACCCCTCCACCCCACATACTCCCCCACCGTCCTGCCCACAGCACTGCTGGGGACACCCTCCAACCACCAACCTAATTACCTACCGGGACCTCATCAATCCAAAGATGTTCTCGAACACTGACAAGATTTGGGACATCGTGGACAGGCTGTGCCTGGAGGTGGAGACCAAGATGGTCAGTAAGACAGAGGGCAGCATCTAGGACTCCCCCACTGGTGGAGACGCCTCAGCCAAGGTTCCCAAGGGTGAAGGCTCCCAGAGCACACTGATCAGAGAGGCTGATACCGTCAGGAATCAGCACTTGTGAGAAATCAGCTTCATAAAAGAAGGTTACATGAAACCGACCAAAGCCAATCGTATAGAACAGAGATCTTTCTGAAAGAGTCAAACCATGCTTTCTTGTTTACTGTGCCCAGGGCCTTGTACAGGAACACCGTGCCATTGCACTAGAGCCCTGGCTCTTGTTTATTTGAAACAGACTGTCACTGTGTAGGCCATTGAAAAAAGAAAAGAAAGAAAGAGAAGGAGGAGAAAGAGAAGGGGAAAAATCTCTACATGAACTGTGGGTTGTCTAAAAGTAAAATGGCATTTAAACTAAATAATAATAACATCGCCTGCACTTAAGTAGTCTTAAAAGGGGTTTTAATTGTGCTTTTGTTATGAGACAGGGTTTCACGCAGCCCAGGCTGGCCTCAGTGCTCTAGGTGGCACAGATTGGCCTTGAATTACTGATCCTCCTGCCTCGACCTCCCTAGTGTAGGGATTCCAAGCACACAGCACCAGGCTCCGCTCAGAGTTAGATTTGTTTGTGTCAAGCTCTCACTATGCGTGTAGCTCAGGTTAGCCTCAAATTCTCCATTCTCCTGCTGAAGACTCCCAAATGCTGGGATCAGAGGTGTGGGTCATACCAGTGTGCCCAGCCTTAGAAAGAATTTTGTTTGGGTCACAGAAGAATTTAAAATTCAATTACCAACTCATTATAAAATAATGATAAAGAAAACTACAGGGCTGGAGAGATGGCTTAGTGGTTAAGGTGCTTGCCTGCAAAGCCAAAGGACTACCATTCAATTCCCCAGGACTCATGTAAGCCAGATACACAAAGTGGCCCATGTGTCTGGATCCAGTGGCTGGAGGCCCTGGCACACCCATTCTCTCAATTCTCTTCTTTCTCTCTCTCCCTCTTTCTCTCTCAAATAAGTAAGAATAAAATATTAAAAAAGAAAACTACATAGCCAAATGCATATATTTAATGCAGCCAAAGTTGAATTTAGGGGGAAATGATAACCTTAACCACTTATTTATTTATTTACTTAATTATTTATTTATGAAAGAGAGAGAGAGAAAGGCAGAGAGAGAGAATGTGCATGCCAGGGCCTTCAGCTGCTGCAAATGAATTCCAGATACG
Source organism: Orientallactaga sibirica (assembly GCA_036365145.1). NCBI lineage: Eukaryota > Metazoa > Chordata > Mammalia > Rodentia > Dipodidae > Orientallactaga > Orientallactaga sibirica. The sequence goes on from JAEOAD010000055.1 coordinate 692,778, forward strand.
ATAGCTCCCTTGTGTGCATGTATGACATTGCATACTTGTTTGTTTTTTTTTTTCAAGGCAGGGTCTCAGTCTAGCTCAGGCTGACCTGGAATTCACTATGTAGTCTCAGGGTGGCCTTGAACTCACAGCGATCCTCCTACCTCTGCCTCCCGAGTGCTGGGATTAAAGGCGTGCGCCACTATGCCCGGCTTTAACCACTTATTTTTAAAAGAAATTTATTTTATTTTATTTGTTTGAGAGACAGAAAGAGGCAGAGAGAGAGAGAGAATTGGCATGCCAGGACCTTCAGCTGCTGCAAGCAAACTCCAGACACATGTGGCACCATGTGCATCTGGCTTACATGAGTCCTGGGGAATCAAACCTGGGTCCCTTGGCTTTGCAGGCAAGTTCCTTAACCACTAAGCCATCTCTCCAGCCCCATTTATTTTTAAAGAATGATAATAATGCCTTGGGGGTAGTGGTGCACACCTTTAATCACAGCACTCGGAAGGCAGAGATAGGAGAATCACTGTGAGTTCGAGGGCATCCTGGGACTACAGAAAGAGTTCCAGGTCAGCCTGGGCTAGAGTGAGACCCTATCTTGAAAAAAAAAAAAAAAAGAAAGAATGATAATCAAATAGGTGCTAAGCATCGTGTCTCATACCTGTAATCCCAGCACTTGGGAGACAGAGACAAGAGGATGGAAAAGGCCAGCCACAGCTACAGAGTGATTCCCATTTCAAAATAAATAATACATAGGGCTGGAGAGATGTCTTAGAGGTTAAGGCGCTTGCCTGCAAGGCCAAAGGACCCAAGTACAATTCCCCAGGACCCACATAATCCAGATGCACAAGGTGGCACATGCATCTGGAGTTCATTTGCAGTGACTAGAAGCCCTGGCACACCCATTCTCTCTCTTTCTCTCCCTTTCTCTCTCTCTCTCTCTCTCTCTCCGCCTCTCTCTAACAAATAAATAAATAAAAATTTACATAATAATAATAATAATACTGATAAATAGCCGGCTTGGTAGTGCATGCCTTTAATCTCAGCACTGGGGAGGCTAAGGTAACAAGATCTCTGTGCACTCAAGGCCAGCAAGAGACTACAAAGTGAGTCCCAGATCAGCCTGGGCTAGAGTGAGACTCTGCCTCGTGATTAATCATAATTAATATTAATAATAATAACAAAGCTGAGTGTGGCGGCTCATGCTTATAATTCCAGCACTCAGAGGTAAGAGGATCACTGCGACTTCGAGACCAGCCTGAGTCTCAGAATGGGCCTGAGCTGGACACTAAACAGAAAGGTTAGGAAGATGGCGCAATGGCTAGTGTACGCTACACAATCATAAGTGCCTGAGTTTGAGAGGGGAGGTGGAAGCAGGAGAACTTTCTAGAAGCTTGCAAACGGTAAACAACAAAAAGATCTTCTGCTTTAAAGTAAGGTGGAAGACAAAGACCAACACAAAAGTTTTCCTCTGACCTCCACGTGTGCCATAGCATGCACACGCCCATGTGCACACACACCCTAAATAAATAAGCAGATATTTGGAAAGTATATCTCAAAAGGATAAATAAATATATAAAAATTATTTAAGATAAAAATAGACACAATAGACATTCTATCAATAAAATTATAGAAAAAGAGCTGGGTGTGGTGGCGCACGCCTTTAATCCCAGCACTTGGGAGGCAGAGGTAGGAGGATTGCTGTGAGTTCGAGGCCACCCTGAGACTACATAGTGAGTTCCAGGGCAGCCTGAGCTAGAGTGAGACCCTACCTCAGAAAACCAAAAAAAAAAAAAAATTATAGAAAAAGAATATTAAAGTTGCCACAAAGCAGTTAAAGGAGAAGAAAATAATAAAAATAGACATTAACTTTTGACAAACCAATAGAACTGAGAAGTAAATTAAGATGTTTTGTTTGTGCCACTTTGCGCGTCTGCCTTCATTTGGGTACAAAGGAATTGAACCCAGACCGTCAGGCTTTGCAAGCAAGGGCTTTTAACCACTGAGCTATTTCCCCAGACAGAAGCCTCAAATTTGTAGACACTACCTAAGTGCTGAGATTACAAGAGTGTGCCACCATGCCCAGCTCACTGTGGTTCTCTTAACTTTATTGCTTGACAGTGTCCCCTGAACACTCAGCTCCGGCCACCCTGGGCCTCCTGGCCCTCGAAAGTCAGGAACCAGACCAACTCATGAAAGTGTCACCGGGCACGGCTGGTATTACTGCTTCTCTGCACTCTTGTCCCTTGCTTTCCCCTGTGAGTGACCCGTGCTGTCCACCAAATGATGCCCACGTCCCAGCTTAGCTTGGTGGATCCAAACAAGTACCGCACAAGCCAGCGTGGGAGAGTGCTGTGGATAAACCCAACACTTGTGACAGACAGTAGACTCGTGCGAGGACGCGTGGGGTTAGACTCAGCAGTGTTGGAGGAGAGCTGGTCCCTAGAGGTGGCATTGGCTGGTTCTGGACTAAAAGGGAGATTTCAGTCCACAGTGGATCAGGGTAGGGGCACCCTCAGGGAGAAAGAAAAGGATGTGGGAAAGGATGGCGGCTTGGAGAACGCTGGGCTGTCCTGTAGGTGTGAGATGGGAAGCTGATACCAACTGGAACAGGTGCTATGGAAGGGCATTGGGGATGCTCACAAAAGACCTTGAATGGTACCCTGAGGATCTGTTCCATGCTCCTGTAGGTGATGGGCAGTAGCCAGAAGCAGGATTATAAGGTTGGCACCTTCCTCACTGAAGTGAGGACACTGTGTGAGGCAGTCTGCTTGAGAAGAGCTGGGGACAGATGGGGTGGCCGGCTCTGCTCTGGAGGCCTGGAACAAGATGTTAGGGGCCCGGCCCAGGATCTGGTTCTTACTGATCCATTGCCTTGCTTCTGCATGCCACCCCACCCCCAACCTAGCCAGGGCTGGGCGGCAGCTCCTGGCAGCTCCCCCAGTTACCATGGATGGAGCCACTCGCCCTACCCATGGGTTCAGCCCAGCCCCCGCAGGGCCTGCTAGTCAGGTCTTTGTGTCTGCACAGTGGCTCTCTTTGTCCTTCCCCATCTCTGCTTCTCTCTCTTTCTGATCTTGGACTCCCCCACTGCATCTCTGTGCAACCCTGAGCGAGTGACTTTACTTCTCCGACACACAGGATGTGTCCCTGAAAAGGAATCAAAACTCCTAACAAGATTTTTATCCACTGCCTAGTACTGAAATCCACCAAACCAGCCAATGCCACCTCTACGGACCAGCTCTCCTCCAACACCGCCGCTGAGTCTAACCCCACGCGTCCTCGCACGAGTCTACTGTCTGTCACAAGTGTTGGGTTTATCCACAGCACTCTCCCACGCTGGCTTGTGCGGTACTTGTTTGGATCCACCAAGCTAAGCTGGGACGTGGGCAGCATTTGGTGGACTGCACGGGTCACTCACAGGGGAAATCAAGGGACAAGAGTGCAGAGAAGCAGTAATACCAGCCGTGCCCGGTGACACTTTCATGAGTTGGTCTGGTTCCTGACTTTCGAGGGCCAGGAGGCCCAGGATGGCCCAACCTTGATGTTCTTTTACTGTTGCCCATCTGACAGAGGAGGACAGCAGAGCTCCGGAATGAGGCTGGCTTCTTGGGCACGTGAACTGGACAGTTACTGGGGACCCACGCTTTGAAGGCCCTGTATTTGGTTTAATGCTCTGCTTATTAGCTTGAACTGCTTAATTTTTTTTAAATAATTATTTATTTATTTATTTATTTATTTATTTATTTATTTATTGAGGTAGGGTCTTACTCTAGTCCAGGCTGACCTGGAATTCACTTTGTAGTCTCAGACTGGCCTCAAACTGGAAGAGATTATCCTACATCAGCCTCCAGAATGCTGGGATTAAAGGCGTGAGCCACCACACCTGATTGAACTTCGTACTTTTTGAACACATACTTAATCTTGCAAATCATTTAGCTTTTTCTACTTGAGGGGAGGTAAAGGGGAAGCTTGCTGAAGTGGGGAGCCAGGCTTCTAGAGCTGTCTCCCTGGGGTTCTCAGCATCCTGGCATGCTAACAGCTAGAGCTTCCGGGCTGTATTTGCCTTCCGAGCCCTGGCCAGGGATGTCTGGGGAGCATCTTTCTGCAGGCTTACTGAGGGAGGGAGGGAAGGACGGAGAGAGAAAGCAAGGACCATGCAGTCTCACACAGCACTCCGGGAAGTCAGGATGACAGGGCTGGAGAAACAGCCCAGCTCTGTGTAACTGGAGACGCCAGAATGGGTCCCAACACTAGGGCCCAACCATGCTCCGGGAATACATCAGGGCCTTCTTTCCCAAGAGGGTACAGTTCCAAAGCCAGGGAACCCACTCTACGCCCACGGCATGACTGCATTTTCACTCCCCTTCCTGCACCTCGGTTTCCCTAGATGAGCTATGGGAATAGGGACTTGGTGAGGATTACTCACTACAGACCCTCACCAATCTGACCATGTGACAGAGACAGTGCCCACAGCCAGATGTCAACTGTGTGCAGGATGGACGAGGGCCCCACCTTCAAAGCCATCCCCATTTGCAGAGCGACAAACGCTGAGAGTGACAAGAGCAGAGTGAGAGGTAGGGCATCTGGGCCTTCTTAGAGGGTTGGTAGTTGGGAGCCAGGAGGAGTTGAGAAGCACACTGTGGGCAGAGGGAGCAGGAAGTGCCTGCAGATGAGTGAAGGATCATGGCTCTGTCTGGCTGGGGTCAAGGCAGGAGGGGAGGTCTGGAGCAGTGGAGTCTCAAGAGTATGAAGCAGAGGACGGCGGTGAGAGCTGACAGGCATCACCCTAGCAGAGATGGGACAGTTGGAGGGTTAGTGCCTGAACCACCCCCACCACGGATTCTCAGAGCAGAAGGTTTTTCTCAGGAAGCCAGAGAAGTCAGAGGGAAGATCTGCCAGGAGCCAGATGCTTGCTCAGGGCCGGAGAGACAGGAAGCCTCTTAATGCATGGTGGGCTGGGGTAGCCAAGGCTAGGGCTGTGTCTCTCCCCTTCTGACCTGCTGCTGCTAATGCAGCTGCCCCTGCGGCTCCATTACCCACCTCATGGGGACCATTACAGTGGCTTGTGCCTGAGCTTCACCATTAGCCCGTCTTGACTTTGAAGTTCACAGAGACGCCCTCAAGATGCTATTCCACCCTCAGATGACACTCACTGTGTGACTCAGTACGCTTCAATTTCCTGATTGGATCAATAGCTCTAAATTGTTTTAGCCATAGAATCTTCTATGTATGCTCAACAAATTCTTTTCTTTCTTTCTTCCTTCCTTTCTTTTTTTTTTTTTTTTTTTTTGTGGTTTTTTAAGGTAGGGTCTCGCTCTAGCCCAGGCTGACCTGAAATTCACTATGTAGTCTCAGGGTGGCCTCGAACTCACAGAGATCCTCCTACCTCTGCCTCCCGAGTGCTGGGATTAAAGGCTTGTGCCACCATGCCTGGTGGTCAACAAATTCTTAAATTATGAATAAGTAAAAATATAAGTAAAGGTGCTCAAGTTGAAGTGGGGTGGGGGCTCCCAGACAGCCCTGGGAAGAAAGACTATGTTGGGAATGAGAAGCCTGCCAGACCTCAAAACCCCATGATAAAAGTCTCTGGGAAAGTGTCAGGAGACCTAGGCTCCCAGCTTCTTGTGAAAAATGGGACATCACTCCTCAGATTCTGACAGTTTAGGATGATAACCAAAACCCTGAGTAAAGGTTGAGTGGTGGTACATGCCTAAAATCCCAGAACTCGGGAGGCTGAGGTAGGAGGATCACTGATTTCAAAGGCAGCTTGGGCTACAGAGTGAGTTCCAGAATGGCCTAAACTAGAGTAAGACCCTGACTCAAAAATAAGAGTATTGTGGGCTGGAGAGATGGCTTAGCGGTTAAGGTGCTTGCCTATGAGCCCTAAAGACCCCGGTTCGGTTCTCCAGGTCCCAGTAAGCCAGATGCACATGGTGGCGCATGCGTCTGCAGTGGCATTCCCTCCCTCTGTCTCTAATAAATAAATAAAAATAAAAAATCTTTCAAAAAAGTTAAAAAAAAAATAAGAGTATTGTGCAGGGCATGGTGGCGCACGCCTTTAATCCCAGCACTCAGGAGGCAGAGGTAGGAGGATCTCTGTGAGTTAGAGGCCAGCCTGAGATTACATAGTGAATTCCAGGACAACCTGGGCTAGAGTGAAACCCTACCGTGAAAAGCCAAAAAATAAAAATAAAAAAATAAAAGTACTGGGATGGTGAAATGGCTTAGCTATTGAAGTACTTGCCTGTGAAGGACCCAGGTTTGATTCCCTAGTACCTATGTAAGCCAGATGCACAAGGTGGCGCATGTATCTGGAGTTCATTTGCAGTCTCATTTGCAGAGCCAGGGCTCTGAAGGCAAATACAGCCCGGAAGCTCTAGCTGTTAGCATGCCAGGATGCTGAGAACCCCAGGGCTACCCCAGCCCACCATGCATTAAGAGGCTTCCTGTCTCTCCAGTGTCCATTCTCTCTCCCCCAACCCCACCACCTCTCTCTCGTAAATAAATAAAATTTTATTTATTTATTTGACAGAGAGAAAGAGGGAGAAAGAGAGGGAGGGAGGGAGGGAGGGAGGGAGGGAGAGAATGGGCACCCCAGGGCCTCCAGCCTCCGCAAACGAACTCTAGATGTATGTGTCCCCTTGTGCATCTGGCTTACGTGGGTCCTGGAGAATTGAACCGGGATCCTTTGGCCACTAGGCCATCTCTCCAGCCCAAATAAAATATTTTTTTAAATAAAAAAATACAAGTCTTGGGGCTGGAGAGATGGCTCAACAGTTAAGGTGCTTGGTTGCAAAGCCTAATGGACCAGAGTTTGATTCCCCAGTACCCGCGTGAAGCCAGAGGAATAAAGTGGCACATGAATCTGGAGCCCGTTTGCAGTGGCTGAAGGCACCGGTGTGCCCATTTTATCTGTCTCTCTTTTATGTCTCTCTGTTTGCAAATAAATAAATAAAAATATTTTTTAAAAAGTTAAAAATAAAAGTCTTTAGTTTAAGCAGAAGATAAGTATTATTTAACTCCATTTTGCAGAACAGGAGAGTGAGAGCCAGGAATGATGTTGCATGCCTGTAATCCAGGAAGCTGAGGCAGGAGGATTGCTGTGAGTTTGAGGCCAGCCTGAGCTACATAGGTAGGCCCCGATCTCCAAACAGGAAGAAAAGAAAGAAAGAAAGAAAGAAAGAAAGAAAGAAAGAAAGAAAGAAAGAAAGAGAGAGAGAGAGAAAAAGAAAATGAGCTCAGAGAGAAGTCAAGGAGAGGTGGAGGGAGACTGGCATTTGAACCCATGGCTGTGAGGTTCGAGGCAAGCCCTTTCCTCTGATCCTCAAGCTTTACCTAGTTGCCTGACTTCATAGACCTCAGAGCTGCCATTTCTTTGGCTGTAAAATAAGGGTGTTGGACCAGAGCAGGGGTGCAGAGCCATGGCCTGGCTACTATGCAGCTTGTCTTCTGAAGGTTAAGGCTATGTCTGGTTCCTCATCTTGGTGTCAAAGTGATATTTTCTCTCCTGAGGGAAACAGCAGTGACAACAGAAGGTTTGATGGTTTGAAAGGGGGCAAGGGAGGGGGCAGGGGAAAGGCAGGGAAAGCAGTGGCTCCAGTGACCAGCAGGACCTCCTCACCCCACACCCTAAGGTCTGGGTCCCACAGATTTAGCCTATGGGGTTATCTAGGCCCCTGGAAGTAGCCTGCACCAGCTTGGACAATAGGCAGAGGAGGCTGGACAAGAGGCCTTTTGTGTCTCCCAAATGGAGGCCCCAAGAGACTGCAGAGGTGGCTCAGCCACACAGCCCCGTGTGTCCACTCTACTCTTACTCCTGGCAGGGCTGCAACCAGCACCCTTTCTAGGCCCCTCCTGGTGCTGGCAGCCAGGCTCCAGTCAGGTGATGTGCAGCCCAGCAGGGCCCAGAAAAAAGCTCTTTGGCCACTGGAAGGGGCCTGTTCTGTATTTATCCAGCTAGTGAGCTATCCTTTAAAAACAAAAACAAAACAACAACAACAAAAAACCCTGTGGGGGCCGGGTTGGTAGTGCATTCCTTTAATCCCAGTACTCGAGAGGCAGAGGTAAGAGGATCACTACGAGTTCGAGGCCAGCTTGGTACTACAGAGTGAGTTCAAGGTCAGCCTGGGCTAGCGTGAGACCCTACCTTGAAAAACAAAACAAAACAACAACAAGCCTATGGATGTGGACTGGAGGTGGGAGAATGAAGATGACTGAGTGGGTTTCACAGAAAAGGTCTCTCTGAGCAGGATGGGAGCAGGATCAAGGTCTTACACTCAGTTCTGAGGCTGGGCCAGAACCTACACTCCTCACTCCTAGATCAGAAATCGGGTAGGGAGGGGGGGCTGGAGGGATGGCTTAGCACTTAAGGTGTTTGCCTGCAAAGCCAAAGGACCCAGGTTGGATTCCCCAGGACCCATGTTAGCCAGATGCACAAGGGGGCACATGTATCTGGAGTTCGTTTGGAGTGGCTGGAGGCCCTGACGCGCCCATTCTCTCCCTCTCTCTCTTTCTCTATCAAATAAATAAATAAAAATAATATATATGGACACTCATTCGTCCATCCACCCATATGTCTAAGGGTCGAGTACTTCCAGGACCTGTGTGGAACAGTAGTAGTGAGAAGGAAGATGTGGTCTCTATCTTCCTGGGTCAGGGACAGAAACGAGGTTCATGACTCTAGAAGGTCATCTGAGTAGGGCAGAAAGAGGAATTGGGGCAGCTCAAGATGAGAGATAAAAAAAAAAAAAGCCGGGCATGGTGGCGCACGCCTTTAACCCCAGCACTAGGGAGGCAGAGGTAGGAGGATCACCGTGAGTTCAAGGCCACCTGAGACTACATAGTGAATTCCAGATCAGCCTGGACTAGAGTGAAACCCTACCTCGAAAAACCAAAAAAAAAAAAAAAAAAAAAAAAAAAGACGTTGTGGGATTTGGTGAGGTGAAGGAAGGGGGACCGCAGCGCCCCCTCCGGAGCTGGTGAGAGGAGGAAGGCGCGCAGAGCCCGCAAGTCTCCCAAACAGGTGGAGGCGGCGAATGGGCGCAAAGGTCCCACGGTGGGCAGTGACAGGAGCCACGCCGGTACCCAGCAAGCCTCGTAAAACCTGGGCGTCTCTGCACTGCTCTCCTCACATGCTCCCGGATCGTGTGAGCAAGGCGGGTGGCAGGCGGTGGTGGGACGGTCTCCGCGGACGCGCTGGGCGGTGTCCCCAGGCTGGTGTCCATCGGGGCGGGTTGGGAGTCCGCCCAGAGTCGTCCCCGCCCGCTCCGGGCCGGGCTTTGGGGTGAGGAGCCAGGCGGGGGCGAGGCCGGGGACCGTGGCGCTGCCGGGCACGTGGGACCCTGCGCGGCCCCGCATGGGACTCGGACACCCGGAGAAGTCACCCGGCGCGGCAGTGACCGCCGCCGCCGCCGCGGGGACGCCGCACGATCGGACGCGCAGAGCGAGCTGCCAGTGCGCCCGTGGACTTTGTCTCCGCGGGATCGTCCTCTCGCTGTGTGGGACACCCTGGAATCCGGGTGTGTGCGTCCGGAGATTGGGCAAGAGTGTGTCGGTGAGTGCGCGCGCCCCTGGAAGGGAAGGGGAGGTGGGGGTGGTGAGCCGCTGAACTTGGGGAACTTTGCGCGTTCTCCCTGTTGCGAGTGCCCCTGAGGCCCAAGTCCGAAGCCAGGGACTCTGGAACCTGGGAGATCAGCTGTTCCAATGTCCTCCGCACTCCCCCCACACAACCCAAGGGTCACTCTGGGGTCCGCTTGGGTGTCAAGATGACAAGGGAGGAGGAGAGCAGTTGGGATGAACAGATAAAACCCTAATCTGTCTGGAGACTTTCAATCTGGCAAGTGGTGTTGGAGGAAGGGTCAGTGGGGAGAAATGCAATGGGGGGGGGGGGTCAGGGGACTCCAGACACCCGGCTCAAGCGTTCCCTCTGCTGGGAACCAGCCCCAGGTCAGTTTGGGGATTTATGAAGCCAACGACATTCCCGGCTCATCTGCGTCCCTAGCTTTGTTATGGGTCTAGGCTGTAATAATGGCGAGCTTTGGGGGATCAGGTTGGGGCCCCAGGGAAGTGTCAGTTATCTGAAGGTGGGGCTTGGGTGGAAGGAGATTCTTCGAGCTGGCAGCCTCTGAAGGGAGGCTGGCACCAGTGAGGTCTTGCATGAGGCAAGCCCTGGCACCAAAGGCCTGTCACTGTTTCTCCTCCCTTCTCCTTGCCTTGGGCTCTGAGGAGGTTTGCAGAGTGGGTAATCCTCAGAAATGGCTGTCTGGCTAAGACGGTGAGAAAATCTCACCAAGGCCTCAAGGTGACCCCCAGGATGTCTGATTTCATGGTTATAATCTTTAACCTTTTGGGGTTAGGATAAGGAATAGGAGTTAAGGTTACAGTGAGCATTAGGTCAGGTTTAGTGCTAGGCTGCATCTTTGAATACAGAGGCCAGGAAAGTGCTTCTGTGTGAGTTCGTGTGTGTGTGCGCGCGCGCGCACGCGCGAGCCTGCACCTAGGGCCTCCATATGCATTAAGCATGAGTTCTACCACTGAACTACACAGAAAAGGGCTTTGTAAGTTAAGTGCAGTGCACTGTTCCTATGTGTGTATGTGTGTGTGAGAGAGAGAGCAGGTGTGTGCATGCTATGGCATGTGGAGGTCAGAGAACAACTTTTGAGTCTGTCCTCGCCTGTCATTTGAGGCAGAAGGGTTTCTCTGGGTCTAGATCTGCTGTTGTTCCTTTTGAAATGCTCTCCAAGAGCCCCCAGGAAATTCTCCTGTCTCTGCGTCCCGTGGCACAGTCAGTGTGCTGTGAGACGCCCACCACAACCTCCAGCTTCTGTGTCAGGTCTGAGGATTGAACTTGGGAACTCAGGCCTGAGTGTCGAGTGCTTTATCTGTTGAGCCATCTTCCCGGCTTCCCTGAAGACCTTTTGAAGACTGCAGTAGAACACAGGTGCAGCATCAAGAGCTCACTGGAAAATGGAATTGCATTTTTTCAAATATTTTATGGATTTTTTTTTTTTCAAGGTAGGGTCTCCCTCTAGCCCAGGCTGATCTGGAATTCACTATGTAGTCTCAGGCTGGTCTCAAGCTCACGGAGATCCCCCCTACCTCTGCCTCCTGAGTGCCAGGATTAATGGTGTGCACCACCACGCCAGGCTGTTTATTGTTTATTTTTATTTATTTTTTATGTTTGAGGAAGGGTCTCACTCTAGTCCAGGATGACCTGGAATTAACTCTGTAGTCTAGGCCAGCCTCAAGCTCATAGCAACCTTCCTACCTCAGCCTCCCCAGTGCTGAGATAAGCACTGGTAAGCTATCTCTGCAGATAACCCTGCTGGTTATTGGAATTTAATCACAGTGTGCCTTCCTCTCCCTAAGCTTACTCTGCAGAGCTAGCTCACCAGTTACAATTTATAAAAAGCCCTCATTTTATCTTTCAAAAAATCCCACAAGAAAAGGATTATTACCTTCGTTTTGTAGCTGAGGAAATAGAGGCTTAGAAAGTGTCTTGCACAAGGTCACAAGGCCAGGTGTGACCCCGGCTCTTGCTTACCTGGCCCAGTTTAGGCCTCCCTCTCCAAGACCCAAGCTACACAGGGTAAGGCTGGGCTGATAGCTTCCAGTCTAAAGGGAGTTTGATTCCTGTCCTAGGTACCTGTCTTTGTGGCTTTCCTGTGGCCTGATTACCCAGTGGTTGATGAGATAGCTCCATCCCGAAGGCCTGCTCATAGAACCAAAGAGGCCTGGCTGATCTTCCGAGTACAAGCTGCCTGCCATGGCATCTCTCCCGTCCCCTAACTGCCTTCTGTAGGCCTATCTGGTGCCCCCTTCAGCTCATTTTCCTCCAGGGTTGCTCTTGGATCCCCAAACCTGGCCTGTGCCTATCACTGGGCCCTAATGGGGCAGGGGACTTGGTTGCAGGGCCCTCCTCGGCCTCTGTACCCATCCTAGAGAGAGGCCAGTTGCAGGATGAAGCCAGGCGATCCCTGCCTTCTCACTCTGCCCCTGTCACCCAGCACACAGCAGGTGACAAGGAACAATTGGGAAATGAGTAACCAGGCACAGTGGGAATTCAGAAGAGGAAGGCCTTGCTCCCATGGAGAATCACTGATTTTGTGTGTGTGTGTTTGTTTTGAGACAGGATCTCATGTAGCCAAGGATGGCCTTGAACTTGCTAGGTAGCTGAGGTGACCTTGAATTTTTAGTCCTTCTGCCTCTACCTCCCTAGTGCTCAGATTACAGGAATGTGCCGCCCCAGTTAATGTGGTGCTGGGGATTGAACCCAGGGCTTGATGCATGCTAGGCAAGCACTCCACCAACTGAGCTACATGCTCAGCTTTACAGTGGACAGTGGATTCTTTCTTTTCTTTCCCCTCCTCCTCCTTCCCCTCCTCCTCCTCCTCCTCCTCCTCCTCCTCCTCCTCCTCCTCCTCCTCCTCATTCTTCTTCTTCTTGAGACAGGGTTTCATGGAGCCCAGGCTGGTCTTGAATTGACTATGTAGCTGACTATGACCCTGAACTTCTGATCTTGTCTCCCCCACCTCCCAGGCGTTGTCATTATAGGTATGTGCCACCACACCCAGCTAGCTCACTGTGGATTCTTGAGCAGAGGAGCTCCTTCACTGTCCTGTCACCCAGTGTCCTGGGGCCAGTTTTGGCCAGGATTCCCTGATGGGAGGGTGGGCCGCCAGGGCCCTTCTTGATCCATCCCTTTGGGTCTTGTCACTGTCACTGCAGAGGACAATTGAGGGATCCCTCACACTTGTATGCATACAGCCTCCTGGTGAGTGCCCAGCCTCCAGCCCTGTTTAAAGTATATATTTTTAAAATGTATTTCAGAGACAGAAAGAGAGGGAGGGAGAGAATGGGTGCACCAAGGCCTCCAGCCACTGCAAATGAACTCCAGACACATGTGCCACCTTGTGCATCTGGCTTACATGAGTCCTGGAGAATAGAACTGAGGTCCTCTGGCTTTGCAGGCAAACACCTTAACCACTAAGCCATCTCTCCAGCCCTCCAGCCCTGTTTGTAGGAGAAAGATGCTGGCCATAGTTGGGCTGGGGGCGGAGAAAGAAGCTCCTTAGCTCTTAGGAAGTCCAGGGCAGAGAGGCCAGCTCTTCTCCCTGCACCCTCATATATATAGTCTTTTTTCTGGTCACTCACTCTCCGAACTCCCAGTCTTAACCACCTTCCATTGGCACAACTTTATAAAAGGTCAGTTCTGACAATGACCTTCCCGTCTTAAACCAGAGTCGAGGTCAAGTTTGTCAGCTTGGCATTTGAGTCCTTTCATATGAGTTCTCCAGGCCCCCACACATTCCATGCCACCTAACCCTCTATGCCAGCTACACATGATCTCCTGGCACTTCTCCAACAGCCTGTACCCTCACCCACAGAGTCTTGACACAGGCCTCTTCTCCCCTCCATACCCTCCCACCTATGTCCTAACAAACTCCCAATCATTGTGGTCTTTCCCCTCAGCCCCAGTGGGTGCTCCTTGAGGGCCCAGCAAGAGCGCTTGCTGGATGTTCGGGGTCACTCTGGAGCCAGGCACACGAGGGCAGAGGGAAGTGTTTGCTGGGATTCTGCGGCTCTTGGGAATGTGACTTGTGGTTATGTGACTCTTGAGAGCAGATTCCTAGGGGGGTCTAAGACTCTCAGCCAAGGCTACTCGAGCCACAAGGAACAGACTTGAGGAAAAGGTTAGCGCTGGCTTCTGGATCCAGGCTCTCTGGGGTTAGACTTAGCACCCCTGAACTGGGAATCTGGGAAGCCCAGCTAGAGGACAAATCTCAGACTCACAACTTTGCACACACACATTCCATGCTACGCTTCTGTCCTGTTTTCCACCAGGATTCTCCCATCTCCCAATCTGGACCCAAACATAACCACAGCTCAGACCGTGACCTCTGCCCCTCTGCTGGGGATACAGGGAGGGGCCCCTGCTGAGAAGTGTTGTGGGTTTCTGGAATTCAGCGTTTTCCTGCCTTGATGGACAGTCACTGCCTCCATGTCAGGACAATGCACAATTTGCTAGCCACATCTCACAAGCACGCGCACGTGCACACGCACGCACACACACACACACACACACACACACCCCAATCCATCCTCTCCCCTTGCTTATTCTTCATGGAACAGTATCTGCCTATTTTGACCAGTAAAGCACCGAAGACTCCAACAGACTGGACCCAGAGGGCACAGCATAAGGGGTTTGGAGCTGGAACCTGAACCCAGGGTTCTTGCCTGAGGCCTGTCTGGAGTCACTTGGATGTGGCAGACTGGGGTGGAGTCTAGTGCATTGTGGTTCTGAACCTGTTTGCTTCAGTAGCCTGAGATGCATGCAGTTCTGTGCTGAGCTGAGCTGAGCTGGGCCTGGTGGGAGCTGTGGTTAGATAAACATTTCCTCCTGCTCTGTAGAGCACTCAGGTGCTCTCTCAGCCTTGGTGGCTCCCACAACAGGGATCCTGGGGACACCCAAGAGGGAAGAGCCTTAGGGAAGGGGCTGTGGAGCCCCAGGACATCCTGGAGTGGGGAGCTCCCATACCTTGAAGGTCCCATCAGATATCATTGGAGGTCACTCCTGAACTGTCCCCATCACCTGCAACATATCAGGCCAGGCTGAGGAGCCCCGTGGAGGTCATTTGGAAGGGAACAGGAAGTGACTTCTAAGCTGCAGATCCTATACAGCCTAGCCTTACCCTCCACTGTTCTCAAGCCACAAGGATAATTAACAAGTAGGTTAGGTCACCTTGCCCTAGTTTTTGTGCACTCTTCTCTCTTCACCAAATATGACTCTTTTTTAAAATTTATTTCATTTATTTGAGAGAGAGAGAGGCAGATAGAGAGAGAAGAAGAGAGAATGGGCATACCAGGGCCTTCAGCCGCTGCAAACAACTCCAGATGTACGCCCTACCTTGTGCATCTGGCTTATGTGGGTCCTGGAGCATCGAACTGGGGTCCTTTGGCTTATACAGGCAAGTGCCTTAACCACTGAGCCATCTCTCCAGCCCAAATCTGACTCTTTTCAAAAAATATTATTTCAGACTAGAGATGGCTCAGAGGTTATGGCACTTGTCTGCAAAGCCTAAAGATTTGGGTTCAGTACCCCAGTGCCCACATAAAGCTGGCTGCACAAAGTGGTACATGTATCTGGAGTCCATTTGCAGTGGCAGGAAGACCTGGCACACCTCTTTCTCTGTCTCTCTCAGATAAATAATGAATAAAATATTTTAAAAATGAAACTATTCTTTCTTTCTTTTTTTGTTTTTAGAGGTAAGGTCTCACCCTAGCACAGGCTAACCTGCAATTCACTCTGTATTCTCAGGGTGGCCTCAAACTCATGGTGATCCTCTTACCTCTGCCTCTTGAGTGCTGGGATTTAAAGGCATGTGTCACCATGTCACCTGGCAAAACTATTATTTCTTTATTGCTATTTATTTACTTAAGAGAGAGAGTATAGACACACCTGGGCTTCTTGCTACTGCCAATGAATTCCAGATGCATGTGCCACTTTGTACCTCTGGCTTTTGTGGTACTGAGGAATCAAACGATGGTTGGCAGGTTTTCATCCTTAACTGCTGAACCTAACCACTGACCCATCTCCCCAGCCTCCACCTAACTCTTACTTGTCTTCCAAAGCACAGGCTGTGGGCCCTCTCCTCCAGAAAACTTTCACTTAACACCCCTCCTTTCCTGCCAGGGGCCTCCTTGGCTTTTTAAAAAATTTATTTATTTATGAGAGAAAATGGACAGCACACCGGGGCCTCCAACCACTGCAAATGAACTCCAGATGCATGTGCCCTTGCACATCTGGCTTATGTGGGTCCTAGAGAGTCGAACAGGGATCCTCTGGCTTTGCCGGGAAAGGCTTTAACCGCTAAGCCATCTCTCCAGCCCCTTCCTTGGCTTTTTTTCAGGCCAGATCACCCTGAGCTGCCTTTGCCCATTTCTGGGTGTGCCTCCTCCACCTTGACAGTAAACTCCTTGAGATCAGGGAAGAGTGTGACTGCAGAGTTCCCGGGTGCTCTGCCCTGGGACAGGCCTTAGTACAACAGCTTCAGAGAAAGGAGGGAAGGACTTCGGAGAGCTCTGGGCCACCTTTCCTTGCCCCTTTCACCCCCAACCCAGGGTGGTGGTGTGAGTGTGGAGAGCTGCTAGCCCTGCTCATAATGCCTATGGAATTTCCAGATCCTACAGTCTTCCTAGGGTATTCCCACCTGTCCTGCTTCAACCCCATGCTGCAAACTCCTCTCTTATTATTTCACAAAGTGAATACAGAGCTTCTCCTTGAACTATCTCAACAACTCCATGGGGAAGTTCTTTTCTTTAAGAGGTGATCAAGAAGTAGGTTGTTGGTCTGGAGAGATGGCTTAGCAGTTAAGGAGCTTGCCTGTGAACCCTAAGGACCCAGGTTTGATTCCCCAGAACCCACATAAGCCATCTGACACATAGTGGCACATGCATTTGGAGTTCATTTACAGTGGCTAGATGCCCTGGTGTGCCCATTCTCTCCCTGCCCCCTGCCATAAGTAATATTTTTTTTAAAGAAGTGGGTTGTAGGCCAGGTGTGGTGTGACCTCAGAGTTCCCAGGTGCTCTGCTCTGGGACAGGCCTTAGTACAACAGCCTCTGGGCAAGGAGGGAAGGACTAGGAGGGCTCTGGGCTCAGGGTGGTGGTGTGAGTGTGGTGCATACCTTAGTCCCAGCACTTGGGAGGCAGAGGTAGGATGATAGCTATGAGTTCAAGGCCACCCTGGAACTACAGAGTAAGTTTCAGATCAGGCAAGGCTAGAATGAAGTCCTGTCTCAGAAATAAAAGAAAAAGAAAAAGAAGTGGGTTGTGGGAAAGGTGGCTCAGCAATAAAGGCACTTGTTTGCAAAAAACCTGCCAACCCGGGGTTCAATTCCAGAGTATCCACATAAAGCCAGATGCACAAAGTGGTGCATTTGCCTGGATTTTGTATGCATGGCACAAGGCCCTGGCATACCCAAGTGCTTATTCTCTCTCTCCCTCTCTCCTTACAAGTAAATAATTTTTTTAAGTGGGCCAGAGACTGGAGAGATTGCTTAATGGTTAAGGTGCTTGCCTGCAAAGCCTAGGGACCTAGGTTTGACTTCCCAGAACCCACATAAGCACATGGTGGCACATGCACCTGGAGTTTGCAGTGGCAGGAAGCCCTGGAAAGTCCATTCTCTCCTTCCACTCTCTCTCTCTCTCTCTCTCTCTCTCTCTCTCTCTCGCTTGCTCAAATAAATAAATAAATAAGTATTTTTAAAAGAAGTGTGTTGTAGAACTGAGAGCCTTGTCTGGGTCCTATAACTGGGCATGGCAGACCTGAGACTTCTCACCCACTGTGACCTCTCCTGCTTTTTAAATTAAATTAAATTAAATTAAATTTTACTTTTAATATTTTATTTTTATTTATGTATTTGAGAAAGGGAAAGAGGCAGAGAGAGAGAGAGAGAGAGAATGGGCGTGCCAGGGCTTCCAGCCACTGCAAACAAACTCCAGATGCATGTGCCCCCTTGTGCATCTGGCTTATGTGGGTCCTGGGGAATCAAACCTGGGTCCTTAGGCTTTTCAGGCAAGAGCCTTAAGTGCTAAGCCATCTCTCCAGCCCGCCTGCTTTTTAAAAAATAAATATTTTATTTTATTTATTTATTTATTTATTTATTTATTTATTTATTTGAGAGAGAGGAAAGAGGCAGGGAGAGAGAGCTAGAGAATGAATGGGTATGCCAGGGCCTCTGCAAATGAGCTCTACATGTATGCACCACCTTGTGCATCTGGCATTACATGAATACTAGGGACTCAAACCTGGGTCCTTAGGCTTTGCAGACAAGTGCCTTAGCCACTGAGCCATCTCTCCAGCCCATCTCCTTCCTTTTGGGGCTGTTTTAGGTCCAGGTCCTCTGTTTTCCTTCCCTTGGCAGAGGCAGGCATCAGGGATCTCCACAGTGTGACTGGACACTCGTCTCTGCCAGGCTGGACAGGGTCCACCAGCCAGACAGGTGGCACATAGGGCACATACCAGAGCCACCCTGGTGGAGGAGCTGGAATGTTGTCCAACCACCCTGGAAATTCCGGAGCCAGCCTAGGGACAGCCCTGCTCCCTTCTCGCTTCGGACTCACTAGCCTGGGACCACAGAGGGAAAGATCCAGATTGAGATGGGTTAGAGTGCTCTACCTGCTAGACTTGGCTCTTGCCTTTGACTCCCAGGAGGCCTCGAGTGAGACCTTGAGATACCCTTTCTGGCCTTGGTTTTTCTACCTGTAAAATGGGTACAATAGCCATTTTGGCTGTTTCACAGTAGGGAAGTCCTGGGAAGAGTACATCCCGGAGGTCCAGAAGATGGTTCAGTCAGTAAAGTGCTTGCTACATAAGGAGTTCAGATCCCCAGCCCCCATACAAAAGCCCTGTATGGTGATGCATGGCTATAGTCCAGAGCTGGGGAGGCAGAGACAGGATCCCTGGGCCTTGCTGGCTAGCTAGTCCAGCCATTCAGTGAGCTCCAATTTCAGTGAGAGCCCTTGTGGAAAGCCATTGTGTTGACATCTGGTCCCCACATGCATAAATGCGACATGCTTGCACACCACACACATAAGCACAAGCAAAAAATTGTATAGCTGGGGCCCTTCTAATTGGGGCCTTTGATGCTGGAGAACTGAGCAGAGGCAGAGCTAAGAGGCTCAAAGAGGAATAGCCAAGGACTCCTTGGGCCCAGGGCCTGGGCCAGGCAAGGTAGGAGCTCTGTGCCATTGGCTAGATCTGTGATCCTGGAGACGTTCTGTAGCCGGTCTGAGCCTCAGGATGAAACATGAAGAGGTGTATAGAGTCGTCTAACATAGAACTGGACACAAAGAATGTTCAACTCTCACCATGAGACAGTTATTAGACCCCAAGGGGAGACTGTCCCCAGGGAGTTATAACCCTGCATCCGCTTTTGCTGTGCTGAAACAGGAAGATGAGACTGGGGGAAAAGACAGCAGGTTTTCTGGAGGGGTGGCAGGCACCAGATCAGCCAAAGCCTTGAGTGCCAGGCGGAGGAGCTTGGCCGTTAGCCTAAGGGCAGTGGAGAGCCATGGAAGGGTTGTGAGCTCAATGCCATGTGTTCAGACTTGGGAGAAACCATGTGACAGGCTAGGCAGGGAGAACAGAGAGCGGCAAAGAGGATGGTGGGCGGTCGGGAGGAGGTGCTCAGGTCTGCGGTGCTACGTGCTACACCGGGGCAAGGAGCATGCAAGGTGGACCTGGGAAACTATTGGTTAAACCAACGGGAGTTGATGAGTGTCGGCTCCAAGTGGGGTGGGGAAGAGAGAGGTTGAAACCTGGTGGAGGCCTTCCTCAGTAACGGGAGAACGACTTTGAGATATCACTGTGCTCCACCTTAGCAGATTGTTCAGGCATCTCCTGAGGTGAACAGACAGGTCGAGGGCTGGTGAGGGGTGGGGTGAGAAAGGGAGTCTTTTTTTAAATCTTGTCACTAAAGTTTAGAATAGACAAACAGATATCAATCCACCCGCTGACCCATGTCAGCCTGAGATGACTAGACCAGTGTAACAAGTCAATAGTGTGACCCAGAGATCCTTCCTGGGCCCCTCTTGGCCCTATTCCTATATCCACCATCTCCTTCTGTCCTCTCACACTCACACTAAACTTCCAGCTTGGGGACCCCGCTCCTTCACTTCAGGGAAATAAAGCAGATAAAAAAAGATATTCAGGGGGTTGGAGGCATAGTTCAGTGGTAGAGTATTCTGTTCTATGAATGCACAAACACACCTGCCAAATCATTCAGATCTTTCAGAATCTGAGGTCATGGTGGGTGGTGGGACCTGTCCAAATAGAGGAGCCCCTCCCTCTACCAGGCAGCTATCCTGTCCCTGAAGTCATGTTTGTGAGGGGTTCCCAGGCAAGACAAAAAGAGGGGGGGTCGTGGCGGTTGCTGGAGAGATGGCTTAGTGGTTAAGGTACTTCCTTGCAAAGCCAAAGGACCCAGGCTCAACTCCCCAGGACCCACGTAAGCTGGATGCACAAGGTGGTGCATGCATCTGGAGTTTTGTTGCAGTGGCTGGAGGCCCTGATGTGCCCATTCTCCGTCTGCTTTCTCTCCTTCTCAAAGAAATAAATGAAAAAAAAATTTTAAGATATTAAAAAAATAAATAAATAAAATATTAGAAAAAAAAAAAAAAACAAGGGTCAGAATAAAGAAGGCCTGGGTTCTAATCTCAGCTCTGTCCTTGAGTTTCTATCAAATGGGAGTTTGGTACAAGTAGCTCTCAAAGACTGTGCCAGACCCAGTCTAGACCATATCCATGTGTGCCCTGTGTGTACATCTAAGTGTGATAGAGCCTGGGTGCATCTGTGCCTGTGTGTGTTCAGGTGCGGTGTGTACGTATGTTTCTAATACGGGTAGAGGAATACCTATAGGTGGGAGTGGGAAGGAGGGGATGCTAGACACCGAGCTCAGGCAAGGGTATGTTGGCGGTACCTATGTATGCTGGGCAAAATGGTATTGACCGTTTCCTGCTGCTGGGCTAAAGTGCAGAACCAGGACAGAGAGAGGAGACACTGGAGGTTTGGCTCAACCCTGCCAGAATGGAGGGAGATCTTCCTCGTCCCTCCAGTGAAACAGGGTTCCTGTTCCATTCCTGGAACATGTGAACTGGGGGTGGATGGCAAGGTGTGTGGGTGCGCAGAGAGCACCGTGACCAAGACAAGCACACCGGGTCCCCTTCTCAGTCTCTATGCAGCCATGCTCAGAGCAGAGAAGGCAGCCCTGGGAAAGCTTGGCCTGGCTGGCATCCTGTGACACAGAGCCCACGCATGTCTCCACATCCCTGTGTTTACAGGAGCCCCCCAGGCAGCTGCTTGACAAATGCTGGAGGCTGGGCCTAAGCCCCAGGCCGGGGAACCTGTTTTTCCTGTTTCCTGCAGAGTTTCCAGCAGCCGGTACAGGCCTGTGCATTCATGAGTGAGAAACCCAAGCGGGCGCTGAGCATCCTGACCACTCAGAGCGGGGGCTGGTCAGGTACAGGTGTGTAAGGTGGATCCCCCGGCTGGGAGGGAGACTGGGCAGGCACTTTTTCATTTTGTATGCAAGTGCACTGCAATCGGTTTAGATCAAGGGAACCCAAGGCCCTGCCCTGTCCTTTATCCCAGGCTCTGCTAAATTCAGGCTTTGGTGCCAGACAGTTCTGAGTTTCAAGTCTAGTTTTTTTTTTTTTTTTCAATTCTTGCCAGTGTAACCTTGAATACACAGCTTAGCTTCTATGGTGACATCACCAATGAATGGGTAGGAGATGCTGTGAGAGAGTTGTTCATCCCTAGTCTGGTCCCTACAGAGCAGGGAAGGTAAAAGAGGGGCCTGTAGGATGGAGAACTCCTGATCAGACCAAGTCAGGCATGAACCAGATGAAAGTATGGGGTTGCAGAGACAGCTGACCCTCTCTGGAATGCCTGCCTTGAACCTCAGCCCCTTGGGTGCCTCCCTAACACCAGCAGGGAACGGTGGGGTCTTCTGGGCCCTGCAGCTATTGAAGGAGAGATAGTCCCAGGATCCATTTGAGGCAGAAAGCCCTAGAAGAGCTAGGCTGACCATTGGCCACCTAGAGTCAGCCACTGAGAACTCGTAAAGCACCTTTGTCCTCCTGTAGGCCCTCTAAGGAGTGAAGGAAAGGATGGGTAACTTTGTCAAACTCAGATCCTCTCGGTTCCCGCAGCCTTTAGTGCCTCCTTCATTCATTCATTCATTCATTCATCTGTCCATCCATCTATTCATCCTTTTTTTTGGGGGGGGTTGAGGTAGGGTCTCACTCTAGCCCAGGCTGATCTGGAGTTTACTATGTAATCTCAGGGTGGCCTTGAACTCATGGTGATCCTCCTACCTCTGCCTACCAAATGTGTTCTACCATGCCCGGCTTGTTTTTTTATTTTTTCCCTTGAGGTAGGTAGGGTCTTCCTCTACCTCAGCTGTCCTGGAACTCACTCTGGAGTCCCAAGATGGCCTTGAACTCACAGCAATCCTCCTACCTCTGCCTCCCGAGTGCTGGGATTAAAAGCATATGCTAAATTGCATGTGGTGGTGCACGCCTTTAATCCCAGCACGCAGGAGGCAGAGGTAGGAGGATCGCTGTGAGTTCACGGCCACCCTGAGACTACAGAGTGAATTCCAGGTCAGCCTGAGCTAGAATGAGACCCTACCTCAAAAAAAAAAGCCATGCCCAGCTTCATCCTTCTTTTGCAATATTTTGTTTATTTTCAAGCATATATATATATATTATAAAGAGAGAGAGAGAGGTTGGGAGGGAGAGTAAGGGTACCTCTAGGCACTGCAAATGAACTCCAGATGCATGCACCATTTTGTGCATCTGGCTTTACATTGGTACTGGGGAATCAAGCACAAGTCATTAGGCTTTGTAGGCAAGTGCCTTATCTGTCCCATCCTTCCTTTTTTCTTATAATAGCTGCTTGCAGATTGGGTCTTCTCTTGGATGGTAGAAACACAGAAAAGCATTACATGGACTGCGCCTTCAGTGAATGCCTGTAATGCATTGGGCAGAAAATAGAAGAATAAGAAGCCGGGCGTAGTGGTGCACACCTTTAATCCCAGCACTCGGGAGGCAGAGGTAGGAGGATCACCGTGAGTTCAAGGCCACCCTGAGACAACTTAGTGAATTCCAGGTCAGCCTGGGCTAGAGCAAGACCCTACCTCGGAAAAAAAAAAAAAAAAAAAAAAAGAAAAGAAAATAGAAGAATAAATTACCTTTCAGGTGTAAGGAATGGCCTGCCAGACACTGGTGGAGGGGGAGAGCTCCAGGACACATAATACTGAGAAGAGCCTGGAGGGATGAGTCCAGTGTGGGTTTGTTCTGGAAAGGTTTGCCAGATAGAAAGTGTAGCATGAGCCAGGCGTGGTGGCGCATGCCCTTAATCCCAGCACAGAGGTAGGAGGATCACTGTGAGTTTGAGGCCACCCTGAGACGACATAGTGAATTCCAGGTCATTCCAGGTCATCCTGGACTAGAGCGAGACACTATCTCCAAAAACAAAGAAAAAGAAAAGAGAGAAAGAGAATGAGAGGAAGTGAAGCTGAACAAAGACAGAAAAGCTCACAAGGACCCTCCAGGGACTTACATCTCCTTTAGACTGGGAGCAGACATGGGGCAGCGCCAGCCAGAACTGGGCACAGTGGAGATAGAGAGAGGTGGCAGCGACCAAGTCAGGTGGAACAATCTTCATGGAACTGAGGTGAAGTCTCAAAGGCAGTGGGAGTGAGGATGAGGGAGAGGACCAGGGACTTAGATGTCTTCCAAAAACAGAGACTGGAGCCGAGCGTGGGGAGCATGCTTTTAATCCCAGGGCTTGGGAGGCAGAGGTAGGAGGATCGCTGTGAGTTCGAGGCCACCCTGAGACTACATAGTGAATTCCAGGTCAGCCTGGCCTACCTTGGGGGAAACACACACATACACACAGGGACTAGGGGCTGTTTGGTATAAAGCTATCCCACAGAGGAAGAGGGTGGGTCGAGATGGTCTGGACCAGGGCCACAGTGATGGAGTCCACAGCTGGCCTGAGGGTGGAGGCCAGGATGTCTTAACACAGGTGGAAAGGCTGGTTCAGAAAGGCAGGGAAGTCTCCACCCTGCCTCTCGGTGTCAGAGATTCCACCAGCAGGGACCAGGAGGAAACTTGGGGTAGAGTGAAGGGATGTTGATTGTGAGGGCAAGTGACAGCCCTGACCCCACTTCTGAGACCAGCGAGCAGAGCAGCAGTATGCGTGGATGGTGGTGAAGGTGGTGGTGAGGCTGTGTGTGTGTGTGTGTGTGTGTGTGTGTGTGTGTGTGTGTGTGTGTGTGTGTGTGTGTGTGCCTGGAGCTGAAGGAAGCCACCCTGTCTGTCCTCACTAAGCCAGAGCTCCTCCTGAAGAGAAGTTAGAGACTGCCATTCTCCAAGGTAGGGAATTTGACCCCTGGTCCCAGCTGGGACTCAAGTTCTGATTTTCAACTATCTTTTACCAAGTGGGGGCACATCTTTGCCCCTCAGACCAGGCTATCTATTCCCTGCCTCACAGCTGAGAGTTTATTTGTTGGCCTGCTTGTTTATGAGACACTCTCAAACTCCTGATCCTCCTGCCTCAGCCTCCAGAGCCCTGGGGTTGCAGGTATGTGCCACTATTCCTGAATCTGAACTAGCTCTTACTGGTCAAGGCATTGGAGAGGGGAAAGGTGGCGGCCTTCCCTTCTGCAGGCACTCACTGTCGAGGCACTCACTGTCAAGTAGTGGGTCAGACCTTATGGGTGGTATACGCTCACTAGGGACAAAGCAGGGGTACACAAAGGCGGTGATGTGCAAAGGGAAACAGGACTGGACCAGAGGAAGCTAAAGTACCTTCACCAGAGAAGCTTCTCTCCCCTCTCTGGACCTAAAACCACCCCGAACTTTCCTGGGCTCTTCAGGAAGGCTGTTGTCCCATTGAGCTGTGTCTCCTCGCAAGCTGGAAGGGCAGGACTGCTGTGTGTGGAGAAAGTACCAGAATATGAGGAAGAGAATAGGTGATGAAAGATGGACACTCTTAGGAGTTCTCCAGCACCCCCCCAACCCCTCCAAGGAGGGGAAGGATGAGCTAAAGCAATAAAGCAAGATCTCAGGCTGGAGAGATGGCTTAGTGGTCAAGGCACTTGCCTGCAAAGCCTAACAACCCCAGTTTAATTCCCCAGTGCCCCATGTAAAGTGGCGCATGCATCATTTGCAGCAGCTGGATGCCCTGGGGCACCTATTCTCTCTCTCTTTGTCTGCCTCTCTTCCTCTTTCTCTCTGCTTGTAAATAAATAAATAAAAATATCAAGGGGGGAGCTAGAGAGATGGCTTAACAGTTAAGCGCTTGCCTGTGAAGCCTAAGGACCCTGGTTCGCGGCTCGATTCCCCAGTACCCACGTAAGCCAGATGGACAAAGTGGCACATGCATCTGGAGTTTGTATGCAGTGGCTGGAGGCCCTGGGTGTACCTATTCTCTCTCTCTCTCTCTCTCTCTCAAATAGATAAATAAACATAAGTTTTTTAAAAAATATCAAGGAAGACCTCTGTGAGGCCTCCAGACATGCCAAATTACTTGGCCAGAGATGCCTTAGTGGACATTGGGGTGCAGTGGAACATCAGCCTCAGGGATCCCTTTCACAAGACTCTGAAATTATGTCTGCCTGGTACCCCTAGGTCTAGAATCTAGACCTCTGAGTCAGATCTTGAATGCTCTGACCCTGAGGCTCCAGAACCAAGTCAGCAGGGTTTACTTTTCAGATTCAGACTTTGCAGGCCATATGGTCTCTGTCACCAACCACTCAGTTCTGTTAACAGGTGAGTATGGCCGTGTTCCAGTATAGCTTCACTTACAAAACCAGACTGGTTGACTGGGTTTGGTGGCATATACCTATAATCCCAGGATTGGGGAGGTGCAGGCAGGAAGAAAAGGAGTTCAAGGTCATCCTCAACTACATAGCAAGTTCTAGGCCAGCCTGGGCTAGAGATCCTATCCCAAAACAAACAAACAAACAAAAAAATAATAGTTGGGTGTGGTAGCTCACACCTTTAATCCCAGCACTTGAGAAGCCGAGGTAAGAGAAATACCAAGTTTGAGGCCGGCCTGAGCTACAGAATGAGTTCCAAGTCAGCCTGGGCTAAAGTAAGACCCCCGCCTCAAACCAAACCAAACAAAACAAAAGCAAAAAAAAAAAAAATCAGACTTATGGGCTGGAATCAACCACTGGGCTGTTTGAGTAGAATTATGTGAAGCTTCTTTTCATGAGCTCGCTCATTTTTGAGCTATGGGGAGGCTCTGGGTCCAGGGAGAGATGAAAATCAGATATGCCAAAAGCCCTGACTTAGGTTAGGCAAATCATTTTTGTTGCTGCTTTGTTTGTTCTGAGATAGGATCTCACTGTGTAGCCCAGACTGAATCCCCAGGCAGGTCTTTTAAAAAATACATTTACATTTACTTATTTTCCAGCAGAGAGAAAGAGGAGGGGGAGAATGGGCACACCAAGGCCTCTTGCCACTGCAAATGAACCCCAGGTGCATGCGCTACTTTGTGCATGCGGTTTTATGTGGGTCCTGGGGAATCAAACCCAGGCTGTCAGGTTTTGCAAGCAAGCACCTTTTACAGTGGAGTCATCTCACCAGCCCCTACCCCAGGCAATCTTGATCTCACAGTTCTCCTGTCCCTACCTCCCAAGAGGCTAGGAACACCATCACACCTGGCATAAGAAAACATTAAGGGGAGCCTGGAGAGATGGCTTAGCGGTTAAGCGCTTGACTGTGACGCCTAGGGACCCCAGTTCGAGGCTCGATTCCCCAGGACCCACGTAAGCCAGATGCACAAGGTGGCGCGTGCATCTGGAGTTCGTTTGCAGTGGCTGAAGGCCCTGGTGCGCCCATTCTCTATCTATCTGCCTCTTTCTCTCTGTCTGTTGTTCTCAAATAAATAAATTTTTAAAAAAGAAAAAAATGAAAACATGAAGGGGATCTATGGGCGCTGGGGTCCTTTCTAGCCCTGGTCAGGTGCATGTATCAGGTGCTTGCGCTTACTTCGAGCCTCAACCCTGACGGCTTCCTCTCCACACCTCCATTCCCGGCAGGGTGATGGCGGCAGTCCTAAGTGCCTGGAATGACACCATCAATGACACCTGGGATGGGGATGAGCTGGGCTACAAATGCCGCTTCAACGAGCACTTCAAGTACGTGCTGCTACCCGTGTCCTACGGCGTGGTGTGCGTGCTGGGCCTCTGCCTGAACGTCGTGGCACTCTACATCTTCCTGTGTCGCCTCAAGACCTGGAACGCCTCTACCACGTACATGTTCCACCTGGCGGTGTCTGACTCTCTGTACGCCGCCTCCCTGCCATTGCTGGTCTATTACTACGCCCAGGGTGACCACTGGCCCTTTAGCACTGTGCTCTGCAAGCTGGTACGTTTCCTCTTCTACACCAACCTCTATTGCAGCATCCTCTTCCTCACCTGCATCAGCATCCACCGGTGTCTGGGTGTCCTGCGCCCTCTGCATTCCCTGCGCTGGGGCCGGGCCCACTATGCCCGCCGTGTGGCTGCCGTCGTGTGGGTGCTGGTGCTGGCCTGCCAAGCACCCGTGCTCTACTTTGTCACCACCAGTGTTCGGGGATCCCGTATCACCTGCCACGACACCTCAGCTCCTGAGCTCTTCAGCCACTTCGTGGCCTACAGCTCCGTCATGCTAGGCTTGCTCTTCGCGGTGCCCTTTGCGGTCATCCTGGTGTGTTACGTGCTCATGGCACGAAGGTTGCTCAAGCCAGCTTACGGGACCACCGGAGGCCTGCCCCGGGCCAAGCGCAAGTCGGTGCGCACCATTGCCCTGGTGTTGGCTGTCTTCGCCCTCTGTTTCCTGCCTTTCCACGTCACCCGTACCCTCTACTATTCCTTCCGCTCGCTCGATCTCAGCTGCCACACCCTCAACGCCATCAACATGGCATATAAGATCACCCGGCCACTGGCCAGTGCCAACAGTTGCCTTGACCCTGTGCTCTACTTCCTGGCCGGCCAGAGACTTGTCCGTTTTGCCCGTGATGCCACCCCCAGCCCCCAGGCTCGCCCTAGGCTGGGCCTGCACAGGTCTGGCAGAACTGACACCAAGAGAAAGAATGTGTCTGTCAGCAGCGAGGACTCAAAGCGGACAGAACTCACGCCAACAGGTGTGAATGAAACCAAAGACATTCACCTATAGGATGGAGCCCTTCAGGCCTGAGCAAGTTCATGCAGGGGAGCTGTAGGGGATCAGGGCTTGTTCAAAATGGTTCCAGATAGGGACCATCAGCAACTCTGTTCTTTGGCAGGGGTTCAGGATAGTCATGGAGTGGTCTAGAGCAACACGGGGCCTCAGAGTCCCCAGCTGTCATTTGTATGTGTGAGTTGGGGAATTGGGTTCTGAGAAAGGCAAGCCTTTGAGGGTCAATGCCACCTGACTCCCATGGAGACAGTTCCTGCCAAGGTACTTAGGCTGGAGTCCAGCTTCACAAGTCCAGTGGAGAAAAGGGCCCAGAGAGGAAGGTGACTCATGCAGCAGAGTCTGGCTTAGATCACTGCAGTGGGGGTGGGGCCACAGGCTGATCAAGCAGTAGTCCTGACTGAGTTCTCACAGTGGTCTGGGGTGGGACTGGATAGCACAGTAGAATCAGATCAGAGGAGCCCCCCCCCAAGGCCAAGAGATGAATGTCTGGGGTGATGTCAGACCCATTTGGAGGCCAGCAGAAGGTGTGGCCGAGAGCCGGTTTGAAGCTGTAACTTACACTAAAGGCTGTGTGGCCTATTGGGCTGTGCTCTGCTAGTGGTCTGAAGGTGGGACACAGCCTGGGGAGTTTTCAACATCCACAGTCAGGCTTCGCCAGCCTGTCCTCTCTTGCTATCTGCCTTCAGGGAGTCTCATATCAGGCTTCCCTCATATACTCCAGGTTACCCCCACCTCCCAGCCAAGCTGGCTTTTGTGTTTGGTGATGTGCTGGGCACAAAGACAGATGGGGTCCCAGTCCTTTGGGGTTCCCTAGTTTGGGTTACAACATCTCATGCACTGGTCAATGTTGAGCCATTGAACTGGATCTCTGATAGAGGGTGAGAGGAACCCTTTATTTGTAGCATTGTCAGTTGCTGTGGTGTGAATTGTCCTACCATGGCCAGTTTCAGATTATCAATGCAATGTCAATTCAACCTCTTTGCAAAATTTCTGAAACTTCAACAATTGGTTCTTTCTTTCTTTCTTCTTCTTCTCTTTTTTTTTTTTTTTGGCGGGTTCAGGGTGAAGGGACTAAGACAGGGTCTCTTATAGCCCATATTGGCCTCAAACTTGCCGTGTTGTGGAGGCTGACCTTGATCTCCTGACCTTCCCTGAGCACAGGTACAAGATGCTCTAGTGAACCACTGGGTCATGCTTCATGGCTGGCATTGTGAGCCAGGGCTCAGACAGGGCTTCCGGGACTGGGGGCGGGGGGGGGGGTACTACTGGGCTGTTGCTTCAGGAGAAAGCCATTCTTCTAGAACATCCAGGTGTAAGATACATCCTGAGCAAAGACATGACCATGACTTCCTTTCCCCTTTGCATGGAGGAAATAGGACAAGATTCACTCCTCTTTCCATCCAGGTGTCAGATCCCGCCAGGACCACGCTGAGTGGATCTGTGGTACTCAACTGGACAGCTCCAGCCCCTAGACAGGGTCAGGGTCTCGCTTAGCCTCAAGGACAGGGACTACCCCTTGTCCTGCCCATCCTCCTTACCTCACCCACCTCCTACATCTCCAGTCTTCCCTCTTTGCCATTCAAGGTAGGGCATCTTCTGGGCATGGGGTAGGGCGTGGGGATGTTGTGGTTTTGAGATGGGATCTTGCTCTGTTGTTCAGGTTCACATCAAATTCCTGAGCCCAAGGGATTCTTCTGCCTGGCCCACCTAAGTAGCCAGGGCCACAGGCCCAGTCAGTTCATTAGATCCTAGCTCCAGAGCTCCCTCAAGTGACAGGGACTCGTCACAGGCGATGACCTGAATAATTACACTGCATTGGACAATTCTGGGTGACCTGTTCAGAGCAGCGTGAGACGTTCACCTCCCAAATTCTGAGTTCTACATTTCTGTCAGCATTACTAGAGTCCCTCTGAGCACTCTTGATAGCTTGCTCTTATAGATATCCTGTCTCTTTCCTAGTAGCTACTCGGGCTGAGCCCCATCCCCGTTTCTAATCAGTCCCTTGCCAGGTGAGAAGTGCTCGGCTGGTCCTGCTGAGGCACGGGGGCAGCATTGGACATCTTGACTTGGCAGCCTTTGGTGTGCCATCTGTGGTTGGGGGTTGGGCTGTGGCCACCATGGACCAAGTTCCCCTAGTCCCCATCCCCCCTGCAGCTTACACTAGAGACCATGTGGACCACACTAGCTAGGCAGGTCCCAGGACGGAGTCCTTGAAACACGGCTCCCTGCAGATTTCTGAGGACACAGGGTTGAGGGGTCTGAGGGACTTGTTTATCACCCAGTCCTGTGGTAGGCACAGAGAGTAGCGGTTCCTAGAAGAACCAGGGACAGGCCCAGGGTCCCACCTCCAGGTCTTAGTCAGGTCGCCTGTCCCCTTGGTGTGGACATCTCGCCTTGCTACTCAGTGACCAAACCGCTTGCCTGGCCGGTGAAGTTCCTTGCCCTATGGTCTTGTGCTATTTTCAGCCCAAGTAGGACCAAGATTTTCCATTCCTGGCCCCAGACCATTGTCCAGCAATGACGTGGGGTGCCCTGCCTGTCCTCAAAATATCTCTCCTCTTACCCTCCAGGCCTCCCTGCCCATGCCCCACCTCCCTACCCTGACATCACTTCCTAAGGCTGTTGATTCCTGAAGGCAACTGTGAAAGGGCACACAAGCAGGAGCCATCCAGCCACTAAACAGGACCCCAGGGGTTATCTAGCTCAGCTGCAGACTCAAGGCCAGAGAGGGTGGGGGCCAGAGCCAAGGTCAGTTGGCAGGTCATCTTGGCGCCAGGGCATGAGCCAAGGGCACAGGCTACTCCTGCTGCTGTGTCAGCCCCTCTAGCACAGGTCTGTGCCTTCCTGGGAATCTGTGTCCCCAGCACTGCCCAGCCCTTCTCCTTAGAGCTAGGGAGCTGAGGGCAGGGACTCTGCACAGGGGACAGGTGAGGTGGCCTCTGTCGCTGCTGTCCTCAGTGAGAGCCAGGTGATTGGGGATGGTCCCTGGCACCTGGAATCTGTCTCTTGGGTGGCTCAGGATGGATGGTGGTTTCCAGAGAACGCTGCTACCCTCTGTCTCCAAGGTCAGGAAGGGTCCTAGACAACAAGCCCCCCACAAATCTAGTCTTGGTCTGGCGCAAACCACCATGCCATTTCTCTACCACTCTTATCACTGATTTGGAATCAGATTTAGAATTAGGCACATGGGGGCCGAGACTCATGTAATGACTCGTGCCCCAGGCACCAGACAGGGTTCTCACACACACTGTATTATTTATCCTTCACACCCACCCTGAGAAATAGACATTATCAAACCCCTTTAGCAGCCAGGGAACAGGCAGAGGGGAGAAGGGCTTGCTCCAGGTGAGCTCCAGGTGACACAGGTCATAAGTGGCTGAGTTAAAAGTGAGTCTAAGAGCCGGGCGTGGTGGCACATGCCTTCAATCCCAGCACTCAGGAGGCAGAAATAGGAGGATTGCCATGAGTTCAAGGCTACCCTTAGACTACATAGTGAATTCTAGGTCAGCCTGGGCTAGAGGAAGACCCTACCTCAAAAAAAAAAAAAAAAAAGCGAGTCTAAAAGCCAGGCATGGTAGTGCACACCTATAATCCCAGCACTCAGGAGACAGAGGTAGGAAGGTCGCTGTGAGTTCAAGGCCAGCCTGGGCTAAAGTGTGACCCAACCTCAAAAAAAAAAAATGTGAGCTGGGTATAGTGGCACATGCCTTTAATCCCAGCACTCGGAAGGCAGAAGTAGGACGATTGCCGTGAGTTCAAGGCCACCCTGAGACTACAGAGTGAATTCCAGGTCAGCCTGGACTAGAGTGAGACCCTACCTTGAAAAACCAAAAAAAAAAAAAAAAAAAAAAGCGAGTCCAGGATCCCTGATGCCCTTAGTAGTTCCCTTTCCAGGTTCCAGTATCTCACACCCTCACAAACCCCCGCAGGGCAAGAGGGTCTGAAAGTGTCCTTCCTGTGACCTAGGACCAGCCCAGCAGCATAGTGGGGATGAGAAACAGATTCCACTTGAAGGTCACCTCCACTTTTGCAGCATAGTCCCTCCGGTACATCCATCCATCTTGCAACACCTCACTTTTCCTGAGACCCCACCCCACACAGGTTTTGAGAGCTTACCTGGGCTCACGTGCACTCAGCACACGGCAGTATTCACACACCCAACGCTGTGCCAGAGCATATACACAGGTGAGACCCCCCACCCCTGCCAGGCTGTGGGAAGAGAAATGCCAAAGCTCTTGGGCAAGGCATGGGTCTCCCTCCCCCTGCCTGGCACGGAGTGGCTTCCAGATGCACAGTGGTTCTAGACCCTTGTCCAGGTACCTGCTGAGGGGACAGTGAGAGGAGGACGAAGAGGAGAGTGCTTCTCTAGACCACAGAGCTCCTCCACCCGCAGCATCAGGCTCGACTGTTCTCCCTGAGTGCTGGTGCCCACCATGGGGCACTGACTGCAGCTGTATCTCCGTTCAGCCAAGAGCCTGAGCTCCAGCATGGGAGAACTGGCCTGGAGCTGGGCCAGAGCAGGCATTCTGCTGTGTAACCTGAAGGCCACTGGGCTGTCCTCCAGAGCCGAGAGGCCTTGCTTCCTTGCACGGTTCTCCTTCCCTCAATGAAGGTATCAGCTACCCACACCTTCAAGGTGCAACTCACAATGCTTCCCCAGGCATTGCCAAGCACGCAGGGCTGCCGGTTCCGAGGACCCAGGAGGGACAGAAAGTCAAGCTGCAGAGAGGTGAAGGGAGTGGACCACTGTGTGCCGCTGCCTCCTGGGTGCAGGGGGAGTTAAGCTGCGATGACTGGGCTGAAAGCTGAGGTACGTCCTAAGGGGAGGAGCCCCTAGGGAGTCAAACCCCAAGGTCTCAACGCGCCCCATGTGCCATGTTGCTTGGGTAAGCCACTTGCCCCTCTGAGCTGTAGTTTCCACGTGGGACACCTGGCTATGCCCAGCCAGTCTTTGTTCAGAAGGGATTTTCTAGGGTCGCTTTGGACTCTTATCCAGCCCAGCCCGGTGTCCCCTCTCAGCCTTGGCCCAGCCCAGAACAATGAGCCACTCACTCAAGGGCCCAAACTGTCCCCAGGGGCTCCACCCACCCACCAAACCAGACTATTTTCAACTGATGGAGTAAAACAAAAAAAAAAAAAAAAAAGGACTTTCCTCTCTCAGCACAATGACAAGCCTGGACCATTGTCCGGTGGTGACGTGGGGATCCGCTTATCCCAAAATATCCCCTGAGTCCACCCTTGGGGCCTCCCTACTGTGCCTTCCACCATGACATCATTTCCTGGAACTGTTAATGCCTGAAGGCTATGAAATAGTACTTGAGACCTGACGCTGGATCCACGTTCCCTCCCTCCCTCCCAGCGGGCACTCCAGACATTGGCTGTTTCATAAGACTGGAGGCTCAGAGAGGTGGGCACCAAGTCGAAGGTCATGTAGAAGTCAAGGTAGAGCTTAGACAAGAGCCTGGTGCTCTCTGGCTACTCCTCCTGGTTCAACCATCCCCATTAGCTCTAGTTTGTGCCTCCTGGAATTAAGAGCTCTCCTTCGAAGGACCAAGAGCGGTAATCTCGAGAGAAGTCTGAGTGATGCAGAGGGTGGGGGAGGCTTAATCTTGGGAGCAGTGAGCTCAGTGCAAGGACCTGATTTTTATGTTTGTGTCCAACCAAAATTCATGGGCTGGAATCAAAATTGCCAAGGTGATGGCATTAGAGGGCAAAGCCGTGGGGAAGTAAGTGGGCCATGAAGGTGGAGCCCTTGTGAATGAGTGGGGACCTATATCAGTCAGCTTTTTGTTACTGTAACAAAAATACTTGAGCTAATCAGCTTCTAAAGAGAAAAGGTCCATGTTGACTAGAGGTTGTAGAGTTTTCAGTCCATGAGTAACTGAACCTGTGGCTTTGGCCTGCAGTGGTGCATCATGGCAGGAGTATATCTACAGCCGATGCCAGTCAAGTCATGGTGGAGGCTCCAGTCCCTTCAAGGGCATGCCCCCAGTGATCTAAGACCTCCCACTAGGCCCCATTTCTTAAAGGTTCTGCCACTTCCCAATGGCGCCATGCTAGGCATCAAGCCTTTAACAAGTGGGTGTTTGGGGTGGCCATTCTGGATCCAAACTATCATAGTACACACCTTTAGTCCCAGCACTTGGGAAGCTGAGGTAGGAGGATCTTTGTGAGTTCCAGGTCAGCCTGGGCTAGAGTGACACCCTGACTAGAAGAAAAAAGAGAGGGGACGGGGCTGGAGAGATAGCTTAGCAGTTAAGGTGTTTGCCTGAGAAGCCTGAGGGCCCAGGTTCGATTCCCCAATACCCATGTAAGGTGATGCATGTGTCTGGAGTTTGTTTGCAGTGGCTAGAGGTCCTGGTGCACCCGTTCTCTCTATCTGCCTATTCTTCTCTCTCTCCCTGTTTCTCATAAGTAAATAAATAAGTGATAGGAGAGAGGGAGACCTTAGAGCTCTTACCTCATTCCATCATGTGAAGGTACAACAGGAAGTTGGTATTCTATAACTGGGAAGGAAGCCCTCACCAGAACCCAGCTGCATGACCTCAGACTGTGAGACTCGCCCAGCCTTGTGTTACAGCAGCCTCAGGGAAGACAGTGGCCGTGTATTGAGCTCAGGGTTCAAGTATCAGCTGTAGGCTTCCCAAGAGGAGGCTGGGTGGACACAAGGCAGAAGGGGAAGAGTTGGGCCAAGGTCCACAATCTCCACCCACTCCTGGGGCTGCAAACGCAATGTCATCTGCCAGGAGGAACTAATGCTTCTCTCCGAGATCACAGAACAGTGCAGACACATGGAGGCACAAATGGGAACCACTCTGTTTCCTTCCCATCTACGCTGACTGCTCAGCACGTGTGTTCTGGTTCTGGTCCATAGGCTGCGCTTTGGCAAACTGCAGCACATCGAGTCACTTTGGGTAGCCGATAATTTCGTTGCGTTTCACATTTCTCTACTTAGTTTAATGCTTAGCCCTCTTCCCGGTGCTAGAAGCCCCTCATTCCTCCTCTGGCTGCTGGACGGATGGGGCAGGATGTCAGCAGCAGTGGGGCATAGGCCTGAGACACAGCTCTGTGGTGCCACCTGAAGCAGCCCGGGAACTGCTTTTCAGAGACCTCCACTGGGGTGAAGCCAGGATTCTTGAAAAGAATTTCAGAAAAGCCAGAGTGAAGCCGAGTTGGATTTTTAAAAATATTTATTTATTAGAGAGAGAGAGAAAAATGGGCATGCCAGGGCCTCCAGCCA
The DNA here is from genome assembly GCA_036365145.1 of Orientallactaga sibirica. NCBI lineage: Eukaryota > Metazoa > Chordata > Mammalia > Rodentia > Dipodidae > Orientallactaga > Orientallactaga sibirica. Next base: position 727,741 of record JAEOAD010000055.1, read on the forward strand.
CTGCAAATGAACTCCAGATGCATCTGGCTTACATAGATACTGGGGAATTGAACCTGGGTCCTCAGGCAAGTGCCTTAACCACTAAGCCATCTCTCCAGACCTGAGTTAGATTTTATTAAGAAGTGAGTTGGGGCTGGATAGATGGCTTAGCGGTTAAGTGCTTGCCTGTGAAGCCTAAGGACCCTGGTTCAAGGCTCGATTCCCCAGGACCCATGTAAGCCAGATGCATGAGGTGGCACATGCATCTGGAGTTCATTTGCAGTGGCTGGAGGCCCTGGCATGCCCATTCTCTCTCTCTCTGTCTCTCTCCTTCCCTTCCTGTTTCTGTATCTCTCTCACAAATAAATGAATAAAAGAAATTGAAAAAAAAAAAAAAGAAGTGAGTTTGAAGCTGGGCATGGTGGTGCATGCCTTCAATCCCAGCACTCAGGGGGCAGAGGTAGAAGGATCACCATGAGTTTGAGGCTACCCTGAGACTACATAGTGAATTCCAGGTCAGCCTGGGCTAGAGCAAGACCCTTCTTTGAAAATCCAAAAGAAAAAAGGGAGTTTGGGACTGGAGAGATGGTTTAGTGGTGAGGTGCTTGCCTATGAAGCCTAAGAAGTCATGTTTGAATCTCCAGGTCCCATGTAAGCCTGATGCACTGACACAAGCACACAATATCACACATGCACACAAAGGGGCACACATGCATGAGGTGGCACATGCATCTGGAGTTCATTTGCAGTGGCTGGAGGCCCTGGCATGCCCATTCTCTCTCTCTCTCTATGTCTCTCCTTCCCTGCCTGTTTCTGTATCTCTCTCACAAATAAATGAATAAAAGAAATTAGAAAAAAAAAAAAAAAAAAGAAGTGAGTTTGAAGCTGGGCATGGTGGTGCATGCCTTCAATCCCAGCACTCAGGAGGCAGAGGTAGAAGGATCACCATGAGTTTGAGGCTACCCTGAGACTACATAGTGAATTCCAGGTCAGCCTGGGCTAAAGCAAGACCCTACCTTGAAAATCCAAAAGAAAAAAGTGAGTTTGGGGCTGGAGAGATGGTTTAGTGGTGAGGTGCATGCCTATGAAGCCTAAGAAGTCATGTTCAAATCTCCAGGTCCCATGTAAGCCTGATGCACTGACTCAAGCACACAATATCACACATGCACACAAAGGGGCACACATGTCTGGAGTTCATTTGCAGTGGCTAAAGGCCCTGGCATGCCCACTTCTCTCTCTCTCTCTCTCTCTCTCTTTCTATCTATCTCTCTGTGCCTTTTTCTCTCTCTCTCTCAAATAAATAAGAAGTGAGTTTGGGCTGGAGAGATGGCTTAGCAGTTAAGGCACTTGCCTATGAAGCCTAAGGACCCAGGTTTGATTCCCCAGTACCCACATAAACCAGATGAACAAGGTGATACACACGTCTGGAGTTTGTAGTGGCTAGAGGTTCTGGTGTGCCCATTCTCTCTCTCTCTCTCTCTCTCTCTCTCTCTCTCCCTCTCAAATAAATAAAACAATAAAATGTTTCAAAATAAAAAAAATAAGCTGGGTGTGGTGGCGCACTCCTTTAATCCCAGCACTTGGGAGGCAGAGGTAGGAGGATCGCCATGAGTTCAAGGCCACCCTGTGACTACATAGTGAACTCCAGGTCAGCCTGGGCTGAAGCAAAACCTTACCTCAGAAAACCAAAAAGTAAATAAATAAATTATTATTATTATTATAAATAAAATAAAAAATTTAAAAGTGAGTTTAACAAACATTTAATCATGGAATCATAGAAAGAAAGTGGGAGAGAGTGGGTCAAGGAAAGAATAGAACACACTCAAATGTGGGTGTGGGCTTCTGACGAGAGCCAAGATAACTTGACTTTACGACAATCATTACCTATCTATCATCATCTGTCCAGGCTGGGGATGTAGTGCAGTTGACAGAATGTTTGCCTAGCCCTGGGTTTGACCCCCAGCACCACACAAACCATGTGTTTTGTCACATGCTATAAAGGAGGTAGGAAGACCAGAGGTTAAAGGTCATCCTCAGCTACAGAGGGAGTTGGAGACTCACCAGGACTACATCACACCACATCTCAACAAAACAAAAGCACAGTAGCCACATATGTGATTTTGGTGGCTTCTGAGGTCACACATCCAAGGGTTGCTAGAGGAACCTAAAGGAGTGTGGTTCCTGAAGTGCACCCGATAGGGTTACAGCTGCTAAGATAAAAACCCTGGGTCACTGGGTCATGAGGCTTGCATAGGAAGTTAAGATGGTTTTACTGTAAATAAAAGTTTATAGTCGCAGCCGGGCGTGGTGGCGCACGCCTTTAATCCCAGCACTCAGGAGGCAGAGGTAGGAGGATCGCCACGAGTTTGAGGCCACCCTGAGACTACATAGTTAATTCCAGGTCAGCCTGGACCAGAGTGAGACCCTACCTCGAAAAAAAAAAAAAAAAAAAAAAAAAAAAAAAAAAAGTTTATAGTCCTGTTTGTGAGACTCCCAGAAAATATCTAGGAGAGAAGTAAAGCCATGTTCAAAGGTCATATACACTCAGGCCTTAAACATGGTTCATTGCTATTGTTTTGTTTGGTTTTTCGGGGTAAGGTTTCACTCTAGCTCAGGCTGACCTAGAATTCACTATGTGGTCACAGGCTGACCTCGAATTCATGGAGATCCTGCTACCTCTGCTCCCCTGAGTGCTGGGATTAAAGGTGTTCAACACCATGCCCGGCATTGATTTTTTTTTTTTTTTTGAGCATGCACATGTGCATGTTTGTGTGTGGTCACATTTGTGTGTAGATTCATGTGCATGTGCAGATCAGCAGTTGATGTTGGGTGTTTTCCTGTTGCTCTCCACTTTATTATTTCAGACAGAATCTCTCACTGAACCTGGGCTCACTGATCTGGCTAGACTAACTGGCCAGCAAGCCCCAGGGATTCTCCTGTGTGCACCTCTCTCAGTGCTGGAGTTACAGGCCCAGCTCTTTATGTGCAAGCTGGGGATGGAACGCAGGTCCTCAAGCTCTCACAACACGTGCTCTCACCCACTGAGCCATCTTCCAGCTCCTTCCCTGACTTCTCTCTCTCTCTCTTTCTTTCTTTCTTTCTTTTTTGGGGGGGAGGGCAGTTTCAAGGTATGGTCTCACTCTAGCCCAGGCTGACCTGGAATTCACTATGTAGTCTCAGGGTGACCTCGAACTCATGGCAATCTTCTTACCTCTGCCTCCTGAGTGCTGGGATTAAAGGCATGCGCCACCATGCCCCACTGAGTTGAACTTAAAAAAAAATTTTTTTTTTGAGAGAAAGAAAGCGAGGCAAAAAGAGGCAAATAGAGAGAACAGGTGCACCAGGACCTTCAGCTGCTACAAACGAACTCCAGACACACACGACACCTTGTGCATCTGGCTTACATGGGTCATGGAGAATTGATACTGAGTCCTTTGGCTCTGCAGGCATGTGCTTTAACCACTAAGCCATGCCTCCAGCCCCTGAGTTGAACTTTGAACATCTTACCTCCATCTCCCAATGTAAGATGACAGGCATGCACCACCATGCTGTTTATGTGGTACTGGGGATTGAACCCAGGGCCTTAAGCATGCTAGGCAAGCACTCTACCAACTGAGGTATAGCCTCAGCCCTTCAGAGTACTTTAGAAAGAGCAACATTTTACCCCTGTGTCCTTAGATTTATGTCCTGGAGTCCATTTCCAAATCAGCAATGGCCTTAAAGTTTTCCCTTGCTGTGGGATTAGACTGGAAGAGCAGCGTTTATGAGCAGGAAGGCTATTAAAAGACCACTGCACGCATGAGTGGATGCAGTGTGTGCTGTCTGGGAAAATTGTGTGTGTGTGTGTGTGTGTGTGTGTGTGGCGCACATTTGTAAGTATATGTGGAGTAATCACACTGTTGGAAGGAGAATCATGAGGGGAGACAGGCAGACCTGGCAGCAACATAGTAAATACCTGGAGACTAAACAGGACAGGAGGTAGCCATTTGGTGGGAGGTCATAGGTGGAAGTGCAACCTTGAGGGATGCCAGAAGGTCAAAATAAAACTAGCAGATAATGCCAAGCATGATGCTCCACACCTTTAATCCCAGCACTCCGGAGGTTGAGGTAAGAGGATCAATGGATTTGAGGCCAGCCTGGGACTACAGTGAATTCAGGCCAGCCTGGGCTAGAGTGAGACCCTACCTGGGGAGGGGGGGACAAGAAAGAAAGAAAGAGAGAGAGAGAGAGAGAGAGAGAGAGAGAGAGAGGAAGGAAGGAAGGAAGGAAGGAAGGAAGGAAGGAAGGAAGGAAGGAAGGAAGGAAGGAAGGAAGGAAGGAAGGAAGAAGGAAGGAAGGAAGGAAGGAAGGAAGGAAGGAAGGAAGGAAGGAAGGAAAGAAAGAAAGAAAGAAAGAAAGATAGAAGGAAGGAAGGAAGGAAGGAAGAAAGGAAGAAAGAGAGAGAGAGAAGAAAGAAAACAAAAAAAAATCAAAACTAGGAGATGAAAGAAGACAGGCCTGATGGGGGTGGGTGACAGGAAGGGATGGAAATGCAGACAGGATTTAGCTGCCATTTCTTTTCCCTCCTCACTCCACATATTCTTCCCCTTTGAACTTCCTGTCCCCAGGATTCCTGAGAACAAAGAGATGCAGATGGTGGCAGCACAGAGCTGAGCTTCTGCCCTGTTGAATTTCTTCGATAGCGGCGCTTTAGTTTATTGTGAACCTGAGTTGGTTGGTGCTGCACTGCTGCCCTCTGGTGGCTAGATGTAGCAACAGCGCCAAAAATTGAAGGCGGGGTCGTCTATTTTTGCAGGTGTATGGAGAAGAAAATGAAGAAGCTGGGACCAGGCTGCCCAATCCGGGCTGGAGTCATTCTGCCCTGAGCACTCCTTTGCCTATGGGAGAGCCCTACTCACAGCTAGGTTGTAACCAGGACCCCTCCCTATACTGGACACTTCTCTGCCTTACCCCAGAGTCCCACCCCCACCAGAGATTCCTGTATGTCTTTTTAGGCTCTTGTCACAGTGTGGCCCTCAAAGCTGCACTCTGTCACCTGGGAAAGGATACAGGTGGCATCTGGACAGAAGTTAGGCTTCACCCTAAAATTCAGATCCCGTCAAAAGTATGTCAAAAGGGGTAAAATACGTCTGATTCATGTGGAAGGGGAGGCTGAAGTGGTGTTTCCTGAGTAGAGCAAGAGGCACAAAGGGGGCTGGAGGGATGGCTTAGCAGTTAAAGCGCTTGCCTGCAAAGCCAAAGGACCCAGGTTCAATTCTCCAGGACCCACTTAAAGCCAGATGCACAAGGTGGCGCATGAGTCTGGAGTTTGTTTGCAGTGGCTGGAGGCCCTGGTGTGCCTCTCTCTCTCTCTTTCTTTGCATCTTTCTCTCTTTTAAATAAATAAATAAAATAATACTTCAAAAAAAAAAAAAAAGGAGCAAAAAGGTGGCAGGGGCCTGAGCCAGCACTCCAGACCCTTCCTGTCCTTCCTGCAGCCAGCAAACTTTTCATCTGCAAGCTTCTCCTGCACCCACCCAAACCCAGCTGTCCTCACTCACTCATCACCTCGGAAAGCCCTCAAGCTCACTATCACACACACTCACGTTTGAGTCTGTTGCAGTCACCTTCTTATTGATTGCTGACACAAAACACGCGAACAAAAGCAGCTTGTAGGAGGAAGGGGTTTATTCTGATTCACGCACTCAAGGTGAAACTCCATGATGGCAGGGAAAACATGACATGAGCAGAGGCTGGGCCTCATCTTGTGGCCAATATCAGGTGCACAACAGCAGCAGTAGAGTGTGCCAAACACTGGCAAGGGGAAGCTGGTTCTAACACCCACAAGCCCGTCCCAACCCCAACAATACACTGCCTCCAGAAGAACTGCAATTATCAAATTGCCATCAGCTGGGACCCAGCAATCAGAATGCATGAGTTTACAGGGACACCTAGTTCTAACAACTAGAGTCCCAGCTCTCACTTCCATGCCACTTCTCTTCCTTTGGGTCAGTAGCATTCATGAACCTCACTAAGGTGACCTTGGATATCTCAGTTTCCTCACCATACAAAAAAAGGCAAAATAGGGGCTGGAGAGATGGCTCAGCTGTTGTGGGCACTTGCTTGAAAGGCCTGAGGGGCCAGCTTCAATTCCCCAACACCCACATAAAGCCAGATGCGCAGAGTGGTGTATGCATCTGGAGTTTGCAGTGGCCAGAGGTCCTGGCGTCTCTCTCTCTCTCTCTCTTTCTTTCTCCCTCCTTACAAATAAATAATAAAAATATTCTTTAAAGAAAGACAGGGGCTGGAGAGATGGCTTAGTGGTTAAGCACTTGCCTGTGAAGCCTAAGGACCTCGGTTCAAGGCTCGATTCCCCCAGTACCCCACGTAAGCCAGATGCACAAGGTGATGCATGTGTCTGGAGTTCCTTTGCAGTGGCTGGTGCGCCCGTTCTCTCTCTCTCTCTCCCTCTCTCTCTCCCTCTCTCTCTCTCTCTGCCTCTTTCTCTCTCTGTCTGCTACTCTCAAATAAATAAATAAATAAACAAACAATAAAGAAAGACAAAATCAGCCGGGCGTGGTGGCATTTTAATCTCAGCACTTGGGAGGCAAAGGTAGGAGGATCGCCATGAGTTTGAGGCCACCCCGAGACTCCATAGTGAATGCCAGGTCAGCCTGAGCTAGAGTGAGACACTACCTCAAAAAAAAAAAATTATACTCACTTTGGATTTTAATTTTGCCATCGGCCTGCTAGAATGATTCCCAGGGGGAGCAGGGACAGTGCCCTGTCTTCTCTGCCCAGAACAATGCTTGTCGTTGTTGTCTAGTAGAGCCACAACAATTATTTGTGATATATATATATATATATATATATATATATATATATTCCATTATTTATTTGCAAGCAGAGAGAGAGAGAGAGGGATCATAGATGCACTAGGGCTTTCCACCACTGCAGCCAGACTCCAGACTCAGACTCATGGGCCACTCTGTGCATCTAGCTTTATGTAGGGGGGCAGGGGTGCTGGGGATTTGAAGCTGGGCCATCAGACCTTGCAAGCAAAGCTGTTAACCTCTGAGCCATCTCTCTAGCCCAACAACAATTAAATGGATGAAAGAATGAATGAGGTTTGAAATGAGGAATAAACTAGGTGTGTTAAGGCAGGCATGCAGGTGCATGCCTATAATCCCAGCAGTCAGGACGCAAAGGCAGGAAGGTCATCCATGACTCTGAGGCCAGCCTGGGAAACATAGTGAGTTCCAGGCTAGCCAGAGCGTCACAGTGAGCCCATATCTCAGAAAACAAAACAAAACAAAACAAAGGGGGAAAAAAACCCTGGTAGGGCTGGAGAGATGGCTTAGTGGTTAAGGCTCATGCCCGCAAAACCTAAGGACCCTTGTTCAATTCTTCCAGGTCCCATGTAAGCCAGATGTACATGGTGGCGCATGTGTCTGGAGTTCACTTGCAGTGGCTAGAGGCCCTGGCACGCCCATTCTCACTCACTGTCTATCTCTCCCTCTCTCTGTCTCTAATAAATAAATTAATTAATTTAAAATATTTTTTAAAAAAAAAAACCTGGTATATTAGTTAACTTTTCTTGTTGCTGTGACAAAATACCTTGACAAAACCCATAAACCCAAGGGAAGAAGAATCTATTTTGGTTCACAGTTGAAGACAGACCACAGTCCTTCATGGCCGGGAAGGCACAGCGGCCGGAGCATGAGGCAGCTGGTCACATTGCAGCTGCAGTCAGGAAGCAGAGAATGATAATGCTGGTGCTCAACTCACCTCCTCCTTTTTGCCTTTTTAAAATATTTATTTATTTATTTATTTATTTATTTATTTATTTATTTGAGAGAGAGAGAAAGAGGTATAGAGAGTGAGAGAGAGAGAATGGGTATGCCAGGGCCTCCAGCCACTGCAAATGAACTCCAGATGCATGCATCTCCTTGTGCATCTGGCTTATGTGGGTCCTGGGAAATGGAACTGGGGTCCTTCAGCTTTGCAGGCAAATACCTTAACTGCTAAGCCCTCTTCTCCAGTCCTCCTTTCTGCCTTTTTACTCAGTTTGGGACCCCGGCCCATGGGATGGTGTTTCCCATATGGAGAGCGTGTTTTTGCTCGTCAGTTGACCTCCGTGGAAAAGCCCTCACAGACAAGGCCAAAGGTGTATTTCCTAAGTGATTCCAAATGCAGTCAAGTTGTCAAGCTCAACCTTCACACTGGGTAACCATCACACTTTTGTAGGTTCCCAGCAGGGGCTCATAACATGGTCATTCCTTCCCTTACAAAGCAAATCCAGGTGATTCGTGATTTCATAACCTTTCACAATGGCCCTGTGAGGCAGGAATTTTTATTATTAGTCATTAATTCCTCCCTTCGTTCAACAAATATTTAACATGTACCTACTATGTGCCCTGTACTTTATTATTTATTTATTTATTTAATTTTTTCGAGGTAGAGTCTCACTCTAGTCCAGGCTGACCTGGAATTCACTCTGTAGTCTCAGGGTGGCCTCGAACTCATGGCGATTCTCCTACCTCTGCCTCTCGAGTGCTGGGATTAAAGGCGTGCGCCACCACTCCCGGCTGCCCAGAGATAACACACAATAATCGTTATGTAGTGAATCAAAAAGTGACAAGTGCGAGATGGGTCTTCCTTTGGGGGTTCAAACACAAAACCCCAAACCCAAGCTCGTGTCTGCTTTATCAAAGAATTTTAAAATAAAACAAGACTGAGAAGGATTATTTTAGTGAATTATTACATTTTATGCCATCAAGTCCAGAAACCAAAGCATGAGAAGTCAGTACATCCACATGGTCTATGAGCCCATGTAAAACTCCTTGGGCCTGGGGGGACGGGAAGTGACAAAAAATAATAAAAGAAAGGGTTTAAAATAAGACAACAGCACATCATCCTTTCCCACCCTGTTGGCAGCCAAACTGCCGGGGCAGAAAGAATAAAACCTTACAGGCAGTGAAAATCTCGTGGGCTGAGAGATAAATAGCCTTAGGAGCCAGAAAAAAGAGGGAAAAAAAAGTTCACCAAGGGCTGGAGAGATGGCTTAATGGTTAAGGCATTTGCCTGCAAAGCCTAAGGACCCGAGTTTGATTCTCCAAGTCCCACATAAGCCACAAGGTGGCGCACACATCTGTAGTTTGTTTGCAATGGCTGGAGGCCCTGGCATGCCTCTCTCTCTCTCCTTCTCTCTGTCTCAAATAAATAGTTAAATAAAATGTTTAAAACTATATCTTTAATTAAAAAAAAAAAACTCACCAAAAAACTTGTGAGCAGCCAGGTTTTTTATTTTGGATCCAGGTCTGAATCCAAAAGAAGTCAGCACACCTGGGTGCAGCATCCGGAAGGGGCCGGCCTGAACTCCACACACCTGAGTGATTCCAGCTCTGCGACTCCAGCACTGAGGCAGCTGTCACAGTCATCAGGGTGAATGTGTGATATTAAGCAGTTGCCATTTGTTTCATCTCTACTGGGCAGAGAGAATTAAAATCCAGATTTCTCCTGCAGGGCTTCCTAACTACCTCTCCCTGGTGCTAACTATCTCCCTCTCAAGAGTAGTAGGGAAAAGGGATTAGAAGGCAAGGAGGTTACAATATATATTTTTTGGGTGGAGGTTTCAAGGTACAGTCTCACTCTAGCTCAGGCTGACCTGGAATTCACTATGTAGTCTCAGGGTGGCCTCGAACTCTCACCTCTGCCTCCCAAGTGCTAGGATTAAAGGCGTGTGCCACCACACCCAGCTGGGTTACAATATTTTTTAAAATATTTTTTATTTATTTGCAAGCAGAGAGAAAGAGAGAATGGGTGTGCCGGGACCTCTTGCCACTGCAAATAAACTCTGGATGCATGTACCACTTTGTGCATCTGGCTTTATGTGGGCTCTGGGGAATCAAACCCAGGCCATCAGGTTTTATAAGCAAATGTCTTTAACCACTGAGTTATCTCCCCAGCCTCAGGTTACAATTTTTTTTTTAATATATTTTTTTTATTTATTTGAGAGAGAGAGAAAAAAAGAGACAGAGGAAGCTGGGCATGGTGGCACATGCCTTTAGTCCCAGCACTTGGGAGGCAGAGGTAGGAGGACTGCTGTGAGTTCAAGGCCAAGCTGAGACTACACAGTGAATTCCAGGTCAGCCTGGGCTAAAGTGAGACCCTATCTCAAGGAGAGGGGAAGAAATAATAAAGATTAGGGCAGAAATTAATGAAATAGAAACCAAAAAAAAATCCAAAGAATCAATGAAACAGAGTTGGTTCTTTGAAAGGATAAACAAGATTGATAAACCCTTAGCAAATCTGACCAAAAGAAAGAGAGAAGAGACACAAATTAATAAAATTAAAGATGAAGAAGGCACCATCACTACAGATACCAGAGAAATTAAAAAAATCATGAGGACATACAATAAGAACATGTACTCCGCTAAGTTTGAAAATCTGAAAGAAATGGATGATTTCCTTGATTTATATGACCTACCTAAATTAAATCAAGATTAAATTACCCACTTAAATAGACCTATAACAAGTATGGCAATCCAAGCAGTTATAAAAAAAATCTCCAACTAAAAAAGTCCAGGCCCAGATGGATTCACTGGTGAGTTTTACCAGATCTTCATGGAAGAACTAACGCCAATGCTTCTTAAACTTTTCTATAAAATAGAAAAGGAAGGAATTCTACCAAACTCCTTCTATGAAGCCAGCATCACCCTGATACCAAAACCAAACAAAGATAGAACAAAAAAAGAAAATTACAGCCCAATCTCCCTTATAAACATAGATGCAAAAATTCTCAACAAGGGCTGGAGAGATGGCTTAGCGGTTAAGGCGCCTGCCTGCGAAACCTAAGAACGCTTATTCCAGGTCCCACATATAGCCAGACGCAAAAGTGATACAAGTGTACAATGTCGCACATGCGCACACGGGGCTCACATGTCTGGAGTTCACTCACAGAGCCTGAAAAGGCCCCAGCGTGCCCATTCTCTCTCTGCCTCTTCCTCTCACTCTCTGCCTCTCTCTGTGTGTCTCTCTCAAATTAAAAAATAAATAAATAAAAAGAAAAAAGAATTCTCAACAAAATATTGGCAAACAGAATACAAGAACATATCAGAAAGATCAGTCACCCTGACCAAGTAGGCTTTATCCCAGAGATGCAGGGATGGTTCAACATACGCAAATTGATAAATGTAATACATTATATAAATGGACTGAAGGACAAAAAATCACATGGTCATCTCATTAGATACAGAAAAAGCATTTGACAAAATCCAACATCCCTTCATGATAAAAGTCCTACAGAGACTGGGAATAGAAGGACCATATCTCAACATAATAAAGGCTGTTTATGACAAACCTCTAGCCAACATAATACTAAATGGAGAAAAACTTGAAGCTTTTCCACTAAAATCAGGAATAAGACAAAGGTGCCCACTGTCCCCACTTTTATTTAATATAGTACTGAAGTCTTAGCCATAGCAATAAGGCAAGAGACACACATAAAATGGATACAAATTGGAAAGGAAGAGATCAAGTTATCATTATTTGCAGATGATATGATTCTATACATAAAGGACCCTAAAGACTACCAGCAAACTGTCAGAGCTGATAAACACCTATAGCCATGTAGCAGATTACAAAATAAACACACAGAAATCAGTAGTCTTCCTATATGCTAACAACGAACACACAGAGGATGAAATCAGAGAATCACTCCCATTCACAATTGCATCAAAAGAAAGAAAGAAAGAAAGAAAGAAAGAAAGAAAGAAAGAAAGAAAGAAAGAAAGAAACAAACAAACAAACAAACAAACAAAGAAACAAAGAAACAAAGAAAGAACCTTGGAATAAATCTAACCAAGGTAGTGAAGGATCTCTACAATGAAAACTTTAAAACACTCAAGCAAGAAATTGCAGACGGCACTAGGAAATGGAAAGACATCCCATGTTCTTGGATTGGAAGAATCAATATTGTTGAAAATGGCAATCTTACCAAAAGCAATCTACTCATTTAATGCAATCCCCATCAAAATTCCAAAGGCATTCTTCACGGAAATAGAAAAAACAATCCAAAAATTAATTTGGAAGCAGAAAAAAACCTCAAGTATCTAAAACAATTTTGAGCAACAAAAATAAGGCTGGTGGTATCACCATACCTGATTTTAACCTATATACCAGAGCCATAGTAACAAAACCAGCATGTTACCAGCACACAAAAAAGGACCCAGATGTAAGTCCAGGTAGCTATAGCCACCTGATCTTCAACAAAAATGCCAAAAATACTCACTGGAGAAAAGACAGCCTCTTCAGCAAATGGTGCTGGGAAAACTGGTTATGTATCTGTAGAAGGATGAAAATAGATCCTTATCTCTCTCCATGTGCAAGAATTAAGTCCAAATGGGTCAAAGACCTTAATATCAGACCTGAAACTCTGAAACTGCTAGAGGAAAGAGTAGGGGAAACCCTTCAACATATTGGTCTTGGCAAAGACTTTCTGAATATAACCCCAAATGCTCAGCAAATAAAACCACAGATCAGCTGCTGGGACCTCATGAAATTACAAAGCTTTTATACAGCAAAGGGCACTGTGAATAGAGCAAAGAGGCAACCTACAGAATGGGAGAAAAATCTTTGCCAGCTATACATCTGACAGAGGATTAATATCTGGGATATAAAAAGAACTCAAGGGCTGGAGAGATGGCTTAGCGGTTAAGGCGCCTGCCTGCTAAGCCTAAGAACGCTGGTTCCAATCTCCAGCAGTTCCAATCTCCAGGTCCCATGTTTAGCCAGATGCAAAGTGACTCAAGGGCGCAATGCCGCACTTGGCCACAAGGGGCGCACACGTCTGGATTTCGTTCACAACAGCTGAGACTGCTGGCGCGCCCATCTCTGTCTCCCTCTCTGTCTATCTCTCTCTGTGTCTCTCTCCAAAAATAAATAAAATAAAATAAAATAAATTTTAAAAAAGAAAACTCAAAAAATTAAATAATAAGTAACCAAACAACCCAATTAAAAAACGGGCTATGGAACGACATAGAGAGTTCTCAAAAGAAGAAATATAGATGGCATAAAAACATCTTTAGAAAGTTCTATATCCCTAGTCATCAGGGAAATGCAGATTAAAACTACCTTGTGATTCCACCTCACTCCTGTCAGATTGGCTACCATCATGAAGCAAATGACCATAAATGATCATGAAAACAAATGACCTCACCATGCTGGTGAGGATGTGGAAAAAGAGGAACCCTTCTACACTGTTGGTGGGAATGCAATCTAGTCCAGCCACTGTGGAAATCAATGTGGAGGTTCCTGAGGCCCAGAAAGCAAAATGTCACATGCTCTCTCTCATATGTGGATCCTAGCTACAAATGATTGGACTTCTATGTGAGTAGGAATAAAACTCAGTAGCAGAAGCCAGAAGCTAGAAAGGGGATATAAAGTGGACAGAAAAGGAGGGAGGGGGGACTTAATAGGATGATATTGTATATATGTAAGTAGAAGAACAGATTAATGGGGGTGAGAAGGCCTAAGTGAGGTCAGGGGAAGAGACTGAGTAAAGGAAAGGTGGAGGGAGGGCTAATCAAAATCTAAGAGGATATAAATAAGTCATATGGAAACCTACTTTTCTGGACAATGGAACATTCAGAATCCATAGATTGTTACTAGAAATTTTTCAGTGCCAGGGAGGTCCTTGATACCCCCAAAACATTACAGGCCATTGCTGAGGCCTTTGGTTTCCCACCAGGAATAGATGGTAAGACCCTATTACTGAAGACTCCACATACTTGGGCTGCAAGGTCACTGAGAAATCCTGCTGGAGCTGAGCTGAAAGCCTCCTCCATGTGGACCAGTTGACAGAAAGCTGGAAAAAGCTATGCTGCAAACAGCTCCATGGGAGAGATATAAGTCATCAGTGGACATTGCAAGCCTTAAATTTGGCCAGCCAGGCCAAATGAGCCAATGGGTGCAATAGTGGCATGTCTGTTATGGGGGAAACCAACCACTCACTACTTGGACTGGAGGCCCACTCCATGGGAGGGTGTAACATCTGCTGGTGTCTGGTTAAATGTATATACTATGCTCACCAAACTGCCCAGTAAGCACTTCTCTTAATGTTCATACCCATATATTAATGCTACTCTCACTTTTGGTTAGAGAAGCTTCTCTTTTCAGCTGGCGGTGAACTTGGGATGACTCAGAAGGCACCATGGTGCTGAGAAGAAGGGACAGAGGAGTGCTCAGCACTGAAATATCTCTAACACACCTTCCAAGGCTCATGGTCCATTGTGGAAGAGGGGGAGGAAAGAATGTAAGAGCCAAAGGAAGGGTAGGACTCCTTACAACGTGCTCCTCCAGACACAAAATGGCCCAGATATCCATGACCTCACAGTGCCTGACACTACCTACACAAGACCATCATAATAGGAGGAAAAGATCATGACATCAAAATAAAAGAGAGACTGATTGAGAGGGGGAGGGAATATGATGGAGAGTGGAGTCTCAAAGGGGAAAGTGGGGGGGGGAGGAATTACCGTGGGATATTATCTACATTTATGGAAGTTGTCAATAAAAAAAATTAAGGGGGCTGGAGAGATGGCTTAGCAGCTAAGGCGCCTGCCTGCTAAGCCTAAGAATGCTGGTTCCAAATGTCCAGCGGTTCCAATCTCCAGGTCCCATGTTTAGCCAGATGCAAAGTGAGGCAAGGGCACAATGCCGCACTTGCCCACAAGGGGGCGCACGCATCTGGATTTCGTTCACAGCAGCTGAGAGACTGCTGGCGCGCCCATTTCTGTCTCCCTCTCCCTCTCTGTCTATCTCTCTCTGTCTCTCTCTCCAAAAATAAATAAAAAATGATAAAAAAAATTAAGGGGGGGGTCAATCAAAATTCAAGATATTCTGAATAAGACTTATGTAAACCAACTTTCTTAAATAATGGCACATCCAGAAGCTATAGATTGTTACTAGAAAATTTTCAATGCCAGAGATGGGATACCTTCCAGTGAGTTGTTGGCCAGGAAGGTCCCTGTTATCTCCAAAACATTACAGGCTATTGCCAAGGCCCTTGGTTTCCCCTGAGAAACAGATGGTAAGACCCTATTGCTGAAGACTTCATATGCCTGAGCAGCAGGGTCACTAAGAAATCAAGCTGGTGCTGAGCAGAAAACCTTCTCTCTGTAGACCAGCCAACTGAAAGCTGGAAAAATCTGCACTGCATACAGCCGTATGGGAGACAGAAATCATCAGCGGTGAAAACAGTGGACACTGGAAACCTCAAGTTTGGCCAGACAGGCCCAATGACAGAATGGGTGCAATAGTGTATGTCTGCTCTGGGGGAAACCAACTGCTCCATAATTGGACTGAAGGCCCACTCTATGGGAGGGAATACATGCCTGGTACTGAAAAACCTAATCAAAAGACTATGGCAGGGGAAGTCACGAGCCTTAGGGGTATAAAGCCTGCTCTTGTCTGGTAATGTATATATTATCCCCACCAAACTGCCCTGAAAGCACTACGCTTAATGTTCATATTCACATATTAATGCTACTCTCACTTCTGGTTAGAGAAGCTTCTCTTTCAGATGGCGGTGACCACTGGGATGACCCAAAAGGCAACATAGTGCTGAGAAGAAGGAACAGAGGAGTGCTCAGCACTGGAACACCTCTATCACACCCTCCAAGGCTCAGAGCCCATTGCGGAAGAGGTGGTGGAAAGAATGTAAGAGCCAAAGGAAGGGTACCATTCCTTACAGTGCAACTGTCTAGACAGAAATTGGCCTCCATATCCATGACCTGGCAGTGTCTAGCAATACCTTCACAAGACCTTCATAATAGGAGAAAAAGATGATGACATCAAATGAAAAGAGAGACTAATGGAGAGAGGGAGGGGATATGATGGAGAGTGGAGGTCTGAAGGGGATTGAGGGAAGGGGAGGGAAATATCATGATTTATTGTCTGTTAAGTATAGAAGTTGTCAATAAAAAATTTTTTTTAAAAAAAGAGGCAGAGAGAGAGAATGGGTGCATCACGGCAAACGAACTCCAGATGCATATGCCACCTTATGCATCTGGCTTACGTGAGGCCTGGAAAATCGAACCTGAGTCCTTAGGATTTGTAATGCAGTGCCTTAACTGCTAAGCCATCTCTTCAGCCCAAGGTTACAATTTTATTTTACTTTATTTTTCTTTTCTTTTTATTTGAGAGATTGAGAGAGAGAATGGGCATACCAAGGCTTTCAGCCCCTGGAAACCAACTCCAGATGCACGCATTACCATGTGCATCTGGCTTACATGGGTTCTGGGGAATTAAACCTGGGTCCTTTGGCTTTGCGAGCAAGTGCCTTAACTGCTAAGCCATCTCTCCAGCCCTGTTTTGCTTTTTGCGTGATCTCATGCATCCACATATTTCCTTGAGATGAAGTCTTTCTCTCAGCCAGAGAGATTCTCCGGTCTCCTCCTCACCCCCAGGTTACAGATGTGCATGGCCATGCCCAGCTTTTTATGAGGGGTTCTAGAGAGTCCAGCTTGGTGGTCTCCCACCTGAGAGGCCCTCATGCTGAAGCAGTAAGCACTCTTAACCACAAGCCATCTCCCCAGCCCCCTCTTTTTTTGAGGCAGCATCTCACTCTAGACCAGACTTATCTGGAATTCACAGAAAATCTCCTACCTCAACATCCCAAGTGCTGGGATCAAAAGTGTGACATCAAACCAGGTATGGTGGTGCACACCTTTAATCCTAGCACTTGAAAGGGAGAGGTAGGAGGATTGCCGTGGATTTGAGGCCACCCTGAGACTACATAGTGAATTCCAGATCAGCCTGGGCTAGAATGAGACCCTACCTCGAAAAAAAAAAAAGTGACATCATGCTCAACTTATTTATCCACTCATTTATTATTATTGTTGTTTTTTTTATATTTAATTAATTTATTTATTTGAGAGAGAGAAAGAGGCAGAGAGAGAGAGAATGAACGCTCCAGGGCCTCCAGCCACTGCAAACGAACTCCAGATGTATGTGCCCCCTTGTGCATCTGGCTTACGTGGGTCCTGGAGAATCGAACCAGGATCCTTTGGCTTTGCAGGCAAATGCCTTAACCACTAAGCCATCTCTCCAGCCCCTGTTTTGGTTATTTTTCAAGGTAGGGTCTTACTCTAGCCTAGGCTGACCTGGAACTCACTCTGTAGTCCCAGTGGCCCAGAACTCACAGCAATCCTCCTACTTCTGCCTCCTGAGTACTGCAATCAAAGGCATGCACCACCACACCTGGCTTTATTTATTTATTCATTCATTCATTTATTTCTGAGATAGTCTCATATACCTCAATATGACCTCAAATTTGTTATGTAGCTGAGAATGGGCTTCATGCATGCTAGGCAAGTGTTAGACCCAACTTCATGTTGCTGGGAAGAACGGGGTCTCAATATCATATAGCCCAGGCTGGCCTTGAACTCCCTCTGTAGCCAAGAATGACCTTGATCTTCTCTGAGATTACAGACTGGAGCCACCATGCCTGGTTTATGTAATGTTGGAAATCCAGCCCAAGGCTTTGAGTTACGTTACTGGCCAAAGACCTTTTTATTTGTTTGCAAGCAGAGAGATATAAAGAGGAGAGAGAGACTATGGGCACACCAGACCTTCCGCTGCTACAAATGGACTCCAGATTCATGCACTACTATGTCTGGCTCTACATGGTTGCTGGGGAGTCAAACACAGATCAGTAGGCTTTGCAGGAAAGTGCCTTAACCACTCTCCAACCCCTTTTCTTTTCTTTTCTTTTCTTTTCTTTTCTTTTCTTTTCTTTTCTTTTCCTTTCCTTTCTTTTCTTTTCTTTTCTTTTCTTTCTTTTCTTTTTTTTTCTGAACCAGGCTCTTATGTAGCCCAGGATGGCCTGGAACTCTCTATATAGCTAAGGATAGCTTTGACCTCCTCATCCTCCTGCTGCTACCTCCTGAGTGCTCAAGCGATAGGGTCCAGGCTGACCTGGAACTCACAGAAAATCTCCTACCTCAACATTCCAAGTACTGGAGCCATTTCTCCAGCCCCTCTTTTTTATTGTCGATTTTTTTTTTTTTGAGGTAGGGGGTCTCACTCTAGCCCAGGATGACCTGGAATTCACTCTATAGTCTCAGGCTGGCCTCGAATTCACAGTGATCCTTTTACCTCTGCCTCCTGAGTGCTCGGTCTTTCTTTCTTTTTCTTTTTCTTTCTTTCTTTTTTGGTTTTTCAAGGCAGAGTCTCACTCTAGGCCAGGATAACCTGAAACTCACTCTGTAGTCCAGGCTGTTCTTGAACTCATGGTGATCCTCCTACCTCAGCCTCCTATGTGCTGGCATTAGACGTGTGTGCCACCATACCTGGCTAAGGTCTTTTTTCTTTTCTTTTCTTTTCTTTTCTTTTCTTTTCTTTTCTTTTCTTTTCTTTTCTTTTCTTTTCCTTTCCTTTCTTTTCTTTTCTTTTCTTTTCTTTCTTTTCTTTTTTTTTCTGAACCAGGCTCTTATGTAGCCCAGGATGGCCTGGAACTCTCTATATAGCTAAGGATAGCTTTGACCTCCTCATCCTCCTGCTGCTACCTCCTGAGTGCTCAAGCGATAGGGTCATAGGCATGAGCTACCATTCCTGTCTTGCACACAAGATCTGACAAAATCTAGTGTGGAGCTTAACAGTTGGTCAGCAGATGGGGATGGAGGGGTGGGAGGGTGGGGCCAGGGTGGTGCAAAGGCTCTCCTGGTCTCTGGTGGAGGCCTGGGCAGAGGGAGGGCAAAGACTGTCATCGCCAGTCCCAAGCCAGCCCGTCGAGCAGCTGGGCGTTGATTTGATCAATGACTCTTTTCTTCCCCTGATTTGGCTGATAATGGCCTTTTAATTGAGTCCATTTGTTCCAAGACCATGGGCTGAGCTGAGCAGACGCTAGATTATTTGCCTCTTATTAAGTAGTTTAGGAAATGGCCCTTCGTTTTGGGCTGCCAGAAACATCGGAGCAGCTGTACAGTGTCTCTGAAGAGGACACAGCCCCCAGTGCCTTGCAGAATCTGTTCCGGGCACCTACTCTTTCCCGCCTGCCCTTTGTCCCCAAGGCCCTTCCTGCCTCTCTCAGCCCCCATGCCGTTTTCCGTTAAGTAACTACTCAGTGCTCATAGTTTTATGATGTTTAAAGTATTGTTCCCAGAACTGTCTTATAGTATCCTGTGATTACATTTTCTTACTTGCATAACGTTTTATTCTTCCCAGAGTTAATCATTTCTGAAGAAGGATGTAATCTAAAGACAAAGAGAACTACAATGAAATCTCAACTAATACTTGTAACCATTGCATGAATAATGATCTTGGCACGGCTAGTTTGAACCTATTGCAAGTAGCAGGATATAACATACATGTAATGTGCTAATGTCTTTGAAAACCATGGCCTGCCTGCCTGCCTGCCTGCCTTCCTTCTTTCCTTCCTTCCTTCCTTCCTTCCTTCCTTCCTTCCTTCCTTCCTTCCTTCCTTCCTTCCTTCCTTCCCTCCCTTCCCTCCCTCCCTCCCTCCCTCCCTCCCTCCCTCCCTCCCTCCTTTCTTTCTTTCTTTCTTTCTTTCTTTCTTTCTTTCTTTCTTTTCGAGGTAGGGTCTCACTGTAGCTCAGGCTGATCTGGAATTCACTCTGTAGTCCCAGGCTGGCTTCAAATTCATAGCAATCCTCCTACCTCTGCTTCCCAAGTGGCAGCATTAAAGGTGTGCATTGCCACGCCCAGCTTCTGAGAGGAAACTATTTTAGCAAACAACTTCTAATTGCATCTCAATGAGGTTCTTGCTACTAGTCCACTCGTTTTCCATGCTAACCCTTACTATAAACCATACCAGCTAAATTTGAGGGAAGGGAGTTATTTGTGTGTATGCGGGGGTGGGGGAGTATGTGTACGCCATGACACATGTACGGAGGTCAGATTCACAACCTTGGGATGTCGGTCCTCCCTTGCACCTTGTTTGAGACAGAGTCGTTCTTGTTTGCTGTTGTGAGTGACGGACTAACTGGCCTGAGAGCTTTGGACTTCTCTTCTCCCAGCCTCCCATTGCCATAGATGCATTTGGGATTACAGATGTGCCTACCACCCAGTTGGGCTTTTACATTTTGGATTATTACAGGGTCTCATTTGGCCGAGCCTGGCCCCCAACTCCCTATGATCTTGAATTCTGATCTTCCTGCCTCCACGTCAGGAGTTACATCGTGGTGGGGGAGGGGTACATGTGTGCCACAGCGTGTGTGGGGGGGGTGTTAGTTCTCTATTTCCACCTTGTTTGAAACAGGGTCTCACTTGTTGTTTTGCCTCTGGGAGGACCACTGGAGCTGGCTGGGAAGCGGTGGGATTCTTCTGGCTCCGCCCCGTTGCTGTGGGTTGGGGGGGCTGGGATGACAGACACATGCATCTACTATTACATGGGTGCTGGGAGCTGGACTCACATCACAAGGCTGAGCCATCTCCCCAGCCTCTTTCAATTTATTTTATTTTTTTTTTTGAGACAGGGTCTCATGCCAGCCCAGGCCAGCCTCAAACTCACTATATAGCTAAGAATGATTTTCACCTCCTGCCCCTACTTCTTTTTATTTATTTTTTTCCTGCCTGTACTTCTAAGTAGAGATTGGGATTCCAGGCCTATGCTACCAAGCTAGGCTTTGCTATTTCTTTTATGATAATTTCCAGTGAAGTCCAGCATTACTGTGCTTGTATTTTTCTGCTCTTATTTTTATTTTACTTATTTTTATCTATTTATTTGCAAGCAGAGAGAGATAGACAGAGACAGAGAATGGATGCGTCAGAGCCTCCAGCCACTGAAAATGAACTGCAGACACATGCACCACTTTGTACATCTGGCTTACATGGCTACATGGTTAGGCTTTGTAGGCAAGCGCCTTAACTGCTGAGCCATTCCTCCAGCCCTTTTTCTGCTCTTTTAGAGATTGCTAGAAGTTCAAAGTGAGTTTCTTGTACAACAGTGTGGATGATCCATTAGATACTAAGGAGCACACGGAGATCCAACCAGACATTAATAGAAGGAATTTAACTTTTTGTCGTATATGTGTGTGTGTGTGTGTGTGTGTGTGTGTGTGTGTGTGTATGTGTGTATGCATGTGGGCGTGTGTGTACATGGAGGCCAGAGGCTGACACTGGCACTCCAACGTTTTCTTTGAGACAGGGTTTCTTGCTGAATGTAGAGCTCACTAATTTGGTCAGACTAGCTAGTCCGTGAGCGCAGGGACTCCCTCTCTGCCTCTCCAGTGCTGGGAACAGGCTTGCAGCACCACACCTGGCACTTTTATATGGGTGCTAGTGATCTGAATTCAGGCCCTCATACTTATGCAACAAGTACTTCACCCATCTCCCCAGTGCCTAATTTTTAAAATTATTTATTTATTTATTTATTTATTTATTTATTTATTTATTTATTTGAGAGAGAGAGAATGGGAGCACCAGAGCCTCTAGCCACTACAAACGAACTCCAAATGCATGCACCACCTTGTGCATCTGGCTTTACATGGTTACTGGAGAATCAAACCTGGGTCCTTAGGCATTGTAGGCAAGCACCTTAACCACTGAGCCATCTCTCCAGCTCCCCCGTGCCTAATTTTAATTTTTTTTTTAATGTCAAGGGGCATTGGAGGGATGGCTTAGCAGTTAAAGGCGTTTGCCTGCAAAGCCAAAGGACTCAGGTTCTATTCCCCGGAACCCACGTTAGCCAGATGCACAAGGTGGTGCATACATCTGGAGTTCGTTTGCAGTGGCTGGAGGCCCTGGCTAGCCCATTCTCTCTCTCTCTTTCTCTGTGTCAAATGAATAAATAAAAATAAAATATTAAAAACTGATGAGGGGCTGGGCATGGTGGCACACGTCTTTACTCCCAGCACTTGGGAGGCAGAGGTAGGAGGATCACAGTGAGTTCGAGGCTACCCTGAGACTACATAGTAATTCCAGGTCAGCCTGGACTAAGAGTGAAACCCTACCTCAAAATACCAAAAACAAACAAAAAAAAAAAAAAAAAAAAACTGACAAAGGGGTGGGAGATTGCTCAGTGGGGCTTGCCTGTAAAGCTTGCCAGCCCAGGGTTCACATAAAGCCAAGATGAAACAAGTAGGGCAAGCATTTGTTTTTTGTTTGTAGCAGCAAGAGACCCTGGTGTGTGTGTGTGTGTGTGTGTGTGTGTACAATAACAAGTGCAAATAAATAAATAAATAAATTTTGTTTTGTTTTGTTGAGGTAGGATCTCACTCTAGCCCAGGCCAATCTGGAATTCACTATGTAGTCTCAGGGTGGCCTCAAACTCATGGCGATCCTCCTACCTCTGCCTCCCCACTGCTGGGATTAAATGCGTGCGCAACTACAGCTGACAATAAAAATATTTTTAAAGGAGGACAAGGGGGGTCGAGGAGATGGCTCAGTAGTTAAGGGCACTTGCTTGCAAAGCCTGCAGCCTGGGTTCATTTCCCCAGTACCCACATAAAGGCAGATGCACAAAGTGGCTCGTTCACCTTTGCAGCAAGGGGTCATTGGATGTGGCTATTTAAGATGTGGGTCTATTTAAGGGACCATGAAAGTGCATTGATATGGCTCCAGAATACAATCCTGCATAAAGACGCTGGGGAGGATCAGCATGAGGCATGAGGGGGAGGTGGGCACTGAGTAAGTGGAGACTTGTTGGGGCTCCCACCTTGTAGACTTTCAGACCTTACAGGGTGATGGAGTGAGATGGTCTTAGGAACAGCTGAGTGTGGGCTGGTTGTAAACAAAAGGTGATAAAGTTAAAATAGCAGCTGAGTACACAAGATCCAAAAAGGACCTCAAATTTACTATGTAATCTCAGGATGGCCTCAAACTGAACTGGGATTAAAGGTGTTCACCACCACACCCAGCCCAAGAAATCCATTTCTGAAGCATTTTACC
The DNA here is from genome assembly GCA_036365145.1 of Orientallactaga sibirica. NCBI lineage: Eukaryota > Metazoa > Chordata > Mammalia > Rodentia > Dipodidae > Orientallactaga > Orientallactaga sibirica. The sequence continues at coordinate 750,610 of JAEOAD010000055.1, forward strand.
AAATGGCACAGTAGGTCTGACATGATCTGAACCTGGTTTTTTTTTTGGGGGGGGGTTGTAGATTTTGGAAAGCAGATGGGACGTTAGCAGAGTAATCGAGAATATACATGTAACATTTAACCTTGATAATGGCCCAGGTGCTGCTCTGAGTCACTGCGAGCACACCTAAAGCCACGCGGCTCTACAAAATTGCTCGTCTTATCATTTAACCTTTGGAATGAAGACAGGAAATTCCCTGTGATCTGTCCCCCAAACCTTTTCTGTCCATGCTCTTCTGGTGAGTGATAGCTAAAATTTAACTATATATGTATATTTTAAGGTCAGTTTCAGGTCTTTAGGGGAGACCTTTAGGGACCCGGGGAGAGCTCCATGGCTCTTTTAGCATTCATGCCATCTGCTGGGATGAGTCAGCGCTGTGCTGACCATGTGACTTCCCTTGGACACACTGGAAGATCTGTTCCCTCTGTTCTGACTCTCCTTCTGCAGAGCGTACATTGATTGAATGCAACCTCAGAGTCCCATGAACTCTCTGATCAAGTGAACAGGTGCCTTCCATCCTTCCGAAGTAACTCATCACCTCCTGGGGTCTGCTTAACGGGAGTGCCAGGACTAAAACATTGCCTGTCCTTTTAGCCTCTGATGCCCTCTTTGACTTTGGCTGTTACATCTGGTTATTGAACTCCTAAGAATTACACCAGTCTTGAACAAATGCCTGGACTTGTAAGTACAGGCAAAACATGGTAACAGCCTGGGAGGCCGTTTTTACCAACATATTTAAAACAACTAGAAATGGTTTTTGTTAAAAAGCAATTAAAGCCAGGCATGGTGGCGCATGCCTTTTAATCCCAGCACTCAGGAGGTAGAGGTAGAAGAACTGCCAAGAGTTTGAGATCACCCTGAGACTACATAGTGAATTCCAGATTAGCCTGGGCCAGAGTGAGACCCTACCTCAAAAAAATTTATATATAATAAAAAGAGTAGGGAGGGGGCTGGAGAGATGGCTTAGCAGTTAAGCACTTGCCTGTGAAGCCTAAGGACCCTGGTTGGAGGCTCAATTCCCCATGACCCATGTAAGCCAGATGCACAAGGTGGGGCATGCATCTGGAGTTTGTTTGCAGTGGCTGGAGGCACTGGCGCGCCCGTTCTCTCCCTCTCTCTCTCTCTCTCTCTGCCTCTTTCTCTGTCTGTCTGTTGCTTTCAAATAAATAAATAAATAAATAAAAATTAATATTAAAAAAGAGTGGGGGGAATCTTGGGAGGCTGGATAGTGGTGCACCCAGAAGCCATAGATTGTTATGAAAAAATTTCAGTGCCAGGGTTGTGATACCTCTTAGCAGGCTGTTGGCCAGAAAGACCCCTGGTGCCCCAAAACATTACAGGTTATTGCCAAGGATCTTGGTTGCCCACCAAGAGCTAGATGGTAAGACCTTATTGCTAAAGACTCCACGCTTGGGCTGCAGGTCACTGAGAAATCAAGCTGGAGCTTGAATGGAAGCCTCCTCCTTAGTGACTAGCTGTCTTGATACCAGAAAGAACTATGCAGCTTTCTGGGGGAAGAAATTTACCAATGGTCATAACCAGCAGCGTACCTTGCAAGCTTTATGGCTGGCCAGCCAGGCCAAGTGTGCAAACAGGTACACTGGTGGCATGTCTGTTAAGGGTAACCAACTGCTCTCTGATTGTACTCAAGGCCCACTCCAATAGGAAGAATTTTTTTGTTTTGTTTTGTTTTGTTTTGTTTGTTTGTTTGTTTTTTAAGGTAGGGTTTCACTCTAGCTCAGGCTGACCTGGAATTCACTATGTAGTCTCAGGGTGGCCTCGAACTCATGGCGACCCTCCTACCTCTGCCTCCCGAGTGCTGGGATTAAAGGGAAAAAATTTAAGCCTGGTACTGAAAACCTATGGCTGGGGAGGTTATAATCCCTAGTGGGGAAACTACTACTGTTCTCTGGCTAAATGCATATGATATGCCCGTCAAACTGCCCTCTTAATACTTATATTTATGCTCATATATTAATGCTACTCTCGTTTTTTGGTTAGGGAAGTTTCTCTTTTCAGATGGTGGAACTACTTGGGAGACTCAAAACTCGCCAAACTGTTGAGAAGAAATGAAAATGATGACGTTTCTATCACATCCTCCAAGACTCAGAAACCATTGCAGAAGAAGTGGCGGAAAAAAAATGTAGGAGCCAAAGGAAGGGGAGGAGCGCTTTGCAACAATGTCTTTGGGACACAAAGTGGTTGTGGCATTCGTGACCTCACAGTGGCTGATGCTGACTACTCAAGACTTGCATAATAGGAGAAAAAAATGATAACATCAAAATAGGAGAGAGAGGGCTGGAGAGATGGCTTAGCTGTTAAGGCGTTTGCCTGTGAAGCCTAAGGACCCCAGTTCAGTTCTCCAGGTCCCACATAAGCCAGATGCATATGGTGGCACATGTGTCTGGAGTTTGTTTGCAGTGGCTAGAGGCCCTAGTGTGCCCATTCTCACTCTCTCTCTCTCCCCCTCTCTCTGTCTCTAATAAATAAATAAAAATAAAATCTTTAAAAAGATAGAAGAGAGAGGCTAACGAGATGGCTTAGTAGTTAAGGGCACTTGCCTGTAAACCCTAACAACCCGAGTTTTATCCCCCAGTACCCACATAAAGCCAGACACAAAGTGGTGCATGCATCTGGAATGTGTTTGCAGTGGCTAGAGGCTCTGATGCACCCATTCTCTCTCTTTCTCTGCCCTTCTCTTTCTTTCTCTCTCTCTTCTCTCTCTGCTTGCAAATGAAATGAAATGAAAATAATACTTTATTTTTAAAAATAGGGGCTGGAGAGATGGCTCAGCAGTTAAGGCTCTTGCCCACAAAGCCAAAGGACCCAGGTTTGATTCCTCAGTACCCACATAAGCCAGATGCACAAGGTGGCAAATGCATCTGGAGTTCGTTTGCTGTGGCTAGAAGCCCTGGCATGCTCATTCTCTATCTCCCTCTACCTCTTTCTCTCTCAATCTTAAATTAATTAATCAATTAATTATTTTTTTTAAATAGAAGAGGGTCTGGCATGGTGGTGCATGTCCTTGATCCCAGCAATTGGGAGGCAGAGGTAGGAGGATCGCTGTGAGTTTTGAAGCCAGCCTGGGACTACATCCAGGTTAACCTGGGCTAGAGTGAGACCTTGCCTTGAAAGAAAAAACAGAAGAGGGACTAATTGGAAAGAAAGATGGGATTCAGTGGAGGGGGGGTAAGGGAGGGGACAAAGGAAGGTGGTGGGAGGGGATTATGATCAGGGTTTGGAGGTTGTCAATAAAAAGTTTTTTTAAAAATGTCATCATGAGAAGTGTCTCCAAAGTTAATTTGGTAGCCTCAGTGATTAACAGAGCTTCTGTTGGGGCTGGAGAGATGACTTAGAGGTTAAGGCATTTGCCTATAAAGCCAAAGGCTCCCAGTTTAATTCTCCAGGACCCACATAAGCCAGATGCACAAGGGGGCGCATGCTTCTGGAATTCATTTGCAGCAGCTGGAGGCCCTTATGTGCCCATTCTCTCTGTCTCTCTCTGTCTCTTTCTCTCTCATAAATAAATAAAATATTTTAAAAGAGAGAGAGAGCCGGGTGTGGTGGTGCACGCCTTTAATCCCAGCACTCGGGAGGCAGAGGTAGGAGGATCGCTGAGAGTTCGAGGCCACCCTGAGACTACATAGTGAATTCCAGGTCAGCCTGGACCAGAGTGAAACCCTACCTTGCAAAACCAAAAAATAAATAAATAAATAAGTAAATAAATAAATAAATATAAATAAATAAATAAATAAAAGAGAGAGAGAGAGAGAGAGCTTCTGTTGCTGGGCGTGGTGTCACATGCCTTTAATCCCAGCACTCAGGAGGCAGAGGGAGGAGAACCACTGTGAGTTCAAGGTCAGTTTGGGACTACTGAGAGAGTGCCAAGTCGGCCTGCCTGGGCTAGAATGAGACCTTGCCTTGAAAAATACCAAAAGCGAGAGACAGAGAGCACTTCTGTTGTCATTGTCCAGAGGCATGAACTTGAACTTTTTTTTATTGTTTTTATGACTTTTAAGAAGTCAACATGAAAATAAATCTTTATTTTCAGTTATTACCCACCAATAAAAGTTAAAGTTCACAGTTTTAGCTCTTGATACAAAGTGAACTGGGAGGCAAATTGACACTCATCAGAGACACCTAATGGACCAATTTTTCAGGTTTGGGCTACCTTGAAAGCTTGCAAAACAACAAATACTGTGTTGGCCTTGAACTCTTGATCCTTCTGCCTCGGCCCCTGAAGTGTTAAAATTAAAGATGTGAACCATGGTGGTACTTGGCAAAATCCTGTGAGTCCCAATAATCCCCTAAACTGCTTGGGGGGAGGCCTTAGGAAGTGGGTTGGAGATCATGGGTTTCAATTCTTCTCTGCTTAATACCCCCAAAGCCCCTGACAAAACCAGTGTCAAACATTCTACAGCGCCCTAGCACACCTGAGCCTTATAAAAACAAGTTCCTTGGGACCTTGGGATCATGCCCCCCAGCTGGAGGTCAGTACATGCGGGCCCCATGGCAGCCAAGAGTGCTGAGGTAGCAGAGCTTTTTCTGTATCTTATAGCAAAGAATGCCTGCATATAAGGCGCCATGTAGATCGTGCTTATACCCAATGGGTATAAATAAGATAAATCCTGTGGATGCCTAGAATCTACAGATTTAGCCTTTCCTGACCATTATGACTTGATATTTTTTTAACTATTATTTTTTTGTTGACACCTTCTATACTTACATACAAAAAACTTATGATATTTCCCTCCCCTCCCCCCATTCCACTTTAGAACTCCAGTCTCCATCATATCCCCTCCCTCTCTCCATTAGTCTCTTTTAATTTGATGTCATCATCTTTTTCTTCTATTTTTTTAAATTTTTTTATTATTTTTTTATTTATTTTTGGAGAGAGGACAGAGAGACTGACAAGGGGTCAAGACAGATATCGAGGCCCAGTGTCTCTGTCTGGGCAGTTGCCCCCTTGTGGGCAAGTCACTGCATCCTTGGGACCTTTGGCATTCGTTCTTCCATTTCTATTCATCTCTCCAGCCCTTTTTCTTCTATTTTGAGGGTCCACAATGGTCCAAGGTCTGCCAATTTCTGTCTGGGGTTGCATTAGAGTCATACCCTTCCTTTGTCTTCCAGTGCCCCTCTTGGGCAATGGTCCCTGAGCCTTGGAAGGTATCCCTGTTTCAGTCAGCACTCCATGTTGCACTTTTGATGACTTGATCTTTTTGAGAGAGACAGAGAGAAAGAAGCAGATAGAGAGACAGAGAATGGGCACACCAGGGCCTCCAGCCACTACAAACTAACTCAATGCATGCGCCACCTTGTGTATCTGGCTAACATGGGTACTGGGAATTAAGCCTGAGTCCTTAAGCTGCACAGGCAAGTGCTCGACTTGATCTTAGATCTGCTAGGGTTCCCTGTATCTTGTAAGCCCAGAGTCTATGGATTTAGCCACTCCCTTAAAGGCTATAATGCTGACCTCTTCCTACATTTTGCCTGGGAGATCAGCTACGTATTTAGCCTCTAAAAAGTACTGGTGGGGCTGGAGAGATGGCTTAGCGGTTAAGGCACCTGCCTGCTAAGCCTAAGAACCCAGTTGCAATCTCCAGGTCTCAAGTTTAGCAAGATGCAAAGTGACACAAGGGTGCAATGCCTCACTTGACCACAAGGGGGCGCACACATCTGTATTTCGTTCACAGCAGCTGAGAGACTGCTGGCACGCCCATCTCTATCTGTCTTCCTCTCCTTCTCTGTCTGTCTCTCTCTGTGTCTCTCTCTCCAAAAATAAATAAAATAATTTTTTTAAAAAAATTTTTTAAAGTACTGGTGAAATCTCTGGGGTTTGCAAGCACAATAGCACTCAGGGTGAATTCCCCATTCAAATTTGTTGGCTACTTTGGTTAAAAGAACCATACTCTAACTTCCCACATGCAACGCAGAGACTAGAACTGTCTAAAGGTAAAACATCCTATTCCATCTAAAAAGTCAAACCAGAGGGCTGGAGAGATGGCTTAGCAGTTAAGGTGCAAAGCCTAAAGCCCGGTTCGATTATCCTGGTCCCCCTTAAGCCAGATGCATATGGTGGTGCATGCATCTGGAGTTCGTTTGCAGTGGCTACAGGCCCTGGCAAGTCCATTCTCACTCACTCACTCCCCCCCCCATCTCAAATAAAATAAAATAAAATATTTTTAAGAATTAAAATAAAATAAAAAGTCAGACCAGAGAGCTGGAGAAATGGCTTAGTGGTTAAGGTGCTTGCCTGAAAAGCCTAAGGACCAGTGTTCAATTCCCCTGTACCCACGTAAAGCCAGATGCACAAGGTGGCGCATGCATAGAGTACGTCTGCAGTGACTAAAGGCCCTGGTGCACCCCTTCTCTCTCCCTCCCTCTCTCTTTCTCTCTCAAATAAATAAATAAATAAATAAATAAATAAATAATAACAAGTCAGACCATCAGGCAGGTGGCAGTCATTAGCAAGGATCTCTAACCCTGCTTCTGCTGGTGGTGCAGGGTCACTATGGTCACAGCCACACACTGTCTTTGCCTGCTGGGTCTGGCTGCTGTGCCAAAACCTTCCACCAGCTACACACTCAGTCCCAGCTAGGGTTTGGGTGGCTGCAGTTACTTGAATCTGCATGGGCCTCTCAGGTCTAGTCATCTCAAAGCACCCATTAGCATTTAAAACTCAGCCACAGAGAACAAGCACCTATCATGACAAGCTCAGTCAAGTTCCACAAAACACAAGCGTATACATTTTGCTATTGGCTTTACAAGCAGGCTGAAAGAGAAAACAGAAAGCTTAATATGTGTCTCCCACAGAAATTTCCAAAACTACCATCTACCTAGTCTTTTTTTTTTTTTTAATGTATTTATTTATTTGAGAGAAAGAAGCAGATAGAGACAGAATGCGTCCACCAGGGCCTCCAGCCACTGCAAATGAACTCCAGACACATGTGCCACCTTGTGCATCTGGCTTATATGGGTACTGGGGAATTGAACCTGGGTCCTTAGGCTTCTCAGGCAGGTGCCTTAACCACTAAGTCATCTCTCCAGCCCCATCTATCTACTCTTAAATGAGCCCAGTTCCCAAGTGGAGGAGAGTTGTAGAGAAGGAAAAAAAAGAACTGGAAAGAGAACAGACCATACCTCTTACCAGTAGCTGAGGAAGGCAGGAAGCAGAAAAACACCTCCCCTCTCATTTCCCTGCCAGTGCACCAGGAGTGATATGGGAACTGAGCGAAACAAAGCCATGTTCCCCATCAGTATGATACAGAAACTTGAGGTGTCTTTGAAAGCACTTGATCCTTTCTCGGCTCTTGGTTGGTCTGTAACCCAGCAGTGAAAGTGCTGGACTTCACAGTCACACAAAACTTCCTCTGAGAAGCCGGGTGTGGTGGCCCATGTCTTTAATCTTAGCACTCGGAAGACTGAGGTAGGAGGATCGCCATGAGTCTGAAGCCAGCCTGGAGCAACAGAGTGAGTTCTAGGTCAGCTTGGGCTGCCGTGAGATCTTGCCTCAAGAACCCCTTCCCCCAAAAACTTCCACAAAGTCAGTGGTCTTATGAATTAAAATAATTAAAATTGGGTTGGAGAGATGGCTTAGCAGTTAAGGCACTTGCCTGCGAAGCCTAAGGACCCATGTTTGACTCTCCAGGTCCCATGTAAGACAGACCCACAAAGTGCACAAAGGTCACACATGCCCACAGGGTGGCAGATGTTTGGAGTTTGATTGCAGTGGCTGGAGGCCCCAGCATGCCAATTCTCTCTCTCCCTCTCTTGCATAAAAAAAAAAAAAAGAGCCAGGTGTGGTGGCGCATGCCTTTAATCCCAGCACTCAGGAGGCAGAGGTAGGAGGATCGCTATGAGTTCGAGGCCACCCTGAGACTACATAGTGAATTCCAGATCAGCCTGAGCTAGAGTGAGACCCTACCTTGAAAAACCAAAACAAAAAGGGGGGGCAGGCATGGTGACACACACACCTTTAATCCCAGCACTCAGGAGGCAGAGGTAGGACGATCGTCATGAGTTCGAAGCCACTCTGAAACTTCATAGTGAATTCCAGGTCAGCCTGGGATAGAGTGACACCCTACCTCAGAGGGTAAAGTTTAAAGAGATTTTAATAGAACTTAAGAGAAGGAAGGAAGACAAACACTCTTGTGCAGCAGGAGGGGTGTTTCCCAAAAAGGCAAAGCCTCCGTTTTGGTTTTTTGAGATAGGGTCACATGTAACCCAGGATGCTCTCTCCCTCTCAATTGCTAGGATTGCTGGTGAGTGCCTCCATGCCCAGTTTATTTTGTGCTGGGGAGCAAACCCAAGGCTTTATGCATGCCAGGCATATGACCCTAACCTCTTTTTTTTTTGAGACTGAGTCTCATGTTGAGAGGGAGTCAGGTAGCTCTTTTAGGCAGATAGCGTTGACTGGGCCCCTGAAAGCAAGAAACAGGAAAGTCCTTGAACAGAAAGAAAAAAAGGGAGGCAAAAAGAACAGAAATGGCACTGGAGAGATGGCTTAGTGGTTAAGGTACATGCCTGTGAAGCCTAAGGACTCCAGTTCAATTCTCCAGGTCCCATGTAAACCAGATGCACATAGTGTCACATGTGTCTGGTGTTCGTTTGCAATGGCTGAAGGCCCTGGCGTGCCCATTCTCACTCTTTCTCTCTCTCTCTTTCTCTCTCTCTTTCTCCCTCTTTCAAATAAATAAGTAAATATAATTGAAAAATAGGAACAGAAAGACAGATAGGAAAAGAGAAAAATCAGGATAAATATTGCCAGATCATAGTGGTGGTGAAGATCTCTCAGGGAAGGGCCCTCCATTAGAACATTTAAATGGATAAAATCTAAAATATATCTACTTGAGGTCAAGGGGGTTTTGTTGTTGTTGTTGTTGTTGTTGTTGTTTTGTTTTGTTTTCCAGGGTAGGGCCTCACTCTAGCTCAGGCTGGTCTGGAATTCACTCTGTAGTCTCAGGGATGCCTTGAACTCATGGTGATTCTCCTATCTCTGCCTCCCAAGTGCTGGATTAAAGGCATGCGCCACCATGCCTGGCTACTTTATGTTAATAAATATTTCTAATGTACATAAGATTAATTGTTATCCAAGATTAAGCTAAAAACATTGATTGTCAAATAGCGTTTTCTCTTTCAAAACAGATTTGTCAAGGGTTATATTAGAGCTCATCTGTTTTGGCTCAACAATAATCAGATTCTATTCTATTATGTGTAATCAAATAGTTTAAATCAAGATTCTGGTTAAATGACTGCCTCATTTCTGATAGCTCCAGTTCATTACATATGAGTCAGTTAACTCTTAAAGCATGTTCCCTTCTTTTGGGTACAGCCTCATACTCAAACAATGGTCTCCATCTGAGAAAAATATTTTTTTTTCTTTTTCTAAATATTTTATTTATTTACTTGAGAGACACAGAAAGAAAGAGACAGAGAATGGGCACGCCAGGGCCTCTAGCCATTGCAAACAAATTCCAGATACATGTGCCACCTTGTGCATCTGTCTTACATGGGTTCTGGGGAATCAAACCTGGGTGCTTTGGCTTTGCATGCAAGTGCTTTAACCACTAAGCCACCTCTCCAGCCAGAGAAAAATAATTTCAATCTCTGAGGTTTTGTTTCCAAGGTTCCCTGGGTAATTGGTACCCACACAGATATCTAGACTAATCAAAGATGTTTTCAAACACAAGTGCCAAGACTTTACACTAGCTTACTGAGTTGTTTTTCTTTTTCCCCTGAGTTTATAGGTCAAACTAATTGGTTTGGATTTCTTGATAAAAATATTGTTTTCAGGACCAATAACAGATTCTGTCTGTATTTATACTTATTACATATTTCAAGGATAAGACGTGCCTACTTTCTATGCTTCAGATATGGCCTGTGCCACAGGACAACTAAACTTAAAGAGAGGACAAAATGACTTTAAGCTGTTGTGCCATTCTTTAACTAGATCTGTTTCAGGAATTAAATGTGCTCTGTATGTACACACATCAAGGTTGGTGTAATTTCCTTTTTTTTTTTTAAGTAGGGTCTTGCTGTAGCTCAGGCTGACCTGGAATTCACTATGTAGTCTCAGGGTGGCCTCGAACTCACAGTGATCCTCCTACCTCTGCCTCCCAAGTGCTGGGATTAAAGGCGTGCGCCACCACGCCCAGCAGTAAAACTTCCTTTCTAAGTGTTCTGATAACCTACGTAGAAGCCAAAGCCTATTGGATTCACCAGAACTAAAAAGGCCAATATTTTGGCCCCTGCTCCCAGGTCATGAGGCTACTGGAGATGATGGGACACTTCTACACTGCCCCCCTTGCAAGTCACCTGTCTTCCTGATCAGGGAAGGCACAGAGACTCAGAGAAAAAAAAAAAAATCAGGGGCTGGAGAGATGGCTTAGCGGTTAAGGTACTTGCCTGCAAAGCCCAAGAACCCACGTTTGACTCTTCAGATCCCATGTAAGCCAGACGCAAGCCCACCCGCAAGGTTACACATGCATACAAGATGGTGCATGTGTCTGGAGTTTGATTGCAGTGGCTGAAGGCCCTGGTGTGCCAATTCTCTCTCTATTGCTCTCACTCTCACTCATTCAAAAATACAAAAAAAAAAAAAAATCAGTGTGCAGTCTGAAACAGCAGAGTCACAATTGAGGGAAAATCAGTCCCCCTGGCTTCCCGAAGAAGCTAAAACTACTTGACCAGCTCAGCCCTGACTCATCCTAATGACAAAACCAGTACTGGGGAATCCATATTGCTCCTCTCAGGTCCCTAGACTCTCATTTAGAGAGCCACTAATGACCTCCAAAATTAATCCCTGATTAAGTTTTGGCTGTGTGCTTGGTCTTAAACACTCATGGAGAAATGTATAACCAAATATGAAGGGATGCCTCAAATATTATACGAATGGCCTATTAAGTATCACAACAAGAGCTTTCCAAAGGGGGAAGCCAACAAGGCCTTAAGGCATGTTGGTCCCCTCTCTAATAGTTCTAACTCTACAATAAGGAAAAACAACCATAGATGTCATAATGTTTATTTTCAAGTCTAAAGTATATGCATGGATGACTCTGACCAAGGCTTACTTAGTTCAAAAGACTTCCTTATACTGGAACAATGGTGAGTCGCTTCTAACTTGTGTCAGAACATCATTATACTCCAACCATAAGAATGGTTTGCTTCTAAATAAGTCCTGAGGCCAAAAGTACACTGGGCAGCCCCTAATGACACCCATTGACTCTATGGTACCAACCTTTGGCCCTGGCTACCCCCAGGACAGATTTTAAAAGGTACCCTCTGGGATGCTATTGTACAAAATATGGTATATTTGCCATTATCAAGGATAAATGATGCGATAAATCTGCTAATATCTCATTTGTTTTACAGGCCATACAAAAACAGATTCAGACCATGTCAGACACTACTGTGCCATTCGATAAACAGTTCTGGGGGGAAAATCTCAATCAGTTCACGTTCAGATGGTCCTGAGACAATCCAACTCCATCTCCCTGGGTTCCAAGGCCTAGAAGTCTGAAGAATGGAAACCCTAAAGGTGACCAGTTTACTGTGCGCCCACTTCCCCTTAACTCCTTGCTTGCATTCTTCCTCCCCAACATTTTCCTGCACTCCATCTTCCTGCACTCCATCAGTACACTTTCGGGGTCCTTTAGAATAGTTCCCCTCTCTGGGAGATACTCTTTAAGTGTCCTGCCATAGTTCATATTTCAACACCCCCGCTCAGCCAAAAGTAGTTCAAGATGTGATGTCATCATCCTAACCGCAGTTAGAGTATCTTCTCAAGAGAGCGGGGAATGAGAGGGAGTCAGGTAACAACAGTTAGGGTGACGGGGCCCCTGAAAGGAAGAAACAGCAATGTCTTTGGGCCTATCCTTGCAGTCTGCACTTGCTAGAGATCAAAGGATGATCTGGATTCCTCCTGGGGCCTTCCTGGGAGGGAGGTCGATCCTAAGATTTAAATCTAGCCCTAACATGGGGATTGGGCAAGTTCGGCCCTCAGAACTTGGTGACATGGTTAGCTTATTCCTGAGACAGCCCCTACCTAGCCTCAGCCAATCAGCTAAACCCAAGCCAGAAGGTAGGGCCCACAAGCAGAAGGCTATCAATACATTTGTGGAGGGAGGGCAAGGTCTCTGTGCCGCCTGACCTCTCCTGAGCCTTCTGCTTCTGGTGAGTTTTCTCTTTGGCTCTGCCTGGCTGGGCCAAGCCAAGGGGATTGCCCCTTAGCCCTTACTTTCCATATGGGCGCCTTCTCCACACTGCAGGAGCTCTTTGTATTTTGTTTTCTGTCCTTTCCAGTTTTTTTCTAGGCCTTCCACATGGGCTCTCAAACCACATGGCTATCTTTCCTTGGTTCTGTATTTCCCTAAGTAAATATAAAACTTTAATAATTATCCTTATAAGTCTTATTTTATTCAATCTTTGATTAAAATTAGACATGAGGGTTGGAGAGATGGCTTAGCATTTGCCTGCAAAGCCAAAGGACCTTGGTTCGATTCCCCAGTACCCACCTAAGCTAGATGCACAAGGAAGCGTATGCATCTGGAGTTCGTTTGCAGTGGCTGGAGGCCCAGGCATGCCCATTCTCTCTCTCTCACTGCCTCTTTCCTGCTGTCAAATGAATAAATACAAAATAAAATAAAAATATTTTTAAAAATAAAAGAAAATTAAATTAGACATGAGCCAGGCGTGGTGGCACATGCCTTTAATACCAGCACTTGGGAGGCAGAGGTAACAGAATTGCCTTGAGTTCCAGGCCACCCTGAGACTAATTCCAGGTCATCATGGGTTACAGCAAAACCCTATCTCAAACAACCAAAACAAAACAACAACAAAATAATAGACATGAAACTAGGGTTCAAGGACTTTCCTAAACCCCTAGCACCCCATTCCAATGTAACAAAGGCTGCTCTTGAACTCTGGATCCTCCTGCCCCCATCTCCCCAAATCCTGGGATTACAAATGTGTACCACCACACCCAATCTTTAACTTGGCTTTTATTTTTTTCGAGGTAGGGTCTCACTCTAGCCCAGGCTGACTTGGAATTCACTATGTAGTCTCAGGCTGGCCTTGAACTCACAGAGATCCTCCTACCTCTGCCTCCCAAGTGCTGGGATTAAAGGCATGAGCCACCACGCCTGGCTTAATTTGGCTTCTTGTTACACTTGTTGATGCTGTTACCCTCAATGGTCTTGCAGTTCCAGGAGCACCAGAGTGTAGCAGAGATTATGAGACTCCACAGGCAGTTTAGTCAGCAAATCTCTCTGTACTGTAACCTCCTTTGCACTTTTCTCTCTTTAAAAAAAAAAATTATTTATTTGAGAGAAAGGGAGAGAGAGAGAATGGGCACACCAGGGCCTCCAGCCACTGAAAATGAATTCCAGATGCATATACCACCTTGTGCATCTGGCTTATGTGGGGAATCGAACCTAGTCCTTAGGTTTCACAGGCAAGCTTCTTAACCGCTAAACCACCTCTCCAGTCCACTTTTCTCTTTTTTAATGCTGTCAGAGAACATGGCTATTGTATGGGGAGCTCTGAGGAGCATGGGTCTGATAGGAATGAGTTCCGTGGCATCTCCCATCCACTTGCTTAGAAACAGGAGTGTGGAGGAAGAGCTGCCAGGGCAGTTCACAGGAATTGGTGAACTGACACTTGTATGGGCAGATGCAATGTGGTGAGAATGTGAAAAGGGGTAACTTCCAGGATGGGGCTCCTGCTTAGGACAAGGGGCAGACATAGATACAGGACTACAGAGCAAACAGGAACTGTCTTTGGGTTCCGGGGCCTCAGGATGGGAGCTGGGGAGCACTGGGTTTGAAAGGGCAGCATTGGCCTCGAAAGGAGGCTGCAAGCACCCCAAGGCTGGGAATGACAGGACCCGAGAAGTCTCGGGTGTTAAAGGAAATGCCGGGCATAGCCTGTCCAGCAGCACATCCCACTGGGCGCCTGCCAGCTGCTCTGGCCTCCGAGGCTGTGGTTGGGAGGGGGAGGAAGCAGAGGAAGCAAGCTTGCTGCCAGACACTTGACCTCTCCTGGAGCCATGGGATGGGGCTTGGCTCCCGGGCCAGCTCTGCGCCTACAGCCATCTCCCTCCTCCCAAGGCCACTCACTGGGCCTCGGCGATGGCTCACCGCTCTGCTCCTCTCTCTGTGCTGGGTGCTCCCTCTGGGGCTCAGCCCTGGTCGTCTCTCTCCTCCTTCAACTAATGGCTCCATCCCAAAACCAGCAGTAGCCATCTCATCCGGCTGGTGCCAGGGAAGACCCACGCTGACCTGGTAAGTTCCTAGTCTGTGTCTTACATCAGGGATCAAGTGCGGGGACCAAACCATTCAGGTAAGGTACTCAATGCTCGCAGGTCTGGAGCCTGGGGCAGGGGGCAGAGGGCATAGGAATGGCAGAGATTAGGGTACTCTGTACTAGAGGGACCTATGGAGAATCGATGGACCGGGCTGAGGGCATCACTTATATTGTTGCTAATTAAAAGGTTTTGTTTTCTTTCTCCCCCTCTTTTTCTTTCTTTCTTTCTTTCTTTCTTTCTTTCTTTCTTTCTTTCTTCCTTTTCCTTCCTTCCTTCCTTTCTTTCTTTCTTTCTTTCTTTCTTTCTTTCTTTCTTTCTTTCTTTCTTTCTTTCTTTCGTAGTTGTTTTTTTTTTTGAGGAAGGACCTTACTCTGGCCCAGGCTAACCTAGAATTAACTATATAATCTCAGAGTGGCCTCAAACTCACAGCAATCCTCCTACCTCTGCCTCCAGAGTGCTGGGATTAAAGGTGTGTGCCACCATGCCTGGCTTTTGTTGTTGTTGTTTGTTTGTTTGTTTGTTTGTTTGTTTGTTTGAAGCAGAGAGTGGCCTCTAGTCACTTCAGACAAACTCTAGGTACATGTGCCACTTTATGCATCTTGCTTTATGTGGATGCTGGGTATTTCAACCTGGCCTGTCAGGCTTGCAAACCAGCACCTTAACCACTAAGCCATCTGTCTAGTCCTATAAAAAAGTTAAAAATGAGAGCCGGGCATGGTGGTTCACGCCTTTAATCCCAGCACAAGGGAGGCAGAGGTAGGAGGATCTCCGAGAGTTTGAGGCCACCCTGAGACTACAGAGTGAATTCCAGGTCAGCCTGAGCTAGAGTGAGACCCTACCTCGAAAAACCAAAAAAAAAAAAAAAAAAAAAAAAAAAAAAAAAAAGTTAAAAATGATTAAATAGAGCAGGGTGTAGTATGCATGTCTTTAATCCCAGCATTTGGGAGGCAGAGGTAGGAGGATCACCATGAGTTTGAGGCCACCCTGAGATTACATAGTGAATTCCAGGTCAGCTGAGAGCAAGGGGATGATGCTGGGGAGCTGATGGGACCCCCAGATCCAGACTGCCTCTCAGCCCAGCTCCTGCACTTTCTCCCTGGCCCACCTAGAGAGCCCAAGCTCTCTCAGCTCTGTAGGTTCTTCGGTGACTTTTGACCTCCGGCAGGCGCTCACCCCTAGACACTCAGCTTCTGCTCAAAGAACCTTAGGCTCAGAACTCTGTCCAGATCTTCAGGAAGTTCAAGGATCAGCCTTCCACCAATGCTAGCAACCTTCCTTGCTGAGGGGTGCTATGATGGAAACCCCAGCGGCTCCCAGCAGCACTGACCCCCAGCAATGCCCTGCTCAGTAGCCTCTGCTCAGTTGGCTTCCTTGCTTTCTCTGGATCACTTCCCAAGTAAACCAAGTCCACTTGAACCTCTGCCTCAGGGTTCCCAGAATTCCCCATGCTCAAACCCCTCCCAGGGTGGGTCTTTTTCTGGCTGTTCCCTCCCCAGAAACACCTTCCCTCCTGTGAGAGAACTGGTGTTTGGTTTTGGATTCCTTTTGAGACAGGGTCTCGTTTTCTCTGGGTTAGCCTGGAACTAGATATGTACTTAAGGATGACTTGGATGTCTTGGTCCTTCTGCGAGAATACGAATTTACGTCAGCGCACCCAGTTTATGTGGTGCTGGGGGTTAAATCCAGAGCCTCTTCCAACTGAGCTACAGCCCCCAGTCTCCCCTAACTGTTCTTGACCACTCAGCCTAGCACACCCTGAGCTTCACCTCCCTGTTCTCCTTGCCCCAGGCTGGGCAAGGCCCCTCTGGGTTCCTGTGCTTCAGTACTTGTCTCTGTCCCAATGTCCACCGTGTCCTGGTCCATTCACCCCTGCACTGGGCAGTTCTAGGGGAAATCAGCCATGAACACATGCCTTTTTTGTCCCCAGTGCCCTGCACAGGCCTGGACGTGTCACAGGCTTTGGAGAATAAATGAAAGATGACGAGGGTTCTAAATGTCCAAAGAATCCTCTGTTCATTCCTTCACTCAGATGTTTACAGAGCACTTGGCCAAATGTTGGGAAGGCGAGAACTCCCACCGGCTGGGTGGGAGACAGGCAACGAGGAGGCCAAGTAACGGAGGCTAAGCAGAGGTCAATGCTGGTCCTTTGGGGGACCTGAGGGGGCCCTAGGCACCATCCTGTGGGGAAGAGAATAGAGAAAGCTTGGCCAGGGGAGGTGCTTTAATAACTCCATCCTCCCCCCATCCCAAGTGCTGGGATTAATTTTTTTATTTTGTTTTGTTTTGTTTTGTTTTGTTTTTCAAAACAGTCTCTCTCTAGTTCAGGCTGACCTGGAATTCATTATGTAGTCTCAAGGTGGCCTCAACCTCATAGCGATCCTCCTACCTCTGCCTCCCAAATGCTGGGATTAAAGGCATGCGCCACCACACCTGGCTGCTAGGATTAATTTTTTTTGCTAGGATTAATTTTAACAAAAGTGTGGCCCCGCCCTTCCAAAAATCCCAACTAATTTTCCCTAAATGTACTACAATTCTTTAAAACTAATAATTACCAAAAATTTCTGCCTAAGTTTACACTGTCCGGTATGGTTATCTATTAGTTTCATGGGGCTGGTTGCCTTTATTGACTAATAGTTGATTGCTTACTTGATTGATTGACTGATTGACAAATGACTGACTGATTGCTTATTTGATTAATGATTGAGTGAGTGATTTCCATGCTGGGGACTGAATCTAAGACTTCGTACATGCTATAAGCACTCTACACCCCTACCCACAGCTTTTAAAATTAATTAATTTATTTATTTGAGACAGACATAGAAAGGGGCAGAGAGAGAGAGAGAGTGGCCTCCAGCCACTGCAAATGAACTCCAGACATATGTGCCCCCTTGTGCATCTGGCTTATGTGGGTCCTGGAGAGTCGAACTGGGATCCTTTGGCTTTGCAGGCAAACGCCTTAACCTCTAAGCTATCTCTTCAGCACCCCCCAAGCCTTTCTAAATGTAAATGTAAATTAATTGAAAGTTAGAGATTCAGTTCCTCTGTTGGCCTAGCCAAGTTTCAAAAGCCTCCTGCGGTTAGAGGTTACATTAGCGGACAGCACCAGAGGTGCTCTATCATCCCAGAAAATTCTAATGCTTGTAAACCACTGATTCTGCCATGAAACCTTGGCGAAACTGTTTTCCCCCACAAAGAGGATGAGGGTGTGTCTTTGGCAATCACTGTCCAGAGCCACCATCCCTTCCCCCACCATCTTGATCACTTGCTTGTTTGTTTTGTTTTGAAACAGGGTCTCATGTAGCCCAGCTGGCCTTGAACTCTTGAACTCACAAACTACATAGTGGAGGATAACCTAGAATTTTTTTTTTTTTTTTTTGATTTTTCGAGGTAGGGTCTCGCTCTAGCCCAGGCTGATCTGGAATTCACTATGTAGTCTCAGGGTGGCCTCGAACTCTCAGCGATCCTCCTACCTCTGCCTCCCGAGTGCTGTGATTAATGGCATGCGACACCATGCCTGGTTTACAACTTTTTTTTTTGAGGCAGTCTCCAGTGCATCTGTCTGGCTTACATGGGACCTGGAGATTCAAACATGAGTTTTTAAGCTTTGCTTCACTCTGCAGCCACAGGCTGGCCTCAAACTCATAGTAATCCTCCTACCTCAGTGCTAAGATTAAAGGTATGTGCCATTGATGCAGGATTTGGGGGTTCAGGAAGGGTCTCCCAGAGTTTATTAACCTCAAGTTTTGGGCTCTGTCCTACCTTTTATAAAGAACTAATAAAGATGGACTCAAGAAGGATAAATTATGAAATATTAAGTTTATTTGGGGAGGGAATCACAAATTGTGGGATTATTTAAGGAAGATTGGGATGTAAGAGAAACTGAGGCTTTTTTTTTTTTTTTTTGGAGACAGAGAGAGAGGGAAAGAAAGACAGATAGAGACGGGCGCGCCAGCAGCCGCTCAGATGCTGTGAACGAAAGCCAGATGCATGCGCCCCCTTGTGGTCAAGTGCGGCATTGCGCCCTTGCATCACTTTGCATCTGGCTAAAAGTGGGATCTGGAGATTGGAACCGCTGAAGATTGGAACTGGCGTTCTTAGGCTTAGGAGGCAGGTGCCTTAACCACTAAGCCATGTCTCCAGCCTGAAACTGAGGCTTTTAAAGAGAGATCAGATCAAAGCAGAGGCTGGGTGAGAGGGGAAGCCGCTCATGTGCATCCAAGCAGAGGTGAGAGGGAATCCAAAGAGAGCGGGCAAGAAGAAGGTCGCAGCCTTTATAGTATAAAAAATGTGGCCAGGCGTGGTGGCACACGCCTTTAATCTCAGCACTCAGGAGACAGAGGTAGGAGCATCGCCATGAGTTCAAGGCCACCCTGAGACTACATAGTGAATTCCAGGTCAGCCTGAGACAGAGTGACACCCTACCTCGGGAAAAAAAAAAAAAAAAAAAGTGTTCTTTCATCAGATTCAGGTATGTAAGTGAAAAATCTGATTAGTTTGTCAATTGGGAGGGCAGAACCCAGGGCTGGACCACCTGTGGATCAGTCTGGATCAGGCATGAATCCCATTCCTGCCAAGAGTTCCATTCCTGTGCCAGGGTGAGGTGGCATGTGGGATGGCATCTCCTGGTGCTCTTTGGGCTTCCATCTCTAACTAAAACTGCCTTTTATTTTTTTTTATATTTTATTTATTTACTTATTTGAGAGAGGGGAGTGGAGAGAGAGAGAGAGAGAGGCAGATAAGAGAATGGGCATGCCAGGGCCTTCAGCCACCGCAAACTCCAGAAACATGTACTACCTTGTGCATCTGGCTTCACGTGGGTACGGGGGAATCAAACCTCTTTAGGCTTTGCAGGCAAGAGCCTTAACTGCTGAACCATCTCTCCAGCCTAGCCAGTGTTTTTATTGTTGTCCCTGCAGCCACCCCTAGGTTCTATCAAGCCCTCCCAGCTTTAACTGCCGGATCTTTATCATCTGCCCTTATCTCTCTGCAAGTTCTAGTCACTTACGAAACCCCATAACTTTCTTCATGAATCTCCTAACCAACCCTGCCAACCTCGCCTCACACAACCAGCTCCTCTCTGTCGGTGCTATGGTCTTTACGTGTTCAACATTTGCAGAATGTTGAGGAACATAGGCATTTAGTTCCTTCAGAAGTGGAGCTATCTCCACTCTGCCTCGCCTCATCCCCAGGTCAGTGGCATGAAGCATTTGGAACAGAAGAGATTCTACCCTTGTAACTTAAAAATTCACCCGGGGGGCTGGAGAGATGGCTTAAAGGTTAAGGCGCCTGCCTCCTAAGCCTAAGAACACTGGTTCCAATCTCCAGCAGTTCCAATCTCCAGGTCCCACGTTTAACCAGATGCAGTGACGCAAGGGCGCAATGCCGCACTTGACCACAAGGGGGCGCACACATCTGGATTTCGTTCACAGCAACTGAGAGGCTGCTGGAGCGTCCATCTCTATCTGTCTTCCTCTCCCTTGCTCTCTCTCCAAAAAAACGAAACAACAACAAAAAAAATTCATCCAGGCATCTGAAGGTCTCCTTGAGAAACATATCCACATGAGGGATGGTCCATTCTTTGCTAGTGGTGCCATGGTCTGGGAAGGGCTGAATGTGGTTAAGACAGGCTGAGGATGTTCAGGAAAAGCAACCATGTGAGCTCCAAGCCAGAGGCCATCTGGGGGGACTTCTACATCAAAGTTGATAGGACATTATTCACAGCAGTGATTCTGTGGGAGTAGAGAAAATGGGTTGTGGTTCCAACATGAGAGCTTTGCTCAGGACTGGATCTTCAAGAGACACGAGGACAGACCACCATGCTTTCCCATTTCCTTCCCCTCTCGCCTCTTTAATTCCAGAGAGGAGGATTGCTGTGAGTTCAAGGCCAGCCTGGGACTATAGAGTGAGTTCCAGGTCAGCCTGGGCAAGTGAGACTGTGCTTCAAAGAAAGAAAAGAAAGAGAAAGAAAGAAAGAAAGAAAGAAAGAAAGAAAGAAAGAAAGAAAGAAAGAAAGAAAGAAAGAAAGAAAGGGAGAGAGAAAGAAAGAGGGAGGGAGGGAGGGAAAGAAAGAAAGAGAGGGAGGGAGGGAGGGAGCGAGGGAGGGAAGGAGGAAAAGAAAGAAAGAAAGAAAGAAAGAAAGAAAGAAAGAAAGAAAGAGAGGGAGGGAGGGAGAGAGAAACTAAAATTGCCTTTTAAAAAAGCTAGCTTTCTCCTGTCTCTTTCACCACCACCCCAGGTTTACATTCTTCTTGTCCTTTTTAAAATTTTTTTAAAGATTTGATTTATTTTTATTCATTTATTTATTTATTAGAGACAGAGAAAGGGAGAGAGAGAGAGAGAGAGAGAGAATGGGCACGTCAGGACCTCTAGCCACTGCAAATGAACTCCAGACATATGTGCCACCATGTGCATCTGGCTTCCATGGGTACTGGGG
Organism: Orientallactaga sibirica; assembly: GCA_036365145.1. Taxonomy (NCBI): domain Eukaryota; kingdom Metazoa; phylum Chordata; class Mammalia; order Rodentia; family Dipodidae; genus Orientallactaga; species Orientallactaga sibirica. The sequence goes on from JAEOAD010000055.1 coordinate 771,384, forward strand.
AATCGAGCCTCAAACTGAGGTTCATAGGCAAGCACTTAACCACTAAGCAAGCCATTTCTCCACCCCTTCTTGTCCTTTCTTTTTCTCAATTTAACTTCCTCTACTTTGATGTCCTTTTAAATCTTTTGTACATGAGTGCATGTGTGCGTGCATGCATGTGTGTGTTCCACTGACTTTAATTAGGGTTGCTTGCTTGAGCCTGCGTGGGGGGTTACTTACCCAGGCATAGACAAGTTCCCTGTGGCTACATCACTGATGAAAATGTCTTCCCCTCCCCCAGTGACCATTAACTCCCAATAACGCCTCAGAGAGGGAGGGATGCCTCATATCCTCCTCTAACATCCATGATGGAATGTTGATGGGCCCAATACTGTGTGAGTCTTTTTTTTTTTAATATTTTTTAATATTTTATTTATTTATTTATTTATTTATTTGAGAGAGAGAGATACAGAAATAGGCAGGTAGAGAGAGAGAATGGGCATGCCAGGGCCTCCAGCGACTACAAATGAACTCCAGATGCATGCGCCACCTTGTGCATCTGGCTTATGTGGGTCCTGGAGAATCAAACCAGGGTCCTTTGGCTTTGCAGGCAAATGCCTTAACGGCTAAGCCATCTCTCCAGCCCCCTGTTTGGGTCTTGTACAAGTAAGTTTAAAGTACTGAAATATAAGAGGATCTCAGTGCTGTGTTCCCATCTAGGTTGCTAAGTCATGTTTTCTGTTAGGGACATTGTGAAAGACCCTACCCTACCAAATACGAACAGAGCGAGACTTCAGGCTATAGCAGTCATTGCTGAATAACCATTCTTCTGTTTGCGGGCACTCTGGATGTTAGCTACAATGTTGTGATGTACATTTCAACACTGTAAGAGTCTCCCTCGCCTGTACACAGAGGAGTAGAATCTGTGGACATCTTCAACTCCAGCAGATAGTGACAGAACATTCTTCAGCTTGGTGGTGTTCAATTGTAGTCCCATCAGCAGTTTACAAAATTTCTCTACATTACCAACAAAATTAGTAGTATCAAATTTAAATTTTTTAACTTTTTTATTTGAGAGCGAGAAGGAGGGAGGGGAAGAGAAAGAGAGAAGGGGCACACCAGGGCCTTCAGCCACTGAAGATGAACTCCAGATGTGTGTGCCCCTTGTGCGTGTAACATTGTGCACTTGTGTCACTGTGTGTCTGGCTTACATGGGATCTGGAGATTTGAACATGAGTTCTTAGGCTTTGCAGGCAAGTCCCTTAACCACTAAGCTATTTTTCCAGCTCTTTTTGAGTTTTTTTTTTTTTTTAATTCACTCCATAGTCTCAGGGTGGCCTTGAACTCTCAGCGATCCTCCTACCTCTGCTCTGCCTCCCGAGTGCTGGGATTAAACATGGCCAGCCCCCTTTTTTAAAAAAATATTTTTTATTTTATTTATTTGAGAGCAACAGAAAAGAGGAGAGAGAGAGAGAGAGAGAAAATGGGCGCACAAGGTCCTCCAGCCACTGCAAACAAACACCAGATGCATGTGTAACCTTGTGTATCTGACTTACGTGGGTACTGTGGAATTGAACCTCGAATCAGGGTCCTTAAATTTCACAGGCAAGCACTTAACTGCTAAGCCATTTATCCAGCCGCCACCCCCCCTTTGGTTTTTTGAGGTAAGGTCTCACTCTAGTCCAGGCTAACCTGGAATTCACTATGTAGTCTCAGGGTGGCCTAGAGCTCACAGCAATCCTTCTATCTCTGTCTCCCAAATGTTGGGATTAAAGGCGTGTGCCACCATTTTCAGATTAATTTTCTTTCTTTCTTTTGTTTTTAATTTTATTTTGGGCTTGAAAGATTTCTTAGTGGTTAAAGTGCTTGCCTGAAAAGCCAAAGGACCCAGGTTCGATTCCTCAAGACCCACATAAGCCAGATGCTCAAGAGGGTGCACACATCTGGAGTTCGTTTGCAGTAGCTGGAGGTCCTGGCATGCCCATTCTCTCTCTCTCTCTCTCTCAAATAAATAAATAAAATATATAATTTTTAAAATTATTTATTTATTTATTTGTATTTATGAGAGGGGGGGATGGGAGGGCAGAAAGAGGGAGAAAATGGGCATGCCAGGACTTCTAGACACTGCAAACCAACTCCAAGCCCATGCACTACCCTGTGCATGGGGCTTTACATGGATACTGGGGACTCAAACCTGGGGCCTTAGGCTTCACCGGCAAGCACCTTAACTGCTAAGCCATCTGTTTAGCCCCCACACTCCCATCTTTAGATCTCAGTAGATGGGTAACCTGGAGCCATCTTATGACCCTGAGCCTCTGTTTGTTGGTCTGTGAACACTAAGCTCCTGGGGCGTCTGATGAGCTGTATATGGTGTGGAAAAGGCCATAAACCCACCCTGGAGTCACTGCCCGGCTTCAAATGTCAGGTCTGTCATTTACCAGCTGGGTGACTTTGGACAAAGCACTTCATCTCTGTGCCTCAGCTTTCCCAGTTGTAAAATACTGGTAATGACACCCCTGGGCTACTGTGAGGAGCAAATAACGCACTGGAATAACTAGCACAGTGCCTGGCACACAGATACTCAAGAAATCACACTTTAAAGTTCTCCTCTGCCCACCGTTCTACCCTCAGCATCCCGGAATTACAGAATTCAGAGTTTTGACGTTGGGCAAAATCACCATTCATCACACACATACACACACACACACCCCACAAAGAGGGAAACTGAGGCCAGGAAAGGATAGGAGCCGGGAAGGAATGCAGAATGAATCCTACAGGTGCATTCCCAAGCCCAGGAGCCCTCCCCTGCAGCCTGCGGGTGGGTGGGGGGGGGTGCGGACAGACTGTCATCTCCTCCCTGTTCCCCAGAGGCGGGCGATTTAGCCGGCCTGCGCCTGGGCGGGGACTCCAGAGCCGGTGCCAAGACCGGCAGCCCCGGCCTCTCCCCGCTGCTTTGCTAGTGCGCTGGGGACGGATCTGCCCCTCCGCGCACCCCACTGGGTACGGGGGCGCTTCTCTGGGGTCGCGGGTTCCAGAGCTCGCCTCGCCTGCCAGCGCCCAGACCCACGGCACCCGCTCAGGTGAGGGAAGCGCAGGGGACTCGGAGGGACAGGGGCTGCGGGGCGCAGGACGGGTCACCCCACTCTAGAGCGGACCTCCGGTCCTGTGTGTGCGCGCGCGTGGCGCGAACCATGCGTGGTGAACGTGTACCGCGAGTGTGAATGCACGCGGTGTGCCACATGCGAACAACGTTTTGGGGAGCATCTGTCTCCAAGAAGACTGTGGCCCCAGATTAGCAGTGACCTTGCCAGGGTGACCCAGGGGTTCTAGAGCGTTGGCGCTGTGTGGCATGTGGCAGGAGGGGGCACCGTGGAGCACCGCCTGTGTGGCCTTTGGCCTTCTGAGTTGGGTGTTTTGGGTGGCACATGGTGACGCCTGTGATGTGCTGAGCCAGGAATGGAAGGCAGGAGCTTCATGCAACCGCTGCCACTGGAAGATCATCTTCCCTCCCTCTCTTCTCCCTCCCTTTTGCCTCCTTCCTTCCTTCTTCCATTTCTTACCCTGTCTTCCTTCCTTCCTCCCTTCCTCCTTTCCTCCCTCCCTCCCTCCCTCCCTTTCTTCCTTCCCTCCTTCCTTCCAATTCTTTATCCTTTCTTCCTTTTTCTTTCTATCTTCCTTTCTTCCTCCCTCCCTCCCTTCCTACCTTCCTTCCTTCCTTCTAACCAGTCTCACATAGCCCAGTCTGGCCTTGAACTTCTGATCCTCCTGCTTCCACCTCCCAAGTACTAGTGTTACAGACATACCACCAACTACTAAAAAGTTTTTCAGAGCTGGGCGTGGTGGCGCACGCCTTTAATCCCAGCACTCAGGAGGCAGAGGTAGGAGGATCGCCGTGAGTTCGAGGCCACCCTGAGACTACATAGTTAATTCCAGGTCAGCCTGGACCAGAGTGAGACCCTACCTCAAAAAAAAAAAAAAAAAAAAAAAAAAAGTTTTTCAGGATCCCAGAGTGGCTGTCACTTTTGTATTCAGCACCCCTGAAAGCTGACCCGGATGTGATGGAGGAAGTATAGCAGAAGCCAGGCTCCCCCACGCCCTCCTCCCTTACACATACATCCTCCCCTCCCCCCCCTCCCCTCCCCTCCCCTCCCCTCCCCTCCCCTCTCTTCCTCCTCCTCCTCTTCCCTCTCTCTCTCTCTCTCCCTCGCCTGAGTTTGGGTCTTCACATTCCTCTCTGTAGTATTTCCACGTTTGTTTGAATGTGGAAACATCGCTCTGGCAAGTCATGGTTCGTTTCTCCTGTGATGGGAGCCGTCCAACAGCAGTCTGCCTTCTGGAATTGCCAAGGTTGCAGTATCACCCCAGCATGGCTCACACCCCAGCCCTGGCACTTTACCTGTAGGTCTAGGGGTGATGCCTGTCTGTCCTTTGTAGAACGGTGGTGTTAATAGTATTTGCCTTATAGTGTTTATTGTGAGAACTGGCCAACTTCCTGGATACAAAGTGCTTGGCACATTACAACCCATAATAGCTGGTGACAAAACTATGACAGTGAGAGCCACCCCCCCCACACACACACACAGTGGGTCTCTATGTACCCCAGGAACTCCATTCTCACAAAGCCAGTGATTTCAATGGGAGGCATGTGAGAATCCGAGAACCCTCCCGTTTTAGTGTGGGGGATCATTCCACACTCTCTTAGCTTAGAGGGGAAGTTACAAAGCTGAGGATGGAGTGTGGGAGAGAGGCTGAGGGGTAATGTAGGGCTCTCTGGAACTCCTATGAGGACCTCTCCATTCTGATGACCCCTGAGAGGGACAGGCTGTGCACTTGGGGTGTGGGTTTGGGAACTGATAGGGAAAGAAACTGGCATCCCTCCGCTTAGAATGAGGAAAGCCAAGGTGGACAGAAGGCAGGGATATTTGGTCCCTGGTCCAAGGCAGGCCTTGGAAGGCAGGGCCTGAGGTCAGAGTTGAGCTGCTGGCCCACTAAGTAGACGGGGACACCCCTCGGGCTAGACTGTTTCTAGGACTAAAACGTTTGTGTTGGCAGAGCAAAAGCCCCTGCTCCTGGTGACCTCATAGGGCCAGTTTAAAGAAGGTGCCCAGAGGCCTTGGAGGACAAGGGGACATAAAAGGCAGTGTTGAGAGCTATGGAAACATTTGGGGGGGAGGGCACCTAAATATATCTCCCAAGGCAGGGTGCTGAGATGGGCTGATGGCAGGCACTGGCTGAGACAGGACTAGTGGTCAGTGTCCTCAGGCAGGGAGTGCTTCTGTCCCAGAGGCACAAGGTCTGGAGGAGTGTGCCTGCTGAGCCGGAGGCCCAGCCCCAACCCCACTGGCTGAGGGTCCACTGAAGCCAGTTGTCTCTTGTCCAGCTGTGGGGAGGTGGGACCCATTGATGGTGGTGCCACTTCTGGCCTGCTTTCCTTTAACCTGCAATTCTGGTTATAATTGTGATTCCAATCTTAGTGCTACTGTCACTTAACTACTGCCCACAGACCTGAGTTTCCCTGCATTCCAAAAGAAATTAGGAAACGAGGCTGGAGAGGTGGCTTCGCAGTTAAAGCACTTGCCTACAGAGCCAAAGGACCCAGGTTCGATCCCCAGTACCCAGGTAAAGTCAGATGCACAAGGTGGCGCATGTGTCTGGAGTTCATTTGCAGTAGCTAAAGGCCCTGACATACTCATTTCTTCTCTCTCTCTTTATCTGCCTCTCTCTTTCTCAAATAAATAAGTAAATATTTAAAAAAAAAAATAAGAAAGGAAAGTGGAGTTACTTATAGCTTGGCCAGCCCAGCGGGAGAAGCTTAATTTCCTCCTATGCCTGTTCCTATCTTATAATTTAACTACAGGACAAAAGCCAGGAAATATGTGAATTTAGCTGTCAAGGTAAAGCTCCTTTCCTGGGTAATAGGTGACTATTTCCTGGGAAGAGGGTCTGAGATGCCTCCTTCCTCTGTTATAAAAACAATTACCGAGCCGGACTTGGTGGCACACGCCTTTAATTCCAGCACTTGGGAGGCAGAGGTAGGAGGATCACCGTGAGTTCAAGGCCACCCTGAGACTACAGAGTGAATTCCAGGTCAGCCTGAGCTAGAGTGAGACCCTACCTTGAAAGAGAGAGAGTGAGAATGAGAATGAATTAGCACACCAGAGCTTCCTGCCACTGCAAATAAACTCCAGATATGTGTGCCACTGGAGAATTGACCCAGGTTATCAGGCTTTGCAAGCAAGTGCCTTTAACTGCTGAGACATCTCTCCAGCTCTATTAATTTCTTTTTATTTTTCACTAACTTATTTATTTTTTCTTTGAGGTTTTTAGCTGATGGTGCACAGCTTAAATTTTTTTTTAATTTATTTGAGAGCGACAGACACAGAGAGAAAGACACACACAGAGAGAGAGAGAGAGAGAGAGAGAGAGAGAGAATGGGTGCACCAGGGCCTCCAACCACTGCAAACGAACTCCAGATGTATGCATACTCTGTGCATTGGGCTTACGTGGGTACTTGGAGAATAGAGCCTCAAACCGTGGTCTTAGGCTTCACAAGCAAGCACTTAACCACTAATCCATCTCTCCAGTCCTGGTGCACAGCTTTAATACCAGCACTTGGGAGGCAAAAGTAGGAGGATCACTGTGAGCTGAAGGCCACCCTGAGACTACATAGTGAATTCCAGGTTAGCCTGAGCTAAAGTGAGATCCTACCTCAAAAAAACCAAAATAAAGCTGGAATGCGGTGGTGCACACCTTTAATCCCAACACTCGGGAGGCAGAGGTAGGAGGATTGCCGTGAGTTCAAGGCCATCCTGAGACTACAGAGTGAATACCAGGTCAGCCTGGGCTAGAGTGAGACCCTACCTCAAAAAATAAATAAATAAAATACATATACACACACATATTTGCAAGGAGAGAAGGAGAGAGTGAAAGAATGGGTGTGCCAGGGCATCCAACCACTGCAAACGAACCCCAGATACATGTGCCACTTTGTGTATCTGGCTTTATGTGGGTACTGGGGAATTAAACCCAGGACCTTAGCCAGAAAAAGAAAGGCCCTGGAAAGCCATTGTCCCATCTGACAGCCAACCTTGAACCCCAAAGAAGACAGCCTTGTGCCTGTAAAAACACTTGCGCTCTGGAGTACTCACCTCCCTTCAGCAAGACTGAAAGGCGGCTGGAGTGTTCCAGCTGCCAACATAGTGCTCTGGTCTCTGGAGGGCTGGGAGAACACGGCACTTTCACCTTGCAGAACAAAGAGCCTGGCAAGGCAGCTTTCTCTTAGTGCTCTCCAGAGTGTTCTCAGGCTCAAGGTCAAAAATGTCCACTCCATGTTAAGCATCTTTTGCACATGTTTCACCAAACACATAGCCCGAATGGTGTGGGGTCTACATGTGACTCTGAAAAGTCCCTTCTACATCCTTTTTAAAAAAAATTTTAAAGTTTTTATTTAATTATTAGAGAAAGAGAGAGGTAGGGAGAGAAAGAGAGAGAATGGGCACACCAGGGCCTCTAGCCACTGCAAACAAACTCCAGACACATGTGCCACCTTGTGCATCTGGCTTACGTGGGACCTGGAGGATCAAATCTGGGCTCTTAGGCTTCACTGGCAAGTACCTTAACCACTAAGCCATCTTTCCAGCCCCTGTGTCCTTTTGTTTAAAAAAAAACAAACTTTTTTTGGTTTTTGGTTTTTGGAGGTAGGGCCTCACTCTAGCTCAGGCTGACCTGGAATTCACTCTGTAGTCTCAGGGTGGCTTTGAACTCACAGTGATCCTCCTACCTCTGCCTCCCAAGTGCTGGGATTAAAGGAGTGTGCCACCATGCCCGGCTTAACTTTTTTTTTTTTTTTTTAATTTTAAAGCATGCACACTAGCAAGAGACAGAGGAGTGAGAAAGAATTGGCTCACCAGGGCCTCAGCCACTGCAACCAAACTCCAGATGTTTGCACCACCTAGTGGGCATGTCGACCTTGCACTTGCCTCACCTTTGTGCACCTGGCTTACGTGGGATCTGGAGAGTCTAACATGGGTCCTTAGGCTTTGAAGGCAAGCACCTTAACCACTAGGCTATCTCTCCAGACCCTGCCGTGTCCTTTTCTTGTACCCCGTGGTGGTGTCTTTCCTTGTCTCTTTCCCTCTCTGGAAAGGGAGCCCCTGCAATACTAGGACCATTACTTTTTAAATATATTTTATTTATTTACTTAGTTATTTATTTATTAGAGAGACAGAGGAAAGGAGGAAGGGAGAGAGTGGGCACACCAGGGCCTCCAGCCACTGCAAAAGAATTCCAGATGCATGTGGCCTCTTGTGCATCTGGCTTACGTGGGTCCTGGAGAATCAAGCCTCAAACTGGGATCCTTAGGCTTTACAGGCAAGCATTTAACCGCTAAGCCATCTCTCCAGCCCGTTACATTTTTATATGTTTGCATTCCTATGTTCCCCAATGCTGTTGAGTCTGAGTTGGTACTCAGTGATGTTTAAAAAATTGGTAGAGCCTGGCATGGTAGCACACGCCTTTAATCCTGGCACTCGGGTGGCAGAGGTAGGAGGATCGCTGTGAGTTCAAGGTCAGCCTGAGACTACATAATGAATTCCAGCTCAGCGTAGGCTAGAGTGAAACCCTACCTCAAAACAACAACAACAAAAAAGTTTGGATGTTTTGTTTTGTTTTTACATTTTTTAAATATTTTATTTATTTATTTGACAGAGAAAGAGAGAGAGAGAAAGAATGGGGGCACCAGGGCTTCCAGCCATTGCAAACGAACTCCAGATGCATGCGCCTCCTTGTACATCTGGCTTACATGAGTCCTGGGGAATCAAACCTGAGTCCTTAGGCTTTGTAGGCAAGCGCCTTAACCGCTAAGCCATCTCTCCAGCCTGCCATGCAATTCTAATCTACATGAGCCTGTGTTGTCCTGGGAGGGCCCCTGGGGAGTGGCTGGCCCTGTCTGGAGTGTTCTGTATCAGAGTTCCACACATGTCAGCATCATAGATTGTTGGAGAGGGATCTGAAGGTCAGGGTGGGGCTTCAGCTTGCAGTTCTGACACTTCCATGTGGTGTTCCAGGTGCAAACTCCACACCAGTCCATCTGCTGCAGAGCTGGGTTGGGCTGTGGCCAGCACCCATGGAGGAAATGGAGGAGCCTGGAGTAATGCCTCTGCCTCACACCCATCCTGAGCTCCCTGGAGCCAGACTCTGAGCTGAGCTGAGGACAAGAGTCATGACTCTTTTAATACATATATTTTATTTATTTATTTATTTATTTATTTGAGAGAGAGAAAGAGAGAATGAGTGCACCAGGGCCTCCAGCCACTGCAAACAAACTCCAGATTCATGCGCATGGGTCCTGGGGAACAGAACCTGGGTCCTTAGGTTTTGCAGGCAAGCACCTTAACCTCTAAGCCATTTCTCCAGTCCATGACTCTTTTTTTTTTTTTTTTCCTATTTTAAGAAACGGTGTCTGTATTTATCCCAGACTGGCTTCCAACTCAGATCCTCCTGCCTCAGCTTCCCTGGTGTGGGGAAGGCAGGCCCCACCACACCCACCAAACGCTGCAATTCTCTTGCTCACCTAGTGGTCACGTACACCAACAAGAGCCCACTGAGCACAGAAGAAACAAAAGACCAACCATCCCGGGACGTGTGGGTGTGTGTAGGGGAGGCTTGAAGAGAATAGGCCGGACCTTCTGCTTAGGAATGGCCCTGTCCCCTCTAGAACCCCTACTAACCCACATTCTGCTCTGAGCTCCAAAATCTATAGCAATCAGTCCCCATTTTTCTTTTCTTTTTTCTTTTTTTGTGGGTTTCTTTTTTTTTTTTTTTAAAGATAGGGTTTCTAGCTTAGGCTGACCTGGAATTTACTGTGTAGTCTCAGGCTGGCCTCACATTTAAAACAATCCTCCTACCTCTGCCTCCCAAGTGCTGGGATTAAAGGCATGCGCCACCATACCCGGCCCATTTTTCTTTTACTTTTTTTTTTTTTTTTTATTTTTCATATATTTATTTATTTGAGATAGAGATACAGAAATAGGCAGGTACAGAGAGAGAGAATGGGCACGCCAGGGCCTCCAGCCACTGCAAACGAACTCCAGATGCTTGCACCCCTTGTGCATCTGGCTTATGTGGGTCCTGGAGAATTGAGCCTCAAACTGGGGTCCTTAGGCTTCACAGGCAAGGGTTTAACTGCTAAGCCATCTCTCCAGCCCCCATTTTTATTTTGCAAAAGAGGGTCTCACTCTAGCTCAGGCTGACCTAGAATTCACTATGTAGTCTCAGGGGATCCTTGAACTCACAGAGATCCTCCTACCTCTGCCTCCTGAGCGCTGGGACCATGCCTGGGCTCAGCCTAAATTTTATAACTGAGTTTAAGTCCAGTGGCAAACAGGCCAGTGGCTGAGTGTGGCATCAGGGGGTCTTATTCCCGAAGGGATCTTTGCCTGTTTTCTCTGAGTATTCTGGCCAGGGTTTGTGTGGGGTGATTGGAGACACTGAGGCCACCAGACCCCCCAGTGGTCTGTGTCCTTGGGAAACTCCATGGCCTTTCTGGGAAGGAGCAAAGGCCTGGTATCCCTCTGAGGACTCGGCTCCTCCCATTTTATCACTTTGGCCGTTCTGGAAGTTTCTCACATCACCTTGTAACCGAACTAGGCTCAAGTCTTGTATGTGTTGGGCTGGACTTGGGTGCAACACATACCAGGGTACACGTGCATGGCGGGCCTGTATATGTGAGTGTGGGTGTGCTGGGCACGCCTCGGTGAGGGCTGCACCGTGAGCATGGCTCCTTGCTGCTCTGTCAAGTCTCCTGGGCTTTTCTACGGTAGTCAACAGCGGACTGAAGACCCTGGTGGGACAGGGTGCAGAGCCGAATCATGGAACTCAGCCAGAGACCCAACCTCCTCTGTCTGAGGACTCCACCCCACTTACTGCCCATGAGCCTAAGGTGGGACGAATACCCACCTCTGAGGGTCCCTCGGATCTAAACCTGCAGGGACCACGTCTCCTCCTGCAGACCAGTCCAGTCTCTCCTGTTCCAGGCAGAGGGCTGAGGGCGGGGCTGCCATCTTGGCTCTAGGGAGCTGCAGATGGCCCCTGGGCAGTGGCCTTGGGACATGAGATGTGCAATAGACTGTTCGGGCCAGCCTTTGTCTCATATGGCTGCGGAACACAGTTCCTCCAGAAAAGGGAGAGGCGGGGAAGAGGACGGTGAGAGCAAGCTGGCAATGGTCTCCAGGACCGGGGCTTGAGGGCAGCCAGGGCTTATGTGTGGTGGGCATCATTGCACACCAGGCTTACTGCTCCACAGCCTATAGGATTCTTGCTGAAGCCAGAAAAGTGGCTGTGGAAAAGCCGATGCTTGCTGGCCACTGAAGGTCTGAGGACAGTGGAGCTTTGACCTTGGCCACCTCTTCCGTGCTTCCCAAAGAAGCCCACGCCCAGGGCTAAGCTAGCAGAACCTGGTTAATCCTCTAAGCCTTCCTCCTCTGCTTATGTAACTGCTTTTGTTCTAGGGAAAGCTGAGAGCTTGCGGTGACCAGTGACTGGGAACCCTACAAAGCTCTGGTGGCATCTGGGCCAGCTTGGGATTGTGGCAAGGACTATGGGTCTGGGAAAACAGAGCCTGTGGACTGGGGTTGCGGGGGGGGGGCAGCCCAAGGGGAGATGTCGACGCAAGCAAACACCCTTGTGAGTGATATGCTCCATCCATAGCACACCACCCTGCGCTGCACCCCAGATATATGCGCTCTGGGAATACATGTTGGCCAGCCCCAGGCAGATGTGTGCAGCCAGAATTCCTGAGTGACCTCCATATCTGACCTTGACGGCCTGACCCTCAGCTACCTCAGAGCTACACTTTTCCTTCCCAGGCTTCTCAGCTGGGCCCTTTTTTGACTCTCTGCTCTTGTCTCATCTTCTCACCACAGAAACAGAGTGGTGGGGGCGGGGGGTGGGGGTGGGGGGCTTCTTGTCAATGACCTGGCACTGGCTGGGAGCAGGGGCAACTTTGTCTTCTCTAAGGGCAAGTTCCACTTATTTCCAAGTCAAAGGCCTGCTCCTAGGGGCTCCTGAAGGATCCCAAAGTGTGAAGGCTGGTTTTCAGATGAGCACTGGGGTTCAGAGCCCTGGGAAACGAGCAGGCTGGGACCATCAAGCAGGCTCCCTTGCGGGAACCCTTCTCCCTTCTGTAGCTGAAGCTGCCTGAGGTCAGCCACTCTGCAGTGAGACTCACTCTTTGTGCACAGGCCAAGGAAGGGATCCAGACAAGCCTCTGCCTCTCTCTTAGCACTGACCTCCCCTCCTCGCCCCCATCTCCTTACCACCATGGGATGCTGCAGGGGTGACTTGGAGGTTGTGCTTCCTCTTCAGACCTGCAGAGGGCATCACCAGCATCGAGAGTGGAAGGCAGGTTCAGGACGCTCCAAACCAAAGACCTGGTATTCCTTTTTTTTCTTGTTAAATTTATTTTATTTATTTCAGAGAGAGTGAAAGAGAGGCAGATAGAGAGAGAGAATGGGGGCGCCAGGCCCTTCAGCCTCTGTAAACGAACTCCAGACCCGTGCCCCACCTTGTGCATCTGGCTTACATGGGTCCTGGGGAATTGAACCTGAGTCCTTTGGCTTTTCAGGGCAGGTCCTGGGAAAGGTCTCCTCCATGTTTGAGGGCTTCTCCAAAAAGAGTTAGGGGTGGTGGTCGGGGGAAAGAGAGACCCAGCAAATTCAGGTGGGACCTGCAGGACCCATCTGAGAAGTCCCAGGCTCTCTGTCCCGTCATCTTTATGTTTGCCCCTGGCTCTCACAGCTGTCTGACATATTTGCTTGTTAACAAAGCTAAGTTCATCTTCCCTGAGAGAACAAAGGACCTCAAGGTGAGGGGCTTTGCTTTGTGCCCTCTGTTGCCTTAACCACACCTGAAGAGAGCAAGTGCCCAGTAAGTCTGAGAAGAGGAAGGTGAATAACGCTAGTGGCAGGGAGGGGCCTCCCAGGCAAGGCATGGACCCAGGAAGAGCTGTTCCACTCCCTTCTTCTGGCTCAGCCCAAATTCCAGGATAAAAGGATTGGGAAAGGTCACCTGGACCCAGCCCTCACCCCCCAAAACACTCTCCATGTGAGGGGCCATCTTCAGTCCTGAAGTGTGGTGTCTGGACCTGCAGGGTTTGAGCCACAGACAATAGATTCGTTCATGTCAGGGTCCCGGTCTCTCCGACCTTCCAGGCACTACTGAGAGAAACCAGGATAACTGTTCCTTATGGCAGTGATGAGAGAAGAGCCAGGCTCTGGCCAGATGAGAGAGGCCAAGAGACAGGGAGAAGGTTGGTGGTGGGGGAGGCAGGCCCTGAGCCTCGCATATTCTCTTTCTCCATCCTCTCAGGATCCCTCAGGCTAAACTGATGGTCTGATGGTGCCCATTCCTTGGGTGAGCCCACTTGGAGCGGAGGTGACTTGCCCCCAGCTGAGCAATGCCAGACACTTGAGCAACACGGTCCTTGTTCTCAGAAATTGAGCCCTGTCCCTGCTGTTGAGGGCTCTGTGCTACAGCCACTCATTTCCCCTCCTTGCAATCTCGGTTTCCTCATCTGCTGCCCCTCAGACTCCTGGGCCAAGCAGTCTGCGGCACAGGAACTGCCTGGTGGCAGAGTCTGCTCTGGGGGTCTGGATTTCTCCAGAAGCTGACTCAGAGTGAGTTGTCCAGGTCTGGGGCTGGGTGCTTTCCCTCCTCCAGGGTTTCCGGGTGCCCAAGTCCACCTCAACACTGGCTGGTGCTACAGGCTGCAGCAGACGCAGGGTGAGGATAGGGGCTCCTGCCTTCTTCCACCTACTTGTACGGGGAGCCTGCAGGCTGGGTGTGGAACAGTGAGGCGCACAGGACAGGAGGGGAGGAGGTGGGATGTAGGGACAGGACTGTTCCTTGGTGGAGGACTGGAATAGTGGGATAGGATTTCGAGCTGGGTTACAGGTCTGGGTTTGCGCCTTGATTGTCAAAAGATATTTTTCCTCTCCGGGCCTCAGTTTCTGACTCTGGAAAATGTAGCAGTGTTCTTCCTTTGAGTGTTTGAAAACATCTGTGTAGTGTGTTGGAGACAGTCTCTGGAGAGGAGGCTGGGTGTGGTCCTTAGAGCACCCCAGAAGTCTTGGTGGGGGCATCCAGGAAGAATGACACAATCCAATGCAGGCTGGAACTGATCCCGTGTGGCCACTGCTTCTGAGTTCTTATTAAAGGGGAGAGAAACAGAGTGAATGAATTTATCTGGGGAGCAGGGTTAAACCTCTCTAGGAGTTTCTATTGTCATTCAACTCTGCTGACCCTGGTGCAGGGAAAGCAAGCGGCAGGCACTTGTGTTCAGCCCTGGACTACTGAAGGCAGCCAGGACTCGCGTCTCTTACCAGCAGTCAAACAGTTCTGTGACTCAGGGGCAGCGTCTCCATCGCTCAGTGTCACACAAAGTGAAAACCGAAAAGGCCTTTGTTGATTATGAAGTACTTTTGTTTGGTTTCGTTCTTTGGGTCAGGGTCTCACTATGTAGTCCAGGCTAGCCTTGAACCTGCATTAGCGTCTTGAGTTCAGGTGATTACAGACATGCGCCAAGTACCGTGTCTTTGATAGTGCAACTGCATGTGTGTGCAAGGCAGGGGTGAGAATGTGCCGCTTGTGAGAATGAGTATGCAATGTGTGTGCCTGCGCCCTCTCCAGACCTGCCAGTGGGTGTTACTCTAGGCTGCTGCAGATTCTGTTTGGCTGGGGTGTTTCTCTGGTTTAAACTTGTTAGCATTGGGCTGAGGATGTAGCTCAGTTGGTAGAGTACTTTCCTAGCATTCAAAGAGCCCAGGGTCAGATCTCTAGCACTGCATACACCAGGCATGGTTGTTCATGTCTGTAATCCCAGCCCTGGAGAGGTAGAGGCAAGAGGATCAGAAATGAAGGTCAGTTGGGAATGGTGGTACACACCTTTAATCCCAGCACTTGGGAGGCAGAGGTAGGAGGATTGCTGTGAGTTCAAGGCCACCCTGAGACTACATAATGGATTCCAGGTCAGCCTGGACTACAGCGAGACCCTACCTTGAAAAACCTAAATAAATAAATAAATAATAAAATCTTGGGAGGCAGAGGTAGGAGAATTGCTGTGAGTTCAAAGCCAACCTGAGACTACATAGTGAATTCCAGGTCAGCCTGGGCTCTAGCCTGGAGACCCTACCTCGAAAACAACAACAACAACAAAAAAATCTTATCTTATTTTGTATTTCCACTATTTGTTAGTTTACCAGAAAGGGAGGGGGCTCACAGTCCGGAAACTAACACTAACTATTGTCTCTCGCCTGCCCCCTTGGCTCATCCTGTACTGGGAGCTCCCCACAGCAGGGCCAGGAGTTGGCCCGACTGTTCAGCATCCCATAGGCTACCACGTCTCCCTCTGAGGCTCGCGGTTGGCTGCTTTAACATCACTGTCCATGGACTCTTTGTGACATCCCACTGGCCCCTAGAGATGCTTTTATTGTTCCCATCTTACAGGCAAGGAAATGAAGGCTGTGAGAGGGGAAATGGCTTTCCCAGAGTCCAGAGAACCCAGCCCATTCTCACCAGCCAATTCTCAGCGGTGCTGGATTTCAACTCCAGAACCTTGTTGTTTGCTCTTGTCAGGGCACATGGGCTGGCTGATTGGCCCATGAACAAATGAATGAAAGAAGGAACGAATAAATCAGTCCTTCAACACTAAGCTTCAAGTGAAGGTTGAGCAACAACACAGCAGCTGTCATGCACCGAGCGCCCATCATATGGCAGTAGTGCTGAATGCATGTAGGATGCAATTTCCCCCTGGTGTGCGGAGGAGGAAGTTGCGGCTCAGGGTAGCTGAGGCACCCTGTCTGGCTGAGGCAGGAGGATCATGGGCAACATAAGCAAATCCCAGACCAGCCTGGACTATAGAGTGAGACTCCGTCTCAAAAAATATTATTTAAAATAAATTAAGTAAAATGAAGAGACTGGAGAGATGATTCAGTGGTTAAGAGTGGTTCTTTTTATTATTTATTTATTTATTTATGAGTGAAAGGGAAAGAGAGAGAAAGAGACAGAGAGAGAGAGCGAGAGAGAGAGGGAGAATGGGTGCTCAAGACCCTCCAGCCACTGCAAATGAACTCCAGACACATGTGCCACCTTGTGCATCTGGCTTTTATGGGTACTGGGGAATTGAACCTGGGTCCTTAGGCTTGGCAGGCAAGTCCCCTAACCGCTAAGCCATCTCTCCAGCCCCCACTTTTTTTTTTTTTTTTTTTTTTTTTTTTTTTGGTTTTTCAAGGTAGGGTCTCTAGCCCAGGCTGAACTAGAATTCACTATGTAGTCTCAGGTGGCCTCGAGCTCATGGCAATCCTCCCACCTCTGCCTCCCAAGTGCTGGGATTAAAGGAGTGCACCACCACGCCCCGCTCCCCCACACTTTCTAAAAAGTATTTTATTTATTTTTTTGAGAGAGAATGGGCATGTCATCTCTCCAGCCCAAGAGGGTTTCTTGCACCATAAGTATGAAGGCCTGAGGTAACCTAAGATCTACCTGATTTCAAGTTCCCAACACCCATGTAAACAGTAGGCATGGCCATGCATATTCTGTAACCCTAATCCCATGGGAGCAGAGACCTGAGAAAGACCAGAGAAGTATGGGGCTTATAAAACCCTCAAAATTCTGGAGTCAGTAAGGACTCTGTCTTCAAAAACAGGGGATAGGCCAGGCGTGGTGGCGCACGCCTTTAATCCCAGCACTCAGGAGGCAGAGGTAGGAGGAGCGCCGAGAGTTCGAGGCCACCCTGAGACTACAGAGTGAATTCCAGGTCAGCCTGGACCAGAGTGAGACCCTACCTCAAAATTAAAAACAAAAACAAAAACAGGGGATAGGGGATGAGCAACGGAGAGGACACCGAGTGCTCCCCTTTGGCTTCCACAGGCACATAGGCACTATGTTGGCACATACACATGTATGCACCAAACACATACCACACCACACCACACCACACATACTACATATGCACATGGGAAAAAATTAAGTACAGTTAGATGTGGTGGCACATACCTTAATTTCCAGGCAGAAGAATCAGAAGTTCAAGGCCAGCCTTGGCTCCATGAGTTAGAGGCCAATTTGGGCTACATGAGACTTTGTCTCAAATATATATATTAGCTGGGTTTGGTGGTGCATGCTTTTGATCCCAGCACTCGGATGGCTGAGGTAGGAGGATCACTGTAAGTTCAAGGCCATCCTGAGAATATATAGTGAATTCCAGGTCAATCTGGGCTAGAGCAAGACCCTATCTCAAATTAAATCAATATATAGGGTCTGGAGAGATAGCTTAGCAGTTAAGGTGCTTGCCTGCAAAGCCAAAGGACCCATGTTTGAACCCCCAGTATCTATCAGATGCACAAGGTGGCACATGCATCTAGCCTTCATTTACAGTGGCTAGAGGCCCTGACACGCACATTCTCCATCTATATGCCTCTTTCTCTCAAAATAAACATTTTTTAAAGATATATATATATAAAATTAGTGTGTGAATTAATGAAGCATGCTGCCCAATGTGGGACTTGGGGTTGTCCCTTGCCAGATTCCAGACCCAGGGCTCTGAGCTGGGTTTCTGGGTTCCCTAAAGTATATGGGAGAGTTGGCCGAGCCTAGTGTCAGGTACGCTGTTCCAGTAGAGGACCTGGGATCCATCACGACCCTCGGGAAGCTAGTCCACAAGGCTCCCCTGAATGACACCCCATTCAGCCCCCCTTCCTTGGGCCCATTTCCCCATTTGGCTATGAAGTATCTATTTCAGTCTGGGGTGGAAACCTGGCAGCCCAGCCTCAGACACTTCCGCTCTGGCTGTTATATGTTTAGCTGGGCCAACAAACTCTGCCTGGGAAAAGAAGTCAGACTTAAAAACCAGAGCAGAGTTTGAATCCAGGCACCAGCATCTGCTGGCTGTGTGAACCTCTTGGCATCTCAGGTTCCACATCTGTAAAATGGAATAATAGAACCTACCTGATCAGCTTTGGGAGTCAGCTAAATAAGAGCATGCATATAATATGACTTATAGTGAAATAAGAGCATGCATATTACATGACTTATAGTGAAATAAGAGCATGATTATTACATGACTTAAAGTGAAATAAGAGCATGCATATTACAGGACTTAAAGTGAAATAAGAGCATGCATATTACAGGACTTATAGTGAAATAAGAGCATGCATATTACATGACTTATAATGAAATAAGAGCATGCATATTACATGACTTATAGTGAAATAAGAGCATGCATATTACATGACTTATAGTGAAATAAGAGCATGCATATTACATGACTTATAGTGAAATAAGAGCATGCATATTACATGACTTATAGTGAAATAAGAGCATGCATATAACATGACTTATAGTGAAATAAGAGCATGCATATTGTATAAAAAATGACTTATAATGAAATAAGTGAAATAATGCATATTACATGACTTATAGTGACTTATAATGAAATAAGAGCATGCATATTACATGACTTATAGTGAAATAAGAGCATGCATATTACATGACTTAAGGTGAAATAAGAGCTTGCATATTACATGACTTATACTGAAATAAGAGCATGCATATTGCATGACTTATAGTGAAATAAGAGCATGCATATTGTATGACGTAAAGTGAAATAAGAGCATGCATATAACATGACTTATAGTGAAATAAGAGCATGCATATTAAGAGCATGCATATGACTTATAGTGAAGTAATAACATGCATGAAATTATGACTTATATGACTGAAATAAGAGCATATAATAGTGAAATAAGAGCATGCATATTACATGACTTATAGTGAAATAAGAGCATGCATATTACATGACTTAAAGTGAAATAAGAGCATGCATATTACATGACTTAAGGTGAAATAAGAGCATGCATATTACATGACTTATAGTGAAATAAGAGCATGCATATAACATGACTTATAATGAAATAAGAGCATGCATATTACATGACTTATAATGAAAAAAGAGCATGCATATTACATGACTTAAAGTGAAATAAGAGCTTGCATATTACATGACTTAAAGTGAAATAAGAGCATGCATATTACATGACTTATAGTGAAATAAGAGCATGCATATTACATGACTTAAAGTGAAATAAGAGCATGCATATTACATGACTTATAATGAAATAAGAGCATGCATATAACATGACTTATAATGAAATAAGAGCATGCATATTACATGACTTAAAGTGAAATAAGAGCTTGCATATTACATGACTTAAAGTGAAATAAGAACATGAATATAACATGACTTACAGGTCCTTAGGAAGGGCACTCTGGAGGAGAACTTCCCCTAGCACCAGGGAAGAAACAAAACTCTTGAGATGTTAGGATCAACCTGACCGATTTACTACTAATACTTGACGTTATGGTGTGGGCTCCCATTCTTTGCCCTCACCTACATCTTCCCTGTGCCTGCGGTTGACACACCTCCATATAAAGAGGAAATGGAGAGTCACAGAGGGGTTATGAGGCAGAGAAATGCCTGTCACGAAAAGTTCCTGGAGTAAAGCAGATAATAATAGATTATATATGAAACAGCCTCCTGCCCCAGGCCTCCTGACCAAGCTGTCAATCTCCCATTCCAACTTTGAATTCACTGGAGAGATTTACTAAGGAGTTGCTATGTGCCAAGCCCATACCATACCTTTAAAAAAAGAATCTACTGGGCTAGAGAGATGGCTTAGCAGTTAAGGCACATGCCTGTGAAGCCTAAGGACCCAGGTTTGATTCCCCAGTACCCACATAAGCCAGACGCACAAGGTAGCACATGTGTCTGGAGTTTGTTTGCTGCAACTGAAGGTCCTGACATGCCCATTCTCTCTATCTGTCTCTGTCTCTTTCTCTCTCTCTCTCTCTCTCAAATAAATAAATAAAATATTTTTAAAAAATTTAAGCTGGGTGTGGTGGCTCATGCCTTTAATTCCAATACTAGGGAGGCAGAGGCAAGAAGATCACCATGAGTTCAAGGCCACCCTGAGACTATGTAGTGAATTCCAGGTCAGCCTGGGCTAGAATGAGACCCTGCCTCAAAAAATATTTATTTAGGGGCTGGAGAAATGGCTTAGCGGTTAAGGCGTTTGTCTGCGAAGCCAAAGGATCCCAGTTCGATTCTCCAGGACCCACGTAAGCCAGATGTATGAGGGGCACATGCATCTGGAGTTCGTTTGCAAGGGCTAGATGCCCTGGCATGCCCATTCTCTGTCTGCCTCTCTTCTACCTCTCTCTCTCTTCTTGCAAATAAATAAATAAGATAAAAATCATTTTAAAAAGTATTTATTTATTTATTTATTTATTTGCAAGGGGGGAGGAAGGGAGAGAGAAGGGGCATGCCAGGGCCTCCTGCTGCTGCCAACAAACTCCAGATGCATTCACCACTCTGTGCATTTGGCTTTACATGGGCATTGGGGAATCAAACCTGGGTCTTTAAGGCTTTGCTTGCAAGCAGACCCCTAAACCACCAAGCCATCTCTCTAGCTCGCACACCTTTATCAGAGATTTATCTGAGTCTATGCTGGAACTCACGTTTCATACATGGAGAAAATGAAACTTCAGAGTAAAACTTGTTCAAGGTCGTGTGGCCAGCAGAAGCAGAGGGAGGTGTCAAACCCAGGACTTTCCCATTCTAAGGAGGACGTGTCCATAACGCTCCTTAAAAGATATCAGACCCCAGGGCAGAAATAGATACATAAAAATGGGCAAAAAAAAAAAAAAAGAGAGAGATGGTGACAATAGGGCTGGAGAGATGGCTTAGTGGTTAAGGCACATGCCTGCCAAGTCTGAGGACCCAGGTTCGATTCTCCAGGTCCCATGTAAGCCAGATGCACATGGTGGCACATGCGTCTGGAGTTCATTTGCAGTGGCTAGAGGCCCTGGCGTGTCCATTCTCATTCTCTCTCCCCCTCTCTCTCTGTCTCCCTCTCTCTGTCTCTAATAAATAAATAAAAATATAATGTAAAAAAATGATGGTGACAATACAAAAAAATGGAACAATTAGGGAAATGCAAATGAAAACCACATATGCCACTTGATAGGCATTTGGATGACTATAATGAAAAAGATCATCAAAACTAATGGCAAGGACGTGGAGAAATTAGGATTCTCATATTGCTGGTGAGAATAGAAGGTTGTGCTATTTCAGACCAAGGATGCCACTCAGCTGGCAGAGTGCTTGTCTGGCACTCACAAGATGGGTTCCGTCTCCAGCACCACACAAACTGGGCATGGTGGCGGCAGGAGGATCAGGAGTTTAAGGTATATACCAAATTTGAGGCCAGCCTGGGATACATGAGCTCTGCCTCAAAAATTTTTTGCAGCTTCTTTAGAATACAGTTAAGAAGTTCCTCTAAAGCTGGAGAGATGGCTCAGTGGTTAAAGCACTTGCCTGCGAAGCCTAAGGACCCATGTTCAATCTCTCTCCAGATCCCATGTAAGCCAGAGGCACAAAGGTGAGGCAAGTGCAAGGCCACACATGCCCACTAGGTGGGGCAAGCGTCTGAAGTTCAATTGCAGTGGCTGAGGCCCTGGCATGCCAATTCTCTCTCTCTCTCTCTCTCTCTCTCTAAAAAATAAAAATTAAAAAAAAAGAAGTTCCTCTAAAGTTCAACATAGAATAAGCGGATAAAGTGCTTGCCCTACAGACATGAAAACCCATGTTTAGATCCCCAGAACTCATGGAAAGCCAGACACAGTAGCACACATCTGTAATTCTAGGTGCAAGATGGGAGGTGGAGACAGGAGATTGTCTGAAGCTCGTGGGCCAGCTAGCCCAGCCTATGAAGTGGTGAACAATGAGAGACCCTGCCTGCCTCAAACAAGGTAGAAGATAAGGACTGGCATTGGAGGTTGTTCTCTGACCTCTACATGTGAGCCATGGTGTGTGTGCACCCACACTCACATACACAAACATACATCATACATGCTCACATACATTATACATACACAGACAGAGAGAGAGAGAGAGATTTAAAAGTAGTTAAATATAAAATTACCACATGACCCAGTATTTTCACTAGGTTATATACCTGAGAAAAGTAAAAGTATATCTTTACATAAAAACTTCTCCCAGCACTTGGGAGGCAGAGGTAGGAGGATTGCCGTGAGTTTGAGGCCACTCTGAGACTACACAGTGAATTCCAGGTCAGCCAGGCTAGAGCAAGACCTGACCTTGAAACAAACAACAACAACAACAAAAAACTCCAGATGCATGTGCCACCTTGTGCATCTGGCTTTACATGGGCACTAGGGAATCAAACCCAGGTCATGAGGCTTTGCAAGCAAATACCTTTAACTGCTGAGCCATCTCTCCAGCCCAAGGGATTCTTTTTTTTTTTTTTTTTTTCAAGGTAGGGTCTCACTCTAGCCCAGGCTGACCTGGAAATCACTATGTAGTCTCAGGGTGGCCTCAAACTCACGACGATCCTCCTACTTATGCCTCCTAAGTGCTGGGATTAAAGGTGTGCACCACCACAGTTGGCTCCAAGGGATTCTTTTTTGTGGTAATGACAACATTCTTAAATTAGATAGTGAGGAAGAGTGCATAATATTGAAAGGCTAAGTTCTATAGTATGTGAAATACATCTTAATTCTTAAAAACCAGAAGCAGGAATATAGATGTTAGTTAGTTGCCCACTGCTGTCACAAAATACCTGGGCAAAAGTAGCTTAAAGGGGCCAGAGAGATGGCTTAGCAGTTAAGGTGCTTGCCTGCAAAGCCTAAGGACCCACGTTTGATTCTCCAGATCCCAGGTCAGCCAAACACAAAAAACTGAGGCAAGCACAAGGTTGCACATGGCCACTAGGTGGCGCAAGTATCTGGAGTTTGATTGCAGTGGCTGAGGCCCTGGCACACCAATTCTCTCTCTCTTTCTATATATATATTTTTTTTTTTTTTTTTTGGTTTTCAAGGTAGGGTCTCACTCTCTAGCCCAGGCTGACCTGGAATTCACTGTGTAGTCTCAGGGTGGCTTCAAACTCACCTACCTCTGCCTCCCAAGTGCTGGGATTAAAAGCGTGCACCACCACACCCAGCTTTAAAATAATTTTTTTAAGTAGCTTAAAGGGATGAAAGATTTTTTGTTTGTTTGTTTGTTTGTTGTTGTTGTTGTCTTTTGTTTTTGCTTTTTCAAGGCGGGGTCTTGCTCTAGCCTAGGCTGATCTGGAATTCACTATGTAGTCTCAGACTGACCTTGAACTGTGACCACAGTGAAACTTCTACCTGTGCCTCCTAAATGCTGGGATGAAAGGTGTACACCACCATACCCAGCTTGTTTAACTTTTGGTTTTCAAGGTAGGGTCTCACTCTAGCCCAGGCTGACCTGGAATTCACTATGTAGTCTTACAGTGACCTCAAACTCATGGCAATCCTCCTATCTCTGCCACTCAAGTGCTGGGATTAAAGGCATGCACCACCACATATGGCTGAAAGATTTCTTTTGGCTCATGGTTTCAGAAGTCTCAATCCATGCTTAGCCCTGTGGTCTCTGGCCTGAGGTAGAAGAAGGAGTGGGCAAGGCTATGGCTCAGCTGCTTAGAGCACTTGTTCAAGCATGGGGACCTGAATTCATTCTCCAGTGCTCTTGCAAAAAGCTTGACATTCAGCCAGGCGTGGTGGCGCACGCCTTTAATCCCAGCACTCGGGAGGCAGAAGTAGAAGGATCACCGAGAGTTCGAGGCCACCCTGAGACTACATAGTTAATTCCAGGTCAGCCTGGACCAGAGTGAGACCCTACCTTGCAAAACCAAAAAAAAAAAAAAAAAAAAGCTTGACATCCGAAGTGGTCCCCTGGCTTGTACATGAGGCATATGCACACACCACACATACTGTACACACAAAGAAAGGGAAGGGACCCCAATACCCTCTTCAGAACCACACCCTCAGTGACCTACTTCCTCCAACTCGGCTCCATCTTCATAAGTATCTACCACCTCCCAATAGTGCTATCAGCTGGGGACCAAGCCTTCAAATAATGGGCTTTGGAGGGGACATTTAATATTCAACTGTGGGCTGGAGAGATGGCTTAGCAGTTAAGGCACTTGCCTGTAAAGCCTAAGGACCCAGGTTCAATTCCTCAGTAGCCACATAAGCCAGATGTACAAGATGGCACATGCACCTGGAGTTTGCTTGTATCATACCCATTCTCTCTATCTGCCTCTCTCTCTCTCTCTCAAATAAATTAATTAAATTAATTTTTTTTTAAAAAGATTCAACTGGAACAATAGTATGGAGACAGTTGAGTCTCAGGGTGATCATAAAGTAGGCAACAGAGAAACGTCACAGAATTTGGAATAAAAAGGGAGAAGCAGCTTCCAAGAGGAGAAACAGTGGCAGGTCCTTAGAGAAACCCCCTCTTCAGGGGCTTAGCCCTAGGACAAGATTCTCACAAATTTGAGTTGGTTTCTTATGGCATCCATCTGAAATTCTTATTTTATGTTATTTTATTTTATTTTATTTTATTTTATTTTATTTTATTTGAGAGAGAAAGAGGCAGAGGGAAAGTGAGAGTGGGTGTGCCAGGGCCTCTAGCCACTGCAAATGAACTCTAGATGCATATGCCACCCAGTGCATCTGGCTTACATGGGTACTGGGGAATCAAACCTGGGTCCTTAGGCTTCACAGGCAATCACCTTAACCACTAAGCCATCTCTCCAGCCCTAAAAAATATTTATTATTTATTTGTTTGTTTGAGAGAAAGATAATGTGTGAGTGCGTGTGTGTGTGTGCGTGTGTGTGTGTGTGTGTGTGCGCGCACGCGCGCGCACCCAAATGCACACATGCTCCAGGGCCTCCTGCCACTGCAAACAAACTCCAGACCATGGGCCACATTGTGAATCTGGCTTTACACGGGTACTGGGGAATTGAACCAGGGATAGCAGGCTTTGCAAGCAGGTGCCTTTAACCATTGAGCCAGGCCTGTGATTTTAACACATTTATAAGCCACCAGGCTAGCCTGCTACCATTTCACAGATGCTGGCAGAAGACATCAGTTTGCTGGTGAGAGATAAAGAAGAACCTTGTTTCTCCCAGCAGCGAGATTGTCCAGAATAGCAGTACTTGGACCAACTCTCGAGTTCCCAGAGGACAAGGTAAAGGGTCAAATAACAACCGCACATACAGTGAGCTGCTGGGCAAGAAAGGAACCTGCTGGCATCGTGTCTTCTGTGGTGGGCACTTAGCCTGCCTGACCTTGGCTCCCAAGGAAGACATCTTGGTTGTCCCAGTCAATACAAAACAATTCTGTCTCCTTGAGAAGCAAGTCTAGAACAAAGGCAGCTGCCTCGGCTCATGAAACACGCAAAGCTCTGGGACACCCACGGAGGGTTGTCCCCAGGGACTGGATGTGCTAGTCAGGGCTGGTACTCCTCTGTTCCTTTGATCATTTCATTGTGTATTTCTTTTAAAATGCACATAACAAGGGACTGGAGAGATGGTTCCGTGATTAAGGCACTTGCTTACAAAACCTGACATCCTAGGTTTGAATTTCCCAGGATCCATGTAAAGCCAGATGCACAAAGTGCATGTGCTTCTGAAGGTCATTTGCAGCAGCAAAAGGCCCTGGTGTGCCCATTCTCTCCCCCTCTTCCTTCCTTGCAAATAAATAAATAAAATATTTTTTAAAAATATATACATAACAGGGGTTGGAGAGATGGCTTAGCAGTTAAGGCACTTGCCTTCAAAGCCATCCTGGTTCGATTCCCCAAGACCCACGTAAGCCAGTTATACAAGGTGGCACATACGTCTGGAGTTCGTTTGCAGTGGTTGTAGGCCCTGGCATGCCCATTCTCCCTCTCTCTGTCTCTGTCTCTATGTCTCTCTCTCTCAAATAAATAAATAAAAATATTTAATATATATATATGCATAACAAAATTTATCATTTTAACCTTTTGTGTTTTTTTCACATATTCCAATGAAATATCTGTACAAAACCACCAGAGGCTCAGTTTTGCTCTATGGGCTATAATATGCCAACCCCTGAGCTAAAGCAATAATCCAAGAAAGTTAGGAATATTTACTAAGTTGAACATGTGCATATAGTGAGCCCAGACTTATCTGATAAATTACACATGCCTGAGTATAAATCAATCTAGTTCTTTCACAGTATTTTCTGTCCATTTTTAAATATATAGGTAAAAGATTAGAAAAAAATAGCATATATATTTGTTGTTTTTTGTTAGTTTGTTTTGTTTTTCGAGGTAGGGTCTCATTCTAGCCCAGGCTGACCTGGAGTTGTAATCTCAGGCTGGCCTCAAACTCATGGTGATCCTCCAAGTGCTGGGATTAAAGGCGTGCACCACCACACCTAGCAAATATTTTATTTATTTATTCATGAGAGAGATGCAGAGAGAAAGAGAGAATGGGCTCGCCAGGGCCTCCAGCCACTCCAAACGTGGATACTAGGAAATTAAATCCGGGTCCTTTGGCTTTGCTGGCCAGCACCTTAACCACTAAGCCATCTCTCCAGTACTCAAAATAGCATATTTAAGAGCTGAAACTTATACTTTCTAAAAGTATTTTTATTTTATTTTTAATTTTTATTTATGAGATAGAAAGAAAGAGAGAGAGAATGGGTGCACCAGGGCCTCTAGCCACTGCAGTCGAACTCCAGACACATGCATCATCTTGTGCATCTGGCTTACATGGGTTCTGGGGAGCCGAACCTGGGTCCTTAGGCTTCATAGGCAAACGCCTTAACCACTAAGCCATCTCTCCAGCCCTAAAAGTATTTTTATTTGGTAACTTTAATATATGAACATACTGTAATTTGGTTGTATTCCCATCAGGTTATGCTCGTTTGTCCCCTCTCCTCTGCCCCCATTCCACTGAGGACCCTCCTCTATTTAGTGTCTCATTCCTTTTGTCCTCCTCTGTCTTCTATATCAAAATGTTGGTGGGTTCATAACAGTTCATATCTCGTGGAAGTAGTAGTAATGAAGGTCATGAATGTACCAATAGGTGCATGTCTGGAGGACAGTGCCCCACAGTATGCCTTCCCACCCTATGGCTCTTATATTCTATGTTTTTGTGGGGAGAGGGGAGAGGTCTGAGGTAGGGTTTTGCTTTAGCCCAGGCTGACCTGGAATTCATTATGTAGTCTCAGGCTGGCCTTGAACTCACAGTGATCCTCCTACCTCTGCCTCCCGAGTGCTGGGATTAAAAGCATGCACCACCACGCCTGGCTACAGCTAGAACTTTCTTATCATTACCAAAATTCTGAACTCAAAGCCAAGTTACATTAGCAAGTTTGAAGGCAGCCTAGACTACATAATGAGACTCTGACTCAAACTGCTCCCCCACCCCCATCTCCTGTCCCAGACCCTGCACAATTATATGTACTGTTTCTGGATTTGTCTACTCCGAGTCCTTTATACAAGTAGAATCCTATAATATTTATCCTTTTGCATCTGACTTACTTGACTTGACACAATAATTTCTAGGTCCATCCATGTTGTAGCACATCATCAGAATGCCCTTCCTTTTTTGTTGTTTGTTTGTTTGTTGTTGTTGTTGTTTTGAGGTGGGTCTCACTCTAGCCCAGGCTGACCTGAAGTTCACTATGTAGTCTCAGGGTGGCCTTGAACTCTCAGCAGTTCTCCAAGTGCAGGGATTAAAGGCACATGTGCTACCATGCAAGGAGAGAGACAGAGAGAGAGAGAGAATGGGTGCACCAGGGCCTCCAGCCACTGCAAAAGAACTCCAGATGCATGTGCCACTTTGTACATTCTGTTGTTACATGGGTACTGGGGAACTGAACTCAGGTCGTTAAGTTTTATGGATAAGTGCCTTAACTACTGAGTCACCTCTCTCCTCCCCTCCTTTCTTCCAGGTTCCTACATTCTTACTTAAGTTCTTTCCAGAAGTATAAAACTTCCATTGTTCTCTAGCTAATAACCTGGGAGAAAAGAGAGGAAAAACTCTCGTGCTGGTTCCATCAAAGTTCCAGAACCCAAACTCCCACTGGTTGCTCCTGAAGTGATCACTGGGGAGTCTGGATGGATGCTCTGATTGGTCAGCTTTGGGCCAGATGGTTACCTTGAATGAATAAGATTACCAGTGGAGGGCTGGAGAGAGGCTTAGTGGTTAAGGTGTTTGCCTGCGAAGCCTAAGGACCCTGTTTGATTCTCCAGGTCCCACATAAGCCAGATGCACATGGTGGTGCATGCATCTGGAGTTCATCTGCAGTGGCCAAAGGCCCTGGTGTGCCCATTCTCCCTCTCTCTCTCCCTCTCTCTGTCTCTAATTTAAAAATAATTTTTTTAAAAAAAGAAAAAAGATGGCTGGAGAGATGGCTTAGTGGTTAAGGCACCTGCCTCCTAAGCCTAAAGAACGCTGGTTCCAATCTCCAGCGGTTCCATCTCCAAGTCCCACGTTTAGCCAGATGCAAAGTGACGCAAGGGTGCAATGCCGCACTTGACCACAAGGGGTGCACACATCTGGATTTTGTTGGCAGCAGCTGAGAGGCTGCTGGCACGCCCATCTCTATCTGTCTTCCTCTCCCTCTCTCTCTCTCTCTCTCTGTCTCTCTCTGTGTCTCTCTCCAAAAAAAAAGAAAAGAAAAGAAAAGAAAAGAAAAGAAAAGAAAAGAAAAGAAAGAAAAGAAAAAGATTACCAGTAGATAGGACAAGAGTGTTTGGATAGGAAGAAACACTGGTCAGGCACATGTCCCTGAGAAGGCATGTGGGAATCTGATGGGCAGCCCTGGTCAGGAGGCTCTGCTTGAAAGTCCTTCCCTTGCCTTGGGCTTCCCACTGGAGATTCTGGTTGATCCTGAAGACTTCTGGAGGAGGCAGCCCCTACAGAGCCCTGTGACCCATGGAGGGTGAGCCCAGGGCAGTCAGGACTTCAGGCAGATTGTGTCAGAGCAGCTGTGGCGTTGATTTCTCCATCACCCGAGATCATTGCTGGGCCAGCTGCGGCAGTCAGGTTCCAGTTGCTGGCAGAAAACACCCGACCATGAGCAGTTTGTGGGAAAGAAAGTTTTATTTTGGTTTACAGACTAGAGGGAAAGTCCCATGATGGCAGGTGAAAACGATGGCATGTGCAGAGGGTGGACATGGCCTCCTCGCCAATATCAGCTGGACAACAGCAACAGGAAAGTGTGCTGAACACTGGCACGAGGAAGTTGGCTATAACACCCATAAGCCCACCCCCAACAATACACCCTCTCCAGGAGACTTTCATTCCCAAACTGCCATCCCCTAGGCACCTAGCATTCAGACCACCTAAGTTTATGGGGGACACCTGAATCAAACCACCACACCAGCCCTGGGATACTGTAAGGGGCTAGTGGTATAGACTAGGGGTTCATTGCCAGTCGCCATTTCTCTACCTCTGGCACCTTAAGCCAACCTCTCTGTGCCTCATTTTCCCTGCAAAGGTGTAAGATGGAGATAATAACCAGTCTTATCTCATAGGGTCCTTATGAAACTTGAATAAGGCAACACATTCATAGAGCACATAAGGCCCAATGATTGTCCCATGCTTGTTACTAATTTGGGCTTCATTTCCATCCGTAGCTTTGCCAGCTCTGCTCACCACCTTCACAGGCCTCACCTAGCCTCTTCCCTCGCTGTTCACTCTGCCTGAAATGCCCTTGGCCTTCCTGTACACTTGGCCATTTCACTGCCACTTTTGCCCTTTAGCGAGCCTTCCTCCTGCAGAACCATAGCTTCCTAAGTATGCAGGCACTGGTATCTATTTAGGGTTACAGGCCTCCAGGAACATGTCCTTGTCCACACTGAGCTCCTGTGGGCAGGACCTGGTTGCTCTGTCAGTGAGTTTTCAATGGGAGTTGAAAGATGGCCATGGTGGGGAGAAGAATGCAAACAGTGCTGTGTAGGAACTGAGGACCCCGTGGGTTGCGTGTGAGGGGCAGGGTGGGGTGCTGGGAAGACAGAAGTCAGCAGAGCCTGGATTGCCGGTATACTCAGACTCTGGGAAGCCGTTGAGGGTTTAGGAAGAGAGAGGTCAGATTGTTTTGCTGAGCAAGGTCTGGCAGTCTGTGGATGAACTGACAGATGGAATCCTGGAGCCCCCGGAGAGCTTGGATGCTGGTTGGTGCGGAGCCTTGTTTTTCCCACCAGGGAGAGGGCAGTGAGCAAGCTCGGCCCTGCTGGCCTCTTCCGGAGGCATGGGAGGAAGATGACCTCAAGCTCTTGATCCTCTTGCCTGTACCTCCCAAGCGCTAGGATGGCAGGTGCACACCACGCTCAGTTCATACGGTGTTGGGGGTTGATCTCAGGGCTTCCCACATGCAACTAAGCTCCAGCCGTAGTTCGGGAGGACCATTTTATGTTTGTTTTGTTGTTGTTTTGTTTTTGAGGCAAGCCTAACAGACTTGCCTTTGCTTTTTTTATTTATTTTTATTTTTGGATAGAGACACAGAGAGAGACAGACAGAGAGAGAGGGAGAGGGAGACAGATAGAGAATGGACGCACCAGCAATCTCTCAGCTGCTGTGAGCGAAATCCAGATGCGTGTGACCTCTTGTGGGCAAGTGCGGCATTGCACCCTTGCGTGACTTTGCATCTGGCTAAACGTGGGACCTGGAGATTGGAACCAGTTTCTTAGGCTTAGCAGGCAGGCGCCTTAACCGTTAAGCCATCTCTCCAGCCCGCCTTTGCTTTTTTTTAATGCAAGAGAGAGAGAAAGAGAGAATTGGCATGCCAGGGCCTCCAGCCACTGCAGTCAAACTCCAGATGCATGCGCCCCCTGTGAGCATATGCAACCTTGCATGCTTGTGTCACTTTGTGCATCTAGCTTACGTGGGACCTGGAGAGTTGAATGTGAGTCCTTAGGCTTCATAGACAAGCACCTTAACTGGTAAGCCATCTCTCCAGCTCATGTTGTTTTAAAAAATATCTTCTTTATTTATTTGAGAGAGAGAGAGAGAGAGAATAGGCACACCAAGGCCTCTAGCCACTACAAACGAACTCTTGATGCATGTGCCACCTTGTGCATCTAGCTTACCTGGGTACTGGGGAATTGAACTTGGGTCCTTAGGCTTCGCAGGCAAGTGCCTTAACTGCTAAGCCATCTCTCCAGCCCCCTATGTGTTTTTTTTATTAACTTGTTTTTAACTTTTTGACAATTTCCATAAATATAGCCAATATAGCATGATCATAATGCCCTCCCATCACTTCCCTTTCCCCCTCTCAAATTCTCCGTCCACTGAATCCCTTCCTCAGGTTTTGTGTAGGTAGTGTCAGCAACTGTGAGGTCATGAATATCAAGGCCACTTTATGTCTAGAGACAGTATTACAAAGCACTCCTCCCCTTCCTTTGGCTCGTACATTCTTTCTGCCACCTTGAGCTTTGGAGGGTGTGATAAAGATGTCTCAGTGCTGAACACACCACTGTCACTTCTCAGCATTTTATTGAGTTTTGAATCACTCCCGTGGTCACCGCCATCTGGGAGGACCATTTTAAATAGTAACTGTTGCTCCCATGTCATTCCATTGGCTTTCTCATCTCATCCCCATACTGCCTTGGGTCAGATCAAACGAAGACCAGGCACTCAGGGACTTGGTCAAGTCTTCAGACTCCAGGACCAGAGCCGGATTTCCCACCCTGGGAAGACTGGAGGACTGAGGATCAGGGCACAACTTAGCTGAGCTGATGGGATATCCTGTTCCTGGGGTACGGTGGATCCCAGGCTCACCCTCCCCAACAAGAGAGCAGCCCAGATCCACAGTCTCTGAGTGCAGCTGGTAAATAGTTTCTTCCTGTTTTGCTGTCCTCACCACGTCTTGCAGAGGCATAGACTTCCATGGAAAGGAAGTGGCCTTGGGAACCATGCTGAGGCACCAGAGCCAGGAGTGGGTCAGATGCTGATGCCATCAGAGCTCCACCTGACCCCCAACTTCATGTCCTCAGGATTCATGCCTAGCTGCTCTGATACCCACCTCAGTGCCCAGATAGCTGTGCTGTCCCAGAACCAAATGCCGCTCCCTTGGCCTCACTTTCCAATCCTGAAAATTAGGTGTGAAAGAGAGGACAGGGCACCAAAAGCACTAAGGATGTCGTCGGAGTCAGTTCCACGTTGCTGGGATGAATATCCAAATCAAGCACAGTTTAGGGAAGGAACAGGATTGATTTCAACTTACAGATGCAGGGAAAGTTCCGTCGATGGTGGGAGAAGCTGGCTCCCATTCATAAATCCAAGCAGAGAGAGAGAAACCACCAACAGCCAGCAAACACCAAAAAGCAGCAAGCACAAACCTGCAGCAAGCAGGCTGCCCAGAGCTCAAACCTTTCTGCACACCTTTGGCCTGGAATTCAGATCCCCAAACACACCTTTGGGCTGGACCCCAGAGACATCTCCTCCAGCCAGGCAGTGGTTATAGACCCAGGTTACAAACTTTAATAAAACACCAGCATTGGGCTGGAGAGATGGCTTAGCGGTTAAGGCATGTGCCTACAAAACCTAAGGACCCAGGTTCAAGTCCCTAGTACCCATGTAAGCCAGATGCACAAGGTGGCGCATGCATCTGGAGTTTGTTTACAGTGGCTAGAGGCTCTGGTGTGCCCATTCTCTCTCTCCCTCCCCTTCCTCCCTCTCTCTTTCTTTCTGTCTCAAAATAAATAAATAAAATTTAAGAAAAAGAGGGCTAGAGGGATGGCTTAGAGATTAAGGTGCTTGCCTGAAAAGCCAAAGGGCTCAGGTTCAATTCCCCAAGGTGGCACGTGCTTCTGGAGTTCTTTTGCAGTGGCTGAAGGTCTTGGCATGCCCGTTCCCCACCCCCCTCTCAAATAAATAAAATAAATAAATTAAGCAAAACAGTTTGGAAAAAAGAAAAAACACCAGCATCTATAGGGGGAAGGGGGCAGAACATGCATTCAAACCACCACAGATGTCCCTCCACTGTCATAGACAAGAGGGGTGGTGTGGGGCTATCAAAGGGAGCAAACCTTCCATTGGGACTATACCAAGTACCCAGGGACCGGAGCCATGTCTTTGCTTCACCAGGAGAGGAGAGCCGGACCAGAGCAACAGGCATGGGGAGGGGGACATGGAGGTCAAGTGCCTCCCCCCCAGAGCACTGAGGACCGGTGCATCCTCTGAGCTGTTCTGGGCCTCAGCTTCCCATCCATCTATGACCTAAGAACTGATGCACCTGGGGCTCACTCCTCCTCCAATTCTTTTTTTTTTTTTTTTTTAAGGCAAGCCCAACAGACTGGCATGGTTTTTTGTTTGTTTGTTTTGTTTTTTTAAGATTTAATTAAATTAATTAATTTATTTATCAGAGAGAGGGAGAGAGACAGTGAGAGTGGCCTCCAGCTACTGCAAAGGAACTCCAGATGCACGCGCCACCACGTGCAGCTGGCTTACGTGGGACCTGAAGAATCGAACTGGGGTCCAAATGTTCAAAAAACAAACGGCCGGGCTTGGTGGCACACACCTTTAATCCCAGAACTCAGGAGGCAGAGGTAGGAGGATCACTGTGAGTTCGAGGCCACCCTGAGACTACATAGTGAATTCCAGGTCAGCCTGGACCATAGTAAAACCCTACCTCGAACAATAAACACACACACACACACACACACACACACACACACACCACCAACCAGAGATGGAGAGATGGCTTAGCAGTTAAGTGCGTGAAGCCCAAGGACCCTGGTTCAAGGCTCAATTCCCCAGGACCCACGTAAACCAGATGCACAAGGTGGCGCATGCATCTGGAGTTCATTTGCAGTGGCTGGAGGCCCTGGTGTACCCATTTTCTCCCTCCCTCTCTCTTTTCTTTTCTTTGTCTCTAATAAGTAAATAAATAAAAATTAAAACTTTAAAAAATGGTTAAAAAAAAAAAACACCACCACCAACAACAAAAACCTCTGAGCTCAGAGAGAGGAAAAGCTGCCAAGGGGTACAAATGCCTGCAATGGGCATTTGGATCTGATGTCATTGGCTGAGGCCCGCAGACTATTGGGTTTTCCAAGGAGCAGACGCTCACATGGTGTATCCTCAGGTGTGCTGCCAGGGCATAGCACCCCACCCCACCCCACCCCCCCGGCTTACTCGGCCTCCCCTCCCTGCTCCATAATCAGCCCCTCCCGCTTGGTAGTAGACCCTCTGTGTCAGGTCACTTTGGACGTTTCCTTGTGATGGAGCTCAGATGGTGGCTTCCAGGGAACAGGGCACCTGCTGCCTTGTTCTG
Source organism: Orientallactaga sibirica (assembly GCA_036365145.1). Classification (NCBI taxonomy): domain Eukaryota; kingdom Metazoa; phylum Chordata; class Mammalia; order Rodentia; family Dipodidae; genus Orientallactaga; species Orientallactaga sibirica. Next base: position 805,555 of record JAEOAD010000055.1, read on the forward strand.
AGCAGGGCCCAAAGACTGCCAGCGCCTGCACTGGCCTTGACCACAGGACTGTGAGAAGTGGGTCCGGGGAGGAAGCTCAGCACTTTTCCACAAGTTTGGCCGGGGGAGGAAGAGGCGCAGCTGGGGAGGCACATGGGGTCAGGGAAGTGGTTTGCTGAGAGGGGAGATCGGCTGAGGGGAAGGAACCAGTAGTGGGGAGCTGAGGAGGGAAAAGGAGGTGGACTACCCCTGCAGGGCTGTGGGGGATGAGGCGAGAAAGGAACAGATGGTTCATTAGACCACAGGAAGTTGAAGCTCACGGGGCTCCAGGGGTGAGGATTTAGGGCTGACAAGAGACATAAGGTCAGGTTTAGAAGGGAGGGGAAGGAGACAGCTGCCTGGTCTGCAGGGCCTCAAGTGCACCTGAATCATGTCCACCACATGCTGCAGGGCGGTGAGGATAACTTAATCTGATGGCGCCATACACAAGGGATTAGAACTAACTGGCTGTGTACACACAGACCTGTGGCACGGTAGGGGACTGAGGCCAGCTGCTAACTGGCTAGGTCGGAGAGCCTACCTAGATGGAGTGGTTATGTGCAAAGTGGAAGCTAGAGGAACTCTCGGAGCAATTCAAGCCCAAGCCAGTGTGGGTACCTGCAAGAGATGCAGGCGAGGGAGGGGAGAGACCCAAGGAAGAAGGGGGTAGCAGGAAGAGCAAGCAGCCCACCTCACCATCTCCACCCCCCCACACCCCCCCCGCTTGGCTGGACCTGAATCTCTCGCATCACCAGAGGCAACCCCAGGGGTAACTTCCATATCTCATTTCTACTTCTGATCCTTAATAAACACTCTAAGTACGAGCTCCAACTTGCTATACAAATAGCTCACACCAAGTTCTCTATGCCCTGGTCAGGTTTCTGTCCCAAATGCCTGTGTACACATTCTCTGACTCGCTCGCTTTTTAATATTTGTATTATTATTTATTTATTTGAGAGTGATAGAGGCAGATAGCTAGATAGTGAGAGAGAGAAAATGGGCGCACCAGGGCATCTAGCCACTGCAAATGAACTCCAGGCGCATGCGCCACCTTGTGCATCTGGCTTTTATGTGGACCCTGGGGAATCGAACCTGGGTCCTTTGGCTTTGCAGGCAAGAGCCTTATCCACTAAGCCATCTCTCCAGGCCCTGTAGATATTCTTTTTTTAATATTTTTATTTATTTTATTTTATTTTTATTTATTTGAGAGAGAGAGGTACAGAAATAGGCAGGTAGAGAGAGAGAAAGAGAGAATGGGTGCACCAGGGAGAGAACTCCAGACACATGTGCCACCTTGTGCACCGTGGGCCTCCAGCCACTGCAGGCAAATCCAACTCCAGCCCCAGATATTCTTTTTAAAAATATTTATTTATTTATTTATTTTATTTTTACATGTGCCACCTTGTGCAAATCTCCAGACACATGTGCCACCTTACTTACGTGGTCCCTGGGAATTGAACCTAGGTCCTTTGGCTTTGCAGGCAAGTGCCTTAACCGCTAAGCCATTTCTCCAGCCCCCCTGTAGATATTCTTGAGCCATTCCTGGAAATTCATTCATTCCACAAAGACCTCCTGAGGACTTACTATGTGCCAGGCAGTATCCAAGGCTCTGGAAATGTATCAATGAGCAAAGCATGAAATCTTACCTGGTGGAGATAATCCTGGAGGAGGGAGAGAACAGCCAACAAATGGGTAGAACAGTTGTCTACCATCATGGTGGCTCACGCTTGGAATCCTAGCACTTGAGAGGCTGAGACTGGTGGAGCTCTGTATGTTCAGGACCAACCCAGGCTACATACTGAAATTTTTACCTCAAAGAAAACAAACAGGGCTAGACAGATGGGTCTGTGGCTAAAGCCTGGCAGCCTGGGGTTCGAGTCCACAGGACCCAGATGCACAAAGTGGCCCATGTGTCTAGAGTTTATCTGTAGTTGCAAGAGGCCCTAGTGGGCCCATTCATACCACGCTCTCTCAAGTCAATAAATAAATAAGCCATATATATATATATATGTGTGTGTGTGTGTGTGTGTGTGTGTCTGTAAAAAGAAAACACCTTCCATTTTAAAAAGAGAGCAAGTGGGCTGGAGAGATAGCTTAGCAGTTAAGGCACTTGCCTGCAAAGTCAAAGGACCCAGGTTCAATTCCCCAGGATCAGTGAAACCAGATGCACATGCATCTGGAGTTTGTATGCAGTGTCTGGAGGCTCTGGCTTGCTCATTCTCTCTCTCTCTCTCTCTCTCTCTTCTTTTATCCATCTCTCTCTTTCAAATAAATAAATATAAATAAAAATAATTTTTAAAAAGAGAGAAAGAAAACAAAGGGGACAATGATGTAGCTCAGGTGGTAGAGTGCATGAGGCCTGTCACAGTCAGCTTCATGTGGCTGGGATGAACCTCCAGACCAGACACAGTTTTGGGAGGAAGGGAATTTATTTGAAGCTTGCAGATCCAGGGGAAGTTCCACAATGGGAGAAGAAGCTGGCCCACTTTCATAGGTGCACACAGAGAGAAAAACCACACTGTACCATAAGCAAGCACACTTCAGGAACATCAGGCAGAACGCAGGCATTTACCTATCTTTTGCTGGAAATTCCAGATCTGTCCCCAAACACCTTAGGGCTGGACCCCAGGATCCACCCAATGACACCTCCTTGTAAATCTAAATTACAAGCGTTATTAAACTCCTGAATGTATTAGGGGACATCCATTCAAACTACCACATTCCACCCCCGATAGATTCATAAGCATCTCACATTGTAAATTGTACTCAGTCCAATTTCAAAGGGCCCCATAGTCTTTACCAACTTAAGATAATTCCATGTCATGACCAGCATGGCTTTGACCTATTGGGGTGACTCGAAGATTAGGAAGAAAGACAGGCAGACACAAGTAATAGAGTAAAATCTGGGATCAAGTGGTTTGTAGGCTCTTTTGGAAACACTGCAGCACTGCCTAACCAGTGTTGGTTTATTTTATACACACTCAGAAAAGCTTTGACAACATGCATGGGAAGATGAAGACAAGGTCAGATGGTGTAGGAATGAGGCAGCTGCAGACTGTTTTTCTGCACGTACTGTCTTCTGCACAAGGTCAGGTCCATACAGACAGTCCAAGAGGAGGAATTAAGGAGGGGCTATACCTTGCCTGGCCTCTGCAGCTCAACCAGAGGTAGACTTGGCTATGCCTGTGTCAATAGCTTCTACTGGTTGTGGCTTGCTACATACAGTTCCAAAGTCCCAAGTCTCCTCTGAGATTTAAGATAGTCTCTTAGCTGTGAGTTCTGTAAAATCAAAACAAGTTATATACCTTCAGCATATAAAGACACAGAGTAAACATTTTCAACTGCCATAAGGCATAGCAAGAAGAGACTGGAACAACGCAAACTCAGTAACCATCAGGCAAACGTCAAACATCTGCAGTTCAAGTCTGATATCATAACCAGTGGCCAGTGAGGAGTCTCTGAATTGCCCAATTCCACATCTTCAGCTGGGCTGAATAGCCAGGGCAAATGTCCATCCTTAGCCAACAGCACTCCACAGTAGCCCTTGCACAGTCCTGGTATATCTTTAAACATCTTCGGATCTCCATGCAAACCACGGTCCATCTTTCAACGGCTTTGCCAGTCTCTTCATCAGTATCATCACGCCCTGCTTATATGCCATGTCTCAGCAGCGGCTCCTGGAACCGTGTGCATTTTGTGACACACTCCACACATTTTTCATGCTTCCAAAACCAATACCAGGGATGAAACAAGTAGTGACCTTGAAGAACAGGTCCTTTCTTTTCAGATCTCCTTTCAAAGGGTTTGTACTCCTACCATTCAGTCTTTCTGAGGTGGAGTCACTTCAGGCATTCTCTCCATTGTTATTATTATTTGGGGTTTTGTTGTTGTTGTTGTTTTGTTTTTTTCAACAGACAGAGAAAGAGGCAGAAAGAAAGAGAGAGAATGGCACATCAGGGCCTCCAGCCACTGCAAACAAACTCCAGATGCATGTGCCACCTTGTGCATCTGGCTTATATGAGTACTGGGGAATCGAACCTTGAACTGGGGTCCTTAGGCTTCACAGGAAAGCGCTTAACCACTAAGCCATCTCTCCAGCCCCTTTTTTGGTTTTTTTGAGGTAAGGTCTCACTCTAGCCCAGGCTAACCTGGAATTCACTATATAGTCTCAGGGTGGCCTCAAACTCACAGTGATTCTCCTACCTCTGCCTCCCAAATGCTGGGATTAAAGGCATGTGCCACCACATGCAGCCTTTTTATTATTATTTTGAGAAAGAGAAAGAAAAAGCAGAGAGAGAGAGGGAGAATGGGTGTGCCATGGCTTTTAGCAACTTCAAACAAACTCCAGACACATGCGCCCCCTTGTGGCACATGTGCTACATTGTGTGCTTGTGTCACTGTGCGTCTGGCTACGTGGGACCTGGAGACTCAAACATGAGTTCTTAGGCTTCGCAGGCAAGTGCCTTAACCACTAAGCCATCTCTCCAGCCCCTCTCCATTGTTTTAATGTAAAGCAGTTGGCCATCTTCTTTCCAAATGTTAATGTATTTGACAATAGCAGCCAGTCTTTATGCCAGTAATTTTAAACTTGCTTGAGTTTTTCCAACTTTAAATCTTAAAATTTTCAGTCCCATATCTTTAGCCAAGCATATCAGTCCATTACAGATTTAACCTAGATCAAACTCTCTGGGAATGGGCAGCAGAATGCAGACATTCCTTATGCCAGTAGCCTAGTTCCATCAAAGTCCTCTGCAATCTTTCCTTCCCCTTAGAAAGTTTGTAAGTCAAGTCTCAAAATATAGTTCCTTCTGCTTTTAACATTTTCAAACTCTCTTCAGAATAGTCCATAATACTTGTCTACAGCTCCAGAAGGCATCTTCAGTTGTAAGCACCAAGTTTCCCATTCCTCCAGCACACAAGTTTCAAAGACCAGAATCCACATGGTCCGATTCATCTCAGGAACTCTCCACCAGTTGACTGTCGCAGTCAACCTCAGTTGCTGGGATGAACCTCCACCTTACCCATAATAGCAGAAGAAGCTGGGCCCCATTTCACACTAAGAGAAAAGCCACCACCAAAAGCACACTTCAGGAACCTCAGGCAAAGCTTAAGCACTTTGCATATCTTTAGACTGGAATTCCAAATCCACTCCCACACCTTAGAGCTAAACCCTAGGATCTGCACAGTGACACCTCCTTCAGCCAGGTAGCAGTTGATCTAAATTTACAAGCTTTAATAAGACCCTGAATCTACTGTGGGATATATATTCAAACTACCACATACTTTCAACATAAGAAGGCACAGAGTAAACAGTTTCAACTACTGTAAGGAATAGCAAGGAGAAACAAGAGCAATGCAAACTCAATAACCATCAAGCAAACATCAAAGTTTTGCAGTTCAAATCCAGTGACCAGTGAGGAATCTCTGGATTTTTCAATTTCACCCCTCCAGCTGGGCTGAATAGTCAGGGAAAACTTCCATCCCTAGCCAACAGCACATCATGGTAGCTTTTGCACAGTCCTGGTATATCCAAAACATCTTCAGATCTCCATGCAAACCACAGTCCATCTTCCAAAGGCTTCATCAGCCTCTTAGGGGCATCATGCCCTGTCTATATGCTGCATCTCAGCAGAGGCTCCTGGAATTGTGTGCACTTCATGACCAACCCATACATTTTTTCATCCTTCCAAAATCAATACCAGGTATGCAGGTCACAGCCATATTCTTAATTTAGACATGAAATAGATTGTGACCTGGAAGAGCCAATTTCTTCTTTTCAGATCTCCTTTCAAAAACATACATTCCTACAGCAGAGAGAGAGGAGAATGGGTGTGCCATGGCTTTTAGCAACTTCAAACAAACTCCAGACATCGCCTTGTGGCACACTTGCTACATTGTGTGCTTATGTCACTGTCGTCTGGCTCGTGGGACCTGGAGACTCAAACATGAGTTCTGCTTAGGCTTATGAGTAAGCGCCTTAACCACTAAGCCATCTCTCCAGCCCTCTCCATTGTTTTAATGTAAAGCAGTTGGCCATCTTCTTTCCAAATGTTAATGTATTTGACAATAGCAGCCAGTCTTTATGCCAGTAATTTTAAACTTGCTTGAGTTTTTCCAACTTTAAATCTTAAAATTTTCAGTCCCATATCTTTAGCCAAGCATATCAGTCCATTACAGATTTAACCTAGATCAAACTCTCTGGGAATGGGCAGCAGAATGCAGACATTCCTTATGCCAGTAGCCTAGTTCCATCAAAGTCTCTGCAATCTTTCCTTCCCATACAGTTGTAAGTCAGTCTCAAAATATAGTTCCTTCTGCTTTTAACATTTTCAAACTCTCTTCAGAATAGTCCATAATACTTGTCTACAGCTCCAGAAGGCATCTTCAGTTGTAAGCACCAAGTTTCCCATTCCTCCAGCACACAAGTTTCAAAAGACCAGAATCCACATGGTCCGATTCATCTCAGGAACTCTCCACCAGTTGACTGTCGCAGTCAACCTCAGTTGCTGGGATGAACCTCCAGACCCTACACCATAAGCAAGCACACTTCAGGAACATCAGGCAGAACTCAGGCACTTTGCCTATCTTTTGCTAGAAATTCCAGATCCACCCCCAAATACCTTAGAGCTGGACCCTAGGATCCGCCCAGTAATATCTCCTTGTAAATCTAAATTACAAGCTTTAATAAACTCCTGAATGTATTGGAGTACATCCATTCAAACTACCCCAAGGCCTGAATTCAGTCCCTAGCGCCACATAAAAATCCAGACATGGTGGCATATACCTGTAATCTCAGTTTTCAGGAGGTAGAAGATCAGAAGTTTAAGATCCTCCTCAGACATCCTGGGATACATGCTATCTTGTGTCAAAAAAAAAAAAAAAGTGGGGCTGGAGAGATGTCTTAGTGGTTAAGGTGCTTGCCTACAAAGCCAAAGGACCAGGTTCAACTTCCCAGGACCCACATAAGCCAGATGCACAAAGTGGTTGCAGGTGTCTGGAGTTCATCTATAGCAGCTGAAGGTCCTGACATGCCCATTCTCTCTCTATCTGCCTCTCTCTCACTCAAATAATTTTTTTAAGTGGCCAGGCATGGTGGTGCATGCCTTTAGTCCCAGCACTTGGGAGGCAGAAGTAGGAAGATTGCCCATGAGTTCAAGGCCACCCTGAGACTACATAGTGAATTCTAGATCAGCCTGGGCTAGAGTGAGACCCTACCTCGAAAAAAAAGTGCTAAAGAGAAAAATATTGCAGAATGCCATGTGCATGGGAGCTGGTTGCAGCTATAGGTAGGGTGTTAAAGGGAGACTCCCCCAGGGAAGGGATCATTCATGCGAGTACCTTAAGGAGAAGTCTGTGTTCTTCCTTTGAAAGTGTATGATCATGTTCACATGCGTGAAGGGTTTGTCACATATGTGTGCATGTATGTGGGCAGAGGACAGCCTCAGTTATCATCATCCTCAGGAATGCTATTTGCCTTTTTTTAAAGCTACTTTATTTTTTTAATATATTTTATTCATTTATTTATTTGAGACACAGAAAGAGGTAGAGAGAGAGAGAAAGAGAGAGAGAATGGGCATGCCAGGGCCTCCAGCCACTGCAAACAAACTCAGATGCATGTGCCACCTTGTGCATCTGGCTTATATGAGTACTGGGGAATCGAACCTTGAACTGGGGTCCTTGAAGCCCACGGGAAAGGCGGCAACACTAAGCCATCTCTCCAGCCCCTTTTTGGTTTTGAGGTAAGGTCTCACTCTAGCCCAGGCTAACCTGGAATTCACTATATAGTCTCAGGGTGGCCTCAAACTCACAGTGATTCTCCTACCTCTGCCTCCCAAATGCTGGGATTAAAGGCATGTGCCACCACATGCAGCCTTTTATTATTATTTTGAGAAAGAAAGAAAAAGCAGAGAGAGAGAGGGAGAATGGGTGTGCCATGGCTTTTAGCAACTTCAAACAAACTCCAGACACATCGCCCCCTTGTGGCACATGGTACATTGTGTGCTTATGTCACTGTCGTCTGGCTCGTGGGACCTGGAACTCAAACATGAGTTCTTAGGCCCATGAGCAAGCGCCTTAACCACTAAGCCATCTCTCCAGCCCCTCTCTGTTGTTTAATGTAAAGCAGTTGGCCATCTTCTTTCAAATGTTAATGTATTTGACAATAGCAGCCAGTCTTTATGCCAGTAATTTTAAACTTGCTTGAGTTTTTCCAACTTTAAATCTTAAAATTTTCAGTCCCATATCTTTAGCCAAGCATATCAGTCCATTACAGATTTAACCTAGATCAAACTCTCTGGGAATGGGCAGCAGAATGCAGACATTCCTTATGCCAGTAGCCTAGTTCCATCAAAGTCCTCTGCAATCTTTCCTTCCCCTTAGAAAGTTTGTAAGTCAAGTCTCAAAATATAGTTCCTTCTGCTTTTAACATTTTCAAACTCTCTTCAGAATAGTCCATAATACTTGTCTACAGCTCCAGAAGGCATCTTCAGTTGTAAGCACCAAGTTTCCCATTCCTCCAGCACACAAGTTTCAAAAGACCAGAATCCACATGGTCCGATTCATCTCAGGAACTCTCCACCAGTTGACTGTCGCAGTCAACCTCAGTTGCTGGGATGAACCTCCAGACCCTACACCATAAGCAAGCACCTCTGCCACTACCACTGCCTGCACCACCTGCCTGCCTGCTACACCACCACCACCTAGGAACGTGAACTCAGGCACTTTGCCTATCTTTTGCTAAATTCCAGATCCACCCCAAATACCTTGAAATGGACCTAGGATCCGCCCAGTAATATCTCCTTGTAAATCTAAATTACAAGCTTTAATAAACTCCTGAATGTATTGGGGTACATCCATTCAAACTACCCCAAGGCCTGAATTCAGTCCCTAGCGCCACATAAAAATCCAGACATGGTGGCATATACCTGTAATCTCAGTTTTCAGGAGGTAGAAGATCAGAAGTTTAAGATCCTCCTCAGACATCCTGGGATACATGCTATCTTGTGTCAAAAAAAAAAAAAAAAAAAAAAAGTGGGGCTGGAGAGATGTCTTAGTGGTTAAGGTGCTTGCCTACAAAGCCAAAGGACCAGGTTCAACTTCCCAGGACCCACATAAGCCAGATGCACAAAGTGGTTGTAGGTGTCTGGAGTTCATCTGCAGCAGCTGAAGGTCCTGACATGCCCATTCTCTCTCTATCTGCCTCTCTCTCACTCAAATAATTTTTTTTAAGTGGCCAGGCATGGTGGTGCATACCTTTAGTCCCAGCACTTGGGAGGCAGAAGTAGGAAGATTGCCCATGAGTTCAAGGCCACCCTGAGACTACATAGTGAATTCTAGATCAGCCTGGGCTAGAGTGAGACCCTACCTCGAAAAAAAAGTGCTAAAGAGAAAAATATTGCAGAATGCCATGTGCATGGGAGCTGGTTGCAGCTATAGGTAGGGTGTTAAAGGGAGACTCCCCCAGGGAAGGGATCATTCATGCGAGTACCTTAAGGAGAAGTCTGTGTTCTTCCTTTGAAAGTGTATGATCATGTTCACATGCGTGAAGGGGTTTGTCACATATGTGTGCATGTATGTGGGCAGAGGACAGCCTCAGTTATCATCATCCTCAGGAATGCTATTTGCCTTTTTTTAAAGCTACTTTATTTTTTTAATATATTTTATTCATTTATTTATTTGAGACACAGAAAGAGGTAGAGAGAGAGAGAAAGAGAGAGAGAATGGGCATGCCAGGGCCTCCAGCCACTGCAAACGAACTCCAGATGCATGCGCCCCCTTGTGCACCTGGCTTACATGGGTCCTGGAGAGTCAACTGGGATCCTTTGGCTTTGCAAGCAAATGCCTTGACCACTAAGCCATCTCTCCAGCCCTGCTATTTGCCTTTTTTGAAGCAGGGTCTCTCATTGGTCTGGAGCTCACCAATGAGGCTAGACTGGCTGGTCAGTGGACCCCAGGGATCCTCCTGTCTCCACCTCCCCAGTGCTGGGATTACACGCATTTTAGGTAGGTATTGGAATTGAACTCAGGTCCTCGTTTTGAGACGCAAGCACTTTACTAACGCAACTAACACCCCAGCTCCAAGGTCTCTTTTCTTCACACACACTGCAGCCACATATCCACAGCTAGACTCACCTCACCAGTCACCGACTGCACGTGTCTGGAGTTCACCCTGGCTTTGATTCTCTCCTAATTCCAGCCCCACTCCCCGCCCCAGTCCAGACAACCCTTACATACCTACAAAGCCTAGTTTCTCCCTCCCACGTGGTTCACATTCGATGGTAGGGATTTCGTGTGGTGGAAGGCAGTTTAGATAACTGGAAGGTCACATCCCAGCAGCAAATGAACCAGGACCAGGGTAGTCTTTCGCTTTAAAAGTCACAGCCCCTGGCCTCGCCGCTGTGTGTGGCCCAGGTTGTCCTAAGTCTACATGTGAGCACCAGAACCACATGGTGAGAATGAAAACCACTTGATGGGTGGTCTTGGGACGGTCTCTGCACAGTGTCCTGGGCAGCCTGGCTCTGTGGCCCTGGAAGAAGGGTTTTGCTGGGGAAGAATCAATGCCTGGGAGCAGATCTCAGCCTGATGTGGTGAATCACGTCTTCTAGTGAACGTCTCTAGGTGGCCTGTGGAAGCCCGGTTGAAGACCGAGCGCCGTGTCAAGGGACACACAAGCCTTACCTGGTTCTGCGCACCTCTGAGATGTCTTGTCTCTGCCGAGTGGACTGAGGCCTCAGGAAGTCCTAGAGACAGTCAGAGCAGGAGCCAAGGCAGGGAGCTGCCTTTCATGAGAGGTGAGGGGCCCTCTGAGACTCCATGCACCCCAAGCCTTACCTGTGAGAGTTATGGACAGCATTGATTGCCTTTGGGCCTCGGTGTGTCTTTCTGTGAAATGGGCAATAAACACTCAGACAGTGCTGGTGATCAGCCTCCTGAGAGCAGGCATGAGGACCCAGGCAGGCTCAGAGATGTTAGCCCTGTGACCAGTTCTATTATGCACCACCCAGATAAATCTGTGCCTTCAGTCAAGAGAGATTTTAAATTTTATTTATTTATTTATTTGAGAGAAAAAGAGAAAGAGGCAGAGAGAGAGAGAGAAAGAGAGAGAATGAGTGTGTCAGGGTCTCTAGCCACTGCAAATGAATTCCAGACGCATGCTCCACTTTGTGCATCCAGCTTTATGTGGATACTAGGGAATAGAACCTGGGTTCTTTGGCTTTGTTGGCAAGTGCCTTAACTGCTAAGCCATCTCTCCAGCCCAGATTTTAAAAACATTTTATTTATTTATTTAAGGGAGAGAGGAGAATCAAGTGCAGCAGAAAAAGATGCACTCAGGAGGCAGAGGTAGGAGTGATCGCCGTGAGTTCAAGGCCACCCTGAGACTACATAGTTAATTCCAGGTCAGCCTGGGCCAGAGTGAGACCCTACCTCGAAAACCAAAAAAAAAAAAAAAAAAAAAAAAAAAGAGAGAGAGAGAGGAGAAAGAGGCAGATATAGAAAAAGAATGGGCATGTCAGGACCTCCAGCCACCACAAACAAACCCCAGATGTATGTGCTACCTTTATGATCAGAGCTAGATATACTTAGAATTGAACCAGGTCCTTTATTTACAGGCAAGTGCGTTTACCACTAAGCTATCTCTCCAGCCTTCAGCTCATTTTTAAAAAATATTTATTTATTGCCAGGCATGGTGGTGCAACCTTTAATCCCAGCACTAGAGATGCAGAGGTAGTGAGTTCAAGGCCAGCTTGGGACTACAGAGTGAGCACACGTCTGGAGTTTGTTTTCAGTGGCTCAAGGCCATGTCATGCCCTTTCACTTTCTTTCTCTCTTCCTGCCTCTTTCTCTCTGCCTCTTTCTCTCTCAAGTAAATTTTTAAAAATACAAATATGCCGGGTGTGGTGGCTAACGCCTTTAATCCCAGCACTCAGGAGGCAGAGGTAGGAGTGAGACCCTACCTCAAAAAAAATAAATAAATAAAAACAAAGCCTTCAGCAAAATACAAATATATGTATATATTTGTTTATTTGGGAGGAGAGAGAGTGAGAGAATGGGCACACCATAGTCTCTTACCACTGCAAATGAGCTCAGAATCAAGCAGCACTTTGCACATCTGGCTTTATGTAAGTATTAGGGAATCGAAACTAGGCCAGCAGGCTTTGCTAGCAAGCATCTTTAACGGCTCAGTCATCTCCTCAGTTAAAAACAGATTGGTGGGGGCTTGAAATTGAGGTCTCTCTCTGACACAGGCTGACCTGCAATTCACTATGTAATCTCAGGGTGGCCTCAAACTCCCAGTGATCCTCCTACCTCTGCCTGGGGTTATGCTTGCCACCATACCTGGCAAGCTCACAGGGTGTTTGATTGTTTGTTTGTCTTTCTGTCTGTTTGTTTGTTTGTTTGTAATGTGTGGGCTAATCTAGGGCTTACAGACAGATTTTTTTTTTAATTGATTGAACCACGTGGCACCAAGGACAGAGTCCCATGGCTCATCTTTATGGGTTGGATTAACTCATTCAACATTGCCTACAGCTTCCTGGGAGTTAGAATCTTGCAAGTCTCTGGACCCCTAAAAGCAAAGAAGATATTGTCTCCAGTTCCAAACAATGTTAGAGGAAGGAGGAGTCTGTCTTACTTAGGCAGCAGGCTGGCTCCTCTACCTATCTCTGTTTCTTTTCCTGTCCAGGCATGGCGTCAGGGTGGGTGTCAAGCTCCTCATCTCTAGGCCTCAGTTTTCCTGTAAGGAAATGCTACCTCTTCCCAGAACAGACTTCACCAATACTCACATCCATATTATTCTCCTCCAGGCTGGACACTCACTCATTGTGTCACCTTGGGCAAGTGTTGAACCTAAGAGGCAGATATAGAAAAAGAATGGGCATGTCAGGACCTCCAGCCACCACAAACAAACCCCAGATGTATGTGCTACCTTGTGCATCTAGCCTAGGCGGGTACTGGGGAATTGAAACCAGGTCCTTTGGCTTTACAGGCAAGTGCGTTTACCACTAAGCTATCTCTCCAGCCCTTCAGCTCATTTTTTAAAAAAATATTTATTTATTGCCAGGCATGGTGGTGCAACCTTTAATCCCAGCACTAGAGATGCAGAGGTAGTGAGTTCAAGGCCAGTTTGGGACTACAGAGTGAGCACACGTCTGGAGTTTGTTTTCAGTGGCTCAAGGCCATGTCATGCCCTTTCACTTTCTTTCTCTCTTCCTGCCTCTTTCTCTCTCTGCCTCTTTCTCTCTCAAGTAAATTTTTTAAAAAATACAAATATGCCGGGTGTGGTGGCTAACGCCTTTAATCCCAGCACTCAGGAGGCAGAGGTAGGAGTGAGACCCTACCTCAAAAAAAAAAATAAATAAATAAAAACAAAGCCTTCAACCAAAATACAAATATATGTATATATTTGTTTATTTGGGAGAGAGAGAGTGAGAGAATGGGCACACCATAGTCTCTTACCACTGCAAATGAGCTCCAGAATCAAGCAGCACTTTGCACATCTGGCTTTATGTAAGTATTAGGGAATCGAAACTAGGCCAGCAGGCTTTGCTAGCAAGCATCTTTAACGGCTCAGTCATCTCCTCAGTTAAAAACAGATTGGTGGGGGCTTGAGGTAAGGTCTCTCTCTCTGACACAGGCTGACCTGCAATTCACTATGTAATCTCAGGGTGGCCTCAAACTCCCAGTGATCCTCCTACCTCTGCCTGGGGTTATGCTTGCCACCATACCTGGCAAGCTCACAGGGGTGTTTGATTGTTTGTTTGTCTTTCTGTCTGTTTGTTTGTTTGTTTGTTTGTAATGTGTGGGCTAATCTAGGGCTTACAGACAGATTTTTTTTTTAATTGATTGAACCAGGTGGCACCAAGGACAGAGTCCCATAGCTCATCTTTATGGGTTGGATTAACTCATTCAACATTGCCTACAGCTTCCTGGGAGCTAGAATCTTGCAAGTCTCTGGACCCCTAAAAGCAAAGAAGATATTGTCTCCAGTTCCAAACAATGTTAGAGGAAGGAGGGAGTCTGTCTTACTTAGACGCTTGGGCTGGCTCCTCTACCTATCTCTGTTTCTTTTCCTGTCCAGGCATGGCGTCAGGGTGGGTGTCAAGCTCCTGATCTCTAGGCCTCAGTTTTCCTGTAAGGAAATGCTACCTCTTCCCAGAACAGACTTCACCATTACTCACATCCATATTATTCTCCTCCAGGCTGGACACTCACTCATTGTGTCACCTTGGGCAAGTGACGAACCTTGTCTAAGCCTGCGTTGGCAGTTTTTTGTCACTGTGACAAAATACCCGAGAAAACCACTTAAGGGACAAAGGATTTGTTTTGGCTCATGGTTTCAGAGGGCCACATCACCAGGCCTCATCACCAGGGGCCTATGGCAAAGCAGAACACCACACCATGGTGAAGGATGTGGAAGAACAAAGCTGATCTCATGGCATCCTGAAAGCAGGGGGAAGAGAGAGAGAGAGAGAGAGACAGTGACAGTGACAGAGAGGGGAGAGAGAAAAAAAAGAAAGTACTGCAGAGATGGCTTAGCAGTTAAGGGGCTTGCCTGCAAAGCCAAAGGACCTCTATTCAATTCACCAGTACCCATGTAAGCCAGAAATACAAGGTAGCGCATGCATCTGGAGTTCGTTTGCAGTAGCTGGAAGCCCTGGAACGCCCATTCTCTCTATCCTCTCTCTCTCTCTCTCTCTCTCTCTCTCTCTCTCTCTGCCTCTTTCCCTCTGTCAAATAAATAAATAAAATAAAAATTAAAAAAGAGAAAAACAAGCAAAGAGACTGAGGACAAGACACACCCTTCAAATTCATACCATTAGTATTCTCTTCAGCTAAAAAGGCCCCACTTCCTAACAGCCCCATCAATGCATGGATTAATCCAGTTTTTAAAAACATTTGAGAGGGAGCGGAAGAGGCAGATATATAAAGAGAGAATGGGTGCCCCAGGGCCTCCAGCCACTAACAAACTGCAGATGCATGGACCACCTTGTGCATCTTGCATACATGGGTACTGAGGAATCGAACCTGGGTCCTTAGGCTTACCAGGCAAGTGCCTTAACTGCTAAGCCATCTCTCCAGCCCTGGATTAATCCATTGATGGGTTATGAGATTAGTGGCTTCATGATTCAGTCACCTCTCTATTGTGCAACCAGCTGGGGACCAAGCCTTCAATACATGAGCCTTTTGGGGGGACACTTCTCATCAAGTCAATAACAACTTTGTCATTTGTAAAGTGGGAACCATAGGACCCATTACACGTGAGGTCCTGGTGCCAAAGCACTTAGCCCAGTGCTGGCATCCACTGAGCAGTCAGGAAGCTAGCAAGGAGTGGCAGGGAAAAATCGAGATTCCTCGGGCCACACAGAAAGTGGGGCCCAGGTTTCCATTGTCCTGTTCAGGAGCGGACACAGTAGTCACCTTGTTGAGAAGTGCGGAGGAAGTGAGCTGAGGGTGCTTCCCTACTGCCCTGTGGGATCCCACCTCTACCTGACATCCCCTCTGTCCTCACCTTCCCTCGGCTGTCAGCCTTCAGAGTCAGGGCCAGTGCCAGCCTCCCTGGCAGGGACAGCATGGTCTGGGACCAAGGCTGTGAGAGAGGAGGGGAAGCACGAAGTACAGAGCAGATCAGCAGAATGGCTGATTTCTTTCCCTCTTGATTTGTTTGTTTTGTTGTGAGACAAGGTCTCATGGATCCTAGGCTGGCCTTGAATTTTCTTTCTTATTTTTGTTTTTAAACATTTTTTAAAATTTATTTATTTATTTGAGAGACAGAAAGAGGCAGAGAGAGAGAGAGAGAGAGACAATGGGCACGCCAGGGCCTCCAGCCACTGCAAATGAACTCCCAAAGCATGCGCCACCTTGTGCATCTGGATTACATGGGGCCTGGAGAGTCGAACCAGGGTCCTTTGACTTTGCAGCCATCTCTCCAGCCCTGGCCTTGAATTTTCAATAGAGTTAAGGATGACTTTGAACATCTGATCCTCCTGCTTCCACCTCCCAAGTGCTGGTTACAGGCATGTGCCACAATACTTGATGTTTGTTTGTTTGTTTGTTTGTTTGTTTGTTTGTTTGTTTGTTTGTTTTAAGGTGGTGCTAGTTGTTGAACCCAAAGCTTCCTCCATGCCAGGCAAACACTCTACCAAACGAGCTGTACCCTTATTCTTCTTACTCCTTTTGTTTGTTTGTTTGTTTGTTTTTATTTTTATTATTTTTTAGAGAGGGAAACACAGAGAGAGAATTGGCATGCCAGGGCCTCAGCCACTGCAATCAAATTCCAGATGCTTGGGCCACCTAGTGGGCATATGTGACCTTGCACTTGCCTCACCTTTGTGTGTCTGGCTTCTGTGGGATCTGGAAAGTCAAATGTGGGTCTTTAGGCTTCATAGGCAAGTGCCTTAACCGTTAAGTCATCTCTACAGCCCTTTCATTTGTTTTTAATATTATTTATTTATTCATTCATTTGCAAGCAGAGAGAAACAGAGAAGAGAGAGAGCGAATGGGCACGCCAAGTCCTTTAGCCACTGCAAACAAATTCCAGATACATGAGCCACTTTGTGCATCTGGCTTTACTTGGGTACTGGGGAATTGAACCCTGGTTATTAAGCTTTGCAGGTAAGGAGGGTCTTAACCACTTAGCCATCTCTCCAGCCCTTGTTTGTTTGTTTGTTTTAGTTTGAGAGAGAGAGAATGGGCACGCCAGAACATTCAGCCTGCTGCGAACGAACTCCAGACACATGTGCCCCCTAGTGAGCATGTGCAGCATTGCATGTTTGTGTCACGTAAGCTCAAGCTGGCCTTAAACTTGCTATGTTCAAGACAACCTTGAACTCCTGATCTTCCTGCCACTATCTCCCAAGTATTGACATTATAGACATGAACCATCACACTTGGCTTTGAACAGCTGATTTTCAAGAGACAGAATTCTAGATCCAGTGTACTGGGAAAAAAAAAAAAAAAAAAAGGAATTACTGGGCTGGAGAGATGTCTCAATAGTTATGGGTGCTTGTTTGCAAGACCTGGAGGCCTGAGTTCAATTCCTCAGTACCCACATTCATCTGGGGTTTGTTTGTAGTGACCAGAAGCTCTGGTGCACCCATTTCTATCTCTCCTGACCAAATTATTTATTTGCAAGAAAAGATAGAGAAGAGAGACAGAAAGAGAGAGAGGGAATATGGGCATGCCAGGGACTCTAGCTGCTGCAAACAAACTCCAGATGCTTGCCCCACTTTGTGCATCTGGCTTTATGTGGGTATTGGGGAATCAAACACAGGTCGTTAGGCTTTGCAGGCAAGCACCTTAACTGCTGAGCCATCTCTCCAGCCCCTATTTTTCTTTCTTTCTTTCTCTCTCTCTTTTTTTTTTTTTTTTTTTTTTTTTTTTTTTTTTTTTGGTTTTTCAAGGAAGGGTTTCACTCTAGCTCAGGTTGGCCTGGAATTCACTATGTAGTCTCAGGGTGGTCTCAAACTCATGGTATCCTCCTATCTCTGCCTCCCGAGTGCTGGAATTAAGACATGTGCCATCACGCCTGGCTCTTTCTTTTTCTTCCTTCCCTTCCTTCTTTCCTTCCTTCCTCTCTCTCTCTCTCTCTTCCCTCCCCCCACAAATAAATAATAAACTTTATCAGGGCTGGAAAGATGGCTTAATGATTAAGGTGCTTGCCTGCAAAGACAAAGGACTCAGGTTTGATTCCCCAGGACCCATGTAAGCTAGATGCACAAGGGGGCGCGTGTGTCTGGAGTTCATTTACAGTGGCTGGAGGCCCTGCTGTGCCCATTCTCTCATGCTTTCTTTCTCTCCTTGCCTATTTCTCTCTCTAATAAATAAATGAAAATAAAATAAAAATTTCAAAAAGGCGTTATCAGGCCAGGCCTAGTGGTGCATGCCTTTAGTCCCAGCACTTGGGAGGCAGAGGTAGGAGGATTGCCCTGAGTTCAATGTGACCCTGAGACTACATAGTGAATTTTAGGTCAGCCTAGACTACATCAAGACCGTATCTCAAAAAGAAAGGATGGAAGGAAGGAAGGGAAGTAGGGAGGGAGGGAGGGAGAGAGGGAGGAAGGAAGGAAGGAGAGAGAAAGAAAATGGGCATTATCAGCTCATACTGCTAGAGTCTAGTGGGAGGTAAAGTTTCAATCATAGCGAGAACAAGGTGCTCCATGGTTTCAGGGAAGGAGCTGAATACTCACTCTCTCCACTCTGCTGCCCCTGTCTTTGTCCCTTCCCTAGTGGTGACATCTCCCGTGCTTAGGACAGTGCCTGGCACAAAGTCCAGCCAGCTGTAGCAGCTCCAGTCTTACTTCCCATCAGCTTTGAAAACCCAGTGGAACGCCTGTCTCCTTCCCAACCATCCAGCAGAAGCCCAGCCTGAACTCCCAGGCACCCAGTCTGGGTGGCTCACTACTCCTGAGGAAGCCTTAGCGCTGGAGGAACCCCCATTCCTCGCCGGGGTGGGGGGGCAGGCTAAGTCTACAGAACCATTCTCCAGACCCTCAAGGCTCTGAGGGAAGGAAGGAGAGACCTGGGAACAGGGTGGGACCAAACTACAGTAGGAGGGACACAGCCGCCCGCAGGGCAGTCCATGTGCTGGACCTGGGCCATCTCTTCCTGCCACTGCCTGGAGCCTGGTTATCAGGAGCCTGGGCGGGACCCAAGGGCACTCAAGGCCCAGCCAACTGCACTTCTTGCAGTGGAGTAGTAGGATCGATCCTTCTGGAAGGGAGGCCTGAGAGGCCTGGCCCACAGGGAGACGAAGGAACTGAACAGACTGCGGTCCAAGCACAGAACAGGATGCCTTCCACCCACCCCAGCTCCATGGCTGGGTTTTATAGGAGGTGCTGCGTACAGGGGCTGTGGCCCCAGAGAGGGCTGAGAAGCAGGTTCCAGGGGTTCCTGGGGAAAGAAGGGAAGGAAAGGGGCCAGCCCCAGACCCGGGGCTACAGCTTCCCTTCTTTGCACTCAGAATGGCCGTTTCAGTTCCACTTGGTCCTTGCTGAGCAGAAGGCAAGAAGGAGAAGTGGAAAAGGAGAAGAGAAAGCAGATTCTTGCCCTCCCTGTGCTCTCCTGTTGGGTTTGCCCTCTCCTACAGCTAGGCTGATATCACAGGCATGACCAGAACTCTCCAGGTGGGGGGACTCTATCGCTGGCATACTGTCCTCTGGGTGCCAGCGGGGGTGTTGACACCAGGACCCCCGTCTCTGGCTGGTCTGAGGTGAGCTCTAGGAGTACCCAAGCCCCATATCATCCAGGGTCAAGTGATGTCCTGAACAGAGGCCATCATGACTGTGTAAGAATAAGACCTAGAAAGGCAGGGAGCAAAACTAATTTGACTTAGCCAGATTCAGAGTCTCCCACCCCCCCCCGGGTCACACAGCAAGCTGGTGATGAATCCCAGCTTGTCCGACTCTTCAAGGAAAGGAAGCTGAGCATTGATCCCCTGTCATCCTGTACCCTTGCTGTGAAGCTAGGCCAGAGGCCTAGCAAGGGGGTTTCCCCCGGCTTGGCTTCCGAGCAATCAGGCCAAGGTTGGGAATCTTTTGCCCCGCTCAGTGACAGCCGGCTGCTTTCTGCTGCCACCGGTAGTGGTGACTAAGGCTTCCAGCTAATGCCTGTGTTGGTCAGGCTCCCTCATCCCTCCAGATGTGAAGGGCTTTGGAGGAGGGCTGGGGAGTCACGTAAGGGGCATCTACAGGATCTAAGTAGCCCAGAGAGCTTCGACCCAGTTGCTTATGCTAAAGGACCCCTGGGCTGAGGAAAGGAAGCTGACAGATTATCCCTCTGTGTGGCAGGGGGTGTGGGGGGGAGCTGCAGTACTTTTTTGTGAAGGCGTGCCTGGAGTGGAGGTGGACAGTGGTTGCCTGGTGTTGGGGTGACACTCGGGGTGGAGGGGTGTCACTCCATGGCTGCTTGTGAGCCACAGCAGAAAGGATGAGGGTCTGTTAGCAGGGTTGAGCCTGTCTAGGATGGGAAGCCGGAAGAAAGCTAAGGAGCAGGGAAAGCTAGGAGCACAAGGCCTGGGGTTTTCTCGGTACCAGCTTGAGGGGAGGCTCCTGCTGTGTCTTGTCCTCCTGCACTTTGCTGAAGGCTGGCTGTGCTGGACTGTCCACTAGCACCTCCTCAAGGCCATAGGCCATCACTGCACTGTGGTCTTTGAGACAAATGTCTGGACCCAAACTGTGCACGCCTTCATAGTTGCTCACATCCTGGGATGGACAGTGATGGCCACCTGGAGGTCATCTGGGGACTAGCTGCAGCCCCCCCTCAAAACCCAGTATCTTGGCACAGACCCAAATAAACACTAGGTGTCCAATTTGTACACGGCTGGCCAAGTGTTTGCCTGCAATTCAAACCTGAACTTTCTCAGTTTGGTCTTGGCTCCCTCTCAGTCCCCCTGTTCTTTTATTTATTTATTTATTTATTTATTTATTTATGAGAGGGGGCGCAGAGAGAGAAGTCGAGAGAGGGAGAATGAATGCACCAGAGCATCCAGCCACGGCAAACGAACCCCAGACGCATGCGCCACCTAGTGCATCTGGCTCACTTGGGTCCTAGGGAATCAAACCCAGGTCCTTTGTCTTTGCAGGCAAATGCCTTAACCACTAAGCCATCTCTCCAGCCCTATTTATTTAAGAGAGAGAGAAAGCCAAGGTGGTGACTACTGATGGAGGAATGTGGGAGGAGCTGATGACACACAGTAGGTGCTCAATAAATGTCTGTGGAGAAAAGGAAATGCAGGAAGGAGAGAGGGAGAGGGTGGCTAGGATGTGAATATCTAAGAGGACTGCTACCTTGAGGGACAGGGAGATGGGTGCGTTGGTGAACGACCTGTCAGTGACTGGAGGAAGGAAGATGTGTGCAAGCAGTAAAGGACTATGAAAATGAACGGCCTCTGTGTGGCTCTGGTATTGCAGTTAAGGGAGGACCAAGAGCTCCAATCACCTACCTGCCCTGGTTTTTTTTTTGTTTGTTTGTTTTTTGAGGCAAGTCCAACAGACTGGCCTTTTTTTTTCTTATGCAAGAGAGTGTGAGAGAATTGGCATGCTAGAGCCTCCAGACACTGTAATCGAACTCCAGATGTGTGTGCCACCTTGTGTGCATGTGCGACCTTGCACGCTTGCATCACCTTGTGCATCTGACTTATGTGGGACCTGGAGAGTTGAACATGGGTCCTTAGGTTTTGCAGGCAAGCTCCTTAACTGCTAAGCCATCTCTCTAGCCCTGGGTTTTTGGGGGGTTTTTTGGTTTGTTTGTTTCTTTGGTTGGTTTGGTTTCTTTGTTTGTTTGTTTTTTTTAATATTTTTATGTAGTTATTTATTTGACAGAGAGAAAGAGGGAAAGAGATAGAGAGAATGGGCACGCCAGGGCCTCCAGCCACTGCAAACAAACTCCAGATGCTTGTGCCCCTTTGTGCAGCTGGCTAACGTGGGTCCTGGGGAACTGAACCTGCGTCCTTTGGCTTTGCGGCAAACGCCTTAATTGCTAAGCCATCCCTCCAGCCCATTGTTTTGTTTTTTGAGGTAGGGTCTTACTCTAACCCAGGCTGACCTGGAACTCACTATGTAGTCTCAGGTTGGCCTCAAACTCACAGTGATCCTCCTACCTCTGTCTCCTGAGTGCTGGGATTAAAGGCGTGCGCCACCATGTCTGCTTAGCTGCCCTTTTGGCAGATGAGAAAACTGACAGGGCTGGGCAGAAAACCACCTGCTGGGTCTGTGGTGCTGCCCTCTGACTAGCAGCCTCTGGTCCTCCCCCACCTCTCCTATCCCCTTGTCCATCTCTTCCCACCACTGAAGACGGGGTTCTGGGAAAGATGCCTTTTCTCCACCTCCTTGTTCCTCTAAGCTGTTTCCTCCAGGCCAGGCCAAGGTGTGGGGTGGGGGTGGGGTGACAGGGAGGCGGTGGCCCACACAGGGGCTATTTCAGTCAGAGCCAGCCCTGCCAGGAAGCAGAGGAAACTGTCTACAGTCTCAGTGGCAGCCGGAGGTGGAGCAGCCTGGCGGAGGGCAGGAGAGTGGACAGCCACATGTCTGGCTTACCTCAACACACTTGGTACCACAGACCTGGCACGGGAATAGGATGCTGCGTGTGAGTGTCATTGTGCTGTGCAGTCATGGGCCAGTATGGAGTGGGGTAAATGGCACAGGGAGCTAAGTGGACACAGGGAGCCATGTGGCTTTTGTAGGTTGGGTGTGGTGTGGACCAAGAAGAGGTCTTCCCAGCTGGGGACTCAAAGAAGGCAAAAGCATGATGGGTTTAGGAGCTTAAGGGACACTCAGGACTCTGACAGACAGGGGCTGGATGACAGTGCATGAAGAGACCAGCAAAGATGGGGAGGTGGGAGATGAGACTAGTGGCTGTGTGGCTATCTCTGTCTTGGGAACAGTTAGAAAGGCAGGAATAAGAGGAGTGTTCACACCCAGTGTGGTAGCACACACCTTTAATCCCAGCACTCGGGAGGCAGAGGCCATGAGTTCGAGGCCACCCTGAGACTACATAGAGAATTCCAGGTCAGCTAGAGAGAGACCCTATTTTGAAACTCCCCTCACAAGAAAAAAGAGGAGTGTGGAGAGGACCTGGGGTCCTTCAGAAAGAGCAAGAGGGCTCTGCAGGGGCCCTGAACACCAACCAGTAGGGGGCCTGTGTTTCCTCAAGGGCAGAGGGACTTCTTGGAAGGTCATCACTCAGACAGCATAGTTGATGTCCAAAGAGAAGATGGAGTCTGAGCTGGTCTAAGACTTAGAACCCAAGAATGTGCAGCAGATGTGATAGCCAATGTCGGCTGTTACCCAGAGGTGGGCCCAAGCCAGCCTCCCCCGCCAGTGCCGGCTGGAGCGGGAGCATAATCAGTCCTCCTCAGACCACAGAAAGCATATGAAGAGCCAGTGACAGTCTGGCTTGCCTTTAGTTGCCCAGCCCTGAGGGTCTGCTTAAGGACCCCCCACCCCTGCCCCATAGGCCCTGCCATCTTCAAAGAAGGAAAGGAAAGGTCTGGGGTGGACAAGTCTCACCAGAAAGCCAGAGACTGGAAACCACTGCAAACTCCAGCCCCTGACTCTCTTTGGGGCAGGATCAGAGGACCATGCCCTCCCAGAGAAAGTTAGGGACACAGAACACTTTCGAAGACCCTGCCTGCCTCACCTTGTCCTCACCTGGGTGTCTTTCCTTGCTGTTGGAAGGAAACTCCCCCTAGGGACCAGGACCATCATTCTCCTGGGAAAAGTCCTTTCTACTCTGAGGCTCCCTTTGCTCTCCTCCTCAGACGAGCACACTGGAGCTGGGCATGCAGCTATGTCTCTACCCTTCGTGTGCATCTGTGTGCTGTACTAGGTCCCTGTGTATCTAGTAGGTAATGAGTGAATGTCTGGCAGTTGGAAACAAGAGAATGGATGTATTAAAGAAAGATTGATTAGACCACCGGGCATTGTGGCACACACCTTTAATGCCAGCATTCAAGAGGCAGAGGTAGGAAGTTCACTGTGAGATTGAGGCCAGCCTGGGACTACAGAGTGAGTTCCAGGTCAGCCTGGGCTAGAGTGAAACCCTGCCTTGAAAAAAAAAATAATAATGATTCCAATGGAGACTGGGAATGTAACTCCGCTGGCAGAGCACTACCCTTGTCTATACAAAGCCCTGGGTTCAATCCCCAGCACTGTATAAACTGGGCCTGATGGCAGACATCTGTAATCCCAGCATGTAGAAGGAAGAACAAGAGTTGAAAGTAACCCTTGGCTATATAGGGAATTTGAGGCCAATCTGGGCTACATAAGCCCCTGTTTCAAAAAAAATTAAGTTAAAAAAAATCCAGTTGTGGTGGCTCACACCTTTAATCTCAGCCTGGTGGAGGTAGAGAGAGGAGGATCATTGTGAGTTCAAGCCTGGGACTATAGAGTGAGACTCCACATCAAAAAAGAAAAGAAAAGAAAGAAAACCATGTCTCTGTGTATATGGCTTTATGTGGGTACTGGGGAATTAAACTCAAGCTGGCAGGCTTTGCCAGGGAGTGCCTTTAACCACTTAGCCACCCCCCAGCCCCAGGGCTTCATTGTTTGTTTGTTTTGAGTTATAAAATGAGTTGTAAAATATAAAGTGTGTGTGTGTGTGTGTGTGTGTGTGTGTGTGTGTGTGTGTGTGTGTAGGAGAGAGGATGGAACCTGTAAATTCTCTCTAGACATCAGTAATGCAGAGCCACCATTAAGCAGGAGTATTTAGACACCCATCAGGGACCCCACCCACGCACTTGTGCTGGTGGATCCTCCAAAGCCAGCCCGAACCAGTGGGAGCTGGACAATATGTAGGTGGTAATGGCATGATATTTACTGATCACCTACCGGATGTCAGGAGCGTGCCCATTCCACTGCTGAGGGCACACGTCCTGAAAAGGCAAATGACACAATCAAGATCACACATGGCATGGCAGTACTGTCACCATTAGAACCCAGACCTGCCTATGTCTACATCCCATGTCTGTGAGAGGTTGCGCTCTATTTTGGCTTTGTTAGGCTCTCTGTTGCCTCTCCCTGCCCCTCGGAAAATGGTGTTGGGTTTCCATTTCTGAAAAGCTGTGGGATTTCCCAGCACTGATTTGCCTTTGTGAAATCGGTTTTCATTCTGGCCACCAGAGGGCGCCGAGGCACCCAAGCAGCTCTTTAGGTTAATTGGAAAGAGGTCTGAGGGTTCCCTTAAGTCATCTTTCCTCTGTTTTACAGGTAACAAGACTGTGACCAAGAGAAAAATGATGACTTTAGAAAGACGAACTCAGACTAAGGATGTCGGAGCTTCCCTCAGCGAACTCAGGGTGTGTGCACTGTCCCCTGGCCTGCCTCTGAGACACAGAGGCACACCAAACCTGGTACTTTCTCTCAGTCTTCTGTCAGCCTGACCCAGGCAGAAGGACCACAATCCCCACATCTCAGGGAGCCCAGGGAAAGCCCTAGATAGTATGATTTAGTGCTTCTACCCTCACGGCATTCCCTGAGAGGTGAGTACAGTATTCTCTCAGATGGGAGAAACCGAGAATCAGAAGGAAAATTCTATTTATCTAGTCTATCTAGGCCTCCACTAACAGAGGAACCATTTTCCCAGGGTTGTGAAGGATAGATGACAGGTTACTAGAAAGGCTACAGGAAATTAATACTAGAGAATGAAAGTGAATTCAGGAGTGAGGTTACAGCTCAGTGGTAGAAGGCTTACCTATCATACAATCTCAAATATTACAAAAACAAAAATTCATAAAATGTGTCTGCATTATAGCAGGGTGTGATGATGCATGCCTGTAATCCCTACACTCTGGAGGTAAAAACAGGAAGATTGCCACAAATCCAGCAAACCTTCCCCCCACACACACACACAAAAAAATAAGGGAGTGAATAATTCCAGCACTTGGGAGGCTGAAGTAGGAGGATCACTGTGAGTTCGAGGACAGCCTGAGACTATGTAGTAAATTCCAGGTCAGCCTGGGCTAGAGTGAGAGCCTACCTAGAAAAAAAGAAAGAGAATTTGATCTCTTGAAAACTTGAGCTTTATTGGGTTATAAGTTTCCTTGAAGCGAGGGTTGTATGAGTCTCAACAGGACAAGTATAAAAGATGACAAAAAGCGGGGTGTGGTGGCACTCGGGAGGCAGAGTTGGGGAGGATCGCCATGAGTTCGAGGCCACCCTGAGACTACGAAGTGACTTCCAGGCCAGCCTGGGCTAGAGTGAGATCCTACCTTGAAAAAACAAAATAATAGCAACAACAATAATAATAATAATGACAAAGATGGGGCCCTACTTGTCCACATAGGGTGATCAAGGCTCAGAGAAAGACAGGGTCAACTGGGTGGCCAGTAAGTATGTCACTGACAAGGTGTATATTGCTTCCCCAGGTTCTCCAAGTATAATACAGACAATTGGGCAGCTATGGAGCAGGCCAATGGCACCATCCAGGTCTTGGCCTTGCCACCCACCACCTGCGTGTACCGGGAGGACTTCAAGCGGTTGCTGCTGCCCCCGGTGTACTCTGTAGTGCTGGTGGCTGGCCTGCCTTTGAACGTCTGTGTCATTGCCCAGATCTGTGCCTCCCGCCGTGCCCTCACCCGCTCAGCCGTGTATACCCTGAACCTGGCACTGGCTGACCTGCTGTATGCCTGTTCATTGCCGCTGCTCATCTACAACTATGCCCAAGGAGACCACTGGCCCTTCGGCGACCTCACCTGCCGCCTGATACGCTTCCTGTTCTACGCCAACCTTCACGGTAGCATCCTGTTCCTCACCTGCATCAGCTTCCAGCGCTACCTGGGCATCTGCCATCCCCTGGCTCCTTGGCACAAGCGTGGGGGTCGTCGGGCTGCCTGGCTGGTGTGTGGAGCCATGTGGCTGGCTGTGACAGCCCAGTGCCTGCCCACAGCCATCTTTGCTGCCACAGGCATCCAGCGGAATCGCACCGTCTGCTATGACCTGAGCCCACCCATCCTGGCCACCCGCTACCTGCCCTATGGTATGGCCCTCACGGTCATTGGCTTCCTGCTGCCCTTCACAGCCTTGCTGGCTTGTTACTGTCGCCTGGCTCACCGCCTGTGCCGTCAGGATGGCCCAGCAGGGCCCGTGGCCCAAGAGCGGCGTAGCAAGGCAGCCCGCATGGCGGTGGTGGTGGCAGCTGTCTTTGCCATTAGCTTCCTGCCTTTCCACATCACCAAGACAGCCTACCTGGCTGTGCGCTCAACGCCAGGCGTCTCCTGCCCTGTGCTGGAGGCCTTTGCTGCTGCCTATAAAGGCACAAGGCCATTTGCCAGTGCCAACAGCGTGCTGGACCCCATCCTCTTCTACTTCACCCAGAAGAAGTTCCGACAGCAGCCACATGAGCTCCTCCAGAAACTCACAGCCAAGTGGCAGCGCCGGGGACGCTGAGGCTACCACACAGGATACATGCATCTGTGCTTGTCGTTGTGGCCAGGGGGCCTGAAGCACCCCAAACTAAACCACCATTCTTCTGGCATGGAACAAGGCCCACCACCAACTACTACTTATTGAGCCAGCCTGGGCCTGGCTCTCCAGGAGATCCCAGTCTATATGGCTATAGTTAGGGCAGTCACGTCATCAGGAGTCGTGGTACGCTCCTATCATCCCAGCACTCTGGACACGGAGGCAAGAGGATGGCAAGTTCCAGGCCAGCTTGCCATGTGTGATGAAATTCATCTCAAAAACACAGCAATGGGGGACGTAGTTGCATAGCCCTGGCTTAGACTGTGAGAGGCCTCTGGCTCCGTCCTCAGCACTGCAAAAACAGACAAATAAGGTCATTGGCCAGGCCCTTCTCATTGCTCACAAGGTGGAGGGGACAGCTGAAGCATTATCTGGACTTAAAGGCAGGGCTACCCCCTTCTGTGGCTGGTAGATCAAGGCCCTAGGAGCAGCTTGGGTCCACAATCATTGGGTCAGTTTGGATGTTTGCAGAGAGAGAAATAAATGTGTTTTTTGTTTTGTTTTGTTTTGTTTTGTTTTGGTTTGGTTTGGTTTTTCGAGGTAGGGTTTTGCTGTAGCCCAGGCTGACCTGGAATTTACCATTTATTTTCGGGGTAGCCTCAAACTCATGATGATCCTCCTACCTCTGCCTCCCAAGTGCTGGGATTAAAGGTGTGCACCATCACACCTGGCTTGTAAACACATTTTTTTTTTTTTAAGCCACAAGCTTTCCAAGTCTTAGTTACCAACAGCCAAAATGAATCTCATCAGTCAGATTCCATCCTGCACCTGGTGGAGGCCAGGTAGTAACCTGTACTGGGGCTTACCCTGGTGGTAAGTAAGAATCAGCAGTTGGAGACACCCAGGAGGTCTCTTAGTGATGGTGCCTAACCTGGAGAGGGTTACCCCAATGTGACTAGAGGTTGAGGGTGCAGATGGGCTTGGGGTGGGGCAGAGTGGCAGGGTACAGTCCTGGGAAGTCCAACAGTCATGATCTGGGGAGAAGGAGGAGCCAGAGAGTTGGAAGGTTGGAATAGCCTGAGGGGTAGCTGAAGATGGTTGCACGATGTGAGGGGCAGGTGGAGAAGTGGAGTTGGTGGGTGAAGGGAGGAGAGGAAGGTTCTGAAGGCCAAGTGCAGGGAAGACAGATCCAGGAGAAAGATGTTGATGTGTTGGCACTTGAAGACAGGGAGCCAGGAGAGCGGGTCGAGCACTAGGGAGACAGATGACCAGGTCTTGGAGAGATTTTCTGCTCCAGGCAGGAAAATCCCAGGGGCATTGGGTCTGTCCCAACAGTAGTTGTAGCTGGCTCCTTCCACACTCATTCATTTGTTCAGCAGATAATCTGTGCACCTTTTAGATGGCTCAGACCCACAGCCCACCCAGGAAAGAACTTGGGGGTTCAGGGGTACAAACAAGGAAACACTTCATCCAGGAAGCAACATTCATGAATCACCCACTATATGCCAGGCATCCTGCTGGGCAGTGGGTCCCCACTTTCATGGGCCTCACAGGCTGATGGAGGAGAAAGGTAATCAAAAAACAAGTACCTACAACTGGGCCATGATAGCTGAGGTGGGCGGACCGATCAAGACCAAGAAGATCAGGGAAAGTCCGCTAGGGTTATAGGTTTATGGAATGTCTGGTTGCTCAAAGACGCTGGGTGCCAGGGTGGGAATGGGAACTTGACTTGGTCAGAGAAGGTCCCTTAGTTGAAGCTTCACAATCTCAGAAGACACGTGCTCAGGGCCAAGGGCTGCAGCATAGTCTGGGACTTTTTTGAGGAGAGGGGGACTTAAAAAAATTTTTTTGAGGTAGAGTCTCACTCTAGCCCAGGCTGACCTGGAATTAGTCTCAGGTTGGCCTCGAACTCGTGATGATCCTCCTACCTCTGCCTCCTTCATGCTGGGATTAAAGGCGTGCGCCACCACACCCAGCTAAAATTTTTAAAAATTTATTTGGGAGGAGACAGGGCAAGGGAGAGAAAGAATGAATGAATGTACCAGGGCCTCTTGCAGCAGCAAACTCCAGACACATGCACTACTTTGTGTATCTGGCTTTATATGGATCTTGGGAAATCGAACCCCAGCAGGCAGGCAGGCTTTACAAGCACGTGACTTTAACTGATGAACAAGTATCCTTTTTATAAAATTAAAAACAATTAAAGTGAGGTACTGTGGTGCATGCCTATAATCCCAGCATTTAGGAGGGCAGCCTGGGCTACATTTAAAAAAATTGTACTATGAGGCTAGGAGTGGTGGCACACGCCTTTAATCCCAGCACTTGGGAGGCAAAGGTAAGAGGATCACTGTGAGTTTGAGGCCACCCTGAGACTACATGGTGAATTCCAGGTCAGCATGGTCTAAAGCCAGACCCTACCTTGAAAAAACAAAATAGGCTGGAGAAATGGCTTAGTGATTAAGTGCTTGCCTGTGAAGCCTAAGGACCCTGGTTCGAGGCTTGATTCTCTAAGACCTACATAAGCCAGATGCACAAGGAGGCACATGCATCTGGAGTTCGTTTGCATTGGCTAGAGGCCCTGGCACGCCCATTCTCTATCTCTCTCTACCTGCCTATTTCTATATCTCTCTCTCAAATAAATAAATAAATAATAAAATATTTTTTAAAAAGAAAAACCAAAATAAATAAATAAATAAATAAATAAAATTTAAAATATGATACCCTGTTTCAAAAAATTAAAATAATTGAACTGGACCCGGTGGCTCAGGCCTATAATCCCAGCTATTGGAGGTGGTGGAGGCAGGAAGATCATGCCTGTGCTACAGAATGAGTTCAAGGTCAGCTTGAGTAACTTAAACTCTGTTCCCTCACCACCCCCCCCAAAAAACAAAGAAACCAACAGAAACAACCTACAATGAAAATGTTTCAGGGAATATGTAGATAAGGTTGGATGTGGTGGCACAGCCTTAATATTACACTTAACACTTGGGAAATGGAGAAAAATCAGGAATTCAAAGCCCAGTGATTACACAGAGTTTAAGGCCAGCCTGGGCTACATGAGAACCTGCCTCAAAAAAATTTTTTAATGATTTTTTTGAGGTAGGATTTCACTTTAGCCCAGGCTGACCTGGACCACACTCTGTAGTTGCAGGCTGGCCTTAAACTCACAGCAATCCTCCTACCTCTGCCTCCTTGCTGAGATTAAAGGTGTGCATCACCATGTCTGGTCTTTTTTAAGGTTTTATTTATTTTTTAATTTTTAATTTTTAATTTTTATTTATTTATTTGAGAGAGAGAGAAAGTGGCAAAGAGAGGGAGAGGGAGAGAGAATGGGCGTGCCAGGGCATCCAGCCACGGCAAACAAACTCCAGATACATGTGCCACCTTGTGCACCTGGCTTATGTGGGTCCTGGGGAATCAAACCTGGGCCCTTTGGCTTTGCAGGCAAGTGCCTTAACCACAAAGCCATCTTTCCAGCCCAAGATATTAAAATATACATATTTTGGGGTTTTTTTTTTTTTGAGGTAAGGTTTCTCTCTACCCCAAGTTGACTTGAATTCACTCTGTAGTCTCAAGTTGGTCTTGAACTACAGTGATCCTCATACCTTTGCCTCCTGAGTGCTGCAATTAAAAGTGTGCATCACCAGCAAGAGAATGCTGAATAGTACAGATGTAAGGTGAAGCTTTTGCTGGTTGCTGATAGTGATGCAGGATTTTGAGGTTCAGGAGGAATTTATGAACACCAAGCTTTGGGTTCTGTCCTACCTTTTATAAAGAATTAATAAAGAAGCCGGGTGTGGTGGTGTATGCCTTTAATCCCAGCACATGGGAGACAGAGGTAGAAGAATTGCTGTGAGTTCAAGGCCACTCTGAGACTACATAGTGAATTCCAGGTCAGCCTGGGTTAGAGTGAGATCTTACTTCAAAAAGTAAAAAAATAAAATAAATTAAAAACAAAGAATTAATAAAGGGCTGGAGAGGTAGCTTAGCAGCCAAGGTGCTAGCCAGCAAAACCAAAGGACTCGGGTTCAATTCCCCAGTATCTATGTAAAGCCAGATGCACAAAGTGGAGCATGCATCTGTAGTTCATGTGCAGTAACTAGAGGCCTCTCTCACTTTCTCTCCAATAAATAAATAAAATATTTATAAAAAAGAATTAATAAAGAGCCAGATGTGGTGGCACATAAAAATTAATAAAGATAAGATGGGCATGGTGGTGCACACCTTTAATCCCAGCATTCAGGAGGCAGAGGTTGGAGGATCACTGTGAGTTCGAGGCCACCCTGATACTACATAGTGAATTCCAGGTCAGCCTGGGCTAGAGTGAGACCCTACCTTGAAAAAAAAAATTAATAAAGATGGACTCAAGAAAGATAAATTATGAATTAATACATTTATTTATTTAAAAAATATTTAAAAGATATTTTATTTATTTGAGAGAGAGAGAGAGAGAGGGAAAGTCAGTGAGAAAGAGCAAATAGGCATGCCACTGCAAACGAACTCCAGGTGCATGTGCCACCATGTGCATCTGGCTTATGTGGGACCTGGAGAATCAACCTAGGCTTTGCAGGCATGTGCCTTAACCACTAAGCCATCTCTCCAGCCCCGAATTAATACATTTTTTTTTGTTTGTTTTGTTTTTGTGAGGTAGGGTCTCACTCTGGTCCAGGCTGACCTGGAATTCACTATGTAGTCTCAGGGTGGCCTCGAACTCTCGGCGATCCTCCTACCTCTGCCTCCCGAGTGCTGGGATTAAAGGCGTGCACCACCACGCCCGGCTTAATACATTTATTTAAGGGGACAATAAAAACTGTGGGGTTTAAGGGAGACTGGAATCTAGAAAGGGAGGCTAAACATATGGGGAGTAGAAAACACGCTGTTATGTGGAAACACTGTATAGTTTATAAGGTTCATTTAAGAGAAATTGAGGGGCTGGAGAGATGGCTTAGCAGTTAAGGCGTTTGCCCGTGAAGCCTCAGGACCCACGTTTGGTTCCCCAGTACCCATGTAAAGCCAGGTGCAACAGGTGGCACATGCATCTGGAGTTCATTTGCAGTGGCTAGAGGCCTGGTGGACCCATTCTCTCTCTGTCTCTTTCTTTCTCAAATAAATAAATAAATTTTTAAAAAGTTATAAAAAAGAGAGAGAGAAATTGAGGTCTTCAAAAAAAGACTGGAATAGGACTGCAAGCACATGCAAAGTAGACTCTAGGAGCTTGTGCAGGGAGACATAGGAAAAACCCCCATAGCATCCACCCTGAGTTCCCCACGGAAGAACTTTAAGAGGGCACATGGGGGCTGGAGAGATGGCTTAGCGGTTAAGGCACCTGCCTGCTAAGCCTAAGAAAGCCGGATAGATTCTCCAGGTCCCACATTTAGCCAGATGCTAAGCGACGCAAGGGCGCAATGCCGCACTTGTTCAGGAGGGGGCACGTGTCACGTCTGGAGTTCGTTCACAACGGCTGAGAGGCTGCTGGTGCACCCATTCTCTCTCTCTCTCTCTCTCTCTGACTCTCACCAAAAAAAAAGGGGCGGGCAAATGGTGGTGACTTAAGGAAGAGTAGCAGAGAGAAAGTATAATAGAGTAACACTCATGGGGCCCCGGAGTTTAGAGTAATTACACAGGTAACAGGCCTAGAGTTAGAGAGAGCACCCACGTGGTAGATCTTAGAGTGTAGGGAGAATACTCACGTAGTAGATACAGAGACCAGAGGAAAATCATACATGTAATTAAAAGGAGAAGTTACTCTAAATATAAACTATAAAGAAGAAGCAAGTAGAAAAAAACAAAAGGGAAGCCACTCACGTGTATCCAAGAAGAGATGAGAATGAATCCAGACACACACACACACACACACACACACACACACACACACACACACACACACACACACACACACCCTGAGAGAGGAAGGGGCTGGAAGGCAGAAACCTTTATCGCATCAGATCCAGGTACATAAGGGGAAGACATGATTGGCTAGTCAATTTGGAGGATAGACCCAAGCCCACCCAGGTAGCCCAGTAGACTGTGGGCAGCAGGGGGCGCTGTGGATCAGTCTTGATCAGACACAGTTCCGTTTCTGCCAACAGTTCCATTCTTGTGCCAGGGTGAGGTGGTGTGTGGGGTGGCATCTTCTGGTTTTCTTTGAGCCTCAATCCCTGACTGAAACCGCCTTAAAAAGGGGGGGGGGCTAGCTTACTGCTAGCCTTCAATAGGACAGAAGGAACAGAATGAGCTGAAAGTTATTGTAAAACTCCTAGTTTTATTTATTTTTTGGTATGAGGCAGTGAAGTAACTGATGAGAATGTGTCATGAACCAAAACTGGTCACTATCCAATGCTGTGTGTCTGCTAGATCTAATGGTGGAGAGGTTCAGTTTGGCTTTGAAATAGAACAAGGAGCCCATCTCCCCCTAAAACAACTCCTTCCTGGATCTCACGGCTCCCTCCTCTCAAGTACCAGAGCCCAACCTGGTCATGACTCTGACCATCCAAACCTTCCACCTTGATTCCCTCAAGGGCTTCTATAATCCCTGACCTCACTGGACCACTGGCTGCCTGGGTAGATGGATCTCTGTTGTCATTCCCTCTTCAAAGATGGGGGTCTTGAGGCCCACAGGAAGGGGGGCCCGCTGGCTTCTGATACAGCAGATCCTCCTTCTACAAGGTGCCCTGTGTTTCATGCTTCCGCCCCTCCCAGAGGAGTCTTCCTGGGAGCTACAAACAGCCAGCAACTCCGCTCATGGAAAGTCACCATGTCATCCACCCACCATCCACCATCCTAGAGGCTGGAAAAGCTCCTGCCACAATGCCCAGCTTAGATCCTTAAACACCCTACCTCCCCTGCTGGGCCAGAGGCCCAGCTAACTCATTTCAACCAACCACAGGTATTAGGGCTGTAGGGACTTGTGACCTGCATTTCCTCTTCAATTTGCCCGTTTGTGATAGAAGCAAAAACCTCCATCTCAGAAAAAGAAGGCACAGCAGAATCTAAATAAATGAATAAATGAATAAATAAATAAAAACATTGGTGAGGATTGGGGCTGAGGCATGCGCCCAACCCTAGGTTTGATTTCTTAGACCACAAAGAAAAGAACACAATTTACACAACAGGAATACTCATCATGGAGTAAAACATAATTCCTGGGATGAGATCCCCCCCCACACACACACAGTTTGCCTACCTAATTTGTTTCGATTTTTTTTTTTCTGAAGTAGGATTTCACTCTAGCCCAAGCTTACCTGGAACTCATCTGTAGTTCCAGACTGGCCTCAAACTCACAGAGATCCTTCTACCTCTACCTCCCGAGTGCTGGGATCAGCTCTCGCTTTGGTTTTTGAAGCGCTTAAAAAGCGGAATTTGACGCCCGGCCTGGTGGCACACGCCTTTAATCCCAGCACTCAGGAGGCAGAGATAGGAGGATCGCCATGAGTTGTAGGCCACCTTGAGACTACATAGTGAATTCCTGGTCAGCCTGGACTAGAGCGAGACTCTACCTTGAAGAACCAAAATAAATTAATATAAAAGGGCAGCTCCTGCTATGATTCAAATTCAGATTTTTTTTTTTTTTTTGGTTTTTCAAGGTAAGGTCTCATTCTAGCCCAGGCTGACCAAGAATTCACTATGTAGTCTCAGGGTGGCCTCGAACTCATGGCGATCCTCCTACCTTTGCCTCCCGAGTGCTGGGATTAAAGGCCTGCGGCACCATGCCCCGCTAGGAGCTGCCCTTTCACCCTGACTTTGACACTGGCCATGGGTTACTTCTCCAATAACAACCATCTCCAAGGGTGGCTCCAGGATTCAAGGAAATTTGTGAAATATTACCCACCCCTCCTAAATTTTTCACTTATTCAGATGCAGAATTCTGCATTTAAACCACCTAGGAAGACACGGACCTAACAGATGCAGATGAAGGTGTTAAGGGGGGTGACGCCCCAGCACCCGGAACAATTTCAGACTTGCCAGACTGGGGCAGAGGCGGGAGGGAAACTCTGGGGTAGCTCATTGTGAAGCCGGAGCAACGATCTACACCTTCCAGGCCAGGAAGGGTGGAGCAGCCCAGGTAAGGCGCGTAGAATTGGCAGTGGAACGGCGAGGGCGAGGGCGTTCCCGTGCAAGCTCCTTTTATGTATGAGGCTGAAGAAAGGCTGAGTGTTGAGGGGACTGGAAAAGTCTTAAAGGGAATAGGAAGGGAGTAAAAGTAAATGAAGCCTTCCTAACTCGCCATGGTTGTTTGGGGGATGGGGTGGGGTGTAGATGGAGTTTTATGCAGACTGGGCTCCGAGGACTCCTAAGATCCGGCCTGCAGAGGGCGCAAGAGCCACGTACCCGGACGGCAGGAGGGAAGTGGGCAGGTCTCTGGGCGGAGCATCCAGGATCAGATGCCTCCTGGACGCTGGGTCAGGTGGGGGCGTGGCAGCTGAGAAAGTGGCCGGAGCATGGTCTCGAGGGGTGGGACTTCTAGAGTGGGAGACAGGGTGTTAGGGAAGATCGGAGCTGGACGGGCCGCCAGGAGGAGGAATGGGTGGGGTGCTTGGGAGGGTGCGGGATGGGACGTGGGCGTGATGGATACCCGCGGAGGGAGGATCTAGGGGAGTGGCCAGGGCCGAGGTAGGGAAGAGTCCAGCGTTCTAGTTGGCCTGCCCCGCCCACGACTCCTCCTCCTCCCCCCGCATTCGGTTCCTCCCTCCCCTCCCACAGCCCGAGGCCAGGAGAGAGTTTCTGCGTGTACCTGGGAGTCGGTGTGTACCGGAGCTCGTGTCTCTTCGATTGCCATGCTGGAGCCCCTCGGGTAGCCTCCGAGGTGGGTGCGCTGTAGCGGCTGTGTCCAGCGGAGTGGACCACGTTCAGAGTTTGCGTGGGTCTGAGTCCCCGCACGGGAGAGAGAGAGAGAGAGATCAAGCCCGTGGCTCTCCCGAGGGACTTCGGAGGGTCGTTTCTGTGTACCCAGAGGTTCGAGCATCTGGTTTCTCCTCCGGCTCCTCCCCCTGCTGTCCTCCCAGCCTGGCGCGCTCTGGGAGCCCACCCCCTCTTTTGGGCGCGAGAGGCCCCGCCCCCCGCCCCCTTTCCTCTGCCACAAAGTTTATTTGCAACAAAAGGGAGCGCGGAGCAGAGAGCCGAGGGGGGGGGGAGGGAAGGGGGAACCGGAGCGGGAGTTGGAGCCCCGGGAGGACGGCCAGGCGGGCGACGAGTGGAAGAACCGAGCCCCGGGATCCCTGTCCGGCCGGGCCGCGATGCCCCTGGCCGTTCTTGCCGAGGCTAGCGCTGGGCCTGGAGTCTCGGTTCAGGCGAGAGGGGCCGCCCGGGATGGAGCCAGTGCCTCCTGCAGCCGCGGAAACTTGATCGGTGACCGATAAAACCTCGGTTCAGGTCTCCGTACCCTCCTGCTGCTTCCCCGAGCACCGTGCGCTGCGGGATCCCCGGGCCTTCGGACCGCGGCTACTGCGCTCCTTTGGAACGGGGGCGCAGAAAAGGAGGGGGGGTTGGCCGCGGCTCCTCGAGGCCGGCCAGCCCCCCCGGAAAGTGTGTGCAGCCACCATGGCCGACGGGTCGCCTCGACCCCCACTCTATCGCAGCGTCTCGTTCAAACTATTGGAGCGTTGGAGCGGCGGGCCCGGGCCGAGAGAAGACGACACGGACAGCGTCGGCTTACGACGCCGAGCCTCGTGCCGGCTGGCCACGGCAGTCCCGGGCCAACCCTCCCGGCGCGTGTCCAAGCTGGCGTCGGGGCCCCCGGCCGCCCCCGCGCAGCCGCGCCCGCTCCGCAGCCTCTCGCCATCGGTGCGCCAGCTCTCCCGGCGCTTCGACGCGGCGGCGCTCCTGGACCACGACGACCACGACGACTCGGCTGGGGCCCGGGACGGGGGCATCTCCCCCGGTACCGCCGAAGAAGCGGCGGAAGGCGCCGCGCGTGGGGCCTGGCCCAGCGTCACCGAGATGCGCAAGCTCTTCGGCGGCCCCAGTTCCCGGAGACCCAGTGCAGACCCTGAGGTTCCCGGGACGCCTAGCCCCCCGGAGGGTGCGGCGTGGGAGCCCCCAGTTCGGGATCCCAGGCAGCCACCGACGCCACCTCCTCGGACGTGCTTCCCCTTGGCGGGTCTGCGTACTACGCGGCCGCTGTCCGTTCCCGGGATCGAAGGCAGGCGACGGCGGCAACTGCAGCAGCAGCAGCAGCAGCAGCAGCTGGAGCGGGCGCAGCGTCCGGCGGATGGTTTACATTCTTGGCATAGCTTCTCCCAACCGCAGGCCGGGACCCGGGCCTCCTGCTCCTCCTCCTCCTCCTCCATCGCCTCCTCCTATCCTGTCAGCCACAACCGGGCTGCTAGCTCCAGCGAGGAGGAAGAGGAGGGACCGCCGTTGCAGCCCAGAGCGCAGAGTCCGGCCTACTTTGTCCGCCACTCCTCGGGCAGCGAGGAGGACCTAGACGGTGAGGGCGACCATCGCTGGAGAGGGAGAGGGCCCAGGCCTGGAAGGTCTCTGTTGGATCAGGACCGCAGCCCCGACAGTGATGGGTTAAATTGGTCCAGCATGGACTCGGCAAGGGGGGTCAAAAGCCCTGAACATCCGACATTTCCAGGAGTCCCCATGGAGGAGGAACCCCAAGACTGGGGTACTGGCTCACAGCCTTGCGTGTCAGGTCCCCAGGAGGGCTTGCGGCCTATGTCAGACACAGTGGGAGGAACATTCCGTGTGGCCAAGGTGAGCTTTCCAGCGTACCTGGCCAGCCCAGCTGGTTCCCGAGGGAGTAGCCGCTACTCCAGCACTGAGGCTCTTAAGGACGATGATCTGTGGTCTAGCAGAGGTTCTGGGAGCTGGGGCATGTACCGGTCCCCAAGTTTTGGAGCTGGGGAAGGGCTCCTGCGACCGCAGGCTCGGAACCGGAATAAAGGACCTGTGGGCACCACTAGGGTTTTGAGAGATGGAGTGTCGGAACTGGACAAGAATAGACAGCGCAAGTCCTTATCGAATCCAGATATCGCCTCAGAGACCCTAACACTGCTCAGTTTCCTGCGCTCAGACCTTTCAGAGCTGAGGGTCAGAAAGCCCAGTGGGGGCCCGGGGAGCAGCTGCCTGGATGGCAGAGACTCACCGTTGGCAGGTAGCTCCGTGGAGCAACTTGAGCCCGTGCCCATCCAAGGTCCAGCATCCCCCAGTACCCGCCCCACACTCAAGGATCTGACAGCCACTCTGCGCAGGGCTAAGTCATTCACTTGCTCAGAGAAGCCCATGGCCCGTCGCCTTCTCCGCACCAGTGCCCTGAAGCCCAGCTCCTCTGAGCTCCTGCTGGCAGGCTCTGGGCCCGAAGAAGAACCATTACCACTCGTGGTCCAGGATCAGTATGTGCAGGAGGCCCGGCAGGTTTTTGAAAAGATCCAGCGTATGGGTGCCCAGCAGGATGATGGGAATGATGTCCCCCCCAGAAGCCCTGACTGGGCAGGGGACATGACTCAAGGACAGCGGTCACAGGAGGAGCTCTCGGGCCCTGAGTCCAGCCTGACAGATGAGGGCATTGGGGCAGACCCTGAGCCTTCTGGTGGGGCTTTTTGTAGCCTGAGTCCTTCAGGGGTGTGGTGTCCCCTTTCTTCATCCTCGGTTCATACGAACCACCACCACTGTGGTGCTGGGACAGAGGATGGTCTGGGTGGATGGACCCTGGTGTCTCCTGAGACCCCTCCCACTCCAGGGGCCCTCCGTAGGAGACGAAAAATCCCACCCTCAGGTACTGGTGGGACTGAGCTGAGCAATGGGGAGGCAAGTGAGGCCTACAGATCCCTGAGTGACCCAATTCCTCAGCGCCACCGGGCCACAACCTCTGAGAAGCCCTCTGGCTTCTCCGTAGACAGTAACCTTCTGGGTTCACTGAGCTCCAAGACGGGTCTTCCAGTGACCCCAGCTGTGGATGAGGGTTTGACCAGTGGTCACAGTGACTGGTCTGTGGGCAGTGAAGAGAGCAAGGACTATCAGGAGGTTATCCAGAGCATTGTTCAAGGGCCTGGTGCTTTGGGACGTGTGGGGGAAGACAGGGTTGCTGGCAAGGCCCCCAAGAAGAAATCTCTGAGTGATCCTAGTCGCCGTGGGGAATTGGCTGGGCCTGGATTCGAGGGCCCTGGAGGTGAGCCCATCCGAGAAGTGGAGCCCTTGTTACCTCCATCCAGCAGTGAGCCTATCCTTGCAGAGCAGCGGGCAGAGCCAGAAGAACCTGGTCCTGCCAGGGGTCGGGCTCAGTCAGAGAGGGCCCTACCGGAGGCCCCACCTGCCCCCTCCATTGCCCACCGTGACTTCCACCTTGACTCCAAGCTGGCTGATATTCTGTCCCCTCGGCTCACCCGCCGCAGCTCCAAGAAGCGTCCAGCCCGCAGCAGTCACCAGGAACTTCGGAGAGAGGAGGGCAACCAGGACCAGACTGGCAACCTGTCCCAGGCCCGGTCCTCTAAACATGTTCGCCATGCTAGTGTGCCTGCCACTTTTACACCTATTGTGGTGCCGGAGTCTAGGTCTTCTGTGGGACCCCCTGTGGCAGTGCCGGAACCTGTGGGCTTTCCTACTAGAGCCCACCCCACGTTGCAGGCACCCTCGCTTGAAGACGTCACCAAGCAGTACATGTTGACCCTTCATTCCGGTGAGGTTCATGCCCCTGGACCTGTGGACCTGCCCTGCCTGCCTCCCTCTGCACCAGCCTCTGCAGAGGCCAAGCCTTCTGAGGCAGCCAGGGCACCCGAGGAGCCTGCCCCAGCCAGCAAGTGCTGCAGTAAGCCGCAGGTGGTGAGTCCTTTGGAGGGAAGGGTCTGGGGTGGTGCCA
The DNA here is from genome assembly GCA_036365145.1 of Orientallactaga sibirica. Classification (NCBI taxonomy): domain Eukaryota; kingdom Metazoa; phylum Chordata; class Mammalia; order Rodentia; family Dipodidae; genus Orientallactaga; species Orientallactaga sibirica. The sequence continues at coordinate 845,266 of JAEOAD010000055.1, forward strand.
AAGTAGAGCCAGGCACTGACCTAGCAGGAACATTACGGGTGCCCTCAGTGGGCAGACCCCCAAGTTCAAGGGGGCTTATCGGGTTTTGGAAGAGCCCAGGCCATTTTAAAAGGTTCTGTCTGCCCCTAAGCGTCCTGGTGTTTATTACAAAGATTCTTCAGCGGTCTCTCAGGAACTTTTTTTTTTTTTTTTTTGGGGGGGGGGGGAGATTTTTTGTAAATGCACAGGGGCTGTGAAGGTGAAATCGCCCAGCACTTTCAGCCTCCAGCTTCTTTCAGCCTCGCTGCCCAGCTGTTGGCCAGTCCCCTTTGTAGGATCTTCGGGCCTACAGTTGACATTTGTTTGCTTTTAAATCTGTTCCTATGCCTGGGAGACTTGTGGCCTTTATGAAGAGGTTCCCCCAGTGGTGTTCTAGCTGTATGACATTGGCCTTGCTTATGACTTAACCTCCCTGCGTATAACATTGTGTTGAGAGGGATGTGGGCAAGACAGTATCAGCATTTCCATGCAGCTGGCACTGTGCTGAACTGGGGAAGCCTGGGGTGTGTTATTGGGGGCACTCTGGAGCCCAAAGTTGGTCAGACCTCCCGCTTCAGTTAGAGCTAAATGGGGCTAATAGTGAACTGTGGAAGCCCGATGGCTTTTGCTGAGGCTGAGCCACAAAGGCCTTTCAAGACAGGGGAGTGGTTCTGGCCCCCATACACAGGGGTGCCTCCATGAGTCAGGGTGGGCACTGGGGTCCCCCATCCTAAGTGTTTGCATCTGCTCCCCTCTCTGGTGTTCCCAGGCCCAGGGTCTTCCTCTCCTGAAGGCTTTTTCGCTGCTTCCTTCTGGCTTCAGCTGCCCCTGGGGTTTGGTCTCTGTGTTCAGGCTGGCTCTAGGTAGCACCTGCCCTGGCATGGGAGTTGGAAGTTGGATTGAGCGCTGAGCTCAGAGATGGCCTGGGGTTATGTCAACTGTGGCCTTCCTTTGCCTGCCCCAGTGCTGCTGACTGTGAGAAGCCTGGAAACCCTACACCCTGGACTAATTTGGTCACCCCGGTTCCCAGCGCTCTCTCGGGGCCCTCTAAACTGTTCCCGTGCTTGTTCCTCTTCTGTTTGGCTCTGTCCTGGCTCTGCCGGTCCTCATGGAGTCCACAAGAATCTGCACAGAGGGGATCTTTAGACTTTTCTGAGACTCCTTTGGGGAAGCCAGGATACCCCAAAACTCCAGAACCAGTTCTGTCTTTGGGGATGGAGTCTTTGGGGATGGAGGAGTCCCCACCCCAGCTTCCTTTCTCACATAGTGCTCTTGCCCTGCTCTGGGAGCCTTAATGATGGGGGTGGGGGGTCATGGCCAGAAAACTGGGAGGCTGGGGTGGGGGCACATTGCAACCAGGGAGGAGGTGGGAGTTTTGTAGAGCCGGCTCTTTTCCCTCCTTCACATTCTCCTCCCGACTTCACACCCCTTGGGAATTGTGACATGGAACAGCTCTGCCATGCCCAGGCTTCCTTGGTCCTGGACAAAGCTTCCTCTGGCCTCCAAACGCTAGTCCTCCCACTGTTCTGTTCCCAGCTTGATGTCCCCTCTCATCGCTTAGGGGAGAGAAACGGGTGAGTCTGTAATTAGAAGAAGCCGGGTTGGAGCCGGGCAGTAAGATCCCCAGGACCTGTCTCCTCCCTGCACTGAGCCTTCCTCTCCCTTTCTGTAAAATGAAGATAATGGTCTGTGCCCTGAAGGCTCTATAGATGGGTGGTGGTGCTGGTTAGTCCCTCCCTGGGGGCAGGAGAGAGGACCGGCTAGTCGGGCCCAGCTCTTCTCACTAGTGACCAGGTGTGGCTCCCTCCAGGCCCCCTCCCTCATTGCTGCCTGAGCCTAGGCCTCGGGTCACCTGTGGACTTCACTAGGATAAGAAGACAGTCACTGTCACTTCATTCCCCACCCCCATCATTCAGCCTAGAAATGCTCTGATCTGCTTGCTTGAGTCTAGCCTGCTGTCCCCTTCCATCTGGCTCCAGGAAGATGGGGAGCAGCTGTCCACCCCCTCCTTCTGGCCTCCCTTGAGGAGACAATGTTCCCTTGTCTTGGGCTTGGAAGCTTCAGGCAAGCTCCCTGCATTGTGGGTGGAGATGGATATGGGGAGGCCTCCAGGATAAGGGATTGAGGGGGGGGGGTTGTCGTGCTTTGTTAATGGGGCACAAACCAATGTGAAGCCCAGCTAGAGATTGACAGGAGAGAACCTGGCCGCTCAGGGAACCCCAGATATGACCTTGCAATGTGGAGAGTCTCCCCCCACACACATTCTCACTCAGCCCCTTGAGAGGAGGCAAGAGGCCTGAGTACAAGGTTTTGCTTAGACTCTGGCTCCCTCTGGATCTGGACACAGTGGTCTTTAGGTCTCTGGACACTAGAGGATCAGGCAGCCTGGTCCAAGAGGGGTTCAAACTTGGCCAAGGGAAAGGGGAGGATCAGCAGCATGGCTAGAGTGGGGAGGGGAGAGGCTGCTCTCTGCACACTTGAGTGAGGGGCAGCCCAGCTCCTGGGTATGCTACCAGGGGTCTCTCCCTGTCCTACCTCTTCCAGTGCTCCTGCATTCTTCTAACTTAGGCCTGGCTGCTGGGAGACCCTTTACACCAGGGAATCTTTCCATGTGGCATTTGAGTACAGGTTGTTTGTTTGTTTGTTTGTTTGTTTGTTTTTTGGTTTTTCGAGGTAGGGTCTCACTCTAGCTCAGGCTGACCTGGAATTAACTAGGTAGACTCAGGGTGGCCTTGAACTCATGGTGATCATCCTACCTCTTCCTCCCGAGTGCTGGGATTAAAGGCGTGCACCACCACGCCTGGCTAGATAGAGTACAGTCCATTTCTGCCCCACCACTGCCTGAAACCCTGTGACCTGTGTACCATATGTAGCCCAGAAACAGGAAGAGACTTGTCTCTGAGAATCATACATGGACAAACTCACATGTGGTAACCATGGCTACTATTAAGTATCATCCATTACATGGAGGACATCTCACATTCATTCTTGGAACATGAAAAGTTTGGTATCTTACTATACCATACCGTCGTTGGAGTCACCCCGAATCCTAGCCTATCAGTGTCTTAAAGAGAAGGGAGGGGCTGGAGAGATGGCTTAGAGGTTATGGCGTTTGCCTGCAAAGCCAAAGGACCTCGGTTCAATTCCCCAGGACCCACGTAAGCCAGATGCACAAGGTGGTGCATGCATATGGAGTTTGTTTACAGTGACTGGAGGCCCTGATGCCCCCATTCTTTCTCTCTCTCTCTCTCTAATAAATAAAAAATTAAATGTTTAAAAAAAAAAAAGAGAGAAGGGATCAGGGCTAAAGAGATGGCTTAGCAGTTAAAGTACTTGTCTGCAAAGCCAAAGGACACAGGTTTGACTCCCCAGTACCCATGTAAAGCCAGATGTACAAGGGAGCATATGCATCTGGAGTTCCTTTGCAGTGGCTGGAGGCCCCTAGCATGCCCATTCTCTCTCTCTCAAAATAAATAAATAAAAATAAAATATAGTTTTTAAAAGTTCAAAGAAGAGAGAAGGGATCAAGGAGTCCTGGTTTCCCACTGGGATTGGCCTGCCTTCGGAGAAGGAAGCTCAAGTCAGGGACAGTAGGGGTGTCACTTAAACATCCTAACAGCCCGGGCACATTCATGGTGGTTACTTAATCCACCAGGGGTTGGAATGGGAACAACTTTGGAGACCCAGAAAGGGAGAATGCTGAGTCTTAAGGTCACACAGCAAGACCAGGCCGAGCCAGGCTCAAGTCCCGGAGCCCTGGCCTTGTTCCTCCCTCCTCCTCCTTCCAAGCAGAGCTGGCACCCCACCCCAGTTGACCTACCCATCCTTCAGCCTTCAGAGGGCCTAGGCTTGTGGCCGCTCTTCCCACCACCTTTTTCTGTCTGGCTTCCCTTGGCAGGGACCTGCGTGTGTGGGGGGGGTGAGTCTCGGGGTTCTTTCATGCCCCTCCTTGGCTCTTGGCTGTGATTTTTTTCCATGGAAACTGCTTGCGGGGAAGGGATGAGCCGATTAGGACATTTGGAATTCTGAGAGGTACCAAATATCTATAATTAAATGTCTTGTCACCCAGCAGGAGGAGGGTGGGGTGGGGGAGGACAGGCTGCCGGGCCATTCCTGGATTTATTCCCTGTTCCCTCCTACCTTCCCCCAACCCTTTCCTAGGGCCCTGAGCTGTCCAGGAATGAGTCTACCCAGCAGGGGAGGGCTGGGGGAGGGACCAGAGTTGAGGGTGACATTTTCCAGCCCTGTGTTTCCGGAACCAGCTGGGTCTTGGAGGCTGTTGCTAATCCTGTCCCCAGCCCCCTCTCCTAAAGTAAGGACTTGCCCCCTTCCCTGCTTTGCTCTCTCCCATCTGTGATTTCTTGCGCTACACATGCTGCCACTCAGCTGAGAATCTAGAAGCCATGTGAACTTGAACCAGGCTTGGGCTGTTAGCCTGGGGGCTGGTAGAGGAGGCTTCCTGGAGGTGGTTCAGCCTGCCTGGTGGCCTTGGAACCTGGAAGGGAGGGAGAGGTTCTGAGGAGGCTGAGGATGGGAAAGACACCAGTAGGTTGTGTGTAGTGAGAGTTTGTGGCCCTTGCTAACCCTCCGTGCATTGACTGGACCAGACACTTTTTTTTTTTTTTTTTTTTTTGGTTTTTCGAGGTAGGGTCTCACTGTGATCCAGGCTGACCTGGAATTAACTATGTAGTCTCAGGGTGGCCTGGCAATCCTCCTACCTCTGCCTCCCAAGTGCAGACACTCTGGACCAGACACTTCTTGAGCACCTACTTGGTGGGGATTACTGTGTTAGAAGGGTGTAGGGAGCAAAGCAGGTAAAGTAGTGGAGAATGACAAGATGGGGTGCTACTTTATTTATTTGAGAGGGAGGGAGGGAGAGAAAGAGGCAGAGAGAGAGAGAATGGGAACATCAGGACCTCCAGCCTCTGCAAATGAACTCTACATGCATGCGCCACCTTGTACATTTGGCTTCCATGGGTCCTGGGGAGTCGAACCTGGGTCCTTAGCAAACTGCTAAGCATTCTCTCCAGCCCCCAGTGTGCTATTTTAGATCAAGAGATCTGGAAAGATCCAGAACAGCTAATATCTGAGTAGATATGAGGAACGAGTCAGGTAGCTTTATGGGGGAAAAAATAAGCAAGCCACCTTTTAACCACTAGCCATGTCCCCAGCCCTCTGAGGCTGGAGAGTGTTGTTGGCAGAGAGGAACAGCAAGTGCCAAGGCCCTGAAGTGCTTGAGAAACAAAGAGTGGTGTGGATAGAGCTAAGCAGTGACAGTCAGAGGCCAGGGGCAAAAAGGAGGGTAGAAGTGGGCCAGGGCAAGGAAGGGCTCACAGGCCAGTTGGAGGGTCGTGGCATCTACCTGAAGTGATGGGTATGCACTGTCAGAAGGTTCTGAATAGGACAGTGACCCAAACTGTTGCGTGGGGCTAGACTGCAGGGCCCAGGGTGGAAGCACAAGGCCAGTCAGGAGACCACAGGAGTATACTGGGCAAGCAAGGAATAAACTGGTGGCCTAGGCCAGACAGAGGTGCTGGATGGGTTTCTCCTGCAGCCCAGGGACTTGAAGGACCCAGACACTCAGCATCCAAGTGAACATGGCACTGCTGCCTTTTTCATGACTGGCCAGTGTGTGAGGGTAAGGGTGAGGAAGCTGAGAATAATAAAATCCCAGAGTGGCCCGGGGCTTTGGACTGCACTGGCTGCGGCCCTCAGACCTGCCTGGGCTTAGCTCGAAGGTTAGGACTAGAGTCCCCATTGGACAGGTGACAGTGCCACGCTCTGCTGGTGTCTTCTCCACAGCCACATTGGCATCTATCCAGCTTCAGCTAGTGTCTCCTAGCACAGGGAGTTCATGTCACCCACCACAGCCATGGCCCTCCCGTCTCCATCTGTGTGAGGTGAAGAAGCCATTCTGTGGAGCCAGCACAGGTTTGTTTGCTCAAGCATCTTGCTTGGCTCACGGGAAAATCTGGCTCTAGGTGTGTCGACTTTGGGTCATGCATTAGCGCCAGAGTTCCCACCGAGTGAAGTTGGCAGAGACGATGGTGGCAGGCCAGGGGAAGGGGGAGCCCATGTTTCCCAGAAAGGCTCAAACTCTGGCACACTTATTGGGAATTGTGCCCGGGCAGCCTGGCGCCTTGCTGGCAGGCCCTAAAATGGGGGCTGTGGGTCCCCTGGGAAGCATAAGCCTATTAGAGCAGATGTCCCCCCATGGGAGTCGCTCCTCCCTGCACTTCACAAACCCCAGGGCCTCTTGGAGTATTCCAGAATGGACAGGGGTTGGGCTTTGAATAGTGAGTCCCAACTTAAGATATGTAGGCTGTCTGAGCCCCCCAACCCCTGGGGACCTCTGGGATCCCCTCCAGTAACTGTGGGGTTCACTAAGAGATACCAGGAGTAAGGAGAACCACAGGCACAGCCTAGTCTCACGGTTTGCTCACCGTGAGGCCTGACAGAAGTCCCTTCCTCTCAGAGACACCAGTGGCTTCTCCCAGGGCTGCTGGGAGAGGCAGCAGCCTCCTGCAGTAGGGATCTTGTCTGTCGATGGAAAGTGCTGACAGTCTGGGCTTTCGGCTGCTGAGGAGCCCAGCTAGCTGCCCCATCCACAAGCTGCTGCTTTCCCCTCTCCCCCCAGACTGGGTCTTTCCTCACTCTCTGGCACCCCATGGTGCTTACTCTGAGGCCTATCCCCAGAGGGATAGGGATGGGGGGGGGAGGGACGGTTTAGCGGTTAAGGTGTTTGCCTGCAAAGCCAATGGACCCAGGTTCGATTCCCCAGGACCCATGTTAGCCAGATGCACAAGGTGGTGCATGCGTCTGGAGTTCATTTGCAGTGGCTGGAGGCCCTGGTGTGCCCATTCTCTCTCCCTCCTCTTTTTCTATCAAATAAATAAAAATAAAATATTTTTTTTAAAAAGAAGGGAAGGAAGGAAGGAAGGAGGGAGGGAAGGAAAAAAGGGAGGAAGGAAGGGAGAAAACTTGCCCTGGTTTGTTTCTGGCTCTGCTTGGGAAGTCAGAGGATTCTGAAACCCTCCTTGGGCAGGGGGAGGGGCTACAAAGGGCCCTGTGGTGGAAGGCCTGAGCTAACTCAGATGGAGTGGTGAATAAGTTTCCTCTTGCTGCTGTAACAAATTACTACATGTTGGTGACTTAAAATAACACACACTGCTTATTTTATTGTTGTGGGGTCAGAAGCCTGGAAAGGGAGTCTCTGGGCTAAAATTCAGGTGGCTAGCCTTCTGGAGGGCTTGAGGAAAATCAGCTCCTTCGCCTTTCCTAGCTGACAGTGGGTGCCCGTGCTCCTTGATCCATGGCCCCTCTCTCTGCTCTCAGAGCCAACAGTATAGCATCTTCAAACCTCCCTCCCTCTCACCCCCTCTCTCCCTCCTTAAGCACCTTTGTGATTACGTTGGACCCACCTGGATAATGCAGGATCCTTAATGACACCTGCAAAGGCCCTGGTCAGATGAAACATTCACAGGTTCCAGGGACACAGGCTTCTTTAGGAGATTGTACTTCTTGCCACACAGGTTAATGAGGACTGTTGGCTTCTGAGATCCAAGGACCCTGTAATGCCCATCCTACAGATGCCTCCGGCTGGCTGCTGTGATCCTGCTTTCATTTCTTCCCATGGTCCTTTGTCGTCCATTCATTTAGCAGACACTCACTGAGCCCCGGTGGCCAGTGGGGCAATAAGCAGGGCTTATTCCATCTCTACTTGCTGGGAGCTTTTAGCAAGGGTCCTAGCCCCTGAGGTACAGTTGGGTCCAGAAGAAGGCTAAGCCCAGGCCCAACAGAGCAAGGACAGAAGTACCAGTGAGTCCCTTGGGGACAGGACTGGCTTCTAGAAGTGGACAGCCTGAGACCTACTGACTAGTCACTGGGGTGAAGCTGCACACAAGAGGGCTGGCAGGGAAGGTGGTGGCCTTGGGAGGGAACAGAAATCATGTCTTTGACAGGTTAGTCAGTGGCAGAGCTGGGTAGTGGGGGGGGGGCATGGAGGGAGAGGCTGGGAACTCTGTTGGAGATTGGTGGCCCTGGTGCTGTCTGAGTAGAGGACCTGTCATGTCCCTTCATCCTGCCAGACCAAAGACTTCCAAAGAGGCAACATGTGGAAGGACCCAAGGCAGGTGAATCCCTCAGTGTATGAAATGAAACATGTGTCCCTTCCACAAAAGATTATTGTTAGGTTGGGCGTGCATGGCTTTAATCCCAGCACTTGGGAGGCAGAGGTAGGAAGACTGCCATGAGTTCGAGGCTACATAGTGAATTCCAGGTCAGCCTGGGCTAGAATGAAATGCTACCTTGAAAAATGAAGAAAGAAAGAAAGAAAGAAAGAAAGAAAGAAAGAAAGAAAGAAAGAAAGAAAGAAAGAAAGAAAGAAAGAAGGAAGGAAGGGGAGGGAGGGAAGGAAAGAAGGAAAAAGGAGGGAGGGAGGGAGGGAGGAGGAAGGAAAGAAGGAAGGAAGGAAGGAAAGAGAAAGAGAGGGAGGGAGGGAGGAGGGAGGGAGGAAAGAAAAGAAAAGGTTATAGTTAAGATGAAGTGAAATCGTACAAGAGGGCTTGGCACATAGTACATGCACAAGAAATGTCATTTCCTCCTCTTGTGACCGAGATGCTGAGATGTGATTCCTAGAGTCCCGACCTCATCCACCCGTAGAGCAGAGGACAGAGCTCAGAGCAGGGGAATACAATGGGGTCCTGGCTACCTCTGGGCGAGGCCAGTGTCTCAGCGGCCTGGGCCTTTGAGTTTGGGGAGAAGGAAGAGGGATCTGGCAGCAGAGTTGGCCACATGCTCACCAGCCTCTTTTCTGTAGCTCTCCCTCTACTTTTGTTCCCATCAGCCCCACCCAGGGCATGTTGGGATGGCTCAGCCAAGGTTGGGAGGCAGAACAGAGCCAAAGCCCTCTTTGGGTCAAACTCCAGGCCCCAGGGGCCAGAGTCCCTCCCTGTTGGGGAGTCTGAGCTATGCCTGATTGGACAACTCTTGACTTCCTTTGCTGGGTGATATTTAACACGTCCTGGACCTCAGCTCTGAGCCTCGGTTTCCTGTTCATGTAAGACAGAGATACTGGACTGGAGAGATGGCTCAGCAGTCAAAGGCACTTACTTGCAGAGCCTGATGGTCTGGATTCAATTCCCCACTATCCACATAAAGCCAGATGTAGAGTGGCACATGTATCTAGAGTTCATTTGCAGTGGCAGAAGGTTCTGGCATACCCATATTCACACACTCTCTCCCTTTCTCTCTTTCTCTCTCTCTCAAATAAGTAAATAAAAATACTGTTTAAAAAAGATAAAGGGAGCTGGGTGTGGTGGCGCACGCCTTTAATCCCAGCACTCGGGAGGCAGAGGTAGGAGGATCACTGTGAGTTCGAGGCCACCCTGAGACTACATAGTTAATTCCAGGTCAGCCTGGACCAGAGTGAGACCCTACCTTGCAAAACCAAAAAAAAAAAAAAAAAAAAAAATAAAAGGGCTGGAGAGATGGCTTAGCGGTTAAGGCATTTGCCTGCAAAGCCAAAGGATACTGGTTCGACTCTCCAGGACCTACATAAGCCAGATGCACAAGGAGGCACATGCATCTGCAGTTCGTTTGCAGCGGCTGGAGGCCCTGGCGTGCCCATTCTCTCTTTCTCTCCTCTCTCTCTCTCTTTCTCTCTGCCTCTCTCTCTCAAATAAATAAATAAATAAAATATATTTTAAAAAGATAGAGATATTAAGGAGTTATGAGAGTGAAGAGATAATGTTTATAGAGCTCTCAGCTCAGGGCCTTGGGGCTGGAGAAATGTGAGCACTTTGTGTGTGCTTTTAAGATTTTGCTCTTCGAGATTAGAATCCTGCGGTTCCAAGATGAAGGATTCTGTGTTATTTTTTGAGTCCAGACCTCATAACTTGACTTTGTTCATGGTGTTGAGATTCTTTCTCCTTGGTTCTACTGTCCTTTGTCCTGAGAGTCTGGTGTCAGGGAGAGGCGAGGCAGGCCTGGGGCCAGTGGGAAGGCAGTAGGACCGAGATGGAGGGCCAGCAAGGGAGCCAATGCAAGGTTGGTCTGTTTCCTGTTTATTGGTTCCCAGGGGGTGACAGGCCCTGCTCTTTGCAGCACTGTGGAGCAGGAGGGAAGGAGGCCTTGCTCCTGGCTGCCAGCCAGCCCCATGGCCAGGCCTCCTGGGACCGCTGAGACCCCATTCTCCCACCCCTGGACAAACATTCAGTCCTTTCCCAGGACGGGGCACTGGAGGTTAAGAAGCAGATGTGAAAGGGAAGGGAAGGATGGGAAGGACCCTCCCCTCCAATAAAAATCTTGCCGTCTCCATCTTTCTTGGCTGCCAGTTCTCTGGTTCCTCATCGTCTCCCTTGGTGGATGGCAGCCACGTACATACCAAACTCTTGGCAGACCGGAAGCTCAGGTGGAAGAAGAGGAGGGCTAGGCCTCGAATGCTAGGGTGGCCCACCTGGAAAGACGCTAGACACCAGCCATGTCTTCTAAATCCCTTCCCACATTTCCACATTAATAAGATTCTATGTGGGGGCTGGAGAGATGGCTTAGCAGTTAAAGCGCTTGCCTCCGAAGCCTAAGGACCCTGGTTCAATTCCCCAGGACCTGTGTTAGCCAGATGCACAAGGTAGCGCTGTGTCTTCTTTTGCAGTGGCTGAAGGCCCTGGTATGTTCATTTTCTCTCTCTGTTTCTTCTCTCTCAAATAAATTAATTAAGAATAAGATGGCTCTTAGTAGTGAAGCTTTGAGCAAGGGCAGGAAAGGGAAGCCATGTATGTGTCAGAAGACAAGAGGATACGGAGGCCTCCATGTGACTAACACGTGAGGAGAGGCTGTGACTGCCCAGGCCGGGATTGAAGGCCTTGGGTGCTGCATCCCATGCCTGGGCAATGGAAGAGAGCTGGAAGCTGAGGCGAGCCCTACCTGATTCGCATCCTCTCGTGCTCCATGATGGTGCTCTGTGAGAGTCTGGCTGGAGGGAGGGAATAGTGAGTGACAAGCCTAAGCCCCAGGGAGCAGGGGCTGTGGAGACAGCCAGAAGAGAACTGACTGTTGAGAGAACTTGGTGGTGAAAACTGAGGGTTCGAATGTAGGTTCTGGAGCCCTGTCAGTAGCTGGGTTGGGAGAGATGGACTTCTTCCTTCACCAGAGCCAGAGAAGGTGACAGTGGGACAGAACAGCAAGGTCTGAGTCACGCCCCCTACTCATCAGCAGAAACTTTCCTCTGAAAGCTCTGGTTAGTGGTCCTGAGCCTTGATTTGGAGCCCAGTGTGCCCCTTCGTGGTCCCCTGCAGGCAGAAGCCACTTGCCACTCAAGGGGGTACTCAGGGAACCAGCCCCTCTAGTCAGCCCTTCTGGGAGAAGTCTGATGAATGGAGTATTGGGGGGGGGGTGCAGGTTGAGCTGCCTTACTGGCTGTGATCCAGAACAAGTCACTCTGTCTTAGTTTTCCTCTCAGTCAGGTAAGAATCCCAGGATGTGATTCTGGAATACTCAGGCTTTTGGGAGTTGGAGATAGAGTGAAGAGTGATTGGTAGGCAGTCTGGCAGCAGCGCCCGCAATGGTGCCTGAGGTCACAGCTAAAAACCCTTGTGATATTTGTTCCATTCTCTCTCCTCCCCCATACACACCCAGAGCAGGGATGCGCCGTGGCCCTGTAGCCACCAAGGCCTTGGAAGAGAGACAGGGGCTGAAGTGAGAAGATTAACTTAGATGTGTATATGTGGGGGGTGCTGATCTGAGCCTCAGTTTCCCTATCAAATGTCTGAGAGCTATCTCTGCTAGGTCCTTGCTGCCCCGTGCCTCTCCTGTCTGGACCAGTCACTTCCAGGCCTTTCCCCAAGGCCAGCGGGGGCGTTGCCGGGGAGTGGGTGAGGAATTTCCGAGGGAATGGCTAAATTCAGCCCCAGCTAAAAATAGTTTCAGGCCTGGCCCCTCCTCCCCCTTTGAGGAGGAGGAGGAGAGAATGACCAAGAAAGTGCTCTCCTGCGACTTCTCCTCACCTGAGCCTCCCAGGAACCCACTTCTTTCTCCCCTCACCTCAGGCCTTCCTTCCTTCTAGGGCTTCTTGCTGCTGCTTTTCTCCCTTCTTCATCCTCGGTCCTCAGATCTTGTGTCCTTGTGTCTCATTGCTTCCCTGCACAGAGCCCACTAGAGACCCCTGGCCTGGCAGAGGCCTTCTGAAGAGACCCCTGTGTTAGGGCTGTGCACATGTATAGACACTGCCCATGCTACTGGACACACAGCTATTCACCGCTGCCCTGCTCAGTAGGGAACACTGCAAAGACTATAGGGTGTGGACATGTGACCGGAGTGACCAATGCTTGGTTCTGTTCAGGTGATCCCACACATGCCAAGCCCTCCTGCTGCTGGCACACAGTGGAACTTCAATATACATGTATTAGATAAATACATAAATAATGGGGAGATGCAGGAGGAGGCCAGCAGAGCCCTGCTTCGGGGCCACTGTGCCCCAGGCTACTCTGAGCTCTACTACATCTGCACTAGCTTTGTCAAGGCTCTCAAAAGGTGGGAGCTGACACAGGGGCCGGGGGTCCTGTCCCAAGTTAATACCCATGGGACTGTGGTGGCAATCAGACACGGAGGCCAGACAGTATGAGGTGTTTGGCTCAGGTCTTACAGGCTATGAGAGAGGTAGCTCTGTAACCCAGGTTGGCCTTACTCCAACGCTGAAGAGGGAATTTTGTCTAATGCTGAGACCAGAGAAGAAGCTGTGTGAAGTCCACATTATCTGGCTGTGGTCAAGGTGTGAGTTGTTACAGGCAGCAAAGCCTGTAAGCAAAGCCTGGGGCCGGGGCACAGGTCTGAACGCTTTTTTTTTTTTTTCGAGGTAGGGTCTCACTCTATCCCAGGCTGACCTGGAATTCACTATGTAGTCTCAGGGTGGCCTCAAACTCACGGTGATCCTCCTACCTCTGCCTCCCCTGTGATTAAAGGTGGCCGCCACCACTCCGGGCTGTCTGAACACTTTTACTTGTTTTTGTTTTTTTTTTCTTCCAGTGCTGAGGCTCTCACCAGGGTTTCCTGCTTGTTAGACAAGGGCTTTATCATTAGGTATATCCCCAGCCCTGTCACCTGTATTAACTCATTCAGTTCTCACAGCAGCCCTGTGGGGAAGGTCTGTTGTCCCCTTTTTAAAAGATGAGCCCAAGCGCAGCGCCGTGAACACTTTGCACAGGCAGGACAGCTGAGTAGCTGGCAGAGCTGGAGCTCACCCTGCCTTCCTAAGGGTGTTCATAGGCGTCCGGCTTTCAGGGTTGCCTGGGGCAGATCCCATCGCCTTGGTGGGCACACAATTCACAGCTGTAGCCTGAGGAACATAGCTGTAAATATTAGTAAATGACTCCTCTGTACCGACCCTCGGATGGGTTCTTGAGTGAATGGAGGTAACAGGCCACAGAAGGAATGTGTGTCTCCTGTGTTTGTGGGCCCGGGGACTCTTCCCTGGGTGCTGGAGCACAGCTGAGTGCTTTGGCAAAGGAAGTTGGGAAGGTGCTGAGATGGGCCAGGACAGGGAGAGGGGAGTGGGGCTGGCGCAGTCTCGCCTGCAGTATCTGCAGAGCAGATCTCTTGGGCCATGGCCGGCGTGACTCAAATGGAGACAAAAAAACCTTCCATATTTGGACAAAGAGCCTAGAGAGGCCCGGGCAGACTCCCCCACCCCGGCCTCCTGCCCTGTCTCCCTTTGGGCCCCTACCCCTAGCCCTGTCCCACAAGTTTTAAGTCTGGGGTCCAGGCAGCACAGTGACCCCCCCTCCCCTCAATCATCAGACCACCTTCTTCATGGCCAGGCCTGGGCTGTGGAGACTGAGCTCTGTACTAGGTCTGAACATGAAAAGAGGAGGGAGCTCCAGCCAGCAAAAGCCACAGGCTGGAGGGCAGGCACACACTGAAGCCATTCCCACACTGGGGTTTGTTAATAACAGACCCTGGCCTATCCCAACACAGGCAGAGCCAGAGGTTAGCAACACAAGCAGTCAGGTGCACAAGTATGTGACACATACACATTCCTTTTCTGTCCTCAGCAGATTCCTGTACCCACAACACCTGTGCAGGTATTAGAAGCAAGGACCTAATGGGCTGGAGACATGGCTTAGCAGTTAATGTGCTTGCCTGCAAAGCCAAAGGACCCAGGTTTGATTCCACATGACCCACATAAGGCATGTGTCCGGAGTTTGTCTGCATCAGCTGAAGACCTGGCGGGTCCATTTTCTCTTTGTCTCTCTCTTTAAAAATAATAAATAAAAATAAATAAATAAAAAATAATAAATTAAAATTAAAATAAATAAAATAAAATATAGAAGTGAGGACCTAGCCTGGAGCACGCTTCGATGCCACTACCATTCAGTAACATTGGAGTAGATGTCACCTGACAAGTAACCAACAGGCCTCATCCATCTGGAGGCTGTAAACAGAAGAGTTTGTCCCTATGTGGAGGCCTCCTGAGTGCCCAGGCTGGTCCTTCAGTGAATTCCAGAACTGGGGCAGTGGGGAAAGGACCTCATTTCCATAGGGAAAGCGTGACAGTTTAAGGACGGCGTGTTAATTGTCATTGGTGGGCTGAGCATTGGCTGCACAACCGCTCCTAACTTTTATTTGATGAGTGTGCATGTTCGTGTTGTGTGTGCAAGTGCAGTGTATGTCTCTGGGTACGTGTGTGCAGAGACCAGAGACACCCTCTGTTGTTGTTCATTAGGAGACCATTCTTTTTGTTTGTTTGTTTGTTTTGTTTTGTTTTCTGAGGTAGGGTTTCACTCTAGCTCAGGCTGACCTGGAATTCACTCTGTAGTCTCAGGGTGGCCTAGAACTCACGGCGATCCTCCTACCTCTGCCTCCTGAGTGCTGGGATTAAAGGCGTGCGCCACCACGCCCGGCCCATTCACCATTTTTGAGACAGAGTCTCTCATGGGCATGCAGCTCATTAATTAGGCTAGACTGGCTAGCCAGCAAGCCCCAGGGGTCCTGCCTCTGCCTCTGCCTCCTCTATGCTGGGATTACAGGCACATACTCCACCGCACCGGGCATTTTTATGTGGGTTCTAGGGATCCAACTCAGGTCCTTGTGCTTGTGAGACAAGCACTTTAATGACTGAGCCATCTCCCCAGCCCCCATACTCCTAGGAAACTTTCCTAACTACCCCTGATCATTAACTCTGGGATTAGCTTTTTGAGTGGTGGATCTCTGGCACCCTGGTAACCTGTTCAACTTCCGTGCAGTGGACCCTCAAGGTATAGGATTAGCCTGGGGTTGGTTACAGGGTGAACAAGAAGGGGCTTCTACCCCAGGGAACTCATCTGAGAACCCCTGTCACCGGAGGCCAAGGCAGGTGAGAGCTGGAGGACCTGCAGGATCTTGGCAGGCTGAAGGAAGCCAGGGTCCTCAGGGCAGAGCGAGCTGTAAATGCCTGGGATGGAACAGTCCTTGTCTGTTTGAGAGCCACGAAAACTCCTTGATCTGGAGAGATCCGTAGCATCTGGGGAGACTCCAGAGCCAGGCCCGAATGTCTGGACTTGATCCCAGGGCAATATTCCTAAGCATTCAAAACTAATGGAACCCTCTTTAAAAAAGAAAAAAATATATTTATTTATTTGGCAGAGAGGGAGACAGAGACAGAGAGTCAGTGAGAGAATGGGTGTGCCAGGGCCTCTTGCCACTGCAAATGAACTCCAGATGCATGTGCCTGCCACTTTGTGCATCTGACTTTAGGTGGGTCCTGGGGAATCGAACCCAGGCCTTCAGGCTTGCAAGCAAGTGCCCTTAACTGCTGAGCCATCTCTCCAACCCTAGAGCCCTTTCGTTAGCAGAATCCTGACAGAACTGTGAGACAGGCCAGCCATTGATTTAAATAAAGATGAGGGTGTGTTTACCCCTTGAACCAGTCTCCCCGTCTGCTTCCCTGGAACCCCCTAGGGCCCAGGAGGAAGACTGGAGGCAGAGGAAAGCCCCAGCTGAGGTGTGTGGAGCAGGACAGGCAGCCCACTAAAGGTCCAGCTTAGCCATCAGGTGCCCTGGGCAGGAACACTGTGTGGGAACAAGTCCCCACAGGAGCCAGGCTGACAGAGCACAGTGCACTCCACTTGTGCTTGAGGCTCCTCATGAGCAGGTGATAGCCCCCACCCAAGACTTTTGGAGCTGGCCTAGGCCCCCTTGGTCATGAGGGTAGCCTGTGAGAGCAGTGGAAGACCACCACTGTCACCTGGAAAGATGAGGCCTTTGAGTGCAACAGGAGCTGGCAGCCAGCCAATGCTACCAGAGCATGGCTCCTGCCTCAGCCTGGAGAATAGCTTTGACTAGCATGTTCTCTAGAGATCCTGGAATAGTGGCTGTTCTCGCATGAGACGATGTAGGTCAGAATCAGAAAGGACTTCTCCAGAGTTGAGAGTGAGTAAAGGGAGGAATATGAACAAGGGTTTGTAGCCTGAGCCCAGGGCCTAGCAGGTACATGGCCCTGTAAGACCTGGGCTTTGTCTACCTCAGGCACTGGCCAAACACCACAAGGCCAGGGCTAGAGGGATGGTTTAGCGGTTAAGGTGTTTGCCTGCAAAGTCAAAGGACCCAGGTCCCACGTTAGCCAGATGCACAAAGGGGCACACACATCTGGAGTTGGTTTGCAGTGGCTGGAGGCCCTGGAGCACCCATTTTCTCTCTCTCTCTCTGTCTCTCTCCCCTTCTGTCAAATAAATAAATATATTTTTAAAAAGAATATAACATTAGCCAGTGTGGTGGCACACGCCTTTAATCCCAGCACTCAGGAGATAGAGGTAGAAGGATCACTATGAGTTCGAGGCCACCCTCTGACCACATAGTGAATTCCAGGTCAGCCTGGGCTACAGTGAGACTCTACCTCAAAACTAAACAAAACACTAACAAAACTAAACAAACAAACAAAAAAAGAATACAGCAAGCTGGGTGTGGTGGCTTACACCTGTAATACCAGCACTCAGGAGGCAGGGACAGAAGGATTGTTGTGAGTTAAAGGCCAGTCTGGACTACATAGAAAGAACTTGTCTCAAAAAAAAAAAAATTATACACACACACATGATGTAGCCAGAGCATGACCATGGATGGCTAGGGAAACTTGTTGGGTCAGCAAGAGCCAGGTCACTGAGGATATCAGGGGTCAGTCTAAGTGCTTGGCCTTGGTTCTCTACCCAGCTGGGCAGGTATACCGGTTAGAACAGACTGGAGCTAAATGACTTAGGGTCAGATCTTCATGCTCAGTTCACTGTGTGACCGTACTTAACCCCTCTGGTTCAGGATGTGCATCTGTAAAATGTGGGTTAGGATGACAGCACCTATTACAGGGTTATTATGAGGCTCAGATGTGATAATGTCTGGTGGGAAACCTTACAGCAAGTGGGCAGGGGAGGTGACTGCGGTGGGACCGCAGAGATGGAGGGGAGAGGATGGGGGGTCGCTGGCAGTGGACTAGAGTCATCTTTTCACTAGGGGATGAGCTGAGTCCCGCTTCCCCTCCCCGAAGAAAGTATGGACTGTCCTCCCAGGCAACTTCCCATAGGAAAGGAGCTTAGGAGCTGTGCAGGGCAGGGGTGGGACCCTGTGGGCTTGATACTCTGCCAGATTCTCACTGCTGTGGGGGTAGCCATCTCTCCAGCTGGATCAGTTGACCCTTGCTTGTCTCTGTGCAGACTGGGGGCCCCCCAAAAAGGGGCAGGATTGCCAGGGTCACCTTGCAAATTCTGAGCCAGCCTGGGGACTCATTTCTAAGCTCTGGCCAATCAAAGCCCAGCCATGAGGTAGCTCAATGAAGAAGATGGGCATAGGGCTTTGGCCATCTGCAGAGGTCAACAGATCTCTGCAAAAAGGCCGTGCGGCACACACCTTTAGTCCCAGCACTCCGGAGGCAGAGGTAGGAGGATCGCCGTGAGTTTGAAGCCACCCTGAGACTGCGTAGTGAATTCCAGGTCAGCCTGGGCCAGAGTGAGACCCTATCTCAAATCAAAAAGGCAGCGGGGGGGGGGGGGGAGTGGTAGCATGGAACCCCTTTCTGCATGCAAAATGAACAGAGAGTACCTGAAGAATTTGTCACCTGAGATGCTGGAACTGATCAAGATGGGACCAATAAGAAATCCAGAGGGAAGCAGCAAAGACAGGCTGCCCCCTCAGGTCTCAGAGCAGCACCCCATTCTTCTGTGTCATCTGCACTCAGGGGCAGCCATTTTGGGACCTGGTCCTGTGGGAAGGCTGGAAGTCAACGTACTGCCAGGGATAGTATGGGGCAATAAAAGATTTAGGGGCTGGAGCAATGGCTCAGCAGTTAAAGGCAAAACCTGATGGCCCAGGTTCTATTCCCCAAGTACCCACACTTAAGCCAGATGCACAAAGTGATACATGCCTCTGGAGTTCATTTGCAGAGAGGCAGGAGGCCCTGGTGTGTGAATTCTCTCCCTCCTATCTCTGCCTCTTTCTCTCTGCTTGCAAATAGGTCATATTTTTATATTTAAGCTGGGTGTAGTGGCACATGCCTTTAATCCTAGCACCTGAGTGGCAGAAGTAAGAAGATCACTGTGAGTTCAAGGCCAGCCTGGAACTACTGAGTGAGCTCCAGGTCAGCTTGGGCTAGAGTGGAACTCTACCTTGAAAAAAAACAAAAAACAAGTAGATTTTGGGCTGGAGAGTTGGCTTCGTGGTTAAGGCACTTTCCTGCAAAGCCAAAGGACCTCTGTTTAATTCCCCAGAACCCACGTAAGCCAGATGCACAAGGGGGCACATGCATCTGGAGTTCGTTTGCAGTGGCTGGAGGCCCTGGTGTGCCAATTCTCTCTTTCTCTCTCAAATAAATTTAAAAAAAAATTAGAATGAAAACATAAAAGATCTATGCTATTTTCAGGTGTTATAACATTGTTTCTGTGTATGAGGGAGGGTCTTTTTAGGAAGAGAATTGCTGGGACAACATGTTTTGCATTTTGAAGCTTCCCACTGGAGTCTGCCACAGCCGTGTGGAAGAGGCACTTCCCCAGAACCTTACCAGTTGAGACCTTTGGGCACTTCCCCTATCTGATAGCTACTAAAGACACCTCAGTGTTCTGATTTGCATTTTTCTCATACTTCCTTCCCTGAGTCCCTTTTTTTTTTTTTCTCTCTGCTGGTTATTGGCCTTGGTCTTGCCCAGTTCTAGGAGTCCTTTGACTATTAGACAGGTTAGTCCCTTGTCTGGATTATGACTTGCAAATGTCTTTTCCTGATTTGTCACTTGACTTTGCATAGGGTGTTTTTGTTTTGTTTTGTTTTGTTTTTTGCTCTGCAGAAGGCCTCATTTTTATGTGATCTAATTTGCCAAAGCATTATTTTCTGGCTGCTGGATTTAAAGCTCTGGTTAGAAAGCCTATCCCATTCTAAGGTTGTAAAACAATTTTCCCGTGTTTTTCTCTGCCATTCTATGTTTTCTTATTTTGTTTTCACCTCAGTCTTTGATCTGCTTGGAATTGACGCTGGTGTACAGTGAGAGCTATGACTTTCAGAGAGTTAGGACTCTCTGTTCTGTTTCCTCCCTGTGGTTGGTGTGCCTGGGTCACAGTTGTACTATCTTGCTGGCGTGGGTGTGAAGGTCAGCAGGGGGAGTGAGGCTGTGACTGCTGAGGGTCAGTGACAGAGGAATGAGGAACAAGCTGGGGTGGCACTAGAAGAATTTGGTAGCATTTGGAAGTGAGGGCACAGGCTGGTAGCACGGCCTTCCCACGTTCTTTGTGCTGTATGACTTCGAACAAGTCCCTTCTGGAAGGGACCTGGATGTCACTCTGACCCCAGAGCTGACTGGGAAGGGACGGTTGTCCCAGAGTTGAATCTAGCACTCCTTGGGGCTTTGTGGAAGTAGATGAAGGGCTGGCAGCAGAATTCAGTGTTCCTGGAGTGGGCAGGTGGGAAGGCAAAGGGGCGGGCACCCATTTAAAAATACTCACTGTAGCCTGACACAGCAGGCTAGTAGGGGCAGGCCCTCTGCCAGCCTCGGGATCCAGGAACTGCAGAAGTTACTGGGGGCAGGCAGACACATTATATTCTGTGTCAGAACTGAGGACTCAGCCCAGCCCTAGTCATTCTTGGGGTGTCCTCTTCCCCCACCGGAAGCAGGCACTCTCATCCTGTCTGGAGACATAAGGATGCCGGTGGACAGACCACAGCCCAGGATCTTGTCCTGATGCTGCCCTGGTCTTCTTTGTGACTTCTGGTGAACACTTGTCCCCCGGGGTCCCTATCCATCAAATGGGACAATGTGCTTTGCCCTGGATGTCTTTTCCCATCAATTAGAACCAGAAAGGGAGATCCTGAGGGTAAAATGAGGCATGGAGGGACCTTGGATCCCAGCCCTAGCTTGTACTAATAGATTTTCCTGGGCCTCTGGACCCTCCCTGCCCCCTCCAGTATGGCCCTTACCAACTCCCCACCCCCCACTCCAGGGCTCCAGTGGTCAAATTCCAGGGCTGCCATTGCCATGGCAACAACTAGCTCATAGGGCCCCTCCTCTGGGGTTTTCCACCAGGCCCTTGTCCAGGGAGGAGGCAGAAGGGCCTCCTGCCCGTGGAGACTGGAGAGTTGGGGGTGGGGTGGGGAGGCGATCAGGCTCAGCTGGCTTCTCACTTGTTTTCCAAAGAAGAAAATGTTTGGCAGAAAGTACCGTCAGCAAATGCTACTCTTGTTTTGGCATGGAATGGAAGGGATGGAGTTGGTCACCCAGGCTGGCCATCCGGGAGACAAACCAGAAAGCCTCTGCCAGCCTCACCTGGAGACCCACCCCACAGAAGGAGCCCAGATGAAAACACAGTGGTATAGAAAGTCAAGGAAGATGCCCCCACCAAGGTCACAGCCGTCCCATTGGCCTTGCTTCCTAGGAAGCTTGCCCACAGTGGAAGATGCTGTCATAGTACCTTACCATTTGAGGAGTGAGCTCCTCAGCCCCAGGGGTCTGGATGCAAGCAAGGGCTGTGGGGGCTGCCAGGGAAGGGGGTTGTCCAGTTGTCTAGAGATAGCCTGTGTTCTAAGGTCTCTGAGGATTTTTCTTTCTTTCTTTTGGTTTTTCAAGGTAGGGATTCACTCTGGGCCAGGCTGACCTAGAATTCACTATGGAGTACCAGGGTGGCCTCGAACTTACAGCGATCCTCCTACCTCTGCCTCCCAACTGCTGGCATTAAAGGCTTGCGCCACCATGCCCACTGAGAATATTTTCTAATTATTTTTAAAATTTATTTGAGAGAGAGGGAGAGGCAGATAGAGCGAATGGGCATGTCAGGGCCTCCAACCACTGCAAATGAACTTCAGATGCATGCACCACCTTGTACATCTGGCTTGCATCGGTCCTAGGGAATTGAACCTGGGTCCCTTGGCTTGGCAGGCAAGCATCTTAACTGCTAAGCCACCTCTCCTGCCCCTGCCTGAGAATCTTAATCCTAGCATAAAAATACAGTCTTTTTTAAAAATTTTATTTAGTTATTTATTTATTTGCAAGCAGAGATAGATAGAGATGAAGAGAGACAGACAGAGAGAGAATGGGCGCACCAGGGCCTGTAGCCGCTGCAAACGAACTCCAGATGCATGTGCCCCTTGTGCATCTGGCTTACATGGGTCCTGGGGAATTGAACCTGGGTCCTTTGGCTTCACAGGCAAATGCCTTAACCGCAAAGCCATCTCTCCAGCCCAAAAAATACAGTCCTGCTCATAGCAACTAGTATTTGTTGAGTGCCTCTTTGTCCCAAGCATTATGACACTAAGTAAGCCCTCAATAGTTTATAGGTGAGGAAACTGAGGCACAGATTGGGCCTCCAAAAGGTCAGCTACCCATCAGTAGACTGTGCTCCCCCCACTTTACCATTTTTTTCCCCAGGGCCGTCCATACTTGTAGTATTCTGGTGTCTTTTTCAGCTCCGTCTTTCTCACACACACACACACACACACACACACACACACACACACAGGTTTGGTTTTTTTTCCCATTGACGCTGAGCCGGTGTGTGTGGTATGTGGGACTGTGTACTTTTTGCTTCTTTCATGTGATAATACACCGGAACCCTTCTGTGTAGCATTTCAAAGGTCCCATAAGTGCCATGACTCAGGGGCCCTCCCTGTGGTTGGAGTTGGAAGCAGGCTTTGTGGGTGGAGTCGCTGTGTTGGGAGTTCAGGCCAGCACTCTCCAAAAGAGTTGTCCCAGAGCTGGAGAGATAGCTTAGTGGTTAAGGTGCATGTCTGCCTATGAAGTCTAAGGACCCAGGTTCCATTCTCCAGATCCCGCCTAAGCAGGATGCACATGGTGGCACATGCATCTGAAGTTCCTTTGCAGTGGCTAGAGGCCCTGGTGTGCCCATTCTCTCTCTGTCTCTCTCTCTCTCTCCTTTTCTTTGTCTCTAATAAAATAAGTAAATAAAAATAAATCTTTGGGGCGTGGTGGCGCACGCCTTTAATCCCAGCACTCAGGAGGCAGAGGTAGGAGGATCGCAGTGAGTTCAAGGCCACCCTGAGAATACAGAATGAACTCCAGGTCAGCCTGAACTAGAGTGAGACCCTACCTCGAAAAACAAAACAAAACAAAAAAATCTTTAAAAAAAAAAAAAGAGTTGGGGCCGATGAAATAGCTTAGTGGTTAAGGCATTCGCCTGTGGAGCCGAAGGACCCCAGTTCGATTCCCAAGGGGCCGCATGTGTCTGCAGTTCATTTGCAGTGGCTAGAGGCCCTGGCGTGCCCATTCTCTCTTTCTCTCTATCTGCCTCTTCTCTCTCTCTCTCTCTCTCTTAAATAAATAAATAAATAAATAAATAAATAAATAAATAAATAAATAAATAAAATAAAAAAAAATCAATCAATCAAAAGAGTTGTCCCAGGATGGAAGGAGTCCTTCTTCTGGCACTGGACAGATGTGTCTGTCCTGACTCCTGTCCACCTGGGGTCCCGTGGGGCTGCTTGAGAGACCTGGAGCAAGATATCTTCCTTCCCCTCCTGCCTCATTGCCCTCGCCTGTGGTTCCTGTGATGCAAGGTAATAATAACAGGGCATACCCAGGAGCAGCTTATTTTGAGGTTAAAATCAACACCTATGAGGTGCTTAGCAAGCAGACAGAGGAATCCCTGCACAGATAGAATTGCTATTTTTAGGCCTCGGCTCTCTTCCTGTCCTCAGACTTCAAAAATGTTAAGTGACTTACCCAAAGTCCTAGTCACTCCGTGGTCAGTAGTGGAGAGGAGGTTCCAGGCCCCAGTCCACCACTGTTGAGAGAACCCAGCAAGTTGTGACTCGTCTTGGTTTCTCCACAGTTGCTGTGAGGAGCTCCTGAGATTCATTTTGTAAACTCTTAGGTTACGGGTGACTGGACTATGCCACTTCCTGTCAGCAGCCACAACCCAACCAAGACCTTAGAGAGACCTGAGGCTTCCAGGTTGTAACGCCTGAAGCTCAGAGAAGGAGGGGAGCAGGTAGCCAGGAGGGGGTCTATGCTGTCTAGATGGCTTCCTGGAGGTGGTGGCTTTGGTCCTGGACCCTAAGGAAAGAGAAGTTTCTGTTTGGACCTTTTTTTTTTTTTTTTTTTAGGTTTTTCGAGGTAGGGTCTCACTCTAGCCCAGGCTGACCTGGAATTGGAATTCATTCTGTATTCTCAGGGTGGCCTCAAACTCACAGCGATCCTACCTCTGCCTCCCAAGTGCTGGGACTAAAGGCGTGCGCCACCATGCCTGGCTGAATCTTCATTTTTATTTTTAAATTTTTATTTATTTATTTGAGAGAGAGAGAGAGAGAGAGGGAGTATGGGTGCACCAGGACCTCCAGCCACTGCAAACGAACTCCAGACACATGTGCCTCCTTGTGCAACTGGCTTATGTGGGTCCTGGGGAAACAAACCGAGGTCCTTTGGCTTTGCAGGCAAGTGCCTTAACCACTAAGCCATCTCTCCAGGCCCCCCCCCCCGCACCCTCGCTGAATCTTTTAATCTACTGTGTGTATGTGCACGCGCACGCATGTGCATGTGCACGTACGCACACAGTTGTAGGTAACTGACTGTGCAGGCATTAGGCCACCACCACTTGTGTGTGGCTAAGGTACAGAAAGGCCTAGAAACCCAACCTGCTGCCACAGAGCCAGAGGCAGAGACCATTTCTGCCAGTGTGGTAACTGACTGATGGATAGAAACCCTATCCTCTCTCACCCCAGGAGCATCCTGTGGGTGCTGGTACAGAGTAGGAGTGGAGTGCACCCTAGCTAGTTGAGCTAGTTGGACCCCTCCAGACAAGCTATAGGGGGTAAGCCACAAAGACTCTGGGGTTCCTGGGCATTTCTTGCCTGGGAACCAGTGTTCATATATCCAGTGGGAAGAAATAGTCGCTTCTCTGTTCCCTCATTTTAGGAAAGACGAACGGGTATCATAACTTTACTCTGCCAAGTCGTCCTGTGGATGCGGACTCCATTCATCCACTAATTGACACCTGTGGACTGAGTGTGACTGTGAGAGTGTCTTCTGGCAAGACTGGGGAGACGCTGAGGTGTTTAAGGCTGCAGCTCGAGAAGCTAAGAGAAGGAGGGCAGTGGGTGGGTCTAAGCTATCAGGATGGCTTCCTGGAGGTGGTGGTCTTGGTGCTAGGGCCTCAGGAGAGCGAAGCCTCAGCCTTTTTCCGCCTGCGGTCCCCTCGACTTCTGTGTTCCTGGGACAAGTCAGAGGTGCTCCTTCTGTGGTTTTGGAACTCCCAGATTTTGTCGCTGTCCTCCAGTTCCCTGGGCAGCCTCCTAGCACAAGACTGCCACATGTAAGTCTCTAGAATATTAAAAAGTAGAGCTGGATTTGGTGGTGCACGCCTTTAATCCCAGCACTCCGGAGGCAGAGGTAGGAGGATTGCTGTGAGTTTGAGGCCACCCTGAGACTACATAGTGAATTCCAGGTCAGCCTGAGCTAGAGTGAGACCCTACCTGGGGGGGCGGGGGCAGAGAGAGAGAGAGAGAGAGGGAGAGAGAGAGAGAAGAGAAAGAAAGAAAGAGAGAGAGAGAGAGAAAGAAAGATTGAAAGAAAGAAAGAGAAACAAAACAAAAATAGGTAGCTAGAGAGTGCTCAGTGGTTAAGGCTCTTGCCTGCAAAACCTAAGGACTTGAGTTCAGCTCCACAGTACCCACGTAAAACCAGATGCACAAAGTGGCTTGTGCATCTGGAGTTCATTTGCAGGGGCTAGAGGTCCTGGTGTGCCCATTCTCTCTCTGTCTCTGCTTGAAAATAAAACAAAAAAAAGTCAGGTGTGGTGGTGCACAGCTAGGAGGATCACCATGAGTTCAAGGCCACCCTGAGACTACATAGTGAATTTCAGGTCAGCCTGGACCAGAGTGAGACCCTACCTTAAAAAAAAAAAAAAAAAAAAAGCCAGGCGTGGTGGCACATGCCTTTAATCCCAGCACTTGGGAGGCAGAGGTAGGAGGATCGCCATGAGTTCGAGGCCACCCTGAGAATACAGAGTGAGTCCCAGGTCAGCCTGAACTACAGTGAGATCCTATCGAAAAACAAACAAACAAAAAATTAAGCAAAGCAGAATGGATTGGGGAACCCTCCTAGGGCAGTTGGCTCCTACCCTGGTCTGCAGTAGGACAGCCAAGGGGAGGATTTAAGGTTTCCTGGAAGAGACAGAACACCCACTGGTTAGACAGGACTTAACTGGGGCCAAGAGCAAGGAAACAGCCCAGTCAGGGTACCAAGTGCACAGATGGGCAGGAGCCTGGCACTGGCCAGAAAGAGGCAGCTGGCTGCATGTGGGAGCTGGTGGGCTCATTCCACCTCATTTCCCTGAGTCTTCAGTGGCCTGAGAAGGAGGATTTCTGGCACTGTGGTACGTGCGGAAGATGACTTCTTTTAGCAGTGGGCTTTTGAGAGCCCCCAGAATTTAACAGCGCAGGCAGGCCTTGTCCCCTGCTCCCCGGGGCTCTGGTCTGAAGCGGGCCTGGCCTTTCCCAGAGTGCCTGGTTCATGGCCCAATGAGTCATCTTCTGCCCCAGAGGCAAGACACCCCATCTTCCTGGACAGTGCACAGATGGAGCCCCTCCTTCCCTTGTGCTTGGATCTGAGGGAGGGAAGAAACAGGAGGGCTGGAAATAAACCCTGGAAACTTCCGTTCCCATGACCCCCTCACCCCAGCCTCCTGCATGCTAGAGAACTGGGGAGAGGGAGAGATGGAGCCCTCCTTTTCAGAGCACCCACTGAATAGTAGGTGTTTCCCCACTTTCCAGGCAGGGAAACTGAGGCTGAGGGAATGGAGCTGGGCCCACACCACGTAGACCTCCATTGCCTATACAGTGTTCTGTTGCTGAGCAAGGTTTAGACATTTTGAATGAAATAATTTTTAGAGCTGGGAGGGACAGTCTCATATAGGTCACCACACCCAGGGGCTCTGAACCAAGACAGTGCACAGGATGGAACAGCATGTGGACAGCAATGTATGGAGAGGTGGTGGGTGGTTGCATTTCCTGGGAGCCTCTTAAGTAGAAAGTTGCCAGATATAGCAAATCCCACATAAGGCGCCCTTGGATTCCCAGCGTCCTGTCCCCCCATTCCTACCACCAAAGTCGCACAGCCTTCCCTTCACACTCAGATCTGGTTTGGGTTTCTCTGCCTGCAAAATAGGGGTGACAGTCGTCTCTTGGGTCAAGGAGATGGTTAAATTCAGAGTACCAGTTCATCGGGTGTTTTTCACATCTATTGAGGGATCTGGCTAACCAAACCCTCCAGCTCCCCACCTCCTGTTTCTATTAACTGTGATAAGAAGTTTTTCCTGGGAGCTGGGAAGATGGCTCTGTGGTTAAAGGTGCTTGCTTGCCAAGCTTGCTGGCCCAGGTTCAATTCCCAAGCCACCCAAGTAAACCAGATGCAAAAAGTGGCACAAGCTGGGCATGATGATGCATGCATTTAATCCCAGTACTCAGAAGGCAGAGGTAGGAGGATCACTGAGAGTTCAAGACCACCCGGAGACTACATAGTGAATTTCGGTCAGCCTGGGCTAGAGTGAGACCCTGCCTCGAAAAATAATCAAAAAATAGTGACACAAGTGTAATTTGGGCAATTTGTAATTTGTAGAGGCAAGAAGCCCTGGCCACCACCCCGCCACACACACACGCAAATGAGCAAATAATCAAAAAACTTTCTGCCCGGGGGAGGTAGGTCTAGCCCAGGCTGACTGAGAACTCACTGTAGTTCCAGCCTGGCCTTGAACTCAAAGCAATTCTCCTACCTCTGCCTCCCAAGTAAATGCTGGGATTAAAATCCCAGCATGCGCCACCACACCCAGCCTAACTAATTTTTTTTTTTTTTTTTTTTTTTGGTTTTTTCGAGGTAGGGTTTCACTCTGGGCCAGGCTGACCTGGAATTAACTATGTAGTCTCAGGGTGGCCTCGAACTCACGGTGATCCTCCCACCTCTGCCTCCCAAGTGCTGGGATTAAAGGCGTGCACCACCACACCCGGCTATCTAACTAATTTTTTTAAAATAAATTTTCCTTCTCAGCCTAGAAAGTCCAGCTGTAACTTCTTGAAAATAAGTTGGGGGTGGTGGTGACAGAAGAAAGGGGGGAAAGCCACTTGAATTAAAAAAAGGCAAATTAAATTCAAACCACATGCACTAGAGCCCGTTGTGCAGACCTCTGCTGCCACCTATGGGCAGTGTTTGGAAGTGCAGCTTCAGGAGGCCCACTTTCTTCCTTTAAGCCAGAAGGCCGATCCCAAGATCATACTGTGTTCCATCTTTGAACTTGACCTCACCTAATCTCAGGAAGCCTGAGGGGAATTTTAGAGTCCACTTGCACCTTCCCTCCTCCCCAGTATGCTTACAGAAGGGGACACTGGGTCCCAGAGTGGGGAGCAACTTGTCTAAAGTCACAGAACAACACGGCCAGTCGGCAGGAAGTGTGGGTATTGTGCATGTACTGTATGTGGGGACCTAGTCTCTGAATTTATGAGTATATATATTACAGCCCTGGGTGGGGGGGTTTCAGGTGGACTCCTGGTTTATATGCTTTGCAACCTGGGGAAGTCACTCAGCTTCTCAGACATGCCAATTACTTGGGGTCACCTCTCATATTAAGGGGCTTCCATTCCTGGAGTTTTATTTTCTTATCTGTAAAATGGTAAGAATGGGAAGACACTCAGGACTGGTGTGAGGACTACATGAGAAAAGCTACCAGGTGTGGTGGCTTTAATTCCAGCACTTGGGAGACAGAGGTAGGAGGATCGCTGTGAGTTTGAAGCCAGCCTGAGAATACATAGAAACTACAGAAAAGCTGCACGTACTAAACATTAGCTATCTGTAGAGGTCCCCGTGGTGGACATGGGGAGGTGCGTGTTATACCTAGGTGTCCAGGTGGGGCCTGGCAAAGCAGTGGTTAGAGTGTTTTTCTTCGAGGATGGGAGATGGGAGCCAAGTTTAGCTGTCAGGAGCCGACTCTGGGACCGGGAAGATGCCTCAGTATATAAAACGTAAATTCCTAGGCAGACATGATGGCCTGCCTGTAACCCCAACACTTAAGATGTGGGGACCAGGGGTGAGCTCTGGGTTCAGATGAGAGACCTGCTTCAGTAAAATAGTGGAGAGGAATCAAAGGAGATAACCAGCATAAACCTCTGGACTCCGTATGCACATTCTCCCAACTCTCCGTTAAAAAAAAATGTGGGGTTGGAGAGATGGCTTAGTGGTTAAGCACTTGCCTGTGACGCTTAAGGACCCCAGTTCGAGGCTCGATTCCCCAGTACCCACGTAAGCCAGATGCACAAGGAGGTGTATGCATCTGGAGTTCGTTTGCAGTGGCTGGAGGCCCTGGGCACCCATTCTCTCTCTCTCTCTCTCTCTCTCTCTCTCTCTCTCTGCCTGTTTCTGTATCTCTCAAATAAATAAATAAATAAAAATAAATTTTTTTTAAAAAAATGTAGTTGCATGGCTGGAGAGATGGCTTAGCGGCTAAGGCGCCTGCCTGCTAAGCCAAAGAATGCTGGTTCCAATGTCTAGCGGTTCCAATCTCCAGGTCCCACGTTTAGCCAGATGCAAAGTGAGGCAAGGGCGCAATGCCACACTTGCCCACAAGGGGGCACACACATCTGGATTTCGTTCACAGCAGCTGAGAGACTGCTGGTGTGCCCATCTCTGTCTCCCTCTCCCTATCTCTCTCTGTCTGTCTCTCTCTAAAAATAAAATAAAAAATAATAAAAAATTTTTTTAAAAAATGTAGTTGCGCTGGGCAAAGGCACACGCCTTTAATCCCAGCACTCAGGAAGCAGAGGTAGGAGGATCGCCGTGAGTTCAAGGCCACCCTGAGACTACATAGTGAATTCCAGGTCAGCCTGGGCTAGCGTGAGACCCTACTTTGAAGAAAAAAGGAAAAAAAGAAATAGTTAGGCTCAAGCACCAGTCTGGGGAGTGCGAGCTGCCCTTTGTCCTCCTCTCAGCCAGAGGGCTGGTTTCTGGTTTTTCTAGTGCTGCCCATGTGGGAGTTCTAACTAGACCTCTGAGCCAACAGATGAAATCTGAGTTCATTCGAAAATCATCCTCTGGGCCTGGAGAGATGGCTTAGCGGTTAAGGCATTTGCCTGTGAAGTCTAAGGATCCAGGTTCAATTCCCCAGAACCCATATAAGCCAGGTGTACATGATGGTGCATGTGTCTGGAGTTTACTTGCACTGGCTAGAGGTCCTGGCACACCCATTCTGTCTGTCTCATAAATAAAAAAATAAATTATTTAAAAGAAAGGAATCTGCCGGGCGTGGTGGCGCACGCCTTTAATCCCAGCACTCGGGAGGCAGAGGTAGGAGGATTGCTGTGAGTTCAAGGCCACTCTGAGACTACATAGTAAATTCCAGGTCAGCCTGGGCTGCAGTGAGACCTTATGTCAAAAAATTTTTAAAAAAAAAGAAAGAGAGAGGGAGGGAGGGAGAGAGAGAGAGAGAGAGAGAGAGAGAGAGAGAATGAAGTAGAGACCACAGCATTTTGTGGCCTAACTTCAGATGTTATATAGCCTCCTTTCTGCTGTGCTCTGAGGTCAAGGGAATGACAGAGGCCCACCTAGTCTCCAGAGGAGGGGCCCTGGACCTCATCCCTGTATGGGAAGAGTGTCAGCACCATGTTGTAAGAAGAGCATACTGGATGGCCAGTTTTGCGGAAGCACCCTTTGGAAAATATGCCTGCCTGGGAATATTTAAGGAGAAAACAATTGGAAAAGACTTGGTCCATGTCTAACACGTAGACCGTTATTATTAACTAAAGTGGCCCCTTCACTTCTCACCGCTGCCATAGAACCACATGGACTATCACCCTCAGACTGCTGTGCAGTCATTCATCTACAGATGACCACTGCATGCATATTACACAGATGGGGCACATGTGTCACTGATAGTCCCACCTCCAGAGCTCTCCTTCCTTTCCCAGAGCTGCTTTTTTTTTTTTCCCCTGAAGTAGGGTCTCGCTCTAGCCCAGGCTGACCTGGAATTCATGTGTAGTCTCAGGGTGGCCTCGAACTCACGGCGATCCTCCTACCTCTGCCTCCCGAGTGCTGGGATTAAAGGCGTGCGCCAACGCGCCCGGCTTCCCAGAGCTCATTCTTAAGTCGACAGAGGAGCTGGTCCTTAGGGAGCCCTGTGGCTTAGACATTTCCCCTCCAGCTGTCTGGGGGGCCTGGGAACTGGGAAACCTTGAGAGGCTCCTCCTGCCAGAAGGGAGGGTCTACAGAGAGAGCAGGATGTGACCCCGGGAAGGGATGGATGATGGGAAGTAGTAGGAAGAGGACCTGTCAGGCAGGAGCCTAAGGGGAAGCCGAGGCCCAAGTCAGTGAGGTGTCTTCCCCAAGGCCGCACGCTGCACGAGCAGCAGAGTGAGGCTTTGAACCCTAACTTGTGTGGCTGTAGGACCCAGCCTTAGTCTCTATGCCAAAAAAGTCCCTCTTTGGAAACGAAGAGATATGAGCAGTGAAATGGATGGTCCATTAGTTTGGGAACATCCAGTACCAACTCCATGCTGGTGGACGAGGGTGGGGTCAGGAGTGCCAGACAGTTTGTTTGGGTCAGCAGCCAGGACTGGGTTCCCAGGGACAATCGTCCTTGATCCTAGCATAGCCTGCAGATGGCATCATGTTTATCTTCAAAACTTTCCTGAGCCAGGGGAACCGGTTATGTCACTGGCATGAAACAGACCAGAGAAGGACAACTTGGGTAGCCAGCAGGCTAGGGAAGCGGGGATTCTTGCACTAAGGGGACCTGAGGGCAGCCAGCTGAGCCCTGTCCCTTACCAGCTAGATGGCCTCTCTAAACCTTTGTTTCTTGGTTTGTGGAAATGGGAATAACAATAAATAGAGCCCTGCCTGCAGGACTGTGGTGGGGGTACAGGGTCGGAGCCAGGGCTTATAGAGCGATGGTAGGGTCATCTGGACAGCAAAGCTGTGCCAGCAGCATTTGTGAAGGTAAGGAGTCCCATTGTGGGCAGCTCTGGGGCCCTACGATCTCTTGACAAAGAAAGCTGGGCAGGAGGGAAATGCTGTCCTCTCTCCACCCGGCAGGATCCTGATGAGACCTACTTTCTGGAACAGTTCCTTTCACCAGCTGCCTTCACTTTTTGTCATTTCTTTTTTCAGTTCCTGTCTTCCCACCAAGACTGCCGTGCCCAGTAGCACGCAGACCTCTTTTCTTATCTTTAACTCTCTAGTACAATGCTTGGTAACTAGTAAGTGCTCAGAAAATGTTTACCGGACTACTCAACATGTGAATACATTGAAATTAGAGAAGCTGTTCATTCACCGTTGATTCCACCATCTGTTCATCCATCCATGACTTTATTCCTCTGTTTCATTTCATTCCATCCTTCTCTCCATTCAGCATACTCCTCACCTATCCATTAGTCCATACTATGTCTGCCTTTTTTTTTTTTTTTGGTTTTTCAAGGTAGGGTCTCACTCTAGCTTAGGCTGACCTGGAATTCACTGCATAGTCTCAGGGTGGCCTCGAACTCAAGGCGATCCTCTCACATCTGCCTCCCAAGTGCTGGAATTAAAGGCATGCGCCACCATGCCCCGCTTTTCTGTGTCTGCCTTTGTCATCGTTGGAACCCCCTTGTTCCAACAGTAGCTAAGGACCCCAAAGAGGTCTTAGTGGAGCGCAGAGCAGGTGGTATCTGGAGGCAAGTAAATGCGGCTGGAATGTATCCGCAGAACTGCTGGGGTTGGGCTGGAGAGACGGCTTAATGGTTACGGCGCTTGCCTGAGAAGCCTAAGGATCCAATTTCGATTCTCCAGGTCCCACGTAAGGCAGATGCACAAGGTAGCTCATGTGTTGAGTTCGTTTGCAGTGGCTAGAGGCCCTGGCGCGCCCATTCTCTCTCCCCCTTTCTCTCTGTCTCAAATAAAAATTTAAAAATGAATAAATAATTTAAAAAGAAAAAAAGAAAAAGAACTGCTGGAGTTAAGGGCCAGGGGTTCCCCTGGGCTGACAGAAGGGTGGTTCCTGAGCGAGGGTGCCTAGTGGTGTGTCCTGGAGTGGGTGGTGGTCTGGTGGGGTTGAGCCCTGTCCTCCTTGCTATCTCTTGCCTTCCTTAAGTAAGGAGTGGGGGCACTGTTTAATAATGAGGTGAAAGATGTCTGAGGTGGGGTGTGGACCTCCACACTCCAAACACCGCTGATCCCCAAAAGAGAGAGTGAAATCAACACTGTTATGTGGCTATCCCCAGAGACCCTGACTCAGCCCAAGTGTGCTGCTGTTCATCCCTCCACTTCCTTTCACTGCCCTGCTCCACCATCAGACCGTTTCCATGGCAACGGACTTGAATCTAATTAGCTATTCTTAATGAAGCAGTGCAGTGCCTTTGGCACTAAGTTCCCCCCTCTTCCTTTCCCTGGGGCAGTGGCTTCATGTGCCCCCATGTCTCTTGACCTCTAGATCTTGTTCAAACCCTGTTTTCTCTTCCCAGAAGCCTCTCGTGAATGCCCACCCTGAGGAGGAAGAGGAGGCACAAGCTAGGGACCCCAGGGAAGTGCCAAGCCATCCCTTGGAATAAGAAAAGACAAATGGCCTGGTGTGGTGGCACATGCCTTTAATCCCAGCATTATGGAGGCAGAGGTAGGAGGATCGCCGTGAGCTCCAGGCCACCCTGAGACTACATAGTGAATTCCAGGCCAACCTGGGTTAGAGCAAGACCCTATCTCAAAAAACCAAAAAAAAAAAAAAAAAAGAGAGGAAGAAAGAAGGAAGGAAGGAAGGGAGGGAGGAAGGGAGGGAGGAGGGAGGGAAGGAAGGACAAATGGACTGGCTGCATTTCTGGCTCCTGCCTCCAGGCAGGGCGGTGGGTTTCAGGTCTCTTGGAAGAGGGAAGGGGCCATATATGCATTTGAGTACTGGGCTGTCAGTCCAGGGTCCTCACTTTGAGAAGCACTACTGTAGAGTGGTCGGGAAGGGGCCTTTATGTGGCTTGCACACGCTCCTACACTCAACATGAATGAATCCTTGTTCTGAGCTGGGACATTCACTGATGCAGCACAACATTTACTGACCACCCACCCAGCATGAGCCTGACACCCCCCTCCAGCCCTCTGAAGTGCCCTGTCTATCTGAGCTGGGATCCCCTGCAGGGGTAGTGGGATGCACTGGCTTCCTCCTTGCTGTTCCCTTGGAATTCTCTGTGTGTGTTTTATTTTCTTTTTCTTTTTTGGATTTTTGAGGTAGGATCTCACTGTAGCCCAGGCTGACCTGGAATTCACTATGTAGTCTCGGGGTGGCCTCAAACTCATGATGATTCTCCTACCTCTGCATCCCAAGTGCTGGGATTAAAGGCATGTGCCACCTCACCCGCTTGTGTGTGTTTTATTTTCATTCTTTTGAGAGACTGAAAATTGTAATGGATGTTTTGGATTCTAAATCATTCTTTGGTACCTATCCCTATGGGTGGCCCTCTCAGGAGAGGCTGAGGAATAATTTCCTTGTGCTGGGCATGGGAGTGATGACCTGCAAGCCCCAGTACTCAGGAGTTAGGATTAATTATTTCAGAGAGAAAGAGGGAGAGAATGGTCATGCCAGGGCCTTTAACCATTGCAAACAAACTCCAGACACATGAGCCACTTTGTGCATCTGCTTTATGTGGGAATCGAGCCTGGGTCTGTATGCTTCACAGACACATGCTTTAACCACTAAGCTATCTCTCCAGCCCCTTATTTTATATTTTATTTGTTTATTTGTTTTATTTTTGTGGGTTTTTAAATTTTTAATTATTTTATTTATTTTTGGAGAGAGACAGAGAGGGAGAGGGAGACAGAGAATTGGGCATGCCAGCAGTCTCTCAGCTGCTGTGAACGAAATCCAGATGTGTGTGCCCCTTGTGGGCAAGTGCGGCATTGCACCCTTGCATCACTTTGCATCTGGCTAAATGTGGGATCTGGAGATTGGAACCAGGTTCTTAGGCTTAGCAGGCAGGCGCCTGAACCGCTAAGCCATCTCTCCAGCCCTATTTTTGTGGTTTTTTGAGGTAGGGTCTTGCTCTAGCCCAGGCTGACCTGGAGTTCACTATGCAGTCTGAGGGTGGCCTTGAACTCATGGCAATACTCCTAGCTCTGCCTCCCGAGTGCTGGGATTAAAGGCCTGCGCCACCACGTCCGACTTATTTATTTTTTTTTTTTGGTTTTTTTGAGGTAGGGTTTTACTCTAGCCCAGGGTGGACTTGAACTGTCAGCAATTCTCCTACTTCTGCCTCCTGAGTGCTGGGATTAAAGGTGTGCACCATCACGCCTGGCAATATTTTATTTTTTATGTGTTTATTTGTAGTGATGGGAATTGAACCTAGGGCCACACACATGCTAGTCTATCACTGAGCTATATTCCTGGCCCTGTTTTTTTCTCTTTTTTTTCCTTAAGATGATCTCATATGGCTCACAGAGAAACTTACTATGTATCTGAGGATGACCTTAAACTGTGTTCCACTGTTCCTGGTCAAAGGTTATAAACAGAGGGTTTTGTGTGTGTGTGTGTGTGTGTGTGTGTGTGTGTGTGTGTGTGTGTGTTTTGTAGTCCTGAGGATGAGCCCTGGGCCTCATGCAGGCTAGACAAGCACTCTACCACTGTGCTATATCCCTAACAGAACTATGAGTTTGAGGCTAGCCTGAGCTACATAGCAAGACCCAGGCCAAGGAAGAAAGGAAAAAGAAAGAAAGGGGAGAAGGAGAAGGAAGGAAGGAGGCTGTAGAGATGGCTCATTGTTTAAAGGTGCTTACTTGTAAAGCCTGATGGCCTGGGTTTGATTCTCCAGTACCCACATAAAGCTAGACACAAAATGACACATGCATCTGGAGTTCATTTGCAGTGGCAGGAAACCCTGGTGCATCCATACTTTTTTTTTCCTCTTTCTCTCTCATATAAATAAAAATATCTTAAAGAGCCGGGTATGGTGGTGCATGCCTTTGATCCCAGCACTTGGGAGGCAGAGGTAGGAGGATTGCCGTAAGTTCGAGGCCACCCTGAGACTACATAGTGAATTCTAGGTCAGCCTGGACTACAGTGAGACCCTACCTTAAAAAAACAAATATATATATATATAAAATCTTAAAGAAAAGACAACAAAAGAAAGAGAAAATCATAAACCAGGCATAGTGGTGCATGCCTTTAATCTCAGCGCTCGGGAGACAGAGGTCGAAGGATTTCCATGAGTTTGAGGCCACCCTGTGAATTCCAGGTTAGCCTGGACTTGAGCGAGACCTTACCTTGAAAAAAAAAAAAAAAAGAAGAAGAAAGAAAGAAAATTATGCTTGACATGTGAAGGTCCTAGGCTCCATATCCAGGAGGGAGGGAAGAAGAGAGAGAGAAAGAGAGGAGAGAAATAGCATTTCCCTTGGATGACGTGTGGACCTACTGGTTAAGTGCTGAATAGAGTGGGGAGTGGGGCTTAGTCCTGGACCAAGGGGGTGCTTGCCTGGGCTGGTTGGAGTTTCTGGAGACTTGTTACAACCAGTCCTCGAGGGCTGGAGAGATAGCTTAATGGTTAAGGTGCTTGCCTACAAAGCCCAAGGACCCAGGTTCAATTCCCCAGTACCCTCGTAAGCCAGCTACACAAGGGGGTACACACATCTAGAGTTTGTCTGCAGTGGCTGGAGGCCCTGGCACACCTATTCTCTATCTATCTGCCAAAGAATAGGCGTGCTAGGGCCTCCAGCCACTGCAAACAAACTCCAGATGCATGCGCCACTTTGTACATCTGGCTTACATGGGTCCTGGGGAATTGAGCCTCGAACTGGGGTCCTTAGGCTTCACAGGCAAGCGCTCAACTGCTAAACCAGCTCTCCAGGCCCCCAAAATATGTTTTTTTAAAAAGTCCCCTAAATCCCAGCACTCGGGAGGCAGAGGTAGGAGGATCGCCATGAGTTCAAGGCCACCCTGAGACTACATAGTTAGTTCCAGGTCATCCTGGGCCAGAGTGAGACCCTACCTCGAAAAACAAAACAAAAAAAAAAAGTCCCCTAAGCCAGGCATGGTGGTGCATGCCTTTAATCCCAGCATTTGGGAGGCAGAGGTAGGAGGATCTCCATGAGTTCAAGGCCAACCTGACTACAGACTACAGAGTGAGTTCCAGGTCAGCCTGGGCTAGAGTGAGACCTTTGTCCTCTTATTATGCATACAGAACCCTCCCTGGCTTTCTTTCTTTCCACTATATTTATTTAAAATATTCATTTATTGGAGACAGAGAGAGGGAGCGGGAGGGATAGGGAGAGAGTGAGAATGAGTGCGCCAAGGCCTCTAGACACTGCAAACAATTTCCTGAAGCATGTGCCACCTTGTGCATCTAACTTACACAGGACTTGGAGAATTGAACCTGGGTCCTTTTGCTTTGCAGGCAAGCATCTTAACCACTAAGCCATCTCTCCAGCCCTTTAAGTTTTTTTTTTTAATTTATTTATTGAAGAGAGGGAGGGAGAGACAGAGAGAGAACCCTTCCTGGCTTTCTAAGGGCATAGACCCTCCCCTTAGGGAGCCAACAGACTCTTGAGAGGAGATGTGTATCACTGTAGTCATTGCTCAAATATATAATCAGTAAGAAAAACCGAGATTGTGACAACACAGAGCAGTCACATAGGACCAGGGAGGGTTTTCTGGGCCAGGTGACACTTGTATACTATTACTAGGAGAAAGACAAAAGCCTAGGCCAAGGCCCTTAGGCATAGGTGAGATGTCTTCCTAGATAATAACACTGTGGTGTTAGGGTACCAAAGGTAGGAGGGGGGAGGGAGGAGTGAGCAGATGGACCTGGCTTGGATGATGGGATTCATGTGTCCCCATTTCACAGGAAACCTACAGAAGGGCAGGCTGGGGTGAGGGAGCCGGCTGGGAGCATGATTAGTGTGGGAGCCCCTACTGCATGGAAGAGGTGAAGCGGTCCACAGTCACAGGCACCTTCCTGGTGCCTAGTGGGAGCTGGTGCCAAGTTGCTTACTGCCCCACCCCCAGCCAGCATCAGGGGGCGTGGGGTGGCTGTAGCCTGAAGTCTGAGCAAGGAGATCCTGGGGATCTTCCACTGGAGACATGAAGGAGTCATGTGGGGTGGGCGTGGGAGATGTATTAGTACCCCTCCCCTGTGGAGGTTGAAGGGCTGCAGGTGCCCTGGACTGGCACTCTCCAGGACCGCGCCAGGCAGGACACTGGCCAAGCCGAGTGGTTCCAAAGAGGGATAGGGATGACTCAAGGTGGGCCATTTCAGTACCAACCCGCCTGCATTACACCCAAGTCGTCCTCCCAGCGCTGGGCCAGGGATGGCTAAGTGCCACACGCCCCTAAGTAACTGTTTGGGTGTATGGATGCCTGCTGGTGCCCTGCTGTGGTTGTGGGAACAGGGAAGGCCTCGCCACGGTGAGAATGGTGGGTCAGGGTTCCGGTCTGTATGGAAACCCTTGTGTGTTGATGTAGGTGCCCCTGACCCGGACCTGGTCTGTACCAGCATGTGCGTGCCCCTGGATGCTGCTTGTGTCCGGCTCCATGGTGCACATTCGGGTTTAGTCTATGCTCACGTTGGATAGTGGAGGGAACAAGAAAGTGCGTGTCCACGCATATAGCTGTGTCTGGCCACGGGCGCGCGTGACTTGTGCCCCGGACCCCATGCCAGGGCCGCTGGGTGGGCAGTGGTGGAGGGCGAGGTGCCGAGCCCGCTGTGCGCGGGGCGCCCGGGCGGCGCGGAGAGGAGGGGAGGACGTGCGCACTCCCCGCG
Organism: Orientallactaga sibirica; assembly: GCA_036365145.1. Classification (NCBI taxonomy): domain Eukaryota; kingdom Metazoa; phylum Chordata; class Mammalia; order Rodentia; family Dipodidae; genus Orientallactaga; species Orientallactaga sibirica. Next base: position 883,468 of record JAEOAD010000055.1, read on the forward strand.
CCCGGGACGCCACAGCGCCACCGCCGGCCGCGCGCGCTCGCTCGCGCCGCACCGACGCTGGAACCCACTCCGCCACCGCGGCGGCGGCGAGGCGGAGGCCCGGAGGAGCGAGGCCGCCCCGCGCCCGCCCGCTCTGCCCCGCTGGGGGGCAGGCCGCATGCTTCAGATGGTGAAGACCCTGGCCCAGTTCACCATCGCGCTGGAGGACATGCGCGATCTGGGCCCGGCCGCCGCCTCCGGGGAGTCCGCCGGGGGCGGGGGCGGGAGCGGGGGCGCTGACGCAGAAGAGCCAGCCGAGGCTCAGGTACCGGAGGGGGAGGGTCAGACCGAGACCCGGACCCGGGCCTTGGCCTAGGATGTGGCCTGACCCAAGAGACAGTGGGGGCGTAGGCAGATGCTGGAGATCTGGGCCTGGAACTTGGATCGAGCATTCAGCATCCTGGCCACAGGGCTTGGGGAGGGTTGACACCCCCCTCCCCCAGTGAGGGCAGAGAGGTTGATGGTGAGGATCCTTGGCTGGACTGTGGTTGGCACAGCTCTGAGGGTCTAGGCCCTGTGGCATTCTGCTTGTGAAGTGGGTCATTGTGCAAGCAGATTTGGTGCTGTGGCACCCCTGGTCCCCAGGCCAAGGAAGGTGAGGTTTCTAGCATTACTGGCCGAGTTGCAGTGCCCCCAGCCTTATGTATGTGCTGGGGGGGGGCAGCTTTGCTTCCCTCCTACCTCCACCCCCCCCCCGCATCTTCCCCCTGGACCCGCTCTCTTTTGGAGGTGTCATGCCCTGGGAGAGGTGGTAGCCCCCATTCCGGGCTCCTTGTATGTGCCTAGTGGGGGAGGGGTTGGCTCCTAGGGCTGTCCCTTGTCTTTGTGTGTAATCTGGGCCTGATCTCTGTGCCACTCTGCTGCCACTGGAGAAATGGGGCTCTGCCCTCCTTCAAGTGCTGTGCTGTGCTGTGCTGCCCAAAGTCTCCTGCAGGAGGGCCTGACTGAGCTGTATTTTTGTTGCCTCGATGGGTCCTTTTGCCCTCATGACTTCTGTGTGTGCGTGCGTGTGTGTGTGTGTGTGTGTGTGTGTGTCTGTCTGTCTGTCTGTCTGTCTGTCTGTCTCTTCTTTATGCTATGTAAATCAGTCTCCATCTTAGGGTTGTGATAACAGGAGCGGACTCCCCCACTCTATTCTTCTTGCCTTATCCCCCTGCCCACACCTTCCCAGTCTCAACACCAGGGCCATGTGGAGCGAAGGTCTAGGGACACGGCTGTTGAGGGGTGAGGGGCTCTAGAGGGAAGCTGGGCCTTCAGGGCTGTCCCGCCCAGAACAGGTGGGCCCTGATCTGGTTGACAGCTGCTTTGTCCCTTGTCTCCTGCTTCTCCTGTCTGCACTGCTCCCGTGTCGGGACACGTGCAGAGGGTGCTCCACACAGTGACAGAGCTGGCCTTTTTTTGTGCGTGTGTGTTTTACCTGACAGCTGAGTGACAGCCCACTATGCTTTGCAGAGGGGAGGAGGCTGGGAGAGGCGGCCTTGCAGTGTCAGCTCCCTGTGACACCCCAGCCTCCCAGCCAGCAGGCCCAGAGCCAGGCCTGGCCAGCCAGGGGTGTGGGCAAGGGATGGTGGCCATGAGGCCCAGGGCCCTGGCTATCCTGTTGCCAGAAGTTCCCTGCTCAGTGTCACGGAGGTACAGAAGGGACAATGAGAACCTATGCTCAGGTGAACACTGCCTGGCTCCCCTACTGCGGTGTGTCCATGGTGTGAAGGGTTACTGCTAGCTCCGTTTACTAGAGTAGAGTGTGGAAACAGGCAGAGGGAATGTCACACAGCCAAGAAGGACAGAGCTGCGTACTGTGCGACCTGAGACTGCTGATCAGTCTAAGTGGAAAGACTTGGGGTGCTGGGGGCCCTGAATGTTCTGCATGCGATGGCTAAAAGGGTTCTTGTTCTGCCCATCACTGGCTTTGTGGTGTAGGGCAAGTCGTGTCCCCTCTACAACTTGACTCATCTTCGCAGTGGGAATGACAGGCCGTGCGTCTTGGAGCTGTGATTGTGAGGCGGAAATGAGGCCTCATCTGTGAGGTGCTGAGGTGTCCTGAGGACTATGGGCACAGGAGTGAGCATGTGAGTTCTTGGGGGAGGCCCAGTGGCCCCTGCTGTGTGTCCAAGCCCTCCATGTGAGACTGGGCCCACTATACACCTGCTGCTGGAAGCTGCTGGGAGTTTTCAAAGGCTCCAGAAGCACCCCGGGGCAAATAGCCTGCTTGTAGCTGGGTGCATTGAGGCAAGACCTGGGGAGCACATCAGGACACAGGACTGGCAAGAGCAGGGCAAGCCAGCCTCCTCCCGTGTCTCAAGGGTTTGTCATTCACGTCTCAGTAGCTCAGCATAGGAGCCCATTTCTGAGAGTGCCTCGTTGTAGAGCATTGTAGTACAGTCGTGACCTGCAAGTCCCTGGGTCACAGGGAAGAGCACCTGAGATGAGTTTACCACTAGTCCTAAAGGGAGCAGTAAGCCAGGCGTGGTGGCACACACCAGGAACCCCAGGAATCAGAGACTGAGGCAGAAGATTGCAAAGTCAGCCTGAGCTACATAGTGAGTTCCAGGCCAGCCCGGACTAGAGTAAGACCCTGTCTCAACAAACACACACACAAGTGAGCCATTTGCCAGGTCGGGCAGAGCCAGAGCTTGGGTCCACTAAACAGAGACCCTGGACAGAGCAGTGACCAGGTCAGTCCCACTCATTGAGTCTCTACTCTAAGGGGCTGTTTTTGGGGACTGGAGGGATGCCCAGGCATAGGCACCACGCTGGCATTGCCACACATAACAAGTGTCTGCTCACACCTGCAGGCTTTGCTTGGGCCAAGCGAAGTCCTGTGAGAGGAATGGAGAGGGGAGACTAAGCCAGAGGTATGCTATAGGAGCTAAAGGCCTTGACGGAGGGCCACTCCTGCCAGGGAAGAGGAACCATTGGGACAGGTGCCATCTGGGAGGGTTTTTTTTTATGTATTATTTATTTTTGTTTTCTTTCTTTTTTTAATTATTATTTTTTAATTGACAACTTCTATACCTACATACAATAAAAACCACCTGATATTTCCCTCCTCTCCCCCCCGTTCCACTTTAGAGGTCCAATCTCCATCATATCCCCTCCCTCTCCCCATTAGTCTCTCTTTTAATTTGATGTCTTCATCTTTTTCTTCTATTATGAGGGTCTTGCGAAGGTATTGCTAGGCACTGCAAGGTCATGGATATCGAGGCCAATTTCTGTCTGGGCAGTTGCATTGTAAGAGGTCATATCCTTCCTTTGGCTCTTCCATTCTATCCGCCCCCTCTTCTGCAATGGTCCCTGAGCCTTGAAGGGTGTGACAGAGGTGTTTCAGTGCTGGGCACTCCTCTGGGAGGTTTCTTAGAAGAGTAAGTTGTAATCTTGGGTACTGGTGGTTCCGGTGGCAGGTACGCTCAGTACCAGGGGCCAAGCCTAGAGACAGCATTCCCAAGCCAGCTTCCAGCAAAGCCTTCCCATAGGACAAGGCTCATTGGAACAAGGGCAGGAGCCCTATCCTTTAGCAGGTGGCCACCCTATAATTCAGTCTTCAGTCATCAGTGCCTAGGCCTCCTTTTCCCCATCCCTGAAATGGGGAGAATAATATATACCATGTACCACAAAGACAGTCAGGAGGGCTGGATAACACAAAGTGCCCAGAACAGGGCCTGGTTCAAGGGTAGAGGGCTCGGTAACCTTTTAAAGGAGAAGTGGAAGCCGAGTTTGCCTGAACCATGACGTTGCTAGCTGTGTGGCCTCTGGCACTAAGTTTACCTCACTGGGCCACAGTGTCCTCCTTTGTAGCAGGAGGTGACCGTGTTTACTCTGAGGGATGCTGTGGTATGCAGTCATGTCGGACACGTCCCAATAGCACTGAGCTGGAAGGTAGCATGTCAGAGTGGGATGCTGGCCCGAGGCGTCTTTCCTTGGTTCATGTGAGGGTTCTTCGATTGATTGTTACTATTACTTGGTTCATACTTGTCCAGAACCCATCAGAGGAACTAAAATGTAAACCAGAGGTTTCGGAACTGTCCCAGCTGCAGTGGCTAGGGTGGGGGTAGAGGAACGGGGCCCCATCTTGGAGGAGTACATTTGAGATGCAAGGGAGCATTCCCAGCAGGAAGAGCATACAAGGGAAGGCCTGCCTGAGTGGGGTTTATAATGCTGTGGTAGAACATCTGGGGGGGGGGCGGAGGAGGCAGGCCGGGAAGACTATAGAAAGAGCTGGGTGGACTCACTGAGCCTGAAGGTGGACTTGTGTGACAGGGCTGAGGGGATCAGAATGCCACTCACCCTCTCCTGTCCCCACAGGATATGCGGAAGCATGTGACCATGACCCTGCTGGACACAGAGCAGTCGTATGTGGAGTCGCTGCGCACCCTGATGCAGGTAAGGCCTTTGACCTGGACCCCAAGATCGCCAATCCGAGTGTGGGAGGAAGATGGGTGGTTGTAAATCCATGTTGTGGACAGGGGCCAGGGCTAGAGAGCCGGGACCCTGGCATGCACTACCCACCTATGGAAATCCCTGCTGTAGTTGTTGCCCCCGACCAGGGCAGGCAAGAATGGAGAAGGCTAGGCCAGGGCAGGAGTTTCCACTCCACTGTCCTTCCACATCCCCCCAGCAACCCTGTCCCCCCAGTTAGAGCTGTGCAACGCTCTTGGGCGTGTCCCTTCTGTTTTATTCATTGACTAGGAAGGTGTTTGTTGACTGGAAGGAAATGCTGGGCATCTGTCATGGGCTGTCCCTGGTCCAGGTATAGGAACCCCAGGATGAGGAAAAGATGAGGCCTACCCTGGGAGCTCTCAGTGCACGGTGTAGGGCACAGCAGGCTGGGCCTATGGGGCACTCCAGAGGCATGGAGGGCACTACCCAGTGAATGGTCAGGGAAGGCTATGTGAAGGAAATGCAGCAGAGACAGCATGTGCAAGGTTGTGCCATCAGAAGGGCTGGCACATTCAGAAGGCCTTGGGGCATGAGAGGTTGGTTCTTGGGAGACAATACATGATCCAACAGGGCCTGCACTGCGTGGGCCTTGAGCCCCAAGAGGCGGGTTTGGACACCAGCGGGGACCCTGGAGAGTCAATGGAAGGTTTTGAGCCATGCAGACATGTGACTGGATTTGTGCTTTATGAAGTCTGACTGACTGCTGGGAAGGTGGGTGGCAGAAAAGGAGGCCAGGCCGGGGCTACTGAGCTCAGGCAACAAGGAGGCTGCAGGAGGGAGAGTTGGGGGGACAGACACTTAGGAGGTGGGCTGTGGGAGATGAGGCAAGGAATACAGGGCTACGCCTGGGCCCCTGAACTGGGAGGGAGGGGTGCCTCCGGAGCAGGAAGGTGATCCTGGGGAGGCCCAGAAATAGACTTACAGTCAACAGTTGAAGATGAGTTTGCACAGGCCACCCAGGCAGAGTGAGGGCAGAGAGCGAAGGGGGAACCCAGGAAACCTAGAACCTACCCATCAACCACCCAGCCTCTCTTCCCTTCTCCCACAGACCTGCACTGAGCCCCACACAGTGTTCTCTGGGTGGTGGCCAGGGTTGGGGGGAGGAGGTGTGGGGAATTAGGGTTCAGTGGTCCAGAGTTTCAGGCCAGAAAGATAAAAAGTTGGTGATTCCACAGTTGAGAAGGTACTTAATATGAGAGTACTAATTTGTATTCTTTTTTTTTTTTTTTTTTTTTTTTTTTGGCGAGGTAGGGTCTCACTCTGGTCCATGCTGACCTGGAATTCACTATGTAGTCTCAGGGTGGCCTCGAACTCTCAGCGATCCTCCTACCTCTGCCTCCCGAGTGCTGGGATTAAAGGCGTGCGCCACCACACCCGGCTATAATTTGTATTCTTTTTAAAAAAACTATTTTAGTTTTATTTATTTGAGAGAGAAAGGTTAGACAGCAGAAGGGGGGCGGGGAGAATGGGCACTCCAGGGTCTCTAGCCACTGCAAACGAACTCCAGACACATGCACCACCTTGTGCATCTTGTGCAACATGAGTCCTGGGGAATTGAATCTGGGTCCTTCAGCTTTGCAGGCAAGCATCTTAACCACTAAGCCATCTCTCCAGTCCTAATTAGTATTCTTAAAAGTGGTTAAAAGCCAAGTATAGTAGTACATACCTTTAATTTCAATGCTCAGGAGGCTGAGATAGGAGATTTCAGAGAGGCTAGGCCGGGGCTACAGAGTAGGCTAGAGTGGGACCCTACCTTGAAAAAAAAGCAAAACAAGCCGGGCATGGTGGCGCACACCTTTAACCCCAGCACTCGGGAGGCAGAGGTAGGAGGATCGCCATGAGTTAGAGGCCACCCTGAGATTACAGAGTGAATTCCAGGTCAGCTTGGACCAGAATGGTCCTACCTCGAAAAACAAAATAATAATAATAATAATAATAATAATAATAATAATAATAATAAAAGGAAAAACAAAATCAAATAAATAGATAAACAAAAATAAAACAAAAGGTTAATAGAGGGCTGGAGAGATGGCTTAGTGGTTAAGGTGCTTGCCTGTGAAGCCTGTGGACCCAGGCTGTGAAGCCTGAGGACCCAGGTTCGATTCTCTAGATCCCACGTAAGCCAGATGCACATGATAGTACATACATCTGGACTTCATTTAGTGGCTAGAGGCCCTGCCATGCCCATTTTCTCTTTCTCTCTCTGTAATAAATACATTAAAAAAAAAAAAAAAAAAAAAAAAAAAGAGGTTAATAGGGTTTCTGCAGAGACTCTGGAGATGGGGCTAGTCCCAGGCGGAGCGCCCAAGGCTCCTGGAGTAATTAGGAGACTAGAGGTGGCCTGTGTGGCTGCCAACTGGAGGGACGCAGGAGCCTAGGGCTAAGCAAAGGCTGGGCTCTGCTAAAAGCACAGGGAATCCCAAGGAGGGACTCCCAAGATGTCAGACAGGAAGAGCAGCCTTGCAAGGACCTGTAAGGATCCTTTGCTGTCCTTTAGGTGAGAGAATTGGAGGCAGACAGGGTTGGAGTCACACGCGATAGATGCTGTTGATGGTACTAGCTGAACCACCTCACTTCTCTAGCCTCTGTGTTGCCCGCAACATGTTGTTATTCATGCTGCCTCCCAGAGTGAAGATTAAAGGTAGCTGCCTCCTATGTCTGTTGGCAGACAGGAGGAGCAGTAGAGAGCTGGGAGCAGGCCTGGTGTGGCCACCTTTCTCCCAAGCCACTGGGCCCAGCTAGGGACAAGCAGGACTGGGGTGGAGGCACCTAACAGAGTGCCAACTGAGGGCAGGGCAGGGCAAGGGGCTAGGGTGAATCCAGGGACTGTGGGCGTGGCGGGTCTTGGGTGTGGAGAGATGACTGGGATCCTCTGGAAGTAGGAGACAGTGAATAAGAAAGACCCCAGAGCAGCTCGTGATAGCACCTACCTGGAACCAGCCTCAGCTCGGGAGCTGCAGCGCTTGAACTTGGCTGCACTTCTTGGCCAGCTGGGTGACCCAGTGCATCTCATGGGACCAGACCATGCCTCATCTGCCCCCGTGGATGTGGAGAGAGAGGGAGAGAGAGAGTGTGTAAGGTTGCATTTGATCTTTGTTTTAACCTTGTTTGTTTGGTTTTGCTTTTTCGAGGTACGGTCTCGCTCTAGCCCAGGCTGACCTGGAATTCACGATGTAGTCTCAGGGTGGCCTTGATCTCACAGTGATCCTCCTACCTCTGCCTCCCCAGTGCTGGGATTAAAGGCGTGTGCCAGCATGCCTAGCCACTGTTTTAACCATATGAGGTAGAGAGTATCCCCCCCCCCGCACCCAACACACACACTTTAAGTAAGGAAATGAAGGCTTGGAGGTTCTGTAACCCCAGTGAGCAGTAACAGCTGACACCAAGTGCCTAGTATGTTCCAGGCCCTTCTCCCAGTGTTTTGTATGAGAGAACTAAATGTGAGGCTGCATGCTACAGGAAGTGCCATTGATATTCTGTCTATACTTTCTGAAGCAGAGTGTGTTCAAATGGAGATTTGACACTAACTTCCTGTGATCACTGTCACCAGCAGTGGGTTAGAAGTGTTCCTCCACAAGGATTTAAAATAAAGGAAGTACCTGCCTGTAATCCCAGCATTTGAGAGGAAGAGGCAGGCTTGTGAGTTCAAGGCCATCCTGGGCTACATAGCAAGACCCTATCTCTTACAAAATAAAATAATAAAATAAAATCTAAAAATAAAGAGTTACATACCAAGAGAAAGCATCCGGAAGAAGATGGGATCTGAACCCAGCCTCTAAGTCTATACCTTTTCCTGGATGTCACCTTCAGCCTCAGAACTCATCTTGAACCCTGGCATTCTCAGCTTAGAAACCCTGTCTTCCTGACCACCAACGACCCCTCCTGCCCTCTTGTTTCCGGATTGCATTCTCCCCTCTAGCATATAAACTTGCTTATTTTGTGCTCTTGTCTGCCCCCCTCAACCAGCCCCTCGCTCAGCCCGCAGCTCCCTGGCACTGGTGTGGTCTAGAGCTTCAGGCCAATGGGCACTGTGTGGGGGGTTGGCTTCTTGGGCCTCTCATGTTATTCCTCCCGCTGGGTTCCTGCTTCTTTGTGGGGTGACCAAGAGGTGAGTGGTATAGTTTCTCCCCCTTAGGGGACAACAGACCCTGGCCCAGGCAGCGGACTGGCCTGTGCTGACTGGAGAACTCTTGAATAAGCTGCCTGCTGTCTCCTCACCATCACCCCAGGCCTTTTCAGAATCCCTAGACAGCAGATAGGATCTGTTCAGCTTGACTCTTTCAGGTTTGTTTTACAAAACAAGCCAGATTTTTTAAGTGTTCAATATAAATGTTATTGCAACATCACATATGTTTTTTCAGTTAACACCCCCATCGCGTTTGCCTGCAGTTACAGTGTGGTCCAGTAGAGGGCAACCTCTCCCTAAGAGTGCATGGTTCCAGACCATGGCTGAGTGCAGCCTTGATGTAACCTGAAGAACAGGAATTTTAGCCACAGACTGTCCTGCATATTTGAAAACTGTTAAAGCAGTGTCACCACATGCCTTCAATAACTTCCCAGCTGACCTCCCTCCCGTGGCCTGCCTGCTTTGTCTCCCCATGAACAATCACATTTTAACTTATCACTGGAAAGTGGTTTTTTTTTTTGCAGAGGACTTCACGTTATAATGTCTCAGCAGCCTAAGCTCAATTGATTTTTTATTTATTTATTTATTTTTGGTCTTCTGAGGTAGGGTCTCACTCTGGCCCAGGCTGACCTGGAATTCACGATGTAGTCTCAGGCTGGACTTGAACTCACAGTGATCCTCCTACCTCTGCCTTCTAAGTGCTGGGATTAAAGGCGTGCGCCACCACACCTGGTCCACATCATAATTTAAATGGAAGCAAATCCTTTTTCTTGAAGGTATCTAAAAGCAAAGGTATCTAAAAGCAAGGGTTCATCTTAGAGTTGATGCAATCTGATTTCCACCTTATTTTATGTGTATGCTTGGTTTATGTGTTTTATTTTGTTTTTGCTCCACCTCCCCCAAGTAGGGTCTCACTCTAGCTCAGGCTAACCTGGAACTCACTCTGTAGCCCCAGGCTGGCCTTTATCTCATGGGGATCCTCCTACCACAGCCTCTCCAGTACTAGAATAAAAGGCATGAGCTGCCACACCCAGCTGTTTGTATGTTTTATCTTGTGTTTGATCTTAATAGACAGGTGTAACCTTGGAAGCCTGATCAGGGTAGGGACTTGGTTCGTTCTCTCTCTCTCTGGAGATAGTGTCTCCCTATGTTGCTGACCTCAAACTCATAGCAATCCTCCTGCCTCAATCTCCAGATATGTGCCACAGTGCCCTGCTTTTAGGTCTTTTCTTGTTCACCACTGTCTCCTAGTTCCTAGAACAGTGCCTGGTGCTGGGATTAAGTGACCTTTTTCAGATCACCACTGTCTCCTGCTGAACAGCTAGTTACTTGCTGAGCTAGTTGGGGCTAGGGACTGTCCCCTTCTTTTTAAAAAATATTTTTATTTTTATTTATTTGACAGAGAAAGAGGGGAGAGAGAGAGAGATAGAGAGAGAGAGAGAATGGGCATGTCAGGGCCTCTAGCCACTACAAATGAACTCCAGACGCATGTGCCCCCTTGTGCATCTGGCTAATGTGGGGCCTGGGGAATCGAACCTGGGTCCTCTGGCTTTGCAGGCAAATGCCTTAACAGCTAAGCCATCCCTCCAGCTCCTGTCCCCTTATTTTAAAAATATATTCTATTTATTTATTTGAAAGAGAGGGAGAGAATAACATGCCAGGGCCTCCAGCCATTGCAAACGAACTCCAGATGCATGCATCCCCTTGTGCATCTGGCTTATGAGGGTCCTGGAGAGTCAAACTGGGATCCTTTGGCTTTGTAGGCAAATGCCTTAACCGCTAAGCCATCTCTCTAGCCAGACTGTCCCCTTCTTTTCTCCTTCTCACCTCTGTTCCTGCACCCAGCAAACCTTCCCTGAGCCCCCTTATCTCCTTCTTGGACCAGGTCTGGGATGGGCATGAGGGCAGGTGTGGGGATGAGCTCCAAAGGTGCACTGACCATGTGTGTCCCCCAGGGTTACATGCAGCCGCTGAAGCAGCCAGAGAACTCTTTGCTGTGTGACCCGTCTCTGGTGGACGAGATCTTTGACCAGATCCCTGAGCTGCTGGAGCACCACGAGCAGTTCCTGGAGCAGGTGCGGCACTGTGTGCAGACGTGGCACGCCCAGCAGAAGGTGGGGGCCCTGCTCGTCCAGTCGGTGAGTACTTGGGGTACATGAACACCCTCAATCCTGGATGTGGCCCCAGTGGCTGGCACTGACCTGACCCTAGTCCCAACCCTGAGCTGCTGCTACCACTGACCCAAACCTCATATGCTGGTACTTAACTCACTCATCAACCATGGCCTGATCTTGACCCATGACTTGATACTGGCCTCATCCTGACTGGCTTTTTTCTCCAACAGATATTTATATTTATTTATATTTTATTTATTTATTTGAGAGAGAGAAAGAGGCAGAGAGAGGGAGAGAGTGGGCACACCAGGGCCTCCAGCCATTGCAAACTAACTCCAGATGCATGTGCCCCCTTGTGCATCTGGCTAACGTGGGTCCTGGAGAATTGAACAGGGATCCTTTGGCTTTGCAGGCGAACGCCTTAACCTCTAAGCCATCTCTCCAGCCCTCCACCAGATATTTTAACAATCATAGCTCTGGTGCTTGTTACATGTGGGCATTATTCTAAATATTGTGTGTAGCAACAGTTCTGAAAGAAGAGGCCATTTCTACCCTGACTTCAGAGCCAATGGCGGAGGCACTGAGTGATAGATAAGTCACCTGGCGAGAGTCACAGGCTGTGGGCGGTAGATCTGTGCCACGTGTCCTGTGAGGCCATTTATCCTGTGAGCTTTTCAGAGGTTTTCAGTGGTGGCTCAGAATTCCCAAAAGAGCAAAGCTTAATAAACATTTCATTGAATGTCTGCAAAACACAACATGCCATTTTCTTCCCTTTTGAACTTTAGTATTCAATTATAAAAATGTAATTATACGTGACAAACCTTTAAGTTGCATTTTATTTTGCCATAATTCCCAAGAATGCAGGATCAGGACTGATAAGTCATAGCCAAACTCAAATGGTTGCTCAGAGCCATATAATTTCAAAAGAAACATTATAAAAATCCTTCAAAAAATCAACAAGGAAAAAAAAATATGTGTACTTTGGGATGTAAGTGCGGTTTCTTTTCTCTCTCTCTCTCTCTGTCTCTTTTTCCTTTTCCTTCCCTTGAGACAGTCTCACTGTGTAGTTCTGGTTGTCCTTGAACTTGCAGTCATCTTCTTGTCTTGTCTCTGCCTCCTGAGAGCCAAGATCATAGGTGGTGTGAGCTTTTTTTTTTTTTTTTTTTTTTTTTTTAAATAGGGTCTCACTCTAGCCCAGGCTGACCTGGAATTTACTCTGTAGTCTCAGGGTGGCCTCAAATTCATGACAATCCACTTACCTCTGCCTCCCGAGTGCTGGGATTAAAGGTGTATACCACCATGCCGGACCGTGTGAGCCTGCTTTAATGTGCTCATTGCGATGAGAGATGGGCTTTTGTTTGTTTGTTTGTTTGGGTTTTTTTGGTTTTTCGAGGTAGGGTCTCACTCTGGCTCAGGCTGACCTGGAATTCACTATGTAGTCTCAGGGTGGCCTCGAACTCTCAGTGATCCTCCTACCTCTGCCTCCCGAGTGCTGGGATTAAAGGCGTGCGCCACCACACCCGGCGGGATGGGGTTTTAAACCCAGCAAGGCCTTAGACTTTTCCTGCTGCCTGGAAGTTTATGCCACTAGAACAGGATGCCGTGACCCCAGTTGGGATTAAGTGCTACTGTCCCCATCCATTGTCATCCTCAGTGTCACTAAGCTCAGCTCCCTGTCTGGACCTGGATGCTGACCATGGGCTGATGGGAAGCTCTGGTCTCCCAGGAGCTCAGACATGGACACATTGTCCCAGGAGAGCTGTCCTGCCCTCAACTGCTGCAGGCTTTGCCTTGTTCTGTCCAGGGCAAGGATAGTTGGCACCTTAGAAAGGCAGGGACCCTGCGGCTTGCATCTTAGCCTGTCCATGGTGCAGCTGAGATAAGAACCCAGGTGTCCTGGCTCCCAACCAAGACCGCTGACCCAGCGCCTCCATCTTCAGCCGGCCAGCAGGTGTTAGCCACCAGCATGTGCCTTGCCCTGAGCCAGGCTTTCCTGTGGCTGGAGAAGGAACCCTTCTGTCTCTGGAGAGGGAGGGCTGGTCCTGGGACCTCAGAGAAGCCAGAGTCCAGGTGTCAACACTGGGCAGAGAGTATCAGGCAGAAGTGCTTCCTAGAGGAGCTAGGCTGCAGCTCAGTCCCAAGGGTGAGTGTGATTGAACTTGAGAAGGGTGGGGGAAATGAGTCTGTTCACTCCAGCCATCAAGGAGGGAAACCTCCCTGGCTGACTTGGTGGCGCTGGAGACCTGAGGACAGAAATGCTATGGTGGAAATGAGAGGATCAGATGTGGGCCACAGTATATATCCAGGCATTGTACATTTGCTTACACTCAACACATACACTCATAAGTTATACCTGTGTATGTATGTATGTACACTGGTGTGCACACACCTGATCACACAGTCACTCATCCCAAAGCCCCGACCTGATCCCCTGGAGACTGTACCCATTTCTAGTTGACTCATGAATTGATGGAGCCTAGAACAGGACGAAGTAGGTGAGGGACACCGGAGCATCCCCAAGCCTGCCTTCTCACCCACAGTTCTCCAAAGACGTCCTTGTGAACATCTATTCTGCCTACATTGATAACTTCCTCAATGCGAAAGATGCTGTGCGTGTGGCTAAGGAGGCAAGGCCAGCCTTTCTCAAGTTCCTGGAGGTATGTTCATTGAGGCAAGAGTGGACATGGGTCTCAGCTTAGACCAATTTGGGGAGCTCCCTACCAGAGCACTGTGGCCCTGGCCCACAGGATCAGCCTCTGCTGGAGGGACTTGGTGAGAGCCTGTCCCTTCTGGAATGTCATTCCTCACATGGGGCCCGTTCACCCTGCTTTGGGTTTCAGCAAAGTATGCGTGAGAACAAAGAGAAGCAGGCGCTATCTGACCTCATGATCAAGCCCGTGCAGCGGATTCCACGCTACGAGCTTCTGGTGAAGGTGGGCATGGGGGCTGGGTGGGAAGGAGGGCAAAGCCAGCAGGCATGGGCAAATTCAAAGAGCTCCGAGGGAGCCGGGCAATGTGGCACACGCCTTTAATCCCAGCACTAGGGAGGCAGAGGTAGGAGGATCGCCGTGAGTTTGAGGCCACCCTGAGACTACATAGTGAATTCCATGTCTGCCTGGGCTAGAGTGAGACCCTACCTCAAAAAAATGAAAAAAAAAGAGCTCCAAGGCCTGTACCCAGTTGAGCCCGGCATTGAGGTGTTCAGATCAGACAGGAAAGAAAGTCTTCCTTGGTGCCTACCCATAGTTCCTCCTGCTCCAGCAGTCAGTTTGGGGCCCCCAGGGCAGCTAAGCAGATCCCTTCTCCTACCCCAGGACCTCCTGAAGCACACTCCTGAAGACCACCCAGACCACCCGCTCCTGCTGGACGCACAGAGGAACATCAAGCAGGTGGCTGAACGCATCAACAAGGGGGTTCGGAGTGCAGAGGAAGCTGAGCGGCATGCCCGTGTGCTGCAGGAGATCGAGGCGCACATCGAGGGCATGGAGGATGTAGGTGCCCGCCCTTCCCAGCCCACATCTCTGCTCTGGCCCCCATGTCTACCTCTGGCACTTGGAACAATGCCTTGTTCACGTCTACATCGGGGTCTGTGGTGTGTTTGCATCTGTGACCACACTGCCCCACCCGTCTGTGTCCTCCTCCCTGTCGTCTGTCTGACTGGGTGTCCCTGGCCGTGTAGCCCAGCACTGGGAGAGAGGACAGCATGTTGCGCCCACTGACCTGGCTCATGGCGTGGGCTGACAGGTCACTGGAACACATGGAAGGTTTAGGGATGAATAACGAGTCCTCCCTGCTCCACAGCTCCAGGCCCCTCTGCGGCGATTCCTGAGGCAGGAGATGGTCATTGAAGTGGTAAGAAGTAGCCTGTTGGCTGCTGTCCGCTCACTTCTGCCCCGCCTCCTCCTTAGTTCACTCCTCTGCCGCCTGCTCCCCATGGGTCTGTGCTTTGCCATCCCAGTGGGAGCTCTGGCCAAGTCCTGACACCCTCACCCCTCCCTGGACTCCCTGTCCCTGTGGGCACTGTGGGCAGATGGTTGGCCCTCTGAACTATGCACCCAGCCTGAATCCCACCTTGGGCTCCACAGAAGGCAATCGGTGGTAAGAAGGACCGATCCCTCTTCCTGTTCACGGACCTCCTAGTGTGCACCACCCTGAAGCGGAAGTCAGGCTCCCTGAGGCGCAGCTCCATGAGCCTGTGAGTGGCCAGGGTGGGGCTAGATGACACAGGCAGGCAAGCCATTGACCTGCTCAGGGCTCCACCCCCCCTGCCCTGGCCAGAGCACCCTATTGGCTGCCCACAGGTACACAGCAGCCAGCGTTATCGACACAGCTAGCAAGTACAAGATGCTGTGGAAGCTGCCACTGGAAGACGCAGACATCATCAAAGGTGGGGCTTGCTTGAGCTCTCCTGGGAGTTCTGCCATTAGATCTGCTGAGATCTGAGATCTGGCTGGCTGTCCATCAGCTTTTCTACTTTTGGGTGTCACTTTCCATCTTGTAAGGGAGAACCTGGTTGGCTCCCGTGGAGCAGGACTCAGGCTGCCAGACAGGGCTGCAGGGCCATCCTGGTGTCACCCTTCTAGTCTACTGTAGGTGCACCCAAGAACAGAGCACAAGTGAAGGGGTGACTGAAAGATCCGTTTGGCTTGGGGCTGAGCCTCTCAAGCTGAAGCAGCCTCAAGGATCCCTTCCCTCGCTGTCACTCTCTGCCTCTTGCTATGAGGAAGCCCCTGTCTCACCACTCTTAGTGTTCTTAAATCACACGAATGTGGTGACCCGAGGTGAACCAGGCAGCCCCACAGGACTTCCTGTAGAAATACGGGCTGTCCGTGCTGACAACTAAGACCACCTCACCTGTTCTCACTCGTGAACCGGCCAGCTCATAGAATGTTGCTCACTCATTGTCTGTTCAGCAATGGCTAACAGTAGAGCAGGATTGTATGGAAGAAAACATGGCTGCCCCATGGTGAGGGTTTGGAACAGTTTCTCTCAGAAAGAGTAGGAGAGGGCTGGAAAGATGTCTGAGCGGTTCAGGCACTTGCTTGCAAAGCCTAAGGACCCATGTTCTATTCTCCACATCCCACATAAGCCAGATGCACAAAGGTGAGGCACGCGCAAGGTCACATATGCCCACTAGGTGGCGCAAGCGTCTGGAGTTGGATTGCAGTGACTGAAGCCCTGGCAGGCCCATTCTCTTTCTGTCTCTAAAAAATAAAAAAATTAAAAACAGTAGGAGCTTGTCTTAGTCTGGGCTGCTAGAATAAAAAATACCACAGACCAGGTAATTTGTAATAAACAGGAATTTATTACTCACAGTTCTAGAGACAGGCTGTCCCAGCAGATCTGGTGTTTGGAGAGGGGTTTGTTCCTCATATGTGCTCTTACTTGGTGGAAAGGGCAAACGACTTGTCCCAGGCCTCTTTATCAAGGCACTAATCCCATTCGTGAGGGCACCACCCCCGTGACCTTGCCCTAAACCTTCTCACACCAGCACTGGGATTAGATTTCAACATCTGAACTTTGGAGAGAGACAAACATTCAGACCATGGCAGAGCTATTATAAGCCTAGACTTGCTGAGTACACACCGCTGCTGTCTACTCAGCACAGTCCTCTTTGTAGACAGCACCACAGCCTCTGTGTCCTAATTCTGCAGCCCTCCTTCATGACTTGCCAGCTTTGCTCCTGCGGGGTCCCTGGGCGCAGAGCCATTCCAGACTTCACGTGTGTCATGACTCCATCCTCGTCTCCTTTCTCACCATTCTTCAACCTGTAGCCCGTCCACTACTACATGTGTACCCACCACTGCCAGGCTGTATAAACAGGGACAAAGAAGACAGGAAACCCTGTCATTTAAACAGGCACAAAGAAAGCTCCCTGTTCTTTGATTCCCAAGCCTTGATGTTCAGACTGGAGGCGAAGGGACAGTCCCACGTCTGGGCCTCTATTCCAGTGTGGACATACACCCGCCCAGCCAGGCAGTGAGGTGAGAGTGCCAAGCTGCCTGTATGGCCAGCCCCTTGGCCATGGTCAGTTATGGGAGAAGACCAGGAAATCGGGGCACCAGCTCGTTGCTCTCTCTTCTCGGGGAGGCGAGGACCTTCTTGGTCAGCAGATTGGACTATCAGGGCTCTGTCTGCTTGGCAAGGCCTCTGCAGAGACTGCACTGCAGACTAGCGTCTGCCAGAGTAGCATAACCTAAGAGCCATCTGTGCCTTCCGGACAAGTTCTCCAACGGCCCGGCATCCCGAACCATGTAGCTCCCCTCCTCCCAAGCCAGGGGTTTCTCTGGGGGCTACCTGTTAACTTTATTCCTGAGACCTTGGGTCTGAAAGCTCCCCGTTTGCCAGGTCAGTCCCATGCCTATCTGCAGGCTATGCAGTGAAGGAAGTGTCTGTCCAAACTTGACCTCATCTATCTGTCCATGGCCTTCCTCTGTCTTCCTCAGGGGCATCCCAAGCCACCAATCGGGAGAACATCCAGAAAGCCATCAGCCGCCTAGATGAGGACCTGGCCACCCTGGGCCACATGAGCAAACTCTCAGAGAGCCTCAGCTTCCCACACCAGGTCTGTGCCCTCAGTCTGAGGCTAAGGAGGTCGGGCTGGGACTTCCTGACCCTGTCTGAGGGAGAGGCATAGCCTTGGCATTTGCCTGAGGAAGCAGTTGGCCCTGTCACTTATCTGAGGGGGAAAATTATAGTCTTGTCCCCAGCTGAGGGAAGTAACATGTCTCGGGTCTGAGGGAGGAGACATGGCTGCATCCCATCTAAGGGGGAGAGAGACCCACCCCTGTCTGTGGCTGGAAGAGGCAGCCTGCCTGTCTGAGGGGCAAGGCAGGTCCTCACACACACTCCCAAAGGCAGCCGTCTGCCATGGTGAGACCTGGGGCCTGAGTCCTGGGTCCTGTTCCCTGCAGAGTTTGGACGACGCACTGCGGGATCTCTCGGCTGCCATGCACCGGGAGCTGGCCGAGAAGCAGGCGCTGTGCTACTCTCTCTCCTTCCCGCCCACCAAGCTGGAGCTGTGTGCCACCCGACCCGAGGGCACCGACTCCTTCATCTTCGAGTTTCCCCATCCTGACGCCCGCCTAGGCTTTGAGCAGGCCTTCGATGAGGCCAAGAGGAAGCTGGGTGAGCTGGGGGCTCATACTGACACTCCCCTCTCACCACCTCTGGGCAGTTCTGACTGCAGAAGCCACACTTCACAGAACTGCAGTGCCCCGTCCTTCACCAGCTGGTGGGAAAGGGTAGACAAGACTTCCACAGTGAAACCCCAGACTGAATACGAGATCAGGCCTCCCCAGGCCCATCGTGGCAGGGAGGACAGAATCAGCTTAGGGCCTGAATGATCAAGACCTTCTTGTTCCCCTCCTCCACTCTGGCTGGGTCCGAGAAAGATATTGATCAGATCTGTAGCTTAGAGACCTGAGGCTAACACTCATTGTGCAGATTGGAAAAGTGAGGCCTGGGGCTGAAGTGATGGCTTAGTGATTAAGCGCTTGCCAGTGAAGCCTAAGGACCCTGGTTTGAGGCTTGATTCCCCAGGACCCACATAAGCCAGATGCACAAGATGATGCATGCAACTGGAGTTCATTTGCAGTGTCTAGAGGCCCTGGCGCACCCATTCTTTCTCTATCTCTTTATCAGCCTCTTTTTCTCTTTTTCGCTCTCAAATAAATAAATATAAACAAACAAACAAAAAAAAAAGGTGAGGCCAGGAACAAGCAGAGTTGTAATGCACAACCTCCCCTTCTAGAACAACTGGGATCAGACCCACCCAAGAGAGACTCTTTGGGTCAGAGGAGGAAATGAGCTGGGGTGGGAGTAGAACCAGAGTGAGATGGGTGCTAAGCAGAGCCTGTTTCCTCTGCTCTGTTCTCTCACTACAGCATCCAGCAAAAGCTGTCTAGACCCTGAGTTCCTGAAGGCCATTCCCATCATGAAAACCCGCAGCGGCATGCAGGTGTGTGTGTGTGCACGCGCGCGTGTGTGGGCCGCGTGGATGCATGTATCCAAAGCCACAACTCTGAAATTTTGTTTTATGTACAACATAATGTTTCTGTTTTGCACATCGCAATTGCTGCCTATGTCTATACAGACAGCACTCTGTACATACATGTACTTACCACTTACCACGCGTGTATTGCCATGTGTATGGGCATGTGTCATGCATATCTTTGCATATGAACTGATGCTAAGCCCTATTCACACACTTGTATGAATCTGTGTACATTGGGACAAAGGTTACCACTGTTACAGCACCTGCCCATATTGGTGGTCATATCCAAGGCATATGCATGTGTACATGCAGGTTTAGGTACATGATTGCATTTGATGCGTGGAGGCATGCAAGCAGGCCTGCCAGCCTCCATTGTACTTGGGTTACCTGGTAGGGCAGCTGACACAATTCTAACATTGACCTTTCCCTGTCCCTTGGCACCTCCTGCAGTTTTCCTGTGCGGCCCCCACCCTCAGCAGCTGCCCAGAGCCCACACCTGAAGTATGGGTGTGCAACAGTGATGGCTACGTGGGCCAGGTGTGCCTGCTGAGCCTGCGGGCTGAGCCCGACGTGGAGGCTTGCATCGCCGTCTGCTCTGCCCGTATTCTCTGCATTGGAGCAGTGCCGGGCCTGCAGCACCACTGCCAGCGGTGAGGCCCCAAGTGGTGGTATGGGCATGCTGTGGGCCTGTGAGGCAAGCAGGGGACACTTAAGGCCAGGCCAGTGATGGTAGGTGGGGGCAGTTGGAGTGTGGGCTTGTCCATAGGCAGAGCCTGGTCAGCGTGCTGTCATGGGCACTGCTAGCAACTCTTAGAACTTTTTCCTTTGTCTGTAGAGAGCAGCCAGAGTCCCTGAGGAGTCCTCCAGAGATTGCCCAGGAGTCTGCTGGGCCAGAGCTAGATGTAGAGGCCGGGGCGGATGAAGAAGCAGTGACGCTGGCGGAGCCGGGGCCTCAGCCTTGCCTACACATTTCCATCTCAGGCACTGGCCTAGAGGTGGCGCCAGGCCCGACAGAGGGTGACCCTCGACCTGAGTTGGTACCTTTTGACAGCGACTCTGATGATGAATCTTCACCGAGCCCCTCAGGGACTCTTCAGAGCCAGGCCAGCCAGTCCACCATCTCTTCCAGCTTTGGGAGTGAGTGTGGGAAGGCAATGAGGTTTGGGCAGGCAGACAGGGTGGACTGGCCAGAGCAGGGGATGGAGTGGGTACCAGCGGAGGCGAAGACTAGAATCGAATCTCTGGGGGTTAACGCATAGAGAACTAGGAACCAACAAGGTGGGCAGAGCCTGTGACACTGAGGACTTAGGGGGCAGTGGGACAGACAGGTGAGTCTGAAGACCCTGGAGTACCCTGTTAAGGAAGGTGGATACTGAGTTGGAGTGGTTAGTCTGTCTATCCAAGTGTGGCTGGATCTGAGGTGGCCAATTTAGGATAGGAGCCTGTAGCTGTGCTGAAAGTGAACTGGAAACAAGGTGTGAGCAGACAGAGGCCAGGGGCTGAGGAGGAACAACTGGAAAAGGCTGACAGGAAGGGCCAGGCAAGGAAACCCAGGCCTAGAAAGATATCAGAGGTCTGGCCTGGTTGTGGGGAACAGAGACAGCGAAACCTTTGTTCCCTTCAGATGAAGAGACCCCAAGCTCCAAGGAAGCCACAGCGGAGACAACCAGCTCCGAGGAAGAGCAGGAACCTGGCTTCTTGCCACTGTCTGGCTCCTTTGGGCCTGGTGGTCCCTGCGGCACCAGCCCCATGGATGGGAGAGCCCTTCGCCGCTCCAGCCGTGGCTCCTTCACACGTGGCAGCCTCGAGGACCTGCTGAGTGTGGACCCTGAAGCATACCAGAGCTCTGTGTGGCTGGGCACTGAGGACGGCTGGTAGGGGTTGGGGAAGGGCTGGGGATACAGCAGTGGAAATCGTGCAGTATCCTGAAACATAAGTTGGGGTTGGGGGAGCTTTGGATCAGGCCTGTGGTCCTGCCAGCCAGGGATGCCAAAGGGTCTGAAACCTACAGAAGTCTGGGGGTACTCATACCTTGTGCCGTGCCTGGCTGGTATAGGGGAGGTGGGGATGGAGGCAGAGAATTTGAAGAACCACTCTGGGGCCGGTGGGCCTGAGCACTTGTCACAGTGCTCCCCTCTCCCCCGATCCACAGTGTTCACGTGTACCAGTCCTCTGACAGCATCCGTGACCGCAGGAACAGCATGAAGCTCCAGCACGCGGCCTCTGTGACCTGCATCCTGTAAGGCTCCAGGGTGCCCTTCCCATCCAGACCCTTCCTGGCCACCCGTGAAGGCAGCTTCTATTCATCTGCGCCCCCCACCCCACCCCTGCTCTGCTCTCTCCTTTGCGGGAAGACTGCAGAACAGAGGCCTGGCCCAAAGGCCAGCTGTGCCTCTTTCACACTGTGAACTTGGTCCTGTCACTGCCTCTTCTCAGCCTCAGGCTCCCATGACCTGGAGAGGAAGGGGTGAGAGGACGTGGTCTCGTGGGAGCCAAAGCCACTCTACCTGTGATTGGCTTGACCCCAGTTAACCCAAGTCAGCCTCCAGGAGGCCCTGATTTCTTCTTTTCCCTCCCAGGTATCTGAATAACCAGGTGTTTGTATCTCTGGCCAATGGAGAGCTTGTGGTCTACCAAAGAGAAGCAGGTGTGTGGCCCCTGTGCCTGCCTCCCCTGATCCCTTGCTGGTAGCTGAGCTTTCTACTAGGCAAATGAGGGCCTTTAGGCCCCAGGCTTGGAGATCTGGCTCTGGGTGACTCCCAAGGCCTGGGTTTCCTTGCTTCCCAATGGGAGCTTTAATACCTCTTTTCAGGGGAAGCTGAGACTTAAATTCCATAATGCACTCAATTTCCTGTTTTCTTATTTATTTATTTATTTATTTATTTATTTTATTTGAGAAACAGAGAGAGATTAAGAGGCAGAGAATGGGAGCATCAGGGCCTTCAGCTGCTGCAAACAAACTCCAGATGCATGCGCCCCCTTGTGCATCTAGCTTATGTGGGTCCTGGGGAATTGAACCGGGATCTTTTGGCTTTGTAGGCAAGTGCCTTAACCGCTAAGCCATCTCTCCAGCCCATTTCCTGTTTTCTTTATCTCACTTCCATTCCAGGCCGTTTCTGGGATCCTCAGAATTTCAAATCGGTGACACTGGGTGCTCAGGGGAGCCCCATCACCAAGATGGTGTCCGTGGGTGGGCGGCTGTGGTGTGGCTGCCAGAACCGAGTCCTTGTCTTGAGCCCTGACACGCTACAACTGGAGGTAGTGGGTTGGGGCACTTGGGATGAGCTGGGTCCATGTGAAGGAAGACCAGACCAGAGGGGCAGAGAAGCATCTGGTTGAGGAGCTGGGCTTGCCCTGCCAGTTTTTTCCCTCTAGTTGATTAGGAAAACAGTAAATGCCCATGTTCGTGGGAATTGCTTCTTCATGATTCTGCTTCCTGTCTCTGAGGGTCTTTGGGGAGTGTGTAAGGGTTCATTATATCATCATCTCTTACATTAGACTCTATCCTTTAGTCTTGTCTTCATTTAAACATACACCTGAAAGGTTTCTAGGCTGGATGGCATCTAGGAGCCTGGGTTCTCTTGAGTTCCCTGTCATTGTCGTCGACTGGGCCAGAGGCCAAAGCCTCAGATCAGGTCCCAGCTCTGACTGGCCCACTGTGTGACCTTGGGCAGGTAACTTTCCCTTCCCCATCAGTCCAGGGAGAGGCCAGTGGCTAGTCTTAAACCCGTATAAGCTTTGAAGTCCTCTGACCCTGAAGTCACTCAAGTTGCATAGGGAAAGTGTGCCCTGCTTTGAATTCCACCAGATTAAGTGGGGCACCAGTGCAGGCAAGCTTTAAAGTAGATCCAGACCCCAAGACCTTGGCTGCTTTGGGTGTCAGTCTGGGCTGAGGGTCTGGAAAGACTGAGGAGGCGCGTGGGGGGTAGGGCACTGGTAGGACTCTATCCTGCCAGTTACTGTCTATTCTCTTCCCCGTAGCACTCGTTCTATGTGGGGCAGGATTCAAGCCGAAGTGTGGCTTGCATGGCAGACTCCAGCCTGGGCGTGTGGGTGACATTAAAAGGGAGCGCCCATGTGTGTCTCTACCATCCAGACACCTTTGAGCAGCTGGCAGAGGTGGATGTCACCCCTCCGGTACACAGGATGCTGGCAGGTACTGACCTTCCCCAGAGCCTTTCTCTCCCATCTGGAGGAGGCCAAGCCAGGGCCAGCATCTAGGCCCAGCACTGCTATTTCGCCTCCAGGTTCTGATGCCATCATCCGGCAGCACAAGGCTGCCTGCCTGCGAATCACTGCGCTGCTGGTGTGCGAGGAGCTGCTGTGGGTGGGAACCAGTGCTGGAGTCGTGCTCACCATGCCCACCTCCCCCAGTACTGTCAGTTGTCCACGGGCACCTCTCAGCCCAGCTGGCCTAGGCCAGGGGCACACTGGCCACGTCCGCTTCCTGGCTGCAGTCCAGCTACCCGATGGCTTCAACCTGCTCTGCCCGACACCACTGCCTCTCCCGGACACAGGTGAGTTTGTCTACTCCCACCAGGGGCCCTGTCAGAGGGGTTAAGAGGAAGAAAAAGTGAAACAAGAGAACTGAAAGTGGCACATGTTATAGGAAATAGGCTGTAGAAGACCCAGAATGAGCTGAGCATGGCAGCACACGCCTGTAATCCTAGCACTCAGGAAACTTGCTGGGTGTGGTGGTGCACACCTTTAATCCCAGCACTCGGGAGGCAGAGGTAGGAGGATTACCATGAGTTCAAGGCCAACCTGAGACTACATAGTTAATTCCAGGTCAGCCTGGGCTAGAGCAAGACCCTACCTTGAAAAAACAACAGCAATAAAAAAAGGAAGCTAAAGTAGGAGGAACACTGAGGCTGAGCCCAAACTGGGCTACAGAGTGAGCTCCAGACCAGTCTGAGCTAGAGAGAGAGACCCTGTCTCAAAAAAAAAAAGAAGAAGAAAGAGGAGGAAGAAGAGGAGAAGGAGAAGAAAGGGAGGGAGAAAGGGAAAGAGGGAGGAGAGAGAACCCAAATGAAATCTATAAGGATGGGGGGGCATTCATTGGAGACAGGAAGTGTCTAATATGGCACAAATAGGATGTTTGTAGGAAATATATCCTGTTTTATGCATTTCTTATTTGCAACAAGAAATAAAGCAACCGGAAATGAGGTATATGGCAGGAAGTAGACTCAGGAGGTGATGTGCACAGCAGGAAATAGAAGTAGCCCTGGAACAGAGAACATAGAGTGACATCTAGGACAGGAAATGGGCCGAGAGAAAGTGAAACAGTGGGAAAACGAGGGTCGTTACGGAGGTCATGATGGGAGGAAAGTCTTGCCAAAGCAAGACAAGAAACCCTATTCCCAAGAGGACGTGACTATGGGAGTCAGGGAGCAGCCAAGCCCTCCGGAGTTGTCTAGATCTAGAGATGGGGAAGGGGCTGCCAGACACAGGAACCGCATCTATACGTGTGCATTACTCAACAAGAGGACATGTTCTGGGAAATGCATCTTTAGGCGAGCTCATTATTATGTGAGCCTCTTGGAAGACACTTACAGAATCCTAGATGATCTGGCCCTCACCGCTAGGTTACACAGCATCTCTACATGGTATAGCCTATTTCTCCAAGGACCATGATGAATTAAACAACACAAAATTAAGTCATGCACAGGAGAAAATGATATTAATCAAGACCGGCTGAAGAGATCACTCAGTGGTTAAGGCTCTTGCCTGCAAAGCCTAAGGACCTGAGTTCAGCTCCCCAGTACCCACGTAAAGCCAGATGCACAAGGGGCGCATGCTTCTAGAGTTTGTTTGCAGTGCCTAGAGGCCTTGACATGCTCATTCAATCTATGTTTCTCTCTTTGCTTGCCAAAAAAAAAAAAAAAAAAAAAGGAGCTGCCGTAAACATGAGGTAAAAGAGGCTGCTGCCAGTGCAACGACAAGGCTTGTTATTTATAGTAAACTCTTTCTTTTTGTTTTGGTTTGGGCTTTGGTTTTTCAAGGTAGAGTCTCACTCTAGTCCAGGCTGACCTGTAATTCACTATGTCGTCTCAGGGTGGCCTTGAACTCATGGTGATCCTCCTACCTCTGCCTCCAAAGTGCTGGGATTAAAGGCGTGTACTACCACGTCCGGCTAAGTGAACTCTTTCTTAATGTAAGTAGCAGGAAAACACTTTGGAACAACTAAAGAGTTTAGTATTAAAAAAAAAAAAATTGGTTTAGCTGGGCATGGTGGCGCATGCCTTTAATCCCAACATTTGGGAGGCAGAGGTAGGAGGATCGCCACCAGTTCGAGACTACATAGTGAATTCCAGGTTAGCCTGGGCTAGAGTGAAGCTCTATCTCGAAAAAGCAAAAAAAAAATAAAAGGGGGCTGGAGAGATTGCTTACCAGTTAAGACACATGCCTGCGAAGCTTAAGGACCAGGTTCCATTCTCCAGGTCCCACATAAGCCAGATGTACATAGTGGTACATGCATCTGCAGTTCATTTGCAGTGGCTAAAGGCCCTGGCACGCCCATTCTCACTTACTCTCTCCCTTTCTCTCTAATAAATAAATAAAAATAAATCTTTTGGAGATGACATCAAATTAAAAGAGAGACTAATGGAGAGAGGGAAGGGATATGATGGAGATTGGAGTTCTGAAGGGGTATGGGGGCAGAGGAGGGAAATATGCATTTTTAAAAATTATTTTATTTATTTTTAGAGAGACAGACAGAGAGGAAGGAGACAGAGAATGGGTGCACCAGCAGTCTCAGCTGCTGAGAACGAAATCCAGATGTGTGCATCCCCTTGTGGGCAAGTGCGGCATTGCGCCCTTGCGTCACTTTGCATCTGGTTAAACGTGGGACCTGGAGATTGGAACCAGCATTCTTAGGCTTAGGAGGCAGGTGCTTTAACCGCTAAGCCATCTCTCCAGCCCTCATGCATTTTTTTGTATGTAAGTACAGAAGTTGTCAAAAAAAATAATTTAAAATAATAATAAAAAAAAAAGAATTCAGACACCCCAGAACTGATAGTGTTTGCCAAATGTAAATTTATCAAAAAGGAAAATTTAGGGCTGGAGAGATGGCTTAGCAGTTAAGGCACTTGCCTGAAAAGCCAAAGGATCCAGATTCGACTCCCCAGGACCCATGTAAGCCAGATGCACAAGGGGGTGCATACACCTGGAGTTTGTCTGCAGTGGCTGGAGGTCTGGGCATGCGCATTCTCTCTCTCTACCTGCCCATTTATGTATCTCTCTCTCTCTCTCTCTCTCAAATAAATAAATAAAAATAAAGTATTTTTAAAAAGGAAAAAATAATAATAAAATAAATCTTTTGGGCTGGAGAGATGGCTTAGTGGTTAAGGTGCTTGCCTACAAAGCCAAAGAACCCAGGTTCGATTCCCCAGTACCCACGTAAGCCAGATGCACAAGGGGCCACATGTGTCTGGAGTTATTTGCAGTGGCTAGAGGCTCTGGTGTGCACATTCTCCTTCTGTCTGTCTCCTCCCCCCCCCACTTGCAAATAAAATAAAATAAATTTAAAAAATAAAATTAAGCCGGGCGTGGTGGCGCACACCTTTAATCCCAGCACTTGGGAGGCAGAGGTAGGAGGATCGCCATGAGTTCAAGGCCACCCTGAGACTACATAGTGAATTCCAGGTCAGCCTGAGCTAGAGTGAGACCCTACCTCGAAAAACAAAATAAATAAATAAATAAATAAATAAATAAATAAATAAATAAATAAATAAAATTAAAATAAATAAATAAAAATAAATCTTTTTTAAAAAACTGGTTTTCACAAGCAGTTAGAATAGAAAATTAAACATTTGTGAAGATGGTAGTGCTTGCCTAGCACTCACAAGTCCTTGTGTTCAATCCCAGCATTCGGGAGATAGAGAGGCAGGAAGATCTGAAGTTCAAGGTCATTCTCAACTACATATTGAGTTTCATGCTAGGCTAGGCTAGGCTAGGCTAGAAATAGGAAGTGCATATGTGTGAAGCTCTGAGTTCAATCCCCCAGTACCACCAAGAACAAAAGAGAGCAACTACATAAACCAGTAACATGATTGTTATCAAGTACTGTGTATAGCAAAGGAGCTAGACTTTTTTATACTAGCATCGCCACAAATATGTGAGTGGTGTGTTGTGCTATGTTAAGAGATCTACAAATTCCCTAGGTAATGGGATTTTTTTGTTGTTGTTGTCTTTTTGTTTTTTGTTTTTTGAGGTAGAGTTCACTGTAGCCCAGGCTGACCTGGAATTCACTATGTAGTCTCAGGGTGGCCTTAAACTCGCAGTGATTCTCCTACCTGTACCTCCTCAGTGCTGGGATTAAAGGCGTGTGTTGCCACGCCCGGCCGGTAATGGGAATTTTTCAGTGTCATTGTCCAAAACATCATTCTGCAGCCTATGATTATAATTATAATGAAGAGGATCATTTATGCAGTAATCAAGGGACATAGAAAGTGATTCTTGGAAGTTACCTCATTCTTTTTTTAAAAATATATTTTATTTATTTATCTGAGAGAAAAAGAGAAAGAGAGTAGACAGAGAGAAAGAGAATGGGCACACCAGGGCCTCCAGCCATTGCAAATGAACTCCAGATACATGCACCACCTTGTGCATCTGGCTTACGTGGGTTCTGGGGAATCGAACCTTGGTCTTTTGGCTTTGCAGGCAAGTGCCTTAACTACTAAGCCATCTCTCCAGCCCCAAAAGTTACTTCAGCCGGGCGTGGTGGCTCATGCCTTTAATCCCAGCACTCGGGAGGCAGAGGTAGGAGGATTGCCGTGAGTTCGAGGCCACCCTGAGACTACATAGTGAATTCCAGGTCAGCCTGAACTAGAGTGAGACCCTACCTCGAAAAAAAACAAAAAAAAAAAAAAAAGTTACTTCATTCTTGACTAGATAGTGCAGGTGGGAGATAAATCAGCCTGCCAGGAAAATGGGGCTGAAGTTCTGGCTAACAGGAAATGGGGCTCTACCACAGGAAGTGTAAGCGAGCTGTATTGTGGCTTGTGGAAGCCAATAGGACATGAAGCCAACCTGTTGCTTCAGGCTGACAGATCCTCTCCTCTGCCCTCCAGGCCCTGAAAAACTGCCATCCTTGGAGCACAGGGACTCCTCTCGGCACCGAGGCCCCACCTCGGCCAGGCCAAAAATGCTGGTTATCAGCGGTGGTGATGGCTATGAGGACTTCCGGCTCAGCAGCGGGGGTGGCAGCAGCAGTGAGACCGTGGGCCGGGATGACAGCACAAACCACCTCCTCCTGTGGAGGGTGTGAGCCTGCCAGCTGTGGCCCGGGACTCACCTGCCCACCTACCCTTAGCCTGCTCGCCTCTTCCTGGGCCACACGCAAGAACTTGACTAGAGTGTCCGAGCAAGGGCATGCCGCGTGGGCTCTGTCTCATCTTTGTGGAAGCATTGCTGGTGGAAACACCCACCAGCCAGCCAGGCCAAGACCTCTCCCTCCCACAGGCTGCTCCATTGCTCCCAGACGGGACCAGGGTGGGATATGTGGGCTGCCTAGGACCTTTGTCCCTGGAGCTTCTACCAAAGACACGGCCGGGCCTGAACCCCACAGGGCTGGGGCGGCCATGTGCAATATGTGGAGGGTTTTTCTGGGGCAGCAGGAAGGCTGAGGGACAGCATCCTTTCCCATGTACAGTATTTATGTTTCTTTTTAGATGAGTACTTCCCAAAGCACTTATTTATGCAGTGACTTGGGGCAGGGCATGATGTGAGGAAGTAAAAGAAGGACAAAAGCCTGTTCCTGCCCAAGGGGCTTCCCTGGGAGCTTAACCAAATCTTCCTGGAAGGGCCAATGCCCCTCATGTCTCCCTCTGTCTCTCTCTGTCTCTGTCTCTGTCTCTCTCACACACATATTCTCTCTCTCTCTCTCTCTCTCTCTCTCTCACACACACACACACACACACATCTCTCTCTCTCTCACACACACACACACTCTGCATGTTCAGGGCACTGTGACACTGCCCCTTAATGTAAACTCCAGCCTTCCCTGATGAGGCTGCCTACCCTGATAAAGAGGCAAGCCTCACGTGCCCTCAGCCATGCAGACAAGATGACTATTAAGAGGCAGTGACTTCTCCACTGGGGGCTTCCCAGGCTTTGGCATTCCCCTGAGTATTGGTGTTGCCTTGAATGTTTTATTTTTTATTTTTTCACTTGGGAACATTGGTGGAGCCAGGGACAGGGCATTCTCTCAGGTAAGAGAAAAGGGCCTGACGCCTTCCCAGTCAGCCCCAGCCCCTGCCTCTCCATGTCTCATGCACTGGCACCATGGTCGCCTAGGGAGGATGGACCCAGGAGCCCCCTCACTCTGACCACTGAATCCCTCTCGTCATACCCCATCCTGTCAGGGGCAGCCCCTTCAGGAAGGACCCCCCACCCCAAACTGGGGCTAAGCATGGCCTCTTTAACTGGGAAGGCTCCCACTTGAGGGGCAGCTTCCTCCCCACCTCCTGGGCTGCAGGGTGTCACCCTGACCCCCTCAGCCCCTCGCTTCAGCTACGACTCCAAAGGTCTGCATTCAGATGGGGTTTGTTTGTTCTGTTTTGTTTAGTTTTTGTTTGCAGTGGGGGGAGGTCATTGCGGTCTTAGATGATGTTTCTCTTGCTACCAAACAGTCATGTATTAAGTCTCTTTGGATGATGAAAGAGTCAATAAATAGAAACACCAAATAATGGCTACCGTTGGCCACGGGCCATAGTGGCCCCATGCTGATGATTTCAGGGCCGTCTCCCCAGTGATGAGGGCTTCCTGACCTCGACTCACTTGGGCAGAAGGCAAGCTTTGGAGACCCAGGAGAGTGTTGGGGTGGCACTGACTTGCTGTGTGCCCCTGTCTAGACTTCGGTGTCATCAGCAGAGTGACATTGTGGTAGCCTTAATAGTTTCCTAAGGGGGCTGCATGTTAGAATTCCTTACAGATTACATATGCAAATACCAAGCAATGCAGACATTGCACATGTGGATCAATCAATACCTTTCAAATCAATCCATCTGGGTCCAGGTGTGGGAACCTGGAGCTGACATACTGCAAGCAAGAAGCCAAGGCACTGGTGTGCCTAAAGCAGCGCGTTTAGATCAGACATAACCACGTTTTGCTGTTTCTGGTCCAAGAAGAGGTGTGTCATTAAATTCGACACAAGAATATGAAGGGCCAGTAACACGGGACCACTTCTTGCAGGGACAAAGCCCCTCACACCATGGGACACCTGCAGGACTAGAGATGACCACCACAGGAAAGGGCAGGTCATGCCTCAGTTTTGCTGAATACATGAGCATCTCCAACCCAGGCTGAAAAATTCAGTTCCTGGGTTGGGTGTAGCTCGGTGTGACAGTGTGTGTACCTAGCATGTGAAGAGGCTGCGGCAGGAGGATCTTGAGTTCAAGACTAGCCTGGGCTACAAAGTAAGTACTTATCTCAAGCCGGGCGTGGTGGCGCACGCCTTTAATCCCAGCACTTGGGAGGCAGAGGTAGGAGGATCGCTGCAACTTCAAGGCCACCCTGAGACTAATTCCAGGTCAGCCTGGGCTAGAGTGAGACCCTATCTCAAAAAAACCAAAAAGCAGAAAAAAGATGATCTCTTGTGTTAGAGACAGGACAGGATTTAACTTGGGGGGCACAACACTAAGGAAGGCAGGATTGACGCTAGAGAAGAGACGCTAGGCCAGGAGGGTTTCCTGTGATCAGGAAAGGCAGGATGTGAGTGGGGTGTGGTGGCGCACGCCTGGGGAGACAGAGGTAGGAGGATCATTGTGAGTTCAAGGCTACCCTGGGACTACATAGTGAATTCCAGGTCAGCCTGGACTATAGAGTGAGACCCTACCTTGAAAAAAAAGAAAGAAAAGAAAAAAGAAGAGTCAGGACGTGAGAGCTGGGACCAGGAGAGGCAGCAGACTAGATTAGCTGGCCCAAGCCAGCCTCAGCACACTGAGGAAGCCACAGTCCAGCTAAGGCCCTGCCTTAAACCTCAGCATGGCCTGAGGAGAGGATGGGACTCCAGGGGCTGGAAAGCAAACTCCATCCCTGGCCTCTCCTCACGGGATGCCTGGAGGTAAGTGCCTGGCCCTCTGTACCCAGCTGACCTCTGAGAGCTCTTCATATCTTGTGCACGTTTGCCAAACACCAAGTCTCCCTCTGTCCTCCCAGACTTAAGCCACAGGCTGGTTGCAGGAAGCGGCAAGGGGAAGTGCTATTTTGGGTTCAATTATGGCCAGTGAAGAGCACTGACTGGCAAAGGCAGATGACCAGGCATCCCAGGCTGGTCACGGGTGGATAGCAGGGCTGAACTGGGGACAAAGCCAGCGAGCAGGCTTCAGAATAAGGGGGTGGGGGCTGTGGGAAGTCACCAAAACGAACTGAAGGGGACGAGGGGAGAAGACCATAGCTCCAGAGCCCAGTGGCCTACAAGAAGCTGGTTTTCCTGACATGGAGAGTCTGCCGAGGCTATACTCCCTCCCAGAAGTCACTTGCTTCAGGCCACACTGTCAGAGCTAGGACTTGACCTGTATCTGTGTAATACCAAAGGCATGTATTTCTCCACTGTGCCTAGATTTCTCTTTTCCAGATGGGCAAACTGCTTAACCACAAATGCTTCTGCAAGCCACCTGCCACTTTAGGCATGGCCATACACCCTGTGGCCTTTGACCTGTCCGTGTAATTGGACTGCAAGTCTGACCGGGGCAGTCTCCACCAGCCCCAACTGCATGCTCCAGCTCCTCTCAGTCTCCCACCCTAACCTGGATGAGGGGCAGACACAAAGAAGAAAGCCTTGCTTCCACACCAGTCAAGGCTTTATTATTATTATTCATCCTGGTATATATAGGGGAGGCAGGAAGAGGGCAAATGGGATTTTATGGCTATAGGGGAGGCAGGCAAATGGGATTTATGGCTGCCTAATGGATTTTATGGCTACCAGAGGGTCGGGGGTCTCTTGAGTGATAGGCCTCAAGAATGTCTGTTGAGATTACAGGCAGGGCGGATTTACATCAATCCTGTTTGTTTAAGATACACATCTTTAGGTTACATTCTTGTTCTTATCAAAGCAGGCTTTTTGGGAAGGCTTGGTAAATTTCACAGGAACTCAGGAAGCTGAAATCTTAACACAAAGAGTGGAGGCTTCTTCCTCCAAATGGTTGCAGTTTGGCTCAGCGGTCTCCAACACTTCCTGAGTACCAAGTCAGGTGGACCAGTTAAGGTCCATGGCTGGGGAAGACATAGCAGAGTCCTGGATCTCTGAGGAAGTCTGTGAGGCAAGAGCCAAGATTTGAGACCCCTGCACCAGTGGGATTCCAGGCCCTAGACTGGGGTCTGGACCTAAATGCAGGCCGAGGTGAGCAAGTCCCCAGACCCAGACAGCCCTCCCTGGCTCAGCACCTGCTCTAATTCCAGACTGAATCCTAGATTGGCCTTCCAGCCCCAGTGTGCCCTAAGCCTGAGCCTCTTCCATGAATCTAGGACAGTTCAGGGACACTGCATGCCAGGTCGTGTAGACTTGGCCTGCTGGGGCCTTGCCTAACAGAATGTGGAAATTTAAGCCTGGAGGCTGGGGAGATGGATTAGCGGTTAAGGCACACACCTGCAAAGCGTAAGGACCCAGGTTCGATTCTCCAGATGCACATGGTGGCACATGCGTCTGGAGTTTGTTTGCAGTGGCTAGAAGCCCTGGCACACCCATTCTCACTCGTTTTCTAATAAATAAATAAACAAATAAATCTTTTTAAAAATGTGTTTGCTTGTAAAGCCTGCCAGCCTGGGTTCAACTCTCCAGCCACACACACAAAGCCACATGCAAAAAGTAGCACAAGGGCTGGAGAAATGGCTTAGCGGTTAAGGCATCTGCCTGCTAAGCCTAAGAACGGTGGTTCCAATCTCCACCAGTTCCAATCTCCAGGTGCCACGTTTAGCCAGATGCAAAGTGATGCAAGGGTGCAATGCTGCACTTGACCACAAGGGGCGCACGCATCTGGATTTCGTTCACAGCAGCTGAGAGACTGCTGGCATGTCCATCTCCATCTTCCTCTCTGTCTCCAAAAATAAATAAAAAATAATTTTAAAAAGTAGCACACGTGTCTGGTGTATATTTGCAATGGTGAGAGACCCTGGTGTGCCCATACACATGCAAATAAAAAATAAAAAGATTGAGCCTGGCATGGTGGCACATGCCTTTAATCCCAGGAAGCAGAGGTAGGGGGATCACCAAGAGTTCAAGGCCACCCTGAGACTACATAGTGAGTTCCAGGTCAGCCTGGGCTAGAGTGAGACCCTACCTCAAAAACAAAAAAAATAATAATAATAATAATAAATTTAAGCCTGTAACCTAAGTAGTGGCCTTTGGTTTCTACTAGTTGTTCATCTATACATCCAACCAACCATAGATGGAGACTTTTTAATTATTTTTTTACTTTTTTTTTTTTTTTTTTTTTTTTTGAGGTAGGGTCACTCTAGCCCAGGCTGACCTGGAATTCACTCCTACCTCTGCCTCCCAAGCATTGGGATTAAAGGCGTGTGCCACCCATAGATGGAGATTTTAGTTAGATTTAAAATGGTGGTATCTGTCCCACGTGTGTGCAAACTTTTTATCTTGTCATTATTCCCTAAATAATATAACAATTTATATAGCATTTAAAAATTTATTTATTTATTTTTGAAGAGAGACACAGAGAAAGACAGAGAGGGAGAGGAAGACAGGTAGAGATGGGTGCACCAGCAGCCTCTCAGCCGCTGAGAACGAAATCCAGATGTGTGCGCCCCCTTGTGGGCAAGTGTGCCCTTGCATCACTGCATCTGGCTAAACGTGGGACCTGGAGATTGGAACCAGCGTTCTTAGGCTTAGGAGGCAGGCGCCTTAACCGCTAAACCATCTCTCCAGCCCATTAAAAAAAAAATTTTTAGCATTTATTTTTAAAATATTTTATTTATTTATTTATTTGAGAGAGAGAATGGGCACACCAGGGCCTTCAGCCACTGCAAACAAACTCCAGAAGCACGTTGTGCATCTGGCTTACATGGGTCCTGGGGAATTGAACCAGAGCCCTTTGCTGGCAAGTGCCTTAACCACTAAGCCATCTCTCCAGCCCCCTGCATAGTATTTCTATTGTGTTAGGAGTTACAAGTAACCTAGGAATAATATAAAGTATAGAGGAGGCTTGGGTAAGTTGTGTGGAATGTATTTTCTTTTTTAAAAAAATATTTTATTTATTTATTTATTTATTTGAGAGAGAAAGAGGCAGAGAGAGAGAGAGAATGGGCACACCAGGACCTCCAGCCACTGCAAACAAACTCCAGATGCATGCACCCCCTTGTGCAGCTGGCTTACGTGAGTCCTGGAGAATCAAACCGGGATCCTTTGGCTTTGCAGGCAAAGGCCTTAATCGCTAAGCCATCTCTCCTGCCCCTATGCATTTTCTTTAAGAGACTTGAGGACTGAGGAGATGGCTCTGTGGGTGGAATGCTAGCTGTGCAATTGTGGTGACCTAAGTTTAGATACCCCAGAACCCACGTAAAGCTGGACGCAGTGGTGAGCTCTTTTATGGGGAGACAGGAGGAAGAGACTGGAGAATCCACAGAGACCGGAGGGCCAGCCAGCCTGGCATACACAGTGGTAAACAAGAGACCCTGCCTCAGGCAAGGTGTGGACGGTGAAAAACAACTGTTGTCCTCTGCCCTCTGCACGTGTCCTATTGCATGCCTACCACCTATCCTCGAACACACACACAGATATGAGAGAGAAGTTTGAACATCTGCACATTTCGGTATCAGTAGAGTCCTGGAACTGCAAGAGCAGGATGGCTGTACTTGCACAGCCAGGCCAGCAGGGGGCACTTGAAGCCACCAGTTCAGATTCCCCGTAAACAACTATATCCCGGGTAGCTCCTCTCGTGTGACACAGGATTTCCACCTCCGCAGGGCCTGGCAGAGACGTGGAGCCCATACCCCTGCGTCCAGCTCACTCTCCCAGCTCACCCAAACTTACACTTTCTTTGTCTCACCCATGATCATCTGCATGCAGGGTCTCCTGCGGCTGCACTGGGAGCACTCGGGCGCACTGATGCCAAGGTTCTGTAGGTTCTACCCGAGAAGCCAGGACTTTTCCAGCCTGTGATTCTGAGTCTGCTCTGGAGCCAGTGGATCTCCAAGCTCTATAAAAAGCCCCAATCGTGTGGCCTCCACCCCTTCTTCCCTGTCTCGGCTCCAGACTCTTAGAAGGACTCCTGCTTGCAGGAACTTGGGAGTCCGAGTCAGCTGGAAGAGGAGCCGCCATCTGACTAGCAGTAAATAATAATTAAGTTCCTTCCTAACGGAGGGGTGCGGGGCTGGGATGTGAGCGCTCCAGGGAACCTGCTTTGTGGGGTCAGGCTGGGCAGGTAACCTCCACCCACAGAGAACTAGGATAACCTTCAGGTAACAAGTTTGGCACCCCGGTTTTCATGGGGGGGGGGTTGATGAAAACCTTCGGAGAGTTTGTTGTAGGGATGGATCTGGACCCTCTCTACAAGATCTGATGAGTCGCCAGTACACTTGGACCCAAACCCATATCCCTTTTCGGATTATTGACACCTGAAATGCCACCATTTGAACTCATTAAATTCGGAATTGAGGTCTAACTTGGTCCCTGTACCAAGAAAACATTTCCGGAAGTAGAAGAAATCCAGGCTACCCTGGCCCCTTCTTCCATCTCCAGTATGGGCTATAATGGTGGTCTCTGTTATGCTCAGTACCCCCAACCCTGGGCCGGGTGGGGGTGCCACCGTATCCTGACATCAGTAACCTGGTCTTCTTGTCCTTCCTCCACAACCTGGGCTGGGCTCAGCCCAGTGAAATGGAAACTCTTGCCCTGCCCCCTCCCCACTCAGGTGTCCAGTTCTCCTCCTGGAATTTCCCGGACCCTGGGGACCTGACCTATCCTCTCTCTCTCTCTCTCTCTCTCTCTCTCTCTCCTGTGGCTCCGATTCTATCGCTCAGTTTGTTCAGAATCTCAGCCCAGCCCAGCCATTCAGACTTCTTCTCCTTCCTCCACCTCCTTCGTGGGCTGTGATTATCTGTCCTGACCCCAGCCAGGCCTCTGTCCCCAGCACTAGGTCCTCTCTGCTCTCGGTTTCTCCCCAGTCCTGCCATCTTGGTCACCCGAGGTCCCTGCGTTCTGTTGAACGGTACTGCGCGGGGGTGAGGGTGGGGGTGGGGTGGGGGTGGGTGAGGGTGGGAGGGAGGGTTGGGGGGAATATGCTCTGGCTACTAAGCGGCTGCCTCTAGTACTGGGCACACTTTCCAGAGGAAGAATACAATGTCAATAGTTTCTTGGTTTATGTGTCCCTGTCCTATAGTCTGCTAAGCACTGGGTTTTTTTAAAATTTTATTTATTTGCAAGCAGAGAGAGAGAGATAGAAGAGAGGCAGACAGAGAGAGAATGGACACGTCAGGGCCTCTAGCCACTGCAAACAAACTCCAGACGCATGTGCCCCTTGTGCATCTAGCTTACGTGGGTCTTGGAGAATCGAACCGGGATCCTTTGGCTTCACAGGCAAACGCCTTAACCACTAAGCCATTTCTCCAGCCCAAGCACTGGGTTTTTGTTTTGTTTTGTTTTGTTTTGTTTTGTTTCGGTTTTCCAAGGTAGGGTCTCTCTCTAGCTTAGGCTGACCTGGAATTCACTATGTAAGTCTCAGGGTGGCCTTGAACTCACAGCGATTCTCCTACCTCTGCCTCCCCAGTGCTGGGATTAAAGGTGTGCACCACCATGCCCGGCTAATCATGGTGATTTTTAAGCAGCTTTGGCTCTTGTGAATAAAACTATGAGAAAACTTTGGAAACGTAATGAAACTATCATTTTCAAATCGTTATTTTTCCATGACAGAATACCATCAGAGTTAAAGTGTTTTTTAATTTATTTTTTATTATTTTTATTTTCGACGTAGGGTCTCGCTCTGTAGCCCAGGCTGACCTGGAATTCACTATGTAGTCTCTGGGTAGCCCGGAACTCACAGGGATCCTCCTACCTCGGCCTCCTGAGTGTTGGGATTAAAGGCGTGCACCACCACGCCTGGCTTTTCTCCCCCCCTCTCTCTCCCTCCCTCCTTCCCTCTCTCTCTCTCTTTTGAGCCGGTCTCACTATTATAGCCCAGGCCCTCCTGGAACTCGGGGTCTTTCTGACACAGACTCTTGAGTACCGAGATTAAGCCACCACATCTGGCTTCTGCTGGGCACTTTGATGGCTGGCGTTGGCAATGAGCAGAGTGGCACAGCTGGTGTTAGGGAGAGGAGTGTGTCACCCGTCCTGTTGGAGGGAGGGACCAACTACTATGGACAGAGGAATTGGTTTGGGGGCCAGGCCCCAGAGGACACGCTGGAGTCCACCAGGTGGGCTTCTCGTATAGATTCCCTTGTGGTGGTGGTGGTGGTGGGCAGGCGGGAATTCTAGGAGCCAGGTTAGGTCTCCTACAAGACGACAAAGTGAGATCACTTTCACCGGCCACCAGTTTTCAAGAGGAAGAAAAGGCCCCCCGACAGGCAACGGTGACAGGACGGGAGCAGCCTCCAAAGCCTCGAGAAAACCTCTCCGTTGCATCACGCAAAATCATTTGCTGGGTTTGGAGACCTGAAGTGGCACATGTCAGCAAATCCCCCTGGGCCCCCTTTTTCCTCCTCCCCGGGGTCCCCCCCATCCTGCGCAGCCCCTGCAGTTCCAGGGAGGCTCGAGAGGTGGCGACGCAGAGCAGAACTGCCTGGCAAGGGAGGACCGGCGAGCCCTGGGGCGACTCGGTGGGTGGGGGTGGGGGGCGGCGAGGAGCGACCAGTGGGGACACTGACGTCGACGGAGGGGGCGTGGCCTGAGGCCGTGACGTTGGGGGAAGGGGGCGGGGCTGCGCATCTTCCCGGCCCCGGCCGGCGATTCATTCAAAAGGCGCGCAGGCTGCGCGGCGGGCCCGAGCGTTTGCGGGAGCCGGGCCACCTGGTTGGTGGCGCTTAGGACGCGGAACCGAGCTGGACTTGCCGGCCAGGTAAAGGAGGGGTTCACGGGCGTCCTTGCAGGCCGGGCTCCCCGCGGCGTCTCGGAGGAAGAAGTTCGCGTGCGCTCTGGTTTGCTTGCGGCAGCCCTGCGTCCCGGCGCCTTCAGCTCCCCATCCTTTGGCTGGATCCCGCACCGCACACCCCCATGCTCGCCTCGGGCGGACAGTGCGTTTTCCCGGCGCCGGGCCCTGCGCAGTGACCTGCGGGGCTTGGAGTGTGAGGGGGATAGTGGGGAGCCGGGGCCACCTCTGGGCCAGGGAAACTTGGACGGAGACCAGTGTGCGGAGGAGCGGGACTGTGGCGTCTCGGTGTGTCTGCGACACGGGATGGTGGGGAAGGCAGGGGGAGACAGAGGGAACGGGGGTTCTGAACGGTGTCAGCCCGTGACTGTGGGTGACACGGCGCAGGAGGCGGCCTGGCGCGGGAGAACGTGTGGCCGGGACACTGGGCGGTGACGCGGTGCCCAGCGGGCCACACAGAGGGGCTCTGTGTGTCTGAGACCGGCAGCGTGGGCATGCGTGTGGGATTATGTGAAGGGGGGCCCCATGACTCGGGTCTGATCGTGTTTGGCACGCAGTGTGAGTGACCGGATTAGGGCCAGGGGCCACCCCCTAAGTGTAAAAGCCGAGAAGAGGAACCACAACTCACGGGGTCACGGGGTGCATGTGAGGTCAAGTACAGTCTGTGTGTGTGTCTGCCTCCGGACGACCTGTGACACCTTGTAGCAGGTTGGGGCTCCGACAGACTGGGAAGTTTGGGTGGGGGCGGGATGAGGGAGTGTTGGGGAATAAAGTCCTTCCTAAGAGGGCACTCTTGAGAAATTCAGTTTAATGAGGGGCATGGTCTGGCAGAGGGAGAGTAGCCCAAGCTGGGTGGCATCTAATGGAGTGGCACAGGGGAGAGGCCCTGAGATAGTATCAGTGTCCACGCCGCACTGATAGACTGGCGAAGTGTACTCTCTACGTTCTGTGGACCAGACTGTCTTGCTGTCAGACTCTCCCCCTGCTGGGCCTCAGTCTCCCAGCCTGCACAGAGGTGTCAGGGCCCTGAATGGAGTGTGAATCATCACTTTGGGATCCTCTATTGTTTTTGGGTCAGCCTTCTTTGTTCTCCTTTCCCCTCTCCTTCAGGCTGTAGCTGGGGAAGGAGCAGGCTTCTGCAGGGGATCCAGTGGCCCAGGGGTTGTACCCTGGTTGCTGATGAAAGGTTTGGAAATGGATGACAGCTGTTCAAGACATGTCAGACTCCCAACCAAAGAATAACTCGTCCTCTGAATCCCCAAAGCCTGATCCGTAGACATTCTTTTTATTTTTTATTTATTTATTTGACAGAGAGAGAGAGAGAGAGAGAGAGAGAGAATGGGTGTGCCAGGGCCTCCAGCCACTGCAAAGGAACTCCAGACACATGTGCCACCTTGTGCATCTGGCTAACATGGGTCCTGGGGAATCAAACCTGGGTCCTTTGGCTTTGCAGACAAATGCCTTAACCGCTAAGCCATCCCTCCAGCCCCATTCTTTTTTAAAATTATTTTAAAATTTTTATTTATTTGCAAGCAGAGAGAGATAGAAGAGAGACAGAGAGGGAATGGTCATACCAGGGCCTCTAGCCACTGCAAACAAACTCCAGATGCATGTGCCCCTTGTGATCTGGCTTACATGGATCCTGGGGAATTGAACCTGGTTCCTTTAGCTTTGCAGACAAATGTCTTATCCGCTAAGCCATTTCTCCAGCCCTATAGACATCCTTGACTTAAGCGTCCTCTCTTTATTTCCCTGGTGTGAGGGAAGAGGAAATACAGACTTGTTCCACAGGCATAGTGTCTGGTCTGGTCTGGGGTTTTTTTTTTCTTTTCCTTTTAAAATTATATATTTATTTGAGAGAGAGATAGAAAACAGGAGAGAAAGAGAGAATGGGTGCACCAGGGCCTTCAGCCACTGTAAATGAACTCCAGAAGCATGCGCCACTGTGTGCATCTGGTTTACGTGGGTCCTGGGAAATCAAACCTGGGTCCTTTGGCTTCACAGGCAAATGCTTTAACCACTGATCCATCTCTCCAGTCCTTTTTTTTTTTTTTTTTTTTTTTTTTTTTTTTTTTTAGCAAGAGTGAGACAGAAAGACAAAGAGAGAAAAAGAGAATTGGCACATGAAGGCCTCAGCAACTACAATTGAACTCCAGACACTTGCACCACCTAGTGGGCATGTACAACCTTGCGCTTGCCTCATCTTTGTGTGTCTGGCTTACATGGGATCTGGAGAGTAGAACATGGGTCCTTATGCTTCTCAAGCAAGTGCCTTAACCACTAAGCCATCTCTCCAGCCCGAATGAAATATTTTTTTATTTATTTATTTATTTATTTTATTGACAACTTTTATATTTACATACAAAAAACCCACCTGATATTTCCCTCCCCTCCCCCTGTTCCACTTTAGAACTCCAATCTCCATCATATCCCCTCCCTCTCTCCATTAGTCTCTCTTTTAATTTGATGTCATCATCTTTTTCTTCTATTCTGAGGGTCTTGTGGAGGTACTGCTAGGCACTGCAAGGTCATGGATATCGAGGCCAATTTCTGTCTGGGCAGTTGCATTGTAAGAGGTCATACCCTTCCTTTGGCTCTTCCATTCTGTCTGCCCCCTCTTCCGCAATGGTCCCTGAGCCTTGGAGGGTATGACAGAGGTGTTTCAATGCTGGGCACTCCTCCATCCCTTCTTCTCAGCACTATGTTGCCTTTTGGGTCATCCCAGTGGTCATCGCCATCTGAAAAGAGAAGCTTCTCTAACCAGAAGTGAGAGTAGCGTTAATATGTAAATATGAACATTAAGTGTAGTGCTTTCAGGGCAACTTGGTGGGAATAATAATACATTTAGTCAGACAAGAGCAGGCTTTATACCCCTGAGGCTCATGACCTCACCTGCCATAGGCTTTTACTTAGGTTTTTCAGTACCAGGTATGTATTCCCTCCCATAGAGAGGGTCTTCAGTCCAATTATGGAGCAGTTGGTTACCCCAAGAGTAGACATGCCACTATTGCACCCATTCAGTCATTGGGCTTGTCTGGCCAAGCTTGAATATTCAGTGTCCACTGTTTTCACTGCTGATGACTTCTGTCTCCCATACGCTGAGTGCAGTGCAGCTTTTTCCAGCTTTCAGTTGGCTGGTCTACAGGGAGAAGGTTTTCTGCTCTGCACCAGCTTGCTTTCTCAGTGACCTTGCCTCTCAGGCAAGAGATGTCTTCAGCAATAGGGTCTTACTATCTGTTTCTCAAGGGAAACCAAGGGCTTTGGCAAAAGCCTTTAATGTTTTGGAGGCTACTGGGACCTCTTTGGCCAACAACTCACTGGAAGGTATCCCATACCAGGTACTGAAAATTTCCAAATGAAATATTTTTAAAAAGAAAGGAAGGGCTGGGGAGATAGCTTAGCAGTTAAGGCGCCTGCCTCCTAAGCCGAAGAACGCTGGTTCAAATCTCCACGTCCCAGGTTTAGACAGAAGCAAAGTGACACAAGGGCGCAATACCGCACTTGACCACAAGGGGGCACATGCATCTGGATTTCGTTTGCAGCAGCTGAGAGGCTGCTGGCGCGCCCATCTCTATCTGTCTCCCTCTCTCTCTGTCTCTCTCTCTCTCTCTGTGTCTCTCTCAAAAAAAAAATTTCATTCATCTAAGCAGAGAGAGAGAGAGAATGGGTACACCAGGGCCTCTAGCCACTGCATACAAGCTCCAGACACATACACCACTTTGTGCATCCCGCTTTACATGGGCACTAGGGAATCAAACCCTGGTCATTATGTTTTGCAGGTAAGCGCATTAACCACTGAGCCATCTCTCCAGCCTTGGGCTGGGAGTTCTTACTTGATCTTTCTCTGGGCAAGATCCCTCTGATGGCGGGCATGGTGGTGCACGCCTTTAATCCCAGCTCTTGGGAGGCAGTAGTAGGAGGATCACCATGAGTTCAAGGCCACCCTGAGACTATATAGTGAATTGCAGGTCAGCCTGAGTGAGATCCTACTTCGAAAAACCAAAACCAAAACAAAACCAAGATCCCTCTGAGTCTCCTACTCTCTTCTTTTTTTTTTTTTAATTTTTACTTATTTATTTATTTGAGACAGAGGGAGAGAGAGAAAGAGGCCTCTAGCCACTGCAAATGAACTCCAGATGCATGTGCCACCATGTGCATCTGGCTAACATGGGACCTGGAGAATCAAAACCGGGGTCCTTAGTCTTCACAGGCATGTGCCTTAACCACTAAGCCATCTCTCCAGCCCTCAGTCTCCTACTTGCAAAAGAGGCTCTGTGCAGTTCATGCAGTGTGTGGCATTTGGGCTTCCTAGCTCGGAAGGTGGCAGAGGCACAGGGGAAGTGGCAGTTCTGGCAGCACCTGAGGTATGCAGGAGGTGGAAGTTGTCTCCTCCTGCCTCGGGGATGATGGGGCAGTGCTGGGCCCTGCACTCAACACTTTGCAGTGTGCCCTCTTGTCAAATCTTCGTGGTGATTCTGACATGTGGTGACTGTTCGAGAGAAGGAAACTGAGGCTCAGAGAAGCACAGGGGCTTTTCCAAGGTCATGTGGAGTCAGGAAAGTATCTTCTGACCCTGGGCGGTGCTTAGAGAGGACCATCACCTTGCTGTGAGCTGCCCAGGGCTGCCTTGAGCTTCCATCTCTCACACCCGGTCTGGTTGGCAAAGGGCCCCGTTGTGAGTCTGAGATGAGATGTGTGTGTACCATGTCTGGCCCGTGAAGGTGGGTGAGCACGTGATCTTCATGTTTGTCCTCCCATCAGCCTTCTTGCTAACTGGAGGTCACAAGAAGGGAGTGTCCACCAGGCTCTGGAGTATCTAGAGTTAGCAGCACAGTCCAGGGTGGCAGAGATAATGACCTTCATACCAGAAGGGCCCCCATCTTCCTCTTTGCCCCACACACTTGTTGTGGTGGGGAGCAGATGGAATGACCTTGAGCTGATGCCTTGCTCTCTCTCTCACTCTCTCATTGGGTCTCTGCCTCCCCATTCTTCCAGGACACCCCTTCTAATTCTGATCACTGCTGTTGCTTGGCCTAGAGCTGGGGCTGGGGATCAGGGTGTCTGTCCCTTAGTCCACTCTGGAATGACTAGAGCTGTGCTTCTTGGGGCTGATGAAAATAGCTGTCTTGGTCTCCAGGGGCTAAGCCCGAGTTATTTCCATCCCCAGCAAAGAGGTAGAAATAGCTCAGGGCCTGGGAGGAGGAGAGAGGGGAGAAGGGTTCATCAAGAGTTAACCACTCCTGGCCCAGCCTCAGTGGAACTCCCAGCTCCACCCAGTGCCCCACCCAAGCCAAACCTTTTTGGGAACTTGGGCCTCTGGGGATGACCTTGGAGTCAGGCTGGGTTTCTACTTGATGGTGTACTTGCTAGAGGGAGGTTAAGTGTGCCCGCCATGGGTACGAAGCACTGAGGGAGGACTCTTGTTCATAGAGTCAGAGCCAGCAGGCTCACCCCTGTCTCACAGAGGAAGAAACTAAGGTACTGAGAATTGCAGAGTTACACGCAAGCCCCCAGCCTTGCTGTTCTGGCTCTTCTGTCCAGACAAGATGCCTACCTTCTGTCCTGGCACTTTGTCACTTGCTGACCAGACACAGGACAGCATAGGAAGGAGGCTCAAACACACCTTTCCAAAAGCAGGGCCTCTTCTCCATGCCCAAACTGAACTTTTTCTTTTTTCTCTTCCCTTGCTCCCTCCCTTCTTTCCTTTCTTTCTTTTCTCTGTTTTCAGGATTAGAGATTGAACCAAGGTTCTTAGACATGCTGACATGCTACCAGCCCTTTAAAAAAATTTTTATTTGCGAGCAGAGATAGGATGTGAGAGAGAATGAATGGGTGGTCCAGGGCCTCTTGATGCTGCAAACAAAGTCTAAATGCCTGAGCCACTAGTGCGTCTGGCTTTATGTGGGTTCTGGGGAGTTTAACCCAGACCAGTAGACTTTGCAAGCAAGCACCCTTAACCACTGAGCAATCTCTTCAGTCCCCCCCCGCATTTTTTTTTTTTTCAGTGCTGAGGAGCAAACCCAGGGCCTTGGCTTGCTAGGCAAGCGCTCATCTACTGAGCTAAATCCCCAACCCCAGTCCCTCCATTTTAAAATTTATTTGTTTGACAGAGAGTCGAGAGAGAGAGAGAGAGAGAGAGAGAGAGAGAGAGAGAATGGGTGCACCAGGGCCTTTAGCCAC
Organism: Orientallactaga sibirica; assembly: GCA_036365145.1. Classification (NCBI taxonomy): domain Eukaryota; kingdom Metazoa; phylum Chordata; class Mammalia; order Rodentia; family Dipodidae; genus Orientallactaga; species Orientallactaga sibirica. The sequence continues at coordinate 927,397 of JAEOAD010000055.1, forward strand.
TGCAAATGAACTCCAGACACATGAACCTTGTACATCTGGCTTCACATGGTTACTGGGGAATCGAACCCTGGTCCTTGGACTTTGCAGACAAGCCCCTTAACCGGTGGACCCTTCAGTCCCCCTTTAAAAGAAATTATTTGGAAGCCGGGCATGGTGGCGCACGCCTTTAATCCCAGCACTAGGGAGGCAGAGGTAGGAGGATCGACATGAGTTCAAGGCCACCCTGAGACTACATAGTTAATTCCAGGTCAGCCTGGACCAGAGTGAGACCCTACCTCGAAAAACCAAAAAAAAAAAAAAAAAAAAAAAAAAAGAAATTATTTGGAGATTGGGTTTCACAAAGTTTGAGATTTCCAGGCTGTCCTTGAACTTGACTTGTAGCTCAAGCAGACCTTGAACTTCCTGTCTTCCAACCTCAGCTTCCTGAGAAGCTGGGATTATGATGAATAGGTATGAACTACTGTATTTCCCCCTTCTGTGCCCAGATTCTTGTCTTGACTGGCTCTTTTTTTTTTTTTTTTTTTTTTTTCCCTCGAGGTAGGGTCTCACTCTAGCCCAGGCTGACCTGGAATTCACTATTTAGCCTCAGGGTGGCCTTGAACTCACAGCGATCTCCTACCTCTGCCTCCTGAGTGCTGGGATTTAAGGCGCGTGCCCAGCACCATATTAGTCTTAACATATCAGTTCTTGCCCAACTCCTGGCCTAGAATCTGCAGGAAGGGAAGGTTTGGACTTGTATAAGAGTGCTGGCCTCCATTTCCAGAGAAGGACCAGGATGGCCTACCCAAAGCAGGAGGAATTATGATTATTCAGTACCTGACCTGGCTGAGTGAAGTTCATTATAGGCCCAGGCCTCTGCCCGGTGGCTACAAGGTACACCAGAGAGGGAGGGATTTTGCCTGATGTCACCCAGGAGGGCCAGGCCAGCCCCATCTCCCCCTCAAGATTAGTGGACCCTGGGACAGTGTGCTGTGACGCTGGGGTCACAGAGGACTAGAGCCACTGCTGTGTCCCTGTTGTGGACTGAGCCTGATACAAGGCTCTCAGCCCCAGGCTCCAGCAGTGTCATCAGTCCTAGACACAGGGAAGGAAACCAGGGTTCAGAGAGGGGAAGGCACTTAAAGACTCTAGTGCCACTGGATCAAAACCTGGATCCACTGGCCTTGAAGGCCAGAATTCTTTCCTGGGCCACCCTGGGAAAGATGAGAGCTCTATAAATAAACTGGCCATGTGCCTGTGAGAGTGGGCCTCACTAGTTGGCGCACACAGATGGAGATGGAGGGGCCCTTGGTAGGGTCAGAGCCTGGGTCTGAGAGAGGGAATAAGAGCTTATAGAAGGAACTAAGTAGAGCCGTGTACGTGTTCACAGTGATAAGGAACCGCGAGAGCCCAGGACCCCTGCAGGGTGCCCATCCTTCCACAGACACTCATTTTCCTCCCTTGTGGAACCTCCCCACTTCTGGCCACGGGTCAAGGGAGATGGCAAGCTGATGGCTGAGGGGGTTCCCGCATGGAAAGACTTCCTGAAGGATGGGGTCCCTGGGCTGAGGTCTGATTGTAAACAGTTGCTGTTGGCCTGTACACACTAGGGCCCCCAGTTGAGTAAGTGCAATTGCCCTGAAAACTGAGGCTGGGGCAGATGAGGCTGCATGTTGACTGTTGAACTCTGCTGCTCAGTACCTCTCCATCCTCCTGATGCCCAGTACCCCTCCATCCTCCTGATGCCCAGTACCCCTCCATCCTCCTGATGCCAAGTACCCCTCCATCCTCCTGATGCCCAGTACCCCTCTGTCCTCCTGGTGCCCGGTACCCCTCCGTTCTCCTGGTGCCCAGTACCCCTCCGTCCTCCTGGTGCCCGGTACCCCTCCGTCCTCCTGATGCCCGGTACCCCTCCGTCCTCCTGATGCCTTGTACCCCTCCATCCTCCTGATGCCTTGTACCCCTCCATCCTCCTGATGCCCAGTACCCCTCTGTCCTCCTGGTGCCCGGTACCCCTCCGTTCTCCTGGTGCCCAGTATCCCCCTCCGATGCCCGGTACCCCTCCATCCTCCTGGTGCCCAGTATCCCTCCCCTCCGTACCCTCCGTCCTCCTGATGCCCGGTACCCCTCCATCCTCCTGATGCCCAGTACCCCTCCATCCTCCTGATGCCCAGTACCCCTCCGCTCTCCTGATGCCCGGTACCCCTCCGTTCTCCTGGTGCCCAGTACCCCTCCGTCCTCCTGGTGCCCGGTACCCCTCCGTCCTCCTAATGTCCAGTACCCCTCCGTCCTCTTGATGCTCAGTACCCCTCTGTTCTCCTGATGCCCAGTACCCCTCCATCCTCCTGATGCCCAGTATCCATCCTGATGCCCGGTACCCCTCCATCCTCCTGATGCCCAGTATCCCTCCATCCTGATGCCCGGTACCCCTCCATCCTCCTGATGCTCAGTACCCCTCTGTTCTCCTGATGCTCAGTACCCCTCTGTTCTCCTGATGCTCAGTACCCCTCCGTTCTCCTGATGCCCGGTACCCTTCCATCCTCCTGATGCCCAGTATCCCTCCATCCTGATGCTGGCCTCGGCTGGTGTGGAAGCAGGTATGCACAGGCCTGATAGAGATGCACACCAGGGTCCTCCCACTCATGCTGCTAGGATTTACTTTGGGCTCCCCAAAGTGCCCCTGCTGGACCCCAAGCTCATGGGTGGCCTTGGCTGGACACTAATTGGTTCTGACCCCGAGTTCCTCTACTGGCCCTCATAGGCTGTGGTAAGAAAGAGGTACACTGACCAGCATTGCTAAAGAGGCTCAGGGTAACCCCCTCAGCATTCCGTGAGGCAGGAGTCATCCCATTTGTTTGCAGAGAAGGACTCCAGAGCTCAGAAAGGGTAAATGGTCTTTCCAAGGTCATAGCTCCACTAAGTGATCGAGCCAGAGCTTGGATCTAGGTGTGCTGCTTCAGAGCTCAGCCTTCCCGCCTTGCAGCCCCATCATACATTTGTTCACCCCAGGACCTCAGCAGAGCACCTGAGCCTGGGAACTGGACAGTGAGCAGGGTCCTGAAGTCTCTCCCTAAGCTTCTGCCACAGTCAGCCAGCTCCTAGTGAGTCATAGCCTCTGGGTCCCCAGGCTCACCTCTGGCCAGGGTGGGAGCTAGGATGGCTCTGGGAAGAGCATGAATGGGGCCTGCAGTGGTGTGTCCTCCAACACCTCCTGGGCTCCTTGCCATCCTATCTTGAGGCCAGAAGAGGCAACTCGGGGCTGGCCCATGTACTGATAGGCTAAAGCAGGCACAGGGAACAGTGAGGATGCCAGGCCTGGGCACATAAGTAAGGGCAGCCTGTTACCTGTGGTAATAAGCCTTTGTTTTGAGGTGAGAACTCACTCTAGTCCCAGGCTGAACTCACAGCTATCCTCCTTCCTCTGGGATTAAAGGTGTGCACCACTACACCTGGAAATTTTTATTTTTGTTTTTTACCAGAATTCAGACTGTGTCTTTTATTTATTTATATTTAGAAAGGGAAGGAGAGAGAAAAAAAAAAGAGAATGAGCATGCCAGGGCCTCCTGCCCATGCAAATGAAGATACATGTGCCACTTTGTGCATCTGGCTTCACATGTGTTCTGGGGAATCTAACCTGGGTCATCAAACTTTGTAAGTAAGCACCTCTAACCAGTGAGCATTCACTCCAGCCTCTTTTAATTTTTTTTTTTTTTTTGGTCTCACTCTGGTCCAGGCTGACCTGGAATTAACTATGTAGTCTCAGGGAGGCCTCGAACTCTCGGCAATCCTCCTACCTCTGCCTCCTGAGTGCTGGGATTAAAGGCATGCACCACCACGCCCGGCTTGTTTTGTTTTTTGAAGTAGGGTCTTGCTCTAGCCCAAGGTGACCTGGAATTCACTCTGTAGTCTCAGGGTGGCCTCATACTCAGTGATCCTCCTACCTCTGCCTCCCAAGTGCTGGAATTAAAGGTGTGCACCACTATGCCTGGCTCTTTTAAATTTTCTTCTTTTTTTGAGGTAGGGTCTCATGGTAGCTCAGGCTGACCTGGAATTCACTCTAGTCCCAGGGTGGCCTCGAACTCACGGCAATTCTCCTACCTCTGCCTCCCAAGGGCTGGGATTAAAGGCGTGCGCCACCATGCCTGGCTTTCTAATTTTTGTATTAGTTATCTATATAAGGCTTTTTAATTTTAAAAAATTTTATTTATTTGAGAGAGAGAGGCTGATAGAGAGAATGGGCACGCCAGGGCCTCTAGCCACTACAAACGAACTCCAGACATATGTGCCCCCTTGTGCATCTGGATTAAGTGGGTACTAGGGAATCAAACCTGGGTTCTTAGGCTTCACAGGCAAGTGTCTTAACTGCTAAGTCATCACTCCAGCCCCCTCTTTTTAATTTTTTTATTCATTTGTTTGCATGTGTGTATGGGCATGCCAGGGCCTCTTGCCGCTACAAATGAACACCAGATGGCTTGTGCCATTTTTGCAGCCTTATTGCCTTGTTCATTTATTTATTTTTTTTTTTTTTTTTTTTTTTTTTTTTTTGCGAGGTAGGGTCTCACTCTGGTCCAGGCTGACCTGGAATTAACTATGTAGTCTCAGGGTAGCCTCGAACTCTCATCGATCCTCCTACCTCTGCCTCCCGAGTGCTAGGATTAAAGGCATGTGCCACCACGCCCTGCTATTTAGTTATTTTTGTATTGTTATTTATTTGAGAAAGAAAGAGAGAGAGAGAGTGTGTGAGTAGGAGCAAGCCAGGGCCTCTTGCCACTGCAAATGAACTGCAGACTCATGCGCTGTTTTGTGCATCTGGCTTTACATGGGTACTGGGAATGGAACCTGGGCCATCAGGCTTTGTAAGCTGGTGTCTTTAACCTCTGAGCCATCTTTGTTAGTTTTGAGACTAGGTTTCTGAGCCTCCTTTTCTGCAAGTGGGATCCAATCTGGAGAGGGAGGGAGGCACGCAGTAAGTGCTTAGTGAGAACATTATTGGGGGTCTCCAGCTCTGCCCCAGAGATGACTATCTGGCCTCAAACACCCTAGGCCCCATCCCTACACTCAGCCCGGCAAGGAGAAAGGAGATTGCATTTGTGTTCTACCCAGACTGGGAGAAGCTGAGAGGCTAGGTTTGGCTGCCTCGGCTCTTTTCTGAGTCTTAAGGAGCCAATTAGCCCCCTTGGCCCCTCCTGCCCACCTCATCACCTAAGCCACTGAACTGCAGGCCCTGCGGCAGCAGGAGGGCTGAGGAGCAGAGCCATGCCCAGCTCCTACTGCCTGGCCCTGTAGGTAGTGCAGGGTTAGGGGTCTAGCACTGGAGAGAGCTCATGCCAGGTGGTGACCTGGAAGGTCAGGGTTGCTAGAGACATGGGGGGGGGCGCGGGGGAGTGGGGATGGACTTCACTCTGAATGGCTTCAGGCCAGCTTTTGCACATCTCTGCTCCGCAGCCTCCACAGCAATCCTAGGAGCTGGGGCCTCTTCCTGCCTCTGGGAATTCCCACACTTCCCTAGTTGTCTTGCTCTTTCCTGCCTGAGCTGGCTTGGATTGACACAACACACAAATGCACATGGGTGCTAACAAATCTCAGAGGTCCGTGAGACTGGCGGGTGGGGACTACACCTCGTCCAGGGCCTGTCTAGATGTTTCTAATAGATCTTCATTTCTGTGTGAGCTGACCTTCTGTAGCTTCTGTCACTGGATTGGCAAGCCCTCTGGCATCTGCCTGGTGGGCGTCGGCTATGCTTCAGGCCTCAGCATTTGCTGGCTATGTAACCCCTATAAGTGATTTTTCCCAACCTCAGTTTACCCAGGTCTGAAATGTTCACGTATCCTGTGAGAAACAGTTCCCTGGTTGGGGGTCATTCCCTTCTTCTGTTAGAGGAGGAGGGGAGCTGGCAATGCCTGGCCACCTTCATTCACTGCTGCCCAGTATGGGCACTGCCCTACTTCAGCCCCAGTTGCCAGGGAACCACCAGGTCCCTCACTAACCTGGATTTCTCTATTGATGTTGCCTTTGTGTTCCTGCCTGGAGCGGCCACCGCTGAGGGACGCTTGTGTCCAGCTGTGTTTCCAAGCAACCCTCGCCTCTGGAGGCTGGAGGGAGGTCCTCGGGCTGGGGAGCAGGTTCTGCCTTCTACCCGCCCTTCTCCAGTACTCCAGGTGGGCTCTGCTCCCTGCCCCCATCCTGCAGTCCCCTCACTTGGCTACCAGCCCAGCTTGCCTCCTGCTGAGAACTGCTGGGTCAGTGCCTTTCCCCCCCCCCCTTAGGCCCTGGGGAGAGCACTCGCTGCTTCTTCAAGGCATGGTGTGACCTGTCCACTCACATTCCCAGACTCATCTCTCTTTTTTTTTTTTTTTTTTTTTGGTTTTGCAAGGTAGGGTCTCACTCTGGTCCAGGCTGACCTGGAATTAACTACGTAGTCTCAGGGTGGCCTCGAACTCTCGGTGATCCTCCTACCTCTGCCTCCCAAGTACTGGGATTAAAGGCGTGCGCCACCACACCCGGCTCAGACTCATCTCTTATACCTCCCACCCCCCAGACTGGTCCACTGGTCATGTACTTAGCTCCATACTAAGCACTGAACAAATACGAAAGAGAATCTATCTCACTTTGGCCTTGCACTTGTTTGTCAAGTATTGCCCTCCCCCGCTCACAATTTACACATAGGGAAACTGAGGTACCATTAAGTGTACTGCATGCTTCTTTGTTTTATTTATTTATTTATTTTTGGTTTTTCGAGGTAGGGTCTCACTCTAGCCCAGGCTGACCTGGAATTCACTCTGTAGTCTCAGGGTAGCCTTGAACTCACGGTGATCCTCCTACCTCTGCCTCCCCAGTGCTGGGATTAAAGACATGCGCCACCAGGCCTTGCATTCTTTGTTTTTTTATTTTATTTATTTATTTATTTTTCATGGTATGGTCTCACTGGAGCCCAGGCTGACCTGGAATTCATTATGTAGTCTCAAGGTGGCCTCGAACTCACAGTGATTCTCCTACCTCTGCCTCCCCAGTGCTGGGATTAAAGGTGTGTTCTACCATGCCCGGCTGTGTACCGCATGCTTATTGAGGGCTTACTCTATGCCAGTCTCATGTCACCCTCACAGGAGTCCTCTGCAGGGAGTCCTATAGCCACAAAGCCAATGAAGAGCAGAGCAGAGCCAGGTGTGATGGCGCACGCCTTTAATCCCAGCAGTCAAGAGGCAGAGGTAGGGAGTACTGCCCTGAGTTTGGGGCCAGCCTGAGACTACAGAGTGAATTCCAGGTCAGCCTGGGCTAGAGTGAGACCCTCCTTCAAAAAACAAACAAACAAACAAACAAACAAACAAACCAGCAGGGCAGGGCCAGCTTGGGCTCTAGTGTTTCCCCAGGTTAGCTCAGGGTTGCAGAGCCCTCGGGGCTCCTTCTCCATCAACCTGCTCACTTGGGCCCTCCTTCCTGGCATGGCTGGGCGCTCTACTCCAGGACACTTTCTGCCTCCAGGCCTCAGTGCAGTATTATACCCATAGTGCAGGGGAAGAGGTTGAGCGGAACAGCCTCAAAGCTGGGGTGGGGGTAGTGGTAGGGGAGGCTTCGGAGGAAGTGACTTTGAGCTGAGTTCTGGAGGAAGAATAGGTGTTAGCTAAGTGGTGGGAGGGGTTTCCAGGCAGAGGAAACAGCAGGTAGCTGTGTGTTTATGCCTCAGGAAGAAGAGTCAAGGGGCTGGTAAGTGCGTTTGTGTAGGGGTTAGCAAGCAGTTAGCCGGGGAGGGTGCTGCTGCTGTGGTGGCTGGAGCAGGCTCAGGGCCACAGTCACATGGGCCCTGCCCCGACCAACCTCTGAGCTGTGGAGTGGGTCTGACCTAGAGGTCAAGAGGGAGTGACAGGCTTTGGGAGCTCTCTGAGTGTACTGGAGCTGGGAGGTGCTTCAGTTCTGGGAAAGGGGAAGCTGCCTTGAAGCCTGGGCGGGTCGGTCTGCACAGCTTCCTTCTGTGAGGCCTCGGGTTGCTTCTTCCACTGTTGTTTGGGGACCTGTTGCTCATCAGCCTTTACCCAGGGGATGTCTGGTTCTGATTGTGCATTTTTAGGGGGTCTTGAGTCTAAAGAAGTCACCCGAGCCGGGCATGGTGCCACACGCCTTTAATCTCAGCACTTGGGAGGCAGGAGGAGGAGGACTGCCGTGAATTCGAGGCCACCCTGAGAATACATAGTGAATTCCAGGTCAGCCTGGGCTAGCCTTGAAAAACTGAAAAGAAAAACAAAACAAAACAGAAAAGTCCTTCATGGCCTCATAAGCTCTTTTGGTGGAGAGCTGGGTACCAGGTTTTGTGGAGAATAATGCAGACATCCTTGCCCTGACTGGTGTCTGGTGAGGTGTGTGTGTGTCGGGGGGGGGGGGTTGTTTGCAAGCAGTAAACAAGTAATCAGCAAATACTTAATTACTAACCTGAGGGAGGAAATCCCGTGACCCACTTTAGACCCATTACCTCCTTTAAGCTTCTAGACACATGTTTCCAAGGGAGATAAACATCCCATCTTGCAGATGAAGAAACTGAGGCCAGGGAAGCTGGGGACTCAGGTCTCACGGGGGATTGATTGGTGGCAGTGAGACTTGGCAGAGGCATGGCTTCTGAGCTGACTGTCTGCTAGAACCCTTCCTCCTTCCTTCCCTCTCCAGGTACCCAGGGTGGCTGCAGCAGCTTTCCTCAGATACATTGGAGGGGCTCTGGGGGCGGGGGGTACCAGCCGCCCTTCACAGTCAGGCCTTAGTCTCCCCGCTTCTGGTAGCTGTCCCCCACTTGCCCTCTGGGAACATCATTGACTGCCCGACCATCTATACAGGCCCCTCCTATCCCAGCCAGAGGCTCCTCTGACCTTGTTTTCTTAGGGAGTTCCACTAGTTACCAGGGAAGCAGGGATCGGAGCAGTGCGCGTGGATCTTCAGCCTGAATGGGCACGTCAGTGGGGCCTCTGTCTGGCTGAGTGTGGGGGCCATGCAGCCAGACTGGAGTAAATGCTGGTTTGGTAATTAGAAGGCGCATAATTAGAAGGCACAGGGCGCTGGGCGGCGGATGTCTGTAGATGTACCTGAGCAGGCTCGCTCTAGCTTTGAGACTGGGCCTCTGCACCATCGCTTTCCCCTTGGAAGTCTCGGGCCTGTCTGTAGATAAGCTGCTGCACAAACGTGCCACCAGGGCCAGCGTGGTCTTGGGACTCTGTTATTTTGTTTGTTTGTTTGTTTTTGTTTTTGAGAGAGAGAGAGAGAGAGAATGGGCGTGCCAGGGCCTTCAGCCATTGCAAACGAATTCCAGATGTATGCGCCACTTTGTGCATCTGGCTTACCTGGGTCCTGGGGAATCGAACCTGGGTCCTTTGGCTTCATAGGCAGGTGCCTTCATACCTAAGCCATCTCTCCAGCCCATTGTTTTACCTCTACTTTTCACCCCTTGCTGTAGACCTCTGAATCCACCTGGGAACATGGAGGCATGCTGGGGCTTATGGTCAGGTGTGTGGGTTAGATCCCTTGAGGGGCTGTGGAGGGACCATGGGAGATGACGCTGAGGGGGTGTTGGGTCTGGGATGGGAAAGAGCTCCTGTGGGGCAGAACCTGGAAGGAAGACTTAGGAGGGACGGGTCCAGGGATGAGTCAGGGTGCCATCTGTTGAGTGTTGACTGCCACATGTGGCCTTTACCTACTCTCGGGCCTGGCCTGGTTTTCCCCTTAGCTGGTCTGAGGCCAAGAGGGGCCCACTGCCAGCGACCTGAAGAGCTCCCAGACGATGTGATGGCTGCTCCTTCCCCTCCCCCCTCCCCTGGGTGTAACCCAAACCCCTGGCTCTGCCAGAGCTGTGTGGGGCCAGGCCCAGGTCAGGCGGGCAGATCACTTTCTCTGCTTGTTTCCAGGCCCACAGGGAGAGGGGCTTTTGAGTGCCCTGACCTGCTGGACTGACATTAGACAACCGGGGCCCCTTAACCTGCAAGAGGGCCCTGGGTCCCAGTTGGGCTCACTGAGGCCTGTGAGCAGGGCCCTCGGGCCTGAGACTTGCTACTGGCTTGTGCCGAGGCCTTTTGCTCACCACTCGATCAGCTTTGTGACCCTGAAGTTAGGCCCCTGGGAAATGACATATTGTGGACTAAGCTGAGTCCTCCTGCTCTTCCAGCCTAGTTCACTGGCCGCAGACTTCTCCAGAGGGACCACCATCTATCTATGCCTTGGGGTGGTTGGTGGGGACCCTCAGTCTTGGCCCAGTGAGCTGCCACTGATGTATCTCTGAAATCACACACACACACATACACATACACACACACACACACTGTCCTGCTGGATTTTGTTTCCTTAGTACTTCCCACAAACTAGCAGTGTGTGCCATCATCTGTCTACTGTAGGTGTCCCCTGGGTAAGAGCTCCCTGAGGACAGGGCCCTCGTTGGTTTTGTTCATGCCTGGTTCCCTAGTGCAAGGCTATAGGAGGGGCTTGAAAGGGGAGGCTGAACTTCAGCTGTCACGCTTCCCCCGCCCCTGTGTCCCTCTGCTGGAGCACCTGGGCAGGCAGAGATCCCAGCCCTCCAACCCTCCCTGGGGGCGACAACACAGGAGGGGTAGGCCTGTGAGGGAGCGGTCAGGGTGCATTCGAGCTGTGGGAAAGTTTCTAGAAAGAGGCCTGTTTTTCTAGAAAGAGGGCCAGGGCAAGAGCCTTCCTGGGAACAGAACTAGCAAGACTGAAGGCCGACTATGAGAATAACAGGCCCGTGGAGCTGAGAGAGGTTTGGCTGGTGGGAGCTGGGGATAAAACCAAGGGGGTTGGGATTAAGGCTGGGATGATGCAACCCTCGTACCCCTAGGCCCAGGCCTCCCCAGCTTCCTTCCTTCTGGTCCCTTGCTATGCCATGGGCACCTGGCTGTTTATGGAAGGGGAAGGAAGCCCTTCCTCCTCTGGGAAGGCCCCCTCGCCTGTGGAGCACCCTGGCTACCCCTCCAGCATGGCCGGGCCTCTGGGGCTGGTCCCAAACAGGGTAGCCCCACATCTGCTCTGGGGTGTGTGGGACAAGCTGCCAGGGCTCTGCTTAGCTAGCGGCACCTTACCTTACTTGTCAAGTCCTGTCATCACAAAAGCGGTCTGGAGGGACAGCAGCTACCTGCCTGGTCTGGCTGCCCCCTGACCTTCCCTCTGTGTGCCCTAGGTCAGTGTCACTCCGGGGCCCGACGATGAAGCAGAGCGTGCTGTGCTGGCCCCTGTCCTGCCTCCTCGTGGTAAGTTGGGAAGGGGCCCAGGAGAAGCCAGAGGAGGGTGTGTACTTCGCCATTCCCAAGAAAGCACCTACTGGCCCATAACATCACAAGGTGGTGACTCAGTAGGGGCAACAGCAGCCTATTCCCAAGCCAGGGAGACACAGCTTTCCCAAACCATACCTAACCAGGTCAGGTGGGGTGCTCGGTATGTGTGTTGGGGATGAGGGGGGAGGCTACTTCTTGGCATTTGTAGGTAGAATGCTCAGGCAGGTGCAGGACAGAACCCTGCAGGGAAGGTGCTAAGGACCCAGAGGAAGTTGGGCCCTAGGAGTCCTGGGATTTGGAGTGCCTCATGTGCCAGTGGTAAGACCTGTACTAGGAAGCACAGATGCCAGGCTGGAGTGCAAAAACCTGCAGCCATCCTACTTCCAAGGCGCCTACGTCTGCGTGTCCCCAGCCAACTAGGGCTACGTTGGAGGGCAAGGTCCACAGCAGGAATTAGGGCAAGCACTCCGTACCCTTGGAGTGGGAAGTCACCACAGAAGGGGGCTAGCAACCCACATCTAGAGGAGCCTTCCTTGGAACATGGCATAGGCTGTTTGGGTACATGTGTATGAGTGGGGTGGCCTTGCCACAAGGGGAGGTCATAGAGGAGGATGTGGTCTCAGACTCAGCCCAGGGCCCAGAATAGTAAGCACCAACTGCACACTTGGCTCTAGGGACGATAAACAGGGGCAGGTTAATGACATGCCCAGCTGGGATTGTTACTGGGGGGAGGCGGCAGGAAGGAAGGGGGCAATCTGAGAGGAATTCGGAAGCGCTCTTCCTCCTCATCTGCATGGGCCGTGGAGGTGTAACTCATCTGGAAGGGATGCAATTCAGAGATCCAGATGCTGGAGGCCCCCGTCCCATCTGGGGCTGTCCAGTATTTTCTTTCTTTCTTTCTTTTAACTTTTTATTGTCAACTTCCATAAATATAGACAATAAGCCATGATAATTCTTACCCCCACTCCTATTCTCCCCCACCCTCCATTCAAAATCCCTTTTTAAAAAATTATTTATTTATTTGACATAGAGAAAGAGGGAGAGAGAGAGAATGGGCGTGCCAGGGTCTCCAGCCACTGCAAACAAACTCCAGATGCATGTACCACCTTGTGCATCTGGCTTATGTGGGTCCTGGGGAATCAAACTGAGGTCCTTTGGCTTTGCAGGCAAACGCCTTAACCACTAAGCCATCTCGCCAGCCCCTGTCCAGTATTTTCCAGGAGCAGATAGAACTCTCTCGATACTCAGATGCTGGCAGTGCAGCAGGGCCGGCTTTCCTTGCAGGGTGAGGGATCAGGTTGAAAGCTGAAAGCGTGTCCCTGCAGCCTGGGTGACCCCTGTGGCTCAGCAAGGAGGTAGTAGGCAAATAACCCAAGAAACCCTGTGCCCGACACGTTCTGCCTTTCGCCATCCCCCACCTGCTGTCCTTCCAGCTGCTGCCCTGGCCTCTGGTCACTCCAACATCAATAGCACCTTGGTTATGTCCACCTGGCGAGGAGCCTGACCCGGTGAGCATCGTGTTGCCCATCTGCCCCGTCCTGGGAAGCCTCCTGAGGGAAGGGGAGAGGTCCTGGCCCGCCTTCGAGCCTTGTTCACACCCTCTTTCTCCCACAGGATCCAGGGCAGGGCACATTATGCAGATCCTGTCCCCCGGGCACCTTCTCAACCTCATGGGGCTCCCACCCATGCCAGCCCCATGACCGCTGCGGCCTTCGAAAGAGGGTGGAGGCCCAGACGGGCACGGCAACTCAAGACACACTGTGTGGTGACTGCCAGCCTGGGTGAGGCTGGGCACGGGGGCTCGTGTTGGGGAGATGCGGTGCTCCTGGGCTCTAGCCCCCCTTCTTCCTCAATAGGCCTGTCTTCCCATCTGTGATGTGGGTGGCTGGGACCCTTGAGGGTGCCTAGTCCGTAGGAAGGATTCAGTGTTACCTGAGGACCGTTTTTGGATCTCAGTGACATCTTCCTCTTCCTGCAGGTGGTTTGGGCCGTTAGGGGTTCCCCATGTTCCATGTCAACCATGCTCCAGGGCGCCTCTGAATACTGGTGGCTGTGATGGTGAGTGGATGGTGAGAGCTAGGCCTGTGGTGGGTGGGCTAGGGGAGGGGGCCGGTGAGCTTGAGCCCAGGAGTCTGTGCAGCACCCTTGTGGGGGCAGTAGGATCCTCTTCCAGCCCGCAGGAGGGCAGGCAGCCTGAAGCCACAGGGTGCCCAGCAGCATGTGGTCAGGCACCAACCTTGCGTTTGAGTAGACGAGACCAGTAGGTTGCAGTCAGTTAGGAGGTGTGGGAGTATTATATCCTACCCGCTTACGTGAGAGCCCTGTGGATGCATGTAAGCATACACGCATACCCTCCTGCACACACATGTGCACACATGTACACGTGACCTTTCAATACTGAGCCGGTCACCTCTGAAGAAAACTAACTCAGATCCTCTGTGGGAAGGTGGGCCCCTGTGTCTCTCTGCCCAGCCATGTGCCACGTGTATCCATCTGGTTGCTTCTCATACCCAGGACGAGGGATGGGTGTGGGATGAGGGCCTGAGGACTCATTTCAGGGTGACCAATGAATGGGCAAGGAAGGAAGACAGGCTGGCTTTTGCCTCCTATTGTGGCAGGGTACATTGTCTCGGACCAGATCCATTCTCCCTTCAACCCCTGCCCAAGCCCTGGGCCTCACTGCCACCACCCCACTTCTTAGCCTCCTGCCCAACCCAGCTAGGGTTCCCAAGGCCGGGGCCGAGGCAGGATGTCAGGGCAAGATCATCTTGTCCGTGGGCTGGTGAGGTGGGCACCGACACAGCAGATCAGGAAGAGCCATGCCTCGGTGGGGCTGAGGAGGGACAGAAGCAGCCTAGTGACTTCCCTGTGTCTGTCTCTCTCTGTTCTCTTGCTTCTGTCCTCCGTGGTACTCAGAGTGGGGGCGGCGGGCCCGGCGTGGTGTGGAGGTGGCGGCGGGGCCGGCAGTGGTGGCGAGCCACAGCAGCCCAGAAACGGCACCCGGGCAGGCGGCCCGGAGGAGACGGCTGCGCAGTACGCAGTGGTTGCCATCGTGCCTGTCTTCTGCCTCATGGGGCTGCTGGGCATCCTGGTGTGCAATCTGCTCAAGCGGAAGGGTTACCACTGCACTGCGCACAAGGAGGTCGGGCCCAGCCTTGGAGGAGGAAGCAGCGGTGAGACCTGACTGGAGTCTGGGGGGAGGTTGAGGGCTGCAGCCTGAGGCTCTGGCAGAGAGAAGGACTACAGAGGCCCTTCCACTAATGCTACTGTGGGGCAAGCCTTAGAGGCAACAGCTGTCGACTGACATGGAGGAGGGTGAGGGGCCAGGGTATGGTGACAGTGTGAGGCAAGGTGGGACAGCTGGCTGGTGGGATTCCCTCCCGGGGCGAGGCCCCGCCTTAGCCTTACTGTGGGAACCATTCTGTACTCCTTGAGGACTGCAGACTACAGTGGTGTGGTTCAAGGTGACCTCTGACCTCTGTGTGGCCTAGAGCAGGAGGAATGCCCTGCGTCAGGACTGCTGTCCTTGCCAGCCTCTGCAGGCCTCAGGTTTCAGCTCCAGGCTGTGGTTTGAGTGGAACTGGAGGAAAGGTCCCTGGGCCCCTGTTTTCCTCTCTCTCTCTCTCTTTTTTTTTTTTTTTTTTTGGTTTTTCAATTTTTTGAGGTAGGGTCTCACTCTATCCCAGGCTGACCTGGAATTCACTATAGTCTCAGGGTGACCGTGAATTCACAGCGACCCTCCTACCTCTGCCTCCCGAGGGCTGGGATTAAAGGCGTGCGCCACCACGCCCGTCTCTCTCTCTTTTACCAGTGCCTCCCGATGCGTATGCGCACTACCCTGGTCTCACAGGAACCTTCTGGCCAAGTCAGGAGTGTCACTGCCACTACTCTATCAGTGTCACTACCCTATCAGTGACTGACCCACACTGCCTGGGACTGGTCTGGAGGAGGCAGGAACAGGCCAGGGGCTATAGGAAGGAAGGAAGCAAGTTAGGACCGTCTTGCATGGGACTCTGCTTGTTTTGCTAGCCTAGTGACTTCCTTTAGCTACTGATTGCTACTTGGCTGCAAATCCTGGGAATTCTGCTGCTGTGCAGAGGACCTATCACACCCACGAGGTTTGGCCCAAAGCTGTTACGGTTCCATGGACAGGGTAGTGAGATTAGTAGGACTGGAAAGGCAAAGTTTACCGGAGATGTTGGGCATCCTAGGCAGGACTGGAGTTTCAGACGGCCGAGATCATCTAAGCACCTGAGGCTGCGGAGGACAGGGACAGTGGCATCTGGTAGTAAAGATGATGTGCTTCTCCCAGCTGGAGCAGTGGCCCAGAGCCCATAGGTCTTCTATCACCTGCACCTGAACCAGGCTCAGCTGCAGCTCTGAGCGTGGCCTGGGGTGCCCTCTGCCGGCAGATCCTGGTATAGCTTGGAAGCCCAGAGTCACTCTTCCCTAGGATCACAGATTCCTTTTTTTCCCAGGGGTCAACCCTGCCTATCGGACTGAGGACACCAACGAGGACACCATTGGGGTTCTGGTGCGCCTGATCACAGAGAAGAAAGGTAAGGAAAGCAGCTTTGTGACCCGCCCCCTGCCAACGAGTGGAAGGAGGGTCTCCCCCCAGAATCTTCAAGGCCACTCCGGGAACAGCCCTGCGCTGCACTGCGCCCACCTGGGAGGCAGCTTGGCTTGAGCTGTGGCCTGGGCGCTTCCCCTTTGCCTCTGGTCTCGTTTGATAAAAGCCGGAGGAAAGACACACAGCCAAGGCTGGGGTCCGGGCTGGAGGGTAGGCAGGGTGGTGTCTGCTGAGCTGGGGGTGGGGGCTTCCTCAGGTGGGAGCTGGGTTTTGACTGCAGCTGCCCACAGAGAATGCGGCGGCCCTGGAGGAGCTGCTGAAAGAGTACCACAGCAAACAGCTGGTTCAGACAAGCCACAGGCCTGTGCCCAGGTGAGGGGCAGGGTCCTCAGATAACCAGTCTGCCTCCTGGGGTTTCCCACTTGGGTCTCTTTCCTCTCATGTGTCCCTCTACCTCCTGAGGTCTCCTAGCCTTGGTTCCCCCTAATAACCACTCTTACCTGTGTCCTCCCCAGGCTGCTGCCGGCCTCCCCCAGCCTGCCATACATCTGCCCCCATCGCCACCACCTGCACACCGTACAAGGACTGGCCTCACTCTCTGGATCCTGCTGTTCCCGCTGTAGCCAAAAGAAGTGGCCAGAGGTGCTGCTGTCCCCTGAGGCAGCAGCTGCCACAATGCCTGCTCCCAGCCTCTTGCCCAACCCAGCCAGGGCTCCCAAAGCTGGAGCCAAGGCAGGCCGTCAGGGAGAAATCACTATCTTGTCTGTGGGCAGGTAAGGTGGGCACAAAACAGCAGGGTCGGTCAAGGAGAGACTTAACAGCCTGTGGGTAGGCAGAGATCTGGATCACACCCTGAGCACACAGCTTAGAGCTGGCCCGCCCTGCCTGGTCCTCTCTGGGAAGAGCAGGTAGCCAGAAAAAGCAGCATTTCCCAGATTTTCTGTCTACGTGGAGCTCTGGCGTACCTGGAGCATGGTGTTGGCCATACCATAACATACCTGTGCTTTTTTTTTTTTTTTTAACCCAGAGGTGGGGTTGCTGGGGGCTGAGCACCACAAACAGCAGGGTAAAATCCTTGTCTGGGGGCAAGGAAGGTCCCCAATACAGTGTCAACAGCTCAGCCTGTGATCCTCGAGCTTGAAGTGTGACCCGGTAGGTGCTGTCCTCTCCTTCCCGGGCTCCCCCACTGACTAGGGATGGTGGCACCCCTTCTCCCCACAGATTCCGTGTGGCTCGCATCCCTGAGCAGCGGACCAGTTCGGTGGCATCTGAGCTGCAGACGATTACAGAGGTTGGGTCTTCAGGAAGTGAGGTCCCCGACTCCCCACAACCCGGCCTTCCCCCTGAGCAGCGGGCGCTGCTGGGAAGTGGCGGAAACCACACGAAGTGGTTGAAGCCCCCAGCAGAAAACAAGGTTGAGGTGAGGGCTGGGGTGGGGGAAGGTTGCCATTAGCACTTGGGCCAGAAGACCGGTGGCAAAGCAGTGCCACTTCCCTGGAGTGCAGGAGCCCCTTTGACTTAGTTCCGACTCCTGTGTCCCCCAGGAGAGCCGCTACGTGGTCCGGCTAAGTGAGAGCAGCCTGGTCATCTGAGGGGCTGTCTAGAGTGAGACCCTCTGCCCCGCCCTGGGAGCTTCCAAAAGCTTCCTACAGGAGGGAGAGCTGCAGCTGGGACTAGGAGGACCGAGATGCAAAGGCCCAGCAGACAACACAGCAGAGGCCAAGGCCTGGAGGTGGGACCGTCCACCCCATTGAGATGGGCAGTCGGCGAGCATCGTGTGCAGGAGCAGATCGAGAGGCCGGTCCCGTTCCCTACCCCAATTTCTTCCCTGCAGGATGGTCCTAACCCTGTGCCTGCCCTCACATTGTAGGAGCCCACGGGGTCCTCTTTCCCCCTAGGGGTCTGGGTTTATTAGAGGGGAGTACTTTTATCAGGTGCCTAGCCCATGCCTTGGGGACTAGCCACTCTTGCCCCTGTCCTAGGCCTTGGAGAAGATGTGTCTCCCCCACCTCCCAACTTGTTTCACCTCCTGTAAAGGGAAGGCTAGCCAAGAGCTCTGCGCTAGGGATGAAGCCCCTGGGTTCTAATCTTGGGCTTATCCCTGGGTCCTGGCACCCAGGCCCTCTCCAGGTTCTGGGCCAGGTCCTGTGGGGAGAGCTTGACTCCCATTAGTAGCTTTTTGTGGCCCATTTTTTTGCTGCTTTCAGGGCCTCGGCCTACAAAGTCCCCATATGGTTTGTCTACCATGGCACTGCTTACAGAAGGGGCTTATGCATGTGCCTGCCCCCCACCCTGCTGTTTTTAATGACACTGAAAACTGACTTGATTCGGGCATGGGCTGTGGTGTAGAGGCCCAGCCCACACTGTTGCCCTCCAGAGCTTTGGAACTGCAGGGAGAGGGTGCTGGTGGGTGGAGAGCACCTCTGGCCTCAGTTTTCTGTCCCTGTGGTATGCTGTATCTGCCCAGCCTTGGGCAGGGCAGGCAACTGCCAGGCCAGCCTGTCTCTGCTCTCGCTTAGCTTCTAGTTATTTATGTGGAGCCCGCGCAGGCGCGGACCCACGGCCTGTCCCCTTTCTTATTTATTAAACCTGCTGTCGCCCTGTGTTTGCATCTCCAACCCCACACACTTGAGTAATAAAAGTGGAAAGTGGTGTCATGAGGAGTTTGGTTCCTCGTGCCTTCCCAGGAAACTGGCCTGTTCACCACACTCGTGCAGGCTGTGCTGTGTTGGCCTTCTTACGCATGCACCTCAGCCAGGAAACCGGCAGAGGAGTCCCCGCATCTCATCCCATTCTCATGGAGACCCCAAGAGGCTGGGCTGCCCAACAGGAATGCTGTGTGAACCACATGGGATTTAAAGCGTTCTAATGACCATTCCAAAAAGTAAAAGAAACTTAGATTCTTTTTAATATTAAAGTGAATTTAGTAGTTTTTAACCCAGTATATAAAAAATATTTTCATTGCAATATAAAATATGAAAATTATGAATGAGTTTTTTTCTTGACTTTACACATCCTGGTATGAATTAGCATATTTCAAGGGCTCAAGAGTCATGTGGTGAGTGGCTGTCCTACTGTACAGTGCAGCCTTCTAGAAGAATCCAAGGGGGTTGTGTTCTTGGAGAGGAACATGTGCAAAGCCAGGCCAACAGAAATGTGAAGAGTGGAAGGTGGCTTCATGGGCCCTATGCCATGGAGTCTGCACAGGTGTTAGCAAGGGTCAGAGCTTCATCTGTCTGCTCCCGTTTGGTCACACTGTATACTACAGGCACACCTAGAGTGGGGCCCTTAAGGAAGCTGGTGTAGCTGTCAAACAGGTGAGGGAAAGCAACACTGACCTAAGATTCCTATGGTGGACCTGCTGGGCTGTTTCGTGGGATGGGAGGCAAGGGTTTCGCACCAGCTGTGCGGGGCAGCAGGAGCAGTAGTCGGGTGGGGGTACCTGTGACAGGCCCAGTGTATCTGAATATGAAACCCTGGAGCTCTCAGGGGACAGAGCTGGACAAGAATATTTGCAAGGGCTGGAGAGATGACTCGGAGGTTGAAGGCACTTACTTGCAAAGCCTGAAGACCTGGGTTTGATTCCCCAGTGCCCACTTAAAGCCAGATACATGAGGTGGTGCATGTGTCTGGAGGGTTTGCAGCGGCAGGAGGCACAGGTACACCCATATTCATTTTCTCTTCTTGAAAAGTAAATTTTTTTTTAAAAAAAAGGACATGCTAGGTGTGGTGGCACATGCCATTAATCCCAGCACTCGAGAGACAGAGGTAGGAGGATTGCCATGAGTTCGAGGCTACTCTGAGACTATATAGTGAATTCCAGGTCAGCCTGGGCTAGAGGGGCACCCTAACCCAAAAAAAAAAATAAATAAATAAATAAATAAATAAATAAGAAGAGGAGGAGGAGATGATCTGTAAGAGCTCAGGTGGACATTTATGGCAAGCCTGGGTAGGAAGGGACCACATTTCAGGGAAAGGTTCCAGGGGCTGGCCAGGAACAAGAAAGTAGAACTGTCCTAAGTGCCAGGGGAGTGTGGAGGTAGAGGAAGGGTGAGAGAGGATAAGAAGGCTGCCACATGCCCTATGGGGTGGGCAAAAATTCAGGGACAGCCCTCTAAGGGTAGCAGTGAAGGAAGGCCACATCAAGTCCTGTGACACCTGCACTAAAGTCACCATGGCTGGTAGAGCCTCAGATTCTGGGAGACGGTCTGCTTATCAAGTCAGGGTGTCAGTGAGTGGTGTCTGGTAGACTGATTAAATGTGGACATGACAAACACCAATCATACTGGTCTCCCCATAGAAAGGCTGAAGAACTAGAACCTGGAGAGGCCCAGCCTGGGGGAGGGGACACAGGTCATTGCACCAGGGCTGCAGGAGGTCTGGCTTCAGAGGGCAAAGCTCTTCTCTTGGGCAGAAACTGAGGTGGGGACCTGGGTGAGCAGAGGAAAAAAAAAAACCCATGCTGAGAGTGGGCAGACAGGCTGGTCAGCCCCGTCTCCGTCATTCTCCCCAGGTACCGTGGGCACAGCTTGCTCTCGGGGACTCCTTAGATGGGCAGAAAGGGACAGGGGCCCCTCCCATGATGCAGTACACAAAGTTTCCCCTGTACCAGGAGGGGAAGGAAGGAGTGAGGCTGGACATCAGGAGGAAGGTTCCCCTGTACCAGGAGGGGAAGGAAGGAGTGAGGCTGGACATCAGGAGGAAGGTTCCCCTGTACCAGGAGGGGAAGGAAGGAGTGAGGCTGGACATCAGGAGGAAGTTTGCCCCTTGGGTGTGGCGTGTGAGCGGTCAGAGTGGACAGGACGTGAGGACAGGACTGCCCCCCCTCCCCCATGAGAGCAAGTGCTCCTTGCAGCTGTCTTCTACAAGGCGCCTCCATACCGACCTGGTGTCCTCTCTGACAGCCCAGTGCCGAGGAAGGCGCGAGTGGAACATGAAGCCACCTTTTCAGAAAGTGCTTCCTCTGGGATGGACAAAGGACAGAAGTATTTGGCTTCGGGAACAGGCCAAGAATGAGTTCCCACCCACTCATCACTTGGCCAAGGCCCTCACCCTCCTTAGCTGCCCTCACTGATGGAACTAATGAAGCGTCCCTTACAGTGACGTGCGAGCATCGTGTAGATCAACACACAGTGTCACCTACAACACAGGAGGCTCTCCACAGAGGGCTTTTGGGGGGAGTGGGGAGGAGGAGTCTACCCCACACAAGCTCTTCACCACTGAGCTATTCCCTAGGCCTTACCAGATCTCAGCTCCTAATGGCCTTCTTGGGCTCCTGCCACACCATTTGGTCCAGGTGCTGAAGCTGCCCCATCACTACTGAAATGTCGTAGCAGGTGTAACAAAGTGCAGCACAAGGTTACTCTGTTCTTTTCAGAGAGGGAGAGAGAGAGAGAGAGGGAGAGAAGCGGGAGAGGAGAACAGGCAGGCCAGGGCATTTTGCTGCCAGACACATGCACCACACATGCATCTGATGTATCTGGCTTTATGTGGGTGCTGGGGAATCAAACTCAGGCTAGTAGGCATTGCAAGCAAGTGCCTTTAACTGCTGAGCCATCTTCCCAGCCCCACTTATTTGTTTTTTTGAAACAAAGTCTTGAACTCCCAATCTTGTCTCCCAAGTGCTGGGGTTACAGGTGCTCTTAACTGCTGAAGTATAGTGCGGCCTTGGGGAGACATGCAGGGACTTACTAGCCCAGGAGTGGGCTTCTGTGCCCCCCTCACCCAAGAACCACTGAGTCTGGTCACCTAAGGACTTTTTTTTGGAAACTTTTTTTAATAGTTATTGAATGTTCTACAGTTTACAGTAAATACCATAGTTACAAACTCTTGGCTTCAACCTTTCAGAGCGATCACTATCTGATCTTCAAAACAAAACAAAACCCAAAGGAATCCAAAACAACAAAACCAGATTTACACTTCATACACACAAGCGAGGCCATGGGTTTTCCAATCTTTACACTCGAGGCTGTGTTTTGAAAACACCTAGAAATTATTTGATCAAACTACTTGGAAGACACTGGTCAAAGGTTTATTATTATTATTATTTTTAAATGTTTTTATTTATTTTTAAAATGTGAGTTCCAATAAAATTTAAAAATTAGATTCCAACCTGTAGATTAAAATGAATTAAAAAATACAAAATCATACAATGCTCTCTTCACAGGGATGTTACATGCCATGAGAACAGGCTTCTCTGTCACGTGACATGAAAGAGGGATGCAATGCCTTGAAGACAGGAAGGGGACAGGCCCTGGGCCTGCAAAGATCAAAGACAACTCAAGGTGCTAGAGGCTACTTCCCCCAGGGAGGAGCTTGAGTCACAACACAACAGATCTGGCCAGTATGAGGTCTCTCAGAGCTAGCCTCACTCTCAATTCTAATCTCTAGATGACTCCTAGGCATGAGGGAGGAAGGCTGGAGCCTGGAGGATGGCAAATCTTGCTGGGGTCAAGCCCCAAACTGATTTCACTCTTTGGGCTGGTCTTTATCTGCAAAGCTGTTTTGTCAGTCTTCTTCAGGAATGGAAACTACCCCTCTCCCCAGGTTGAAATGAATGAAGGGACTCCCTGCCACAGCCGGGTACCTAGAGGGTGTGGATGAAGCAGGTGCTATGGTCTCCCTCTCTGCTCTGGGGCAGCCAGTTTCAACTCCTGGGTTTTTTGGTGGGCCACTAAATTAGACTCAACAGCATGCAAGACAGGAAACACACACTGGAGAAAATGAGGGAATGGGACCCAAGGCTGGCATAGGCAATGTTGGCCATGGAGTGCTGAAACTGGCTGGTCAGGAATTTTGAAGGTTGGGTCCTGGAACATTAATGCTAATTTTCAGAAGCATTTTTCGAGGGGAATAGATATGGTTGCGAACAGGACAAGCCTTGCTGCCAGACTTGCATGCCCACTAGGAGGCTCAAGAGTTGCTGACCAGTCAGCATGGCCATGTTTCTTCCACTGATACTGCTTTCAAAGGTGAGTTGAGCCTGGACTGCAAGAGACTGCACCACAGCAAGAAGCTAGCTTCCCCTAGGCCACTCCTCTCCTTGGCTGCTCTTCACTGGACTTGCACACTGAACGATGGCTGGGGCCACACACTCAGTGGTCATGTGCTAACAGGATGGAAAAGCAGAGCTTGCACATTCACTTTCCTGAACATGAGTCATGCATGGCAAAAATGACCGACCCAGCCAGAATGCTTTGAAGACCACAGGGCCCAGAGTAGAAGGACCTGGCCCCTCTTGCAAAGACATGTGACATGCAGGACATTAAGCCTAGCTCAACCAGAGCCTCACTCGATTGACCCTGTATGCACAATAAGGATGTGAAAGCTTGCTAACCAAGGGGCTTGTCCTTTCATGCTTCACACCAGTCATTTCTGAAGGCCACTGAGCAAAGCAACAAGCCTTTCAAAGAAGCCCCCTGCATCTCTGGGAAAAAGATAGCTCAGATCTGGAACCATGTGGGGGACAGGGGACAGGATCAGGATGGTGGAGCTGTGTTAGCGCCCCTCTCGAACCTGGTTCTCACTTGTGACAAGGCAGGCCCAGGGCCTCCACGTGATATGCTTTGGCCACTCACAGCCATGCCAACACTCCTTGGGAGGATGTGGACTGGGGTCACAGGTAGGCTTCCCAGAGATGTGGGTCTTTCCTAGAACGATGCTTGGTGCTGTCCTTCAGTACTGGGCAGTGGCACCTCAAAGTGTTTTGTTTGAAAATGTCTTATTCTGTGTCACCAGCTGAATCTGCTTGTGTGTCCCTAGGGCCCATTACAGGTCACACAAATATGCTAACTGAGAAAACTGAGCTTCCCAGGCTCCATAAACTCTTCTGCTTGGGGGCAGAAAGGTAGCCCTTCTATTCATGCCTGCCACTTAGAGACCAGCAGGTGGCAGCAGAAAGAGCAAAGGATTTGAAAGTTCAAATCTCAGCTCTAACTTAGGAGCTGTGTCCTTTGGCAAGTGTATGTCTTTAACCCTTCTGAGAACTAGGTTTTGTTTTTGTTTTCCATCTATAAAATGGGAATTTTGGCAATCAATGTCAAAGTATTTTGCAAACCAAAAGAGGTCTGGCCAGGTTTGTGTGTCCCTGCTGGGTGTTAGGGAAATGTGCACTTCAGGGTCACTGCCAGGAGAATGAGAAGGAATAACTCCTATCTTATGAGAAGAAACACATACACACACACACTTTTGGTTCCCAAAATGTGGTAAAAAGATTGTTTCAGGCTTTCATTAGCAGGGGTGGTCTTGTTTCCAGTCTGAACTCGCTGGCTCAGGGCTGATGAAGACAGAGTTAGGTGGGACGGGGAAAGCTGAGTGTTGGCTGGTGAAGGGAAGCACATTACCCCTGGCCCTGTGATGAGGTGCTGAGCTGGGCAGAGGCAGCAGCATGGAAAGGAGAATGGAGAAGGGTGATGTGTGCCAGTGCCAATGTGGCAGCTTGTGAAGTCACATGTATATACACCCTGTCTCAAGATGAGAGACCCTTTCAGCTCTGACCTCTGTTCAGCTTGACCACTGGGCCATCTGGAATCTTTGGATAACATCCAGAACACCTCTGCCAGGAGCTGTGCTCACCCTACCCAAGGCACCCACCTCCCAGCTCTGGGGCTCAACACCTTTGCCATTATTCCCCAAGCTTGGCCAGGCTTGTGGATCACCAACAAGAGGGTGCGGCCAGCTGAACCGGGGATATGGAGCTGATACTAAAGAAAGGGACACTAGGTGTGACTCTAGACTACAATCAACATTTTCACCCTGGGCCTCCTTTGATGTTCACACACACTAGCGCTAAGACAGAGTGCAGAGCAAAGATGCTTTGGAACATGAACCTGTGTGGGGCATCAGACTGGAGGACAGGGACAGGAGCCAGCTGGGATTCAAATGATTCTGTTGCTTATTAGCAAGTCCCTTTACTTTGCTGAGTCCTGGTTTCCTTAAGACTCCAATAGTAAGCATGATGTCCATCTCAGGTTAGACCACACGAGTGGTAAGGTAAGGGACAGACACCACTTCTGCTGACTGGTGTGGAAAGAACAGAAGTTACAAGACCATTCCTAGGTCTCTTTTCTTCTCCACCCAACCACCTAGAGGCAGCAGGGTTTGGGAAGCCTGTCAGGATTCTAGCATTCAACTTATTTTGGGCCATTTCTTTTCCTTCTAGATCTGTTTCATTTGCCAAGTGAATAGAATAAGTGATCCTGTCACTCTCAAGGTCAGTAATTAAAGGCTGTGAAGTGCTTTGAAATCTATGAAGCACCTGACAAGTGCAAAGGTTTCCTATTATTATCATCATTATTATTTTGGCATTTTTCAAACACATATGACATAATCTACAAGAACCTTTTTCCACCTCTACAAAACTAAAGGTGGCAAGAGGTATTGCAAAAAGTGGATTAACACTGGAAAACTCTTGTTTTAAACTGAAACCTTTTGTCAGCCACCCAGAACAGGCCACTCAGAATAGCTGGGTTTTCTCTTACTGGTCCTGAAGTTCCTGGAAGGCCAAAAAGAGGCACGCTAACTCCTCCTGGCTCTAACTCCTGGAAACAGCTAAACAGCTTCTGAGCTCCTTCTAGCCATGGGTTTCCTCCTTTAGGGGGACACGGGAAACAGGAAGGGGACATCCAATTTCACATGAATTTAAAATGAAAATAGCTACTTGAAGTCCAAAATGTTGCCAATGATCCCATTTTGTATAATCAAATGTTTCTACTCCACTTCAGAGGGGTTGCCAGGCTCAGCTAAGTGCTGGGTACAGAAAGGTGGTGCTGGGCAATCCAGGCTCCAGGCTGAGCTTCACAGGGGCCTCCTCGTCCCAAGGGTCCCTCTTCTCCCAGATAAGCTCGTGTCTGCTAGGCCTCATCCTTGGGCTCCTCTCCTGATGGTTCCAACTCCTCCTGTCTTCTTAGGATGAAGGGCTAATGTCCAAAAGGCATAGCCTCTCCTTTCCAGCCAGCCCACCTGTTCCTTTTCCTAGGGGTGGGGTTAGGGTCAGGATGAAAGTTCCAGATGTCTTCACAGAATTTCAAATGCCATTTCTTCATGTGCAACCTCTGCTCCTGCCATCTGCCCCATGTGTCCTCTGCCCAGTCTTCAATCCCCACTGTTCTGGAGTCTATCCATGAGAGAAAATAGCAGAAACGAGCCCAGAGGTCATTCCAGAACTCGCCAGGTATGGGCACTGCTGACTTAATTTTTACAAAACCAAGGTAATCCATTCCTAGCTGAATTTCTGTAAGCAAAATGCCACTAGGAAGGAAGGCTGCATTTAATGCTAATTTACTGTGAGGTTCAGGGAAGTCCTTTCATCTTCTCTGGGCCTCAGTTTCCTCATCTGTCAAATAAGGGAATGGATGAGATGGTTGCTAAGGTCCCTTCAGTTCCATGAGTATGAAATGATTATTGCTATTGCTTTTCCTGCACTGTCCTGGCCTTCAGAACCGCCAGCACCCGCCTGGAATGTGGTTCCTTCACTTTGGCCATGGATGGCACAAGGTAACCAAGAGCTTGGCCTGCCTGCCAGTCTGACAGACAGGTGAGCCCTGGCATAGGGAGGGCAGAAGGGCAAGGGAGAGAAATGACACCGGTTTCCACTCCAATCAGGAGGAAGCTCCTCATCAGAGTGGGTCCACAAGGCTCAGAGGCAGAGGACTGGATTATGCAGGGCACCTAGCCTTCCAAAGCCCTGGGACACTGGGATCCCACCACCCTGCAGCTGCTTGGCAGGTTTGAGGTCAAAATCAAGTTTTGAGGAAGTGCTAGGTCATTTAACATTACTGTGCAAATCAGAAGGTCCAAGCCCATACAGTATGGCCAGAGACCTTTCAAACCAAAGCCAAGCACCTCTAGCCCCTTCTTCCACTCCTTCCCCATAGTGCCCCCCTCCCCCATCCTTCCCCAAATTCTCCAACTCTGATTTCCCCCGGTTCTTAGCCTGGGGTAGGAAGCTGCTAACACTTCTACATAATCAAGCAGTTTTGTTCTTTGTCTGTTGCTATGGTTCTCAGAAGACATTTCCTGATGTCAGAACATGATAAGTGTCCTGAACCAATCTTAAGACAAACTAGAAAAGGGAAAATCTCCCAGAAATGTGGCCTATTCAACAGTTCCATGTTCCCACCCTTGACCCGAGGGCCACAGCATTTATGCTCTTCCAATGTCATCAAGCCTTCAGACAACCATCGCAATCAACGGCACTCTGCTCGCCACTAGACTGGGGTCCCAGGGACAGGATGCTCAGGGAAGGAAAGAAGTGCAGAAAGGACATGGCCTGGTCAGGTAGGAAGAAGGTTAAAATTGGAAGGGCAGTGGCCTAGAAGGGAGTGGGAGGGGGAGAGGCTCCTAGGAGATTAGAAAAAGCAGCTTTTACAAAAACCAAAAATAAAAATAAAAACCATTAAAGATGCATAAAGTGACCCTTGCACTTCCGTTGTCTTTTCTTGCAAGTAGAGGTGGTGGTGCTGCTAGGGGACTGCTCCAGCACCGGTGTAAGACTTGAGTAGTTGCATACAATGTGACTCCGGGTCTAGGGGAGGGAGAGACATCATCAGAAACAGTGATACTGCACAGGAATCTTTGGGAAACCCCTGAGTCCCTTTCCCTCAACTTGGGACCCCTAAATAGAGTTGCTTGAGGGCAGTAAGAGAGCCAGTTGTCAGGGTTTCCACCTGACCACCTCCAGAGCTCACATATGATTTAGGTAAGATGACACTGTAAGTCTGAAGACCATCAACAGTGCAGAATTCAGCAGCAGAAGACATGAGTTCAAGTCTCAGCTCACAAATTTAAATGGCTGAGTGCCATTGAACTATGAATTTTATTAAAAAAAAACAGCTAATGATTAGAGCTACAATGAGGATTCTTAGAAAGCAATACATAAAATGATAGCTATTGATACGAATGGTATTAAAGGACTTGGAACAGGAAAATAAGTGATGACTGTCACCTGCCTCTGCGATACCTATGCTCCAGATTCAAGCTGGGGCTTTGAGGCAGTTCCCGTATGTGCCCCTCCCACTCCTCCATCCTGGCGTTACTCACTTGGATGAGCTGCAGACTTTACCAGTGCGGAGGCACATAGCTGTACGCAGGGGTTCCTTGGGCCCTATATGTGGGCATGGAGACAGGGTGCGCCCCAATTGCAGTGTGCTGAGGTGTAGTCAGCAGGGTACCTGAGCATCCAGAGAGAGAAGATGATCCTAAAGAGGCTGTAGCAAGGTGAGCAGGAACAAAGCATTCTTTGCCCCCACCCCACCCCCGAGGTAGGGTCTCACCCTACCTGAAACTTAGTCTGTAGTTCCAGGTTGGCCTTGAACTCACAGTGACCCTCCCACCTCTCGCTTTCTGAGTGCTGGCATTAAAGGAGTGTGCCAACACACCCAGCTCAAAACAGTCTTATATAACTGCACCATGCTCCTCCTGGCCCCCACTCCAGCTGAGCTCCCATGTCCCTGGCTGGTCTGATGAGCACTGGGTCCTTTCTATTCCTTACCAGGCTTCACCTCCTGGGAGGGACATTTTTGGACACTGGAGGATAGACTCAATCACTATTCTTTGGAACCCACCCTTTGCTTGCTTTGCACACTCTGTGTGTAACTGTCTTCTGGGTAACATCTCCGATACTTGTATGGGTGTTTCTTAAGGGCAGGGCTCTAGTCTGCCTTATAGATAGGATATGAACAAAAGCCGACACTGAGCAAGTATCCAGTAGCTTGCTATTGTAAGGGGCAAATAAAATCCAAATGCCCACTATTCAGAGCATTCTTCCTTTGGTCTCTGCGAGCTAGTCACAGCCCTCTATCCTTCTCATGCCCTTCACAGAAATGGCTGTTTCTCCCTAGTTGTTGACTTCTGCAAAGACCTTCCTGAAGGTCTACTGCCCAGCCTAACCCTCAAAGGTTCCTTAAGAGCAGGGCTCTGGTCTGATTTCTGGCATAAGCTGAAAGTGGGGAAGGGGTTTTCAGGGACTTCTGTTTCCATTATCCTTTACAAATAATTATGGAAATGGTCCATTTCTTCCTGCTAATTAACAATATAACTGTTTGCTTTTTTCCTAGGCTCCCTGGTGCTATAAGAAGCCTACTGTCAACATCTCTGTCCTAAAGTGCAGATCGCCCCTCACTGGCCTCCTTGCTTCTAACCTCTCCCCTTCTGATCTGGCCTACAGCCAGAATGCTCAAACCCAACCCCATCTCTTCTCTTCTGAATGCTCCCTCACTGAAAAGTATTTAACTTTCCCACCATCGTATCCTTGTCAGCCTTCTCCTCCCATGCCCTTATTTCCTAAGTGCCTTCAACCCTTCTCCAGCCTGTGAACACAACACACTCACATCCTTCTCTGTACTGCAATTCTCATGCCCACACCTCTTTGCTTAGCCTCCATTCACCATTTAAGGTTTAGCTCAAAATGCCCCTCTTGAGCCGGGCGTGGTGGTGCACGCCTTTAATCCCAGCACTTGGGAGGCAGAGGTAGGAGGATCACCAAGAGTTCGAGGCCACCCTGAGACTACATAGTTAATTCCAGGTCAGCCTGGACCAGAGTGAGACCCTACCTTGAAAGACAAACAAACAAACAAACAAATAAACAAACAAACAAACAAACAGGCCCATCTTGATGAAAATTTTCTTATCCCTGTGACAGATTTAGAGGGTCCTTCTTCTGTATTCCTGGAATCCTCCAGCAAAGGAT
The DNA here is from genome assembly GCA_036365145.1 of Orientallactaga sibirica. Classification (NCBI taxonomy): domain Eukaryota; kingdom Metazoa; phylum Chordata; class Mammalia; order Rodentia; family Dipodidae; genus Orientallactaga; species Orientallactaga sibirica. The sequence continues at coordinate 956,885 of JAEOAD010000055.1, forward strand.
TTCTTATGCTGGGCTATAGCCAGGTCCATGGCTATTCTGCTGTCACACTTCCTGGAGGAGGATGAGGCTGCTGAGGCCGCCGCTGCCCTCACCTGCTGACATCGCCATGGTGGTGCCTGCCACCATGCCCATGGCCACACCGTTGGTCCTGGGAGCAGCAACAGGTGCCGGGTAGATGGCAGAGGGAATGCTGTTGGGCTGGACAACTGTGGTGTGGTGGATGACATGGGGCTGGGCAGCATACACCGGCTGTGTGTAGTAGGCTCCCTGGGGAAAGAGGCTAAAGTCACATGGGTTGTTGAAGATGGGGCAGGAAGGATGTGGAGAAGAGAGGGGGAGAGAAGCTCTGGCCAGACACACGAGGTCCAGGCCCCAGCAGGAGCTCTGCTTCGTCTTCCTCCATGCCTGGGGGCAGTTCTGTGTGGGCTCAGCTTGGTTTCAAAAGGTTGTCTCCATCCTGTCTCACTTGTAGGGCTGCTTTGGACTAGTGGGTAAGAGCTTTCCTCTGTTAGCCCCAGATTTAGTATTTTAAAATGTTTTTACTTGACTTACAAAGTACTTTTATAAGCTTCCTACAATTCAAAGATTGGGAATACAATCAACCCATTTCTAAGCATAGGGACTAGGCTGGGGAACTCCACAGCAGTATCACTGTGCTACCTTACACTCTGAGCACATGGCATCAGAGAACAGCAATTCCCAAGACATCTCTGCCTAGTTTCCCTCAAGCCAAAGGTGAGGACTGAAACCATGGTCTAAGGTGACACCCATTGCCCAGGTTACAGGTTGTAAGGTGACACCCACTGTCCAGGTCACATGGTCTAAGGTGACACCTACTGCCCAGGTCACATGATTTCTTCCTGATGTTGTAACCCTCAAATCTGCTGAGCCATCACAGTAGACAGGCTCCTGAGATAATCCAAACTCAGAAATACTCAAATCCCAATAAATATTAGGAAGAACCTCACTGTAGCCCCAGGTCTGAGATTGAGCCTAAGGCACCATTCAATACATGAGCAAAGTTCTTCTTAAACCTCTTGTTTTCTATATTTTTTCCTGTTTGTTTTATTGAGGGAAGTACAGAGCCAAGGAAAGGCACCCATGTGACTAGAGATCCCACGTGAAGGCCTAGGAAAAAAAAAAACCGTGTAAAGAAAAGAAAGAAAATTCAAGGAGCTTCTGCCATGTGGGAAGCTAGAGGGCATGAAGGAGCCGATGTGGAGAGTTAAGGGCTAAGGCGCCTTCCTGGCTGGACCTGGGCCTAGGCCCAGCCAAGGGAAAAACTCACCCACAGCTGAAAGTTCCCAAGTGGTCAGAAACCTGCCCTCCCCTTGCAAAGGTACTTATAACCTTATGGTGGTGGGCTGTCTTCCGGCTCAGGTAAACTAGAGGGACAGCTGGTTGGTTAGGGCTAGAGGTGAAGATGCTAGCCCTGGCACCAAGTTCCTTGGGCTGAACTTGAGCAACCACAATGCTTAAATCCTATGAAAGAACTCCCTCCCAGGAGGGGTCCTGGTTGTTTCTGGAAAAACAGGTCTAGGGGACTAGGCAAGAGTTAAGAAGTCAGATCATCTTTGATTTCTAGCAAGTGCAAACTTTCCTGCCTTTTTTACCTTCAGGGGTTCAGTCACCGTAACTGTACCCCCTCTCATGAGAAGACACTCTAACTGCTGTTAGAGGACAATGGGACAATGACATCAGATCTTGAACTATTTCCTGCTGAATGGGGCATGTGAAACATGGCAGTTCGAGAGTCTCTCACAGAGGGGGACTATTCTAAAGGACCCCAGCAGTGTACTGATGGAGTGCAGGAAGACAGTCCTGGAAGAGAGTGTTGGGGAGAAAGGATAAAAGTAAGGAGTTAACGAGAAGTGAGCACACAGCAAACTGGTCGCCTTAGGGTTGTCCTTCTTGTGGACTTCTAGGCCTTGGGGAGTATTTGAGGGAGCCCAGGTAGATGGAGTTGGATTGTCTCAGGACCATCTGAGCATGAGTGGCTGAGATTTTCTTCCAGAACTGTTCATTGACTGGCACACTAGTGTTTGACATGGTCTGAATCTGTTTCTGAATGGCTTATAAAACAGAAGAGCTATTAACAGAGTTATCAGGAATATATACACAACTTTTAACCTTGATAATGGTGAATATACCATATTTTGTATAATAGCCTTCCACAGTGTATCTTTTTAAATTTGTCCTGGGGATAGCCAGGGCCAAAGGTTGGTACCACAGAGCCATGGGGTGCCATTAAGGGTGGTACAAATTTATTTTTGGCCTCGGGACTTATTTAATGATGTACTCGCACAAATTAGAAGGGACTCACCATTGTTCCCAGTATAAGGAAGTCTTAAATTAAGCGACCTTGGTCATAGTCATCCATATATATATATATATATATATATATATATATATATATGATTTGAAAATATCCCTTTTGACATCTATGGTTGTTGTTTTTCCTTATTATCAAATTAGAACTATTAAGGATGGGCAAATATGCCTTAAGGCCTTATTTCCCCTTTTGGAAAGCTCTTGTTGTGTTATTTAATAGGCCATTTATATATTTGAGGTGTCCCTTAATCTTTGGTTATATATTTCTCTCTGAGTGTTTAAGACCAAGCCAATAGCCAAAATTTAATCAAGATCAATCTTGGTGGTCACTAATCAAGGGTTAATTTTGGAGGTCACTAATGGCTCTCCAAAGGAGACTGTAGGGACCCAGGAGTAGCTTCTCCAATACTGGTGTTTCCTGTCTGTTAGGATGAGTCAGGGCCATGCTGGCCAAGTAGTTTTTCCTTCTTTGGGAAGCCAGGAGGACTGATTGTTCCTCAGTTGTGACTCTCCTGTTTCAGACTGTGCACCAGTTGTTTTGTTTCTGTGTCTCTGTATCCTCCCTGATCAGGAAGACAGGTGACTTCCCAGGCGGCCAGGGTAGAAGTGTCCCATCATCTCCAGTGGCCTCATGACCTGGGAGCACAGGCCAAAATATTGGCCTTTTTAACCCCCAATGATTCTAATTGGCTTTGGCTTCTACCTAGGTTATTAATACACTCAGAAAGGAAGTTACAACAACTTGGATGTATGTACCTGGATGTATAGCACATTTGACTACTAAAATAGATCTAGTTAAAGAATGGCACAAGAGCTTAAAGTCATTTTGTCCAACTTTTTAAATTTAGTTGTCCTGTGGCAGCACAGGCCATATCTGAGGCATAGAAAGTATCTTACCCTTTAAATTTCTAATGGCTATGAATACAAGCAGAACCTGTTACCAATCTTGAAAATAATATACATCTAAACCAATTAATTTAACTTAGAGATTGTCATCAAAAAGACAGTAAGACAGTATAAAGTCTTGGTAGCTCTGTTTGAATTTCTTTTTTTGAGGTAGGGTCTCACTCTAGCCCAGGCTGACCTGGAACTCACTATGTAGTCTCAGGCTGGCCTCAAACTCATGGCGATCCTCCTACCTCTTTCTCCTGAGTGCTGGGATTGAACACTGGCTTATTTTAATTTTTTGAGTCATTGTCTTTTTTTCTTATAGATTTTATTTATTTAAGCAAGCGGAGGTGGGGGTAGTAAGCTGGGTGTGGTGGTACATGCCTTTAATCCCAGCACTCAGGAGGCAGAGTGTAAAAGGATTGCCGTGAGTTCAAGGCCACCCTGAGACTACATAGTGAATTCCAGGTCAGCCTGGGCTAGAGTGAGACCCTACCTCGAAAAACAAAACAAAACAAAACAAAACAAAAAAAAAGATGCAGAGAGAATGGGCATGCCAGGGGCTCTAGCCACTGCAAATGAACTCCAGATACATGTGCTACCTTGTGCATCTGGCTTTTCATGGGTGCTGGGGAATTGAACCTGGGTCCTTAGGCTTTGCAGGCAAGCAGCTTAACCGCTAAGCCATCTCACCAGCCCTGAGTCATTGTCTTATGTAGCCTAGGGACTGGTCTCAAATTTGCTACGTAGCAGAGGATGGCCTTGAACTACTGATCCTCCTGCATCTACATCACAAGTACTGAGATTACAGGTGTTCACTATGTTCAGTTTTTTTTTTCCTGAAGTTTCTTTCTTCTTCTTTTTTTTTTTCTGAGGTAGTGTCTCGTTCTAGTCCAGGCTGACCTGAAATTCACTCCGTAGTCTCAGGGTGGCCTCAAATTCAAAGTGATCCTCCTACCTCTACCTCCAAAGTGCTGGGATTAAAGGTGTGTGCCACTACACCTGGCACTTACTTGAAGTTTTTTTTTTATTTTATTTTTATTAATTTATTTGACAGAGAAAGAGGGAGAGAGAGAATGGGCACGCCAGGGCCTCCAGCCACTACAAACGAACTCCAGACGCATGTGCCCCCTTGTGCATCTGGCTAACGTGGGTCCTGGGGAATTGAACCAGGGTCCTTTGGCTTTGCAGGCAGACGCCTTAACCGCTAAGCCATTCCTCCAGCCCTGAAGTTTTATAGTTTATTTCTGCAACACAGGTTTGTTTGGTTGGTTGGTTTTCCGAGGTAGGGTCTCGATCTAGCTCAGGCTGACTTGGAATTCACTATGTAATCTCAAGGTGGTCTTGAACTCACGGAGATCCTCCTACCTCGGCCTCCCGAGTGCTGGGATCAAAGGTGTGTGCCACCACGCCCGGCTTTTTAAAAAACTTTTATTTGACAACTTTCATAAATATAGACAATGTACCAAAATATGATCCCTTCCCACCACCTTCTCTTTCCCCCTCCTCAATCCCCCTCCACTGAAGCTCATCTTCTTTCCAAGTTGTTTCTCTTCTATTGTGATGTTATCGTCTTTTTTATACGTATTAATTTTGGGTTCTTAAGCCAGTCTCAGGCTTCTTGCTCTTGAGTGCCAGTCTCAGGCTGGCCTTTAATCCCAAACTCAGGCAGAGGTAGTAGGATCGCAAGAGTTTTTCCTCTTGTTAATTCCAGGTGCTGGGGTTCGAAAAACCATAAAAAAAAAAAAAAAAAGAAGTGCAAGATCACTTCTCCTCACCACTTACACCTCATGTAGAATTGTCACTCCAGAACTCCATGAAATGGTTCTGCTGGAACCTCACAGGATTCCTGTCTCCTATCAGTTCCCTAGCTCAATACATGTTTTCCAGCCGAAGAAACCCGGATGAGAGCACAATGAAGCCCTTTTGAGAATAACTTAAAACCACAGAGGACACTGGTAGCAAAGGCTGGGTGCTTTTCTCCTTCCTAATTAGACCACAGATTTTATCAATGAAGAGATGTGAGAGAAGACCAAGACAGATGGTATCTCATCCTGGCTCAAACCATGGCTCACTGTATGACAAGCCGTTACCTTCTGTGGGTCTCAGTGTCCCCACTTGCTTAACAAAGGAACTGAGCTAGGTGATATCTAAGGATCCATACATTTCTGACATTCTGGGCTCTGTTAACCTAAATGACATCATATCTTGCTTCACCCTTTGGTGCGAGGCAGAGTAAGCAATCTTGCAGTGATATTACTTCAGTGACACCAGACTGATAGCTGGTCAGGCTCATGAACTCTCCTCTCTCTTCCTCACCCAACCGTACCGGCCCAGGCCTCCACGTGTACCTACCTGGGCATACAGATTCTGCTGGGGGTAGGCACTTCTGATTGGATACATGGCCGTCTGATAGGGGTTGGGTGACGGGGAGTAGGGGGGCGGTGCAGTATTACTCTGTGTCGGTGGGACCTTGTATGGTGTCCCTGCAGTATATCCTGTTACCAAGACAATAAGAAAGACCTCTAGTTAGTTGGTAGAACATCATTTCTGAAAGGCAGCAGGTGCCAATAACAATTTCCTAGATGAAATGAGCTCAATCCAGGGTAGAAACACAGATGAGGATAGACAAGGGAACAAGACTCCACCCAGAAAACCCTGGTTCCAGAGGCAGCTCCCTCAGTCCCAGTGCACAGGGACTACAAACATGACTTAGACATCTTTTAATTTCTGCGGGTTTGGGGGCTCTATTCCATAAGATAAGAGACTAGAATCTCAAGAGGTTCTTTTCAGCTCTGCACGCCTGAAGCTCCGAGCTGCCTGTGTGAGAACAGCAGGGTCACACTACCATGATGGCTGCTCCCCACCCACTCACTCCACAGCACTACTGCTCCTGTGCTTTCTGTCCTGGCTCCTCACTTGGAATTCTAGGGTAATTTCAGTTGCTGGTTCTACCCTTCTCTGTCTTGTTTTTTTTCCCCCTTTCTCCCCCATCATCATTTCTTTTAGAAACAGGGTCTCACTATGTAATACAGGCTGGTCTTGAACTTGTACCCTGAGTGCTTCTCTCTTTTTTTCCCCCCCATCTCTCTCACTTTATGAACGTGATTAATCAGGGTCTTTTCCTCCTAAATTTGAAGGTAAGAACTCCATATAAAACACCAGAGATCCTTATCTTCTGGGGTATTGAAAACATTGTTTTGTAGAGCTGGCTTACTCTTCTGGGGCTTGAGGGAAGGTCACCTCTGCCATAAAGGCCTGAAGTCACACTGATCAGAAACCCAGACCATATCTGGATGGATAAATGCTGGGGCTGAGCAGTCAGGCCCCAAGAGGCCCACAAGTGACTGTGCAAACTATGCTGCTTTTATGTAGAAGACAGAGTCAGAGCTTTATTTCACAGGAAGAACTTAGAACACAGGCCACTTGGGAACAAGACTGTGTCATTACTGAACAATCAATGGGATCATCCTGTGGATCATCCTTGGATTGTCCGGGTAATCAAGTGACCCCAAACTTTCTCCCTTTACACAAGGGGATCTTGAGGCAAGAGCAGGGCAAATCTTTTTAGAAACTTCTCCCTAAACACTCAAACTCTTCTGAGTTGAAGGGACAGTGCTAGGAGGTGGGGAGTGGCTTTTTTCCTCATGGCTCCATCTTGGTTGACATGAGACAATATTAAAGGGTCCTAGCTTTGAAGGCTCAGTGGAGAAGGTGGGCAGGGGTGTGTGTAGGGGTAACTTTCTCTGTGGTCCCCACCTGGGTGGGTCTAGCTGTTATCACTGGACTTCTCTGGACTTCAACTCTTGCCTATAAGTCATTACCCTGTGGTCCAAGAACTATTTCTTATTAGAGAGAGACTGACTGTGTGTGTGAGTGTGCACGTATGGGCACACCCGGACCTCTTACCACTGCAAATGAACTCCAGACACATGTGCCACCACTTTGTGCATCTGGAGTGACATGGGGATTTACTGGGAGATTGAACCTGGGCCTTCAGGCTTTGCAAGCAAGTGCCTTTAGTTGCTGAGCCATCTTCTCCACCCTCCAAGAGCTATTTCTACACAAGGTGCTTGTGAGGGGCAGGGTGGAGCAGATCTTTGTTGGAAGAGATCTGGGCTTCAGTATGGCTTTCTTCCTAATTTAGGTGACCAACGTCAAACCTCTGAGCTTGAGTTTTAGGAGAGACAGGGAGGAGGGTCTTTACAATGATAGGCTAAATGGTGAATATCTAAGATGGAATATATAGGAGACTATACTTCCCAAATAAAGTATTTCTCCTATCTTAGCCTTCACAGTAGCTAGGAGTATAAGCCTGAGCCACCAGATCCACAACCCAGAATCTTTTATTTATACTATTAACATTAAAGACTGGCAGACTTGAGACTGTAGTTTTCTACAAATGCAGCTTTGATTTGGTAAGTAAAGCTTTAAGGTAACACAATCACACTTATTCATTTATGTGCCTACCATGAGGTAGGGTCTCACTCTAGCCCAAGCTGACCTGGAATTCATTCTGTAGTCTCAGGGTGGCCTCTAACTCATGGCGATCCTCCTACCTCTGCCTCCTGAGAGCTGGGATTAAAGGCGTGTGCCACCACGCCTGGCTATTTCTATGTGCTATTTCTGTTTCTGCTACAACAGTAGTTATGGAGACAAGATGGCCCCAAAGGCCTAAACTAACTATTATTTGACTCTTTATAAGAAAGTTTACTGGCCCTTGATTTAAAGATTAAAAAAATCCCAAGGTACCCGAGGGTGCTCAGTGGTATATAGAACACAAAGCCATAGGTCAATTTCTGACACTGCAAATAAAAAACAGAAGCCAAAGTTAAGAGGTGGAGAGTCCTGCCAGAATGAGTGTCTCCCTTCTGCAAGAAGAACAAGACTCCCTGAATCAGAAGCTACCTGTCTCCAAAAGCACCACAACACAGAACAGTGCTTATGAGCAGCCTGGAGACTGGCTATCTGCTTCCAAACCCCAGCTCTGCCATGGAAATAGCTGTGGAATACATCATCTCCTCACTAATAGCATGGGATAGTAACAGTAGCTACTTTACAGGGTTCCTGTGATAAACACACTGGGAAGTGTAAGCCACTTAGCACAGTGCCGGGTATTATAAGGACTTTATATAGATTAGCTATTATTTTCTCTCTCACACTGCATAGAGACATAGTAAGCTTCCTGTACCGAAGGCATACAAACAGAAACTTCTCTGCAAGATGGCAGGAGATAGGAGTTAAACTATAACTGCTACAGTTTCTTTTAGATTGGAACACAGACTCCAGAACTCTGAGATTCTAAAATTTGATGATTCTTCAACAAGACAGCAATGCAGGCATCTTCCTTTATGCTACTGGAAAGCGTGTTCTTGAAATTTTTATCTTCCTCAGGGATAAACAAGGGCAAATGTTGGGACTGTCCCTGTGAGGAGAATTCCTAAGATACTGTAGCAGAACATGGTTTTCACATTCAAGCCTAACCTCATTTGAGAATGTTTCCCTTTCTTCATGTTACAAAACTAGAAACTCTTACAACACAAATCAGTAATCTAAACACTCTTAACAGACAAAGGGACACTAGCTATAGCCCATTTTTCTTCTGTAGATAGAGCTGAAAGAGATCAGTTATTTGCTGATATTTTCTGATTTTCTTGCTTGCATGTGTGTATATGTGTGGGGGTACACCAGGGCCTCTTGCAGCTGCAACCAAACTCAAGATATATGCATCACATTTTTGTCTGGTTCTACATGGATCCTAGGAAATGGACTGGGGTCAGCAAGCTTTGCACAGAACCCTTTCTCTAGCCCTGAAAGAGATGTAGGAGAACTCCAAGACAAGTAGTTCACACAGATGAGACGTAGAGTAGATACTAAAGTAGTGAATGCTCAGAGGTGCTTCCTGTAAGTACAGGGTTCTTAAGGAGACATCAGTGTCAGAAGGCTCCCCCTGAGGCTGCAGGCCAGCCTGGGGCCAGGGCCTTCTTCCTGCTTCTATAGAGGCAGCTCATCTTCTCTCTCAGGGAGTATGTTCATTTGGACTAGATCACTCAGAATGCCTTTCTTGTATTTTTATTTATTTAATTGAGACAGAGCCGGGCATGGTGGCGCACGCCTTTAATCCCAGCACTTGGGAGGCAGAGGTAGGAGGATCGCTGTGAATTCAAGGTCACCCAGAGACTACATAGTGAATTCCAGGTCAGCTTGGGCCACAGTGAGACCCTACCTCGAAAAACCAAAAAAACCAAAAAAAAAAAAAAAAAAAAAAAAAAAAAAAAAAAAGAGAGGATGGATGGAGGGAAGGAGGGAGAGAGAGAAATAATAATAATAATGGCTGCACCAGGGCCTCCAGCCACTGCAAATAAACTCCAGATGCGTGCACCACTTTGTGCACGCATCTGGCTTTCGTCCTGGGAAATTGACCCTTTGACTTTGCAGGCAAGCGCCTTAACTGCTAAGCCATCTCTCTAGCCCTCAGAGTACCTTTTTAATGCTGACATTGTAAGCCTGAATATTTCAGTAAAAGTTGTATGAGGACATTACAGAGGACTTTCCACAAATGAGATGATCCTGTCCACGCTTGGAGAACACTGAAAATCTGAGGCTAATAGCCTGGGCTACTCAGATATTCTAAAAGGCAAGGTTTATTACCTTGTGTATATAAATAAAAGAAGCTGTTGGGCTTGTTGCAAAAAATATCTCATGGGCCAGGCGTGGTGGAATACACAATGAGATCCAGGTCAGCCTAGGCTAGAGTGAGAGCCTACCTCAAAAAAACAACAAACAAAAAAAAATCTCATGGGTTTCTACCCAAATAATCTTAGATTCAATTCATTCATACACCACAGGCCTGGCTACCTTGAAAGGAATTCTAAATATGAAGGTGACAGAATTAAGACTTTGGAATGCTATACCTTAAAAACATCAGAGGCCTTTCCTTTCAGAGGATGAACCTGAACTCAGAAGAGGAGCAATTTCCCCAAAATCACATAGAAAACCAATGTAGAATTGGCTCCAGAGCTCAGAGTTTATGATGCCCTGGACAGAGCTCTGAGTTAATGGTCTCTAGCATGCAATCTTGGCATCTTGTATATCCACCTGGTCCCCATTTCACTAAAGGCAGTATCATGAGAGAAGAAAGGAATCCTATCACTAGATATGCCAGCTTTGCCTTATAAAGGAGGCTTTGTTTAAGATGCCTGTTGGTCTCCTGGCCATAGTTATAGGCTCCATCAACAGGATAAGAGATTGTGCACATTAGTAGATTAAACCTTTGCTCATCTGTCTTCAATCTTCTTTCACTGTCATAAATCTTTTCCAGCTACAGAACCTCCTACCACCTTCAGACATTGATCTTCATATCAAGGATACCTTTTAGACTAATTGGTTTCTTGATTATCAGATTTATATGTCTGGACAAAACAAAGTTGTATGTCTGAATCCTGCCTTGACCCTTAAGTCCCCTTGTCAGTAGTTGAACAAGAGTGCTGAGTAAGTAGGAGGGAGACCTAATTACAAAACAGCTTAGCAAGGGTTGGTTAAATTGAACTGAATTTATCTAAGGTTTCTGAATGTGTTGTGGCACTAGAAGCAACAAAATCTGTATTCTGGAGGATTCTCTTTGAGCCTGCATGGGCCAGTCAATCCCAACCTTATTTAAAAAGTTCATAGGGGCTGGAGAGATGGCTCAGCAGTTAAGGCATTTGTCTGTAAAGCCTAATGACCCAAGTTCAATTCCCCATACCCACATAAAGCCAGCTGAATAGGGGCACATGCATCTGGAGTTCATTTGCATTGGCTAGAGGAGTACTGGGCGTGCCCATTCTCTCTGTCTCCTCTATCTCTCTCTCTGCTTGAAAATATATAAATAAAATTTAAAATGAAAAGTTACATGGGTTTACACATTACTTGCTTTAAAAGAGGCTATATTTTGTTTCTAAGTATGGACTCCTCAGCTTGTCTATGAGGAGAAAGTGGAATGTGGCTATTAGGCATTTCAGTGGGATTTCTGGAAGATTTCAACATAGTAAAGGTAAGGCTTGTAAGAGTGGTATCACATGTCTTTAGTTCCAGCATTCAGAAGGCTAAGGTAGGAGGATGTGAGTTTGAGGCCAGCCTGGGGCTACAGAGTAAGTTTTAGGTCAGCCTGAGCTAGAGTGTGACCCTGCCTCAAATAAGCAAACAAATAAATAAAAACAAAAGGCTTTCTTATACAAAAGACTGCCTTGAGGAAAAAGCTTCTTCTGGAAGGAACAAGAAGCTGGTCCCTGAAGATGTATGAGCAAAGACTGGATGGCCAGCTTACTGGTGAGGCAGCTAGGAAGGGAAAGTCTCATGGAAGGTTATGGGAACACAGCTCCAGGGTAAGCAAAGCAGGATTGTAATACTAGTGAGGACTTAAAGATGTATCACCGAAAAGATACTCCAGGACCCTCACTTTACAGTTCAAAAGACCAAGGACCAAAGCATAGCATGGATTATCCAAAACTACACAGAATCAAGTTTAGAATCCAACTCCGGGTTTCTATTACAGGCTTCTTTCTACTATGCTACAGTAAGTATGCCTGTAAGTAAGTATGTGTATGTACACATATGTAACTGTGAAAAGCTAAGTTACATACGTAGCCTTAAATATGTATATGTTTATAAATTTTGAGGCATCCTTATGGTTACCATCTCTCATTACTTTTTTTTTTTTTTTTTTTTTTTTTTTTTTTTTTTTGTTTTTTTGAGGTAGGGTTTCATTCTAGCTCAAGCTGACCTGGAATTCACTCTGTAGTCTCAGGCTACCCTTGAACTCATGGCGATCCTCCTACCTCTGAGTTGCTGGGATTAAAGGCATGTGCCACCACGCCTGACTTTCATTACTTTTTTTTTTTTTTTGGCAGAATGTGTGTGTGGATGGTATTTTTGTTGTTGTTTTCCAGGTAGGGTCTCACTCTAGTCTCCAGGCTGGCCCTGAACTCACGGAGATCCTACCTCTGCCTCCTGAGTGCTGGGTTTAAAGGTATGGCCTTGAAACTTAGCTATGTACCTTAGACTGGCCTTGAATTTGCAATCTTCATGTTTAGTCTCTCAAGTTCTTATATTGTAGGTGTGAGCCAACATATTTGGCCCGTTAGTCTTGAATTATTTGTACATGTGTATGTGGAACACAAGCATGTCAGGGCCTCTTGATGCTGTAAATAAATACCAGATACTTGTGTCATTTTTGCATCTGACTCATAAGGGTAACTTGGGAAATTGAACCCAGGCCAGCAGACTTTGCCAACAAGTGCCTTTAACCTCTGAGCCATCTCCTAGCCCTACCATTACTCATTTTTGTTTGGCTTTTTTTTTGGAGCAGGGTCTCTCTCTAGCCCAGAACTCACTCTGTAGCTGAGGCTGGCCGCGAACTCACAGAAATCCTTCTACTTCAGCCTCCCAAGTGTTGGGATTAAAGGTGTGCGCCACTATGCCCAGTAGTCTTTGTGGTTTGTTTGTTTGTTTGTTTTGTTTTTTGGTTTTTGGATGTAGGGTCTCCCTCTAGCAGTCAGGCTGGCCTGGAATTCACTATGTAGGATCAGGGCGGCCTCGAACTCTCGGCGATCCTCCTACCTCTGCCTCCCGAGTGCTGGGATTAAAGGCATGTGTCACCACGCCCAGCCCCAGTAGTGTTTGGAAAGAGTAAAATCAACTTCATGAAAAACATCAGTAACAGCCTTTAATTCCAGCACTTTGGGAAGCTGTAAATTTGAGGCCAGCCTGAGACTGCATAGTGAATCAGCCTGGGCTAGAGCAAGGCCCTATATCAAAAAATGAAAACAAACAAACAAAAACAACCAGGGGCTGGAAAGATGGGCTTAGCAGTTACGATGTCTGCCTGCAAAGCCAAAGGATTCTGGTTCAACTCTCCAGAACCCACGTAAGCCAGATGCACAAGGGGCGCATGCATCTGGAGTTCGTTTGCAGTGGCTGGAGGCCCTAGCATGCCCATTCTCTCCCTCTCTCAAATAAATAAATAAATAAATAAATAAATAAATAAATAAATAAATAAATAAATAAATAAAAACATATATATCAATAACAGGGCTGAGGAGATGGCTCAGTGGTTAAAGGCACTTGCTTGCAAAGCCTGACATCCTGGGTTCAATTTCCCTGTACCCACAAAAAGCCAGATGCACAAACTGGCACATGCATCTTCAGTTCATTTGCAGTGGCAGGATGCCCTGGTGCATTTATTTTCATTCTTTCTCTTTCAGAATAAATAAATTAAATTTTTTTTTTTTTTTTTGGTTTTTCAAGGTAGGGTCTCACTCCAGCCCAGGCTGACCTGTAATTCACTCTATATTCTCAGGGTGGCCTCAAACTCATGGCAATCCTCCTACCTCTGCCTCCCAAGTGCTGGGATTAAAGGTGTCTGCCACCATGCCCGGCTCAATAAATATGTATTTTTAAAAGTCAATAATAGATGGGCTAGAGAGATGGGTTAGTGGTTAAGGTGCTTGCTGTGAAGTCAAAGGACCTAGGTTTGATTCTCCAGATCCCATGTAAGCCAGATGCACATGGTGGCACATGTATTTGGAGTGGCCAGAGGCCCTGACATACCCCTTCTCGCTCTTTCTCTCTCTCCCTAATAAATAAATAAATAAAAATACAATATTTTTGTCTGCCTAGGCCAGAGTGAGACCCTACCTTGAAACAAAAAAATTTTTTTGTTTAAAGAAAGTTAATAATAGGGCTGGGGAGATGGCTTAGTGGTTAAGTTGCTTGCCTGCAAAGCCAAAGGACCCAGGTTTGATTCCCTAAGACCCACATAAAGCCAGACGCACAAGGTGGTGCATGCATCTGGAGTTCATTTGCAGCAGATAGAGGCCCTGGTGTGCTCATTCTCTCTCCCTCTATCTGTCCCTTTCTCTCTCTCCTTAAAATAAATAAATAAAAATAAAATGTTTTTTAAAAAGTCAATAATAGATAGAGCGAGGCATGGTGGTACATACCTTTAATCCCAACACTTAGGAAGTAGAGGTAGGAGGATCACTGTAAATTCAAGGCCAACCTGAGACTACAGAGTGAGTTCCAGATTAGCTTGGGATAGGGTGAGACCCTACCCTGAAAAAAACAAAACAAAAATAGGGTATTGGGCTGGAGAGATGGTTCAGCGGTTATGGAACTTGCCTGCAGAGCCCAATGACCTGGTCTTGATTCCCTAGTACCCACATAAAGCCAGATGCACAAGGTGGCACATGCATCTGGTGCTCATTTGCAGTGGCTTGAGGGTCTGGTGTGCCCATTCTCTCTCTCTTTCCTTTCTCTCTGTCACTCTCTGCGTGCAAAAAATTTAAATTTTTTAAAAATATTTATTTATTTATTTTAAAGAAAGAGAGAAAAGGCAAATGGAGGGAGAGGAAGAGGGAGAGGATGGGTACTCCAAGGCCTCTAACCTCTGCAAACAAACTCCAGATGCATGTGCCACCTTGTGCATCTGACTTATGTGGGTCCTGGGAAATTGAACCTGGGTCCTTAGGCTTTGCAGGCAAGCACTTAACCAGTACGCTATCTATCCAGGCCAATAAATAAGATATTAAAAAAATAGGGGGCTGGAGCAATGGCCCAGTGGTTAAGTCTCTTGCCTGCAAAGCCTAACAACTCAGGTTCAATTTCCCAGTACTCACGTAAAGCCAGATGCACAAGGTAGCACATGCATCTGGAGTTTGTTTGCAGAGGTCAGAGGCCTTGGAGTGCCCATCCTCTCCTTTCTCTCCCTCCATCTGCCTCTTTTTCTCTTTAAAATAAATAAACATTTTAAAATTTTTAAAAATTTTTTTGCATGGAGAGAGAGAGAGAAAGGAAAGAGAGAGAGAATGGGCACATCAGAGCCTCAAGTCACTGCAAATGAGCACCAGATGCATGTGCCACCTTGTGCATCTGGCTTTATGTGTGTACTAGGGAATCAAGACCAGGTCATTGGGCTCTACAGGCAAGTTCCATAATCGCTGAACCAGCAGTTAGAGACCCTAGCACTTCCATTCTGCCTGTCACTCTTCTCTCTATCTCTTTGTTTGTATATGAATGAATGAATGAATAAATAAATAAATAAATAAATAAATAAATGTATTTTTTAAGGCCAATAAGCCAGGAGTGGTGGCACACACCTTTAATCCCAGCACTCAGGAGGCCGAAGTGGGAGGATTGCTATGAGTTCAAGGCCAGCTTGAGACTACACAGTGAATTCCAGGTCAGCCTGGGCTAGAGTGAGACCCTATCTGGAAAAAAAAAGTCATTAATAGAATCCTAACTAACTTGGGAGTTATTTCTTTCCAGTTCTGCTATATACTCCTTAGCAACACTGAGCATATGACTTTCTACATCTCAGCTTTCAAAGTGGGATGAAAATCCACTCAAATCACTTTAAAGGACTACAGTGTTGTTTAGATGAGAGGACGATTATGAAAGTATATTCTACAAAAGGTGAGCCACATTGTGCCCATAAATACTGACATCTAGGGGCAAAGAGAAAAATGAGGGTTGAAGAGGTGGCACAGTGAGTACAGTGCTTGCAATGGCAAGTGAGCAACTAAGTTCGGATCCCCAGAACCAACTCAAAGTGGGACACAGTAGTGCATGTGTGAAATCCCAGTGCTCTTACCACAAGACGGGAGATAGAGACAGGAGAATCCCTGGAAACTCTTGGGCCAGCTAGCCTGGTATATGCAAAGAATAAGAGACCTGCCTCAAAACAAGATGGAAGGCAAAGACTGAGACCCGAGATTGTCCCTTGACCTCACATGTGTGGGTGTGGTATACATGCACCTACACTCACAAGAACACACACATACAAAGCATATACACACAGACAAAAAAAACTAGAGGGAAAATGACAATGGATATTGTTTCCCTATTTTGAGACAGGATCTCATTATGTATCCCAGGCTTGACTTGAACTCACAGAGATCCGCCTTCCTCTAGTTCTTGAGTGCTAGGATACTAAATTAAAAAAATATAATTTTTATTTAGTTGGGCGTGGTGGTGCACGCCTTTAATCCCAGCACTCGGGAGGCAGAGGTAGGAGGATTGCCGAGTTCAAGGCCACCCTGAGACTACATTGTGAATTTCAGGTCACCTTGGGCTAGAGTGAGACCCTACTCAAAAAACAAACACACACACACAAAATAGAATATTTTATTTGTACTATCTTGTGCATCTGGCTTATGTGGGTACTGGGGAATTGAATTCAGGTCATTAGGCTTTGCAGGCTAGTGCCTTAACTGTTAATCCATCTCTCCAGCCCTAATTTTTTCCAAATATTTAATTAATTAATTAATTAATTTATTTATTTATTTATTTATTAGAGAGAGAGAATGGGCATGCCAGGGCCTCTAGTCATTGAAAATGAGCTCTACACACATGTGCCACCTTGTGCATCTGGCTTATGTGGGTTCTGAGGAATTGAACCTGTGTCTTGGGCTTTGCAGGCAAGCACCTGAACTACTAAGCCATCTCTTCAGCCCCTAAACGTGATGGTGCATGCCTTTAATCCCAGCACTCGGGAGGCAGAGGTAGGTGGATCACCATGAGTTCAAGACCACCCTGAGAATACAGAGTGAATTCCAAGTCAGCCTTGGCTAGAATGAGACTCTACCTCGAAAAAAAAAAAAAAAAAGAAAAGAAAAAGAATACAATAAATTCTCCTAGTCTACTTAGTAGACTAGCTGTGAGGGCAACAGCAATTTACCCCCCTGAGCTTCTAGATGAACATGTCCAGTCTGGCCACTGTTTCAGACCTTGCTCCCAACAGTGTAGCTTGCACTAGACGAGGACAGTGTTTCTCATATAAGGGACAATTTTATTCCCCAGGGGCCATTTAGCCATATTTGGAGACATTTTAGGTTGTCACAGTGGTGCTTTGCTACTGCCATCTAATAAATAGAGGTCAGGGTTGCTGCTAAGCATTCTTCAATACACAGGGAAGCCCCTACAACCAAGGATTTATTTGAACTAACGTTAAGATTTGTGCTAGGGGAAGAGCAGTCTCTTTAAAATGTACCCTCTATCCTTTCCTCTAAAATGCAGTTAATAGTCTTTCATAAATCAAACTTCCTGGCCAAGCCAGTGCTTTATCACCTAAAGGTTGAGGCATGATCAAAGATGATGATCTTTCTAGAACAAAGAAGGCCATGGGGGGAGGTGCACTGGTAAGAGAACTTCTTTAAAAAGTGTTTATATTATAAATGCTATATTTAAAAAGTCCCTTTCCTTTCTTCATAAAACACAAATCAGTCCCAACCAAGGGGAAAAAGGAGAGGAGGAGACAGGCTGTATTTACTGAAAGCCGCAGAGGATGCTTGGTAAGTTCGGTTTTCGGTTCCGGTGTCCACTGGGAGGTGGAAGGTGCCTTCAGTGCCACAGGAAGATGAATTCTGTGGCCAGGCCTGTTTCATCAGCAGAGTGGCTTAAGGGAAGACACAAGAATGGCATTAGGTAGAAATAAGAAGCGGGCACCACCAATTACAGACACAAAAGCAAGGGTCTTGTGCTAGACAGAAGCATATAACTCAAGGAGCCGGTTCAGACATACAGTATGATTCAGCCATTCTGAGATGTAATAGTGGGTTGGAAGGAGCTTCCAAATGACTTAAGACAAAGGAAGTCTGTACTTAAATACAGAGAGAGCCAGGATTATCTACCTACAACTAATACCTTGAAAATGCCCAAGGATATCACACTTTCACCTACCCTTCTGGCCTAAGACTCGGAGTAACTTGGGAGTCTTTGACTGTGTTCTGGGCCAGAACAAAAACACCTTCTGATCTTAAGTTTTATCTGGAGGCATAATTAATAAGTTGCAAGTGGTTTTCAGAGAGAAAATAACAATAACCACCTTACATGAACATTACTGAAATATCACCTCCTTAATGGTATTGAGCTGTGGCCACTGAAGCTTAAAAGGCAAAGGCATTGTGGCTGCATTCCTACTTATCCACTGGGGCACTGTTTGCCAACTCCTGTGGTGGACATGCCAAATAGACATACTTCTTGTATTTGCCTAAATATCTGCTGCTGAGGTGGTACTGGGTGCCCCACCTGAGACCTATCTTCATGAGTTAGTGATCCTCTGGGCCATGAAACATAAATTTGGGATAGGTGCAAAACAGAGATGAGGCTCATACTGAGATCTACAAAGACTTCCTAGGCTGACTCAAAGCTCAGCTTGAGAAATTTGAATGGTGATTATTTCATATGTTCTACAAGTGGGGAATGACTCAAAAAACTTACCGTCATGGTATCCTGAGGGGAAGGAGAAAGGAAATAGGGGGGAAATACCTTTTACTATACTTTCAAAAACCAACGGAGACACATTCATGACCCAAATTTCTACTTATAGTAAAAAGATTTTAGCAATATCTTTTCTATTCTAATAAGGTCTGGGGAGTCTTGGACATAGAGTGTTTTAAAGTATATTAGCAGGATGTGAGGCTGTACTGATAATATTTATAAAAACTTGGAACATTTTAACAAGGGTCTGAGGAAAGACGGGGCAGCATTAAAAGAAAGAATGTCTACGGACTACTTCTTCCAGACTTAGCGACCTCCAGAAGATTCCCTATCCCTCTGCCTATCTAATAACCACTTTCACAGAAATACTAGGGCGAAGGTGGTCACAGGTTCTGCTGTTTCTGCTGAATGGAGGTCAGAAATGTAGCTCTATAGGCTGACTCTGTGCTTGCATTAATGGCCCGCTGTATGCACAGCAGATGCTGAGGAATGAGAAGGAAATCGTGGGCAGGAAAGTGACACTAAAAGGAGAATTCTGGCAAGAGAAATGAAGGCTGAGCAGAGCTCCAGGTAGAGCCCAGGGCTTATGCTGGATAGACAGACACAGCTCTAAAGGCCCTGCAGAAGGCAAGAAGCTGTTTTAAATAATCGTCTTGGGTTTCTTTCTTCAAGGAATGAGGTGTAATATGCAGGGGGTTAATAAAAGATCCAATTCGTGTTCAAAAATCTTACTATGATATCCCCAAATTTAGAACCAGACACTCCATGTGGCTGGAAAGCCATGGCCATCCTAAATGACTCCCTAAAAAGGTTAACCATGTAGTTATAAGGTGTCATACAGACAAGACCAGGTGCAAAAAACCTCAGTAGGACTCTACCACGGAGTGGGAGGCCTCAATTTGGCTGTAAGAATTTGAGGAATTTTGAGGATCTAATTCATTTCTCCCTCCAAGTGGGGAATACTTTACCATAATTTTCATAAAAAGTCTGACATTGGCTTGAAGGACTGTGCGACAATTACATCAAAAGTAGCCAGAGTACAGAGGCCTAACTGCACTCAGCACTGAGGGGAGCGCCACGGTGGACAGGAACACACGTGGGTCAGTCACTGCACACAAGGTACTTACGGTCTAGCTGGGGATGCAACACAGCCACACGCCAACCAGGGAGTGAACAAGACAGCATGTTACACAGTAAAATAACGTTGCAGATTAGCCAGGAATGAAGCAAGTGTGATTGTGCCTTTGATTGTCTTTCTTAAGTGATCACACAGGCTATTTACATTTTCTGAATAAAAGGTAGCTTTTTTTTTCCTTCAGTTTAATTATAAAGAAAGCAAACAGCAATTTTTTCCCCCAAGATAGGGTCTCACTGTAGCTCAGGTTGACCTGGAATTCACTATGTAGTCTCAGGGTGGCCTTGAACTCCAGTGATCCTCCTACCTCTGCCTCCCAAGGGCTGGGATTAAAGGCGTGCAGCACCACGCCTGGCTCAAACAGCATTTTCTATATCATCTCTGTATATTTCAATATTTAATAACTTAAATAATTGGACAGATGTGAAACCTAAAAGCAAAAATCACATTTTAGCTGTCAACTTGGCTTCCTCATTAGTACCATACCATGTGGTCCTGCTTTTCCATATAATTCTGCCTTTTCTATGTAATTCTGCTTGTAATTCCTGCTTTTCCATGTAATTCCATATATTCTGATGGGGGTAAGAATTCAGAGCTCAGTTGGTGGCCATCCCTACTGAAGCTTTTACAAACATGGTGATGGAAAAGGCTGCCTTGACAGGCAAGCCAACTCTTGTGTACCAGAAAGGAATCACATCATAGAAATGTTTTATACTTTGAACTGAGTAATAAATAGGTGCATCACTGGCAAAAACATAATTAAGCTATACATTTAAGACCAATGTACTTCCTTTGTGTTATCCTTGAAGTAAAAAGGACAGAGAGAACAAGAGAGAACCCTCAGCAGTGAAGGGCCACAGGCCCAGTCGTAGCAGGCTGCCCACATCCAGCTGCTTGGTTGTTCACTTCCTGGATGTAAGACCCTTGCGTCCTCTGACACTGAACAATCTGTTAAGCACAATTACAAAGAAGAAAGGCAGCAAGGGACCATAATTCTGAATAATGTACTCAGTCAGCAAATCTGAGCTCTAGTCTGGGCTTTGCCACACATTAGCTGTTGGACCTTGGGCAAGTCACTTAATCTTCTCAGCTTCAGTTTTGTTGCATTGTAAACCAGCAGTAAGAACCATTTCCCGAGTGCTTCATAGCACTGATCTCAGTGCCGTCTAGTCTTATGATTTCTAGTTCTGGTAGCTGTATACTTCCATCACTGAAGTTGTGGGCAATTCCAATTCTTTGACCTCAACTACTACTTCTTTTTTTTTTCTTTATTTAATTGAGATTGAGAGAGAGAGGGGAGAGAGAGAGAGAGAAAGGGCATGGCAGGGCCTCCAGCCACTGCACAGGAACTCCAGGTGCATGCGCCCCCTTGTGCATCTGGCTTACATGGGTCCTGGTAAATTGAACCTGGGTCCTTTGGCTTTGTAGGCAAGCACCTTAACCACTAAGTAATTTCTCCAGGCCCAATTATTTTTTATTATTTACTATTTGAGAGAGAGAGAGAGAGAGAGAGAGAGAGAGAGAGAGAGAGAGAGAGAATGGGCATGCCAGGGCCTTCAGCCTCTGTGAATGAACTCCAGATGCGTGCGCCCTCTTGTGTGCATGTGTAATATTGCACTCTTGCATCACTGTGCATCTGGCTATGTGGAACCTGGAGATTTGAACATGAGTTCTTAGGCTTCACAGGCAAAAGCCTTAACAACTAAGCAATCTCTCTGGCCCTCAATTTTTTGTTTTTCAAGGTAGGATTTCACTGTAGCCCAGGCTGACCTGGAACTCACTCTGTAGTCCCTGGCTGGCCTCAGACTCATAGTAATCCTCCTACCTCCTATTACAGCACTGGGATTAATGGTGTGTGCTACCATGTCTAGCTTTTTCCCCCTAACCTGTCTCTTCCAATCTCCAAGCTATAGCTACACCAAACTAAGACCTAAACCTAATCATAAAACTCTTGTGAGAACACACCATGTTTCTCTACTGTCCGCAGGCTGCAGTTTGAACTTTTTGTTAGTGTTCAAGGTCCTGATGCTCTCTCGAGACTCTCCATCATCCTTTAATCTGCAAATTACACTACTGTGTACAAACTGCTTATCATTCCCAGATGGTACCAAGGAACTTTACTCCTGCATGGTTTGCTCACACTGCTAGCCTCTGACACACCACTCCACATTCTTCCTGATGTACAGGTATTAACCCATCAACCATGAACAGAAGACATGCATCTCCTGTGAAGTCTGTCCTTCTCTGTCATCTGTAGCCACAGCGTCCCATGTAGCTGACTATCACAGTGATTTTACAAGCTCCTGTGTTTGGTTGGCTTCTATGTCTCCCCAGTGAACTGTGACCTCCTAGAGAACAAGGACCTCATCTTATGGATCTTTGTCTCTTCAAAGCAACTTAGGGCCTTGAACAGAATGCTGTGTGACGTGAAGCACTCCACCTATGTATGTGCACACCTATGTATGGGCACACGTGCAGAGGCCAGATGAGACCCTTGGGTGTCCTCCTCTATTATTCTTACAGTTATTTTATTTGATATTCCTTTTTTTTTTTTTTTGGTTATTTTATTTGAGACAGAGTCTCACTGAACCTGGAGCTGCCTCGCCCTTTTTTCAAGGTAGGTTTGACTCTAGTGCAGGCCGACCTCGAACTCACTATGTAGTATCAGGCTGGCCTTGAACTCACAGCCATCCTTCTACTTCTGCCTCCCGAGTCCTGGGATTAAATGCATGTGCCACCATGTCCAGCACTGAGATGCTTTTATTTTTCTCAGTAGCATGGCTGACCAAGTGAACCCCAGTGACTTTTTTTGGTCTCCACTCACCCCCTCAACAGGACTGGAGTTACAGATGTGCATGGCCCCTCCCAGATTTTTATGTGGGTGCTGGGATCAAACTCAGACGGACTCAGGTGCTCATGCTTGTGTGGCAAGTGCTTTTATCACTGCATCATCTCCTTAGACCCCTATCCATACTTCTTATGTATCACAGCTTTAGATGTTATAACTGGAAGGATCACTAACTTTTTATAGTCCTCTATCTGAGTTCATATATTCTGTAATAAACAAAGAAATGACTTATCATACACAATAAGTAAAACATGTCTATGACCAGCAATATTGAATTAATAAAGTTATAACGGATGGGAGATTAGCATTTAAAAGCACCTCATAGATCACGTGTAATAAAACACTTTATTTCTAGCCTGGAAAGATAAGCAAATTGCCCAAGATCGCACAGACTATGGCAGTGACAAGAAGAGATTTTACAGCTCATCTTCTGAAAGATGTGCCACATGCAAAGAAGTGTGCAAAGATCTTTCAAAAACATTGTCCTAAGCAGCCCAGGTAAGGACAATAAAAGTGGCAAGTCTCTTTCATGGTCCCTTCCTGTCTATGACAAAAAAGGACCTAGTCAGTTACACTGCTGGGACCCTCACAGGTGCCCATAAGTTCCTGTGGTGCCTTGGGCTAGGAGTTCACACTCCTCTGAGAACTCAGCTCTGATCCTACACACATTAGCACACTTGGCCCCTACCTTTCACTATTCAGAAAAATGTTCTAAAAATAAGCCCAGAGTTCACAATCTGGGCAAAGGGAACAGACTGTATCTAAAGTGAACCACGTTTTCAAACATGTCAGACTGCTAATGGAGATGGCAAATCTGATTCTGGGGCCAACTAATGTTTTGGGTTCTAATCGAGGTACCCCTTCTCAGAGGCTTCCATAAAGGCAACAGAGGAGCCACACACAGGCCCTGGAATTTTTTAATTTGAATTTGTCAGCCAGGTTAGAGAGAGAGAAACGCCTTTTAGTGCCATGATCCTTTCTTGCTGCCCTATGGGAATGATTTGTGTGTGTCTCCAACCCATGATTGAGCACCATCAGACATGTTCCTGCATGCTTTAGGAACTGCTGCTGAGCCACCTGGGGGAGCCCAAGCCTAGGAGATGGGATTTGGGGAGGGAAGGATAGGGGATCTACCATTGTTACAATAGAACACATTCATAGGTCATAATACAGATGAGGAAAAATAGCTCTCCTACCATAAGCTGAATGCAGGAACTGAAACTCTGTTGGATAGAAATGTTAGTTGAAATTACCACTAAGAATTTGTGCAAAGTTGTACATATTGCAGTTATATAACAGACTTTGTCGCAAGACAGCAGTTTCCCCAAGGTTGTACAAGAAACAGTGAAATGTGGGGTGGGAACTCCTCTCCCTTGGAAGGAGTCATTCAGGCAAGTACACTAATTGCAGAAGGGGACCTCCCTGGATACCACAGGGTCTTCCAGAGAGCTGATCCAGAAACTACCTAGAGTAAACAAGCCCAAGTCCCTGATCTTTGTCTATAATAAGAACACATTTCAATTCTCCCAAGAATTGCTGAGGGATTTCACATATGACAGAAGCTTGATATATTAGGGGAAAGTAAAGGCTCAGGGACAATTATGGCCATCACAGGTCTTTCAAAGAGCTGTCTGTAAACCCTAGAGAGCTATGCCCAATGCTAGGCCCAATGCTGAGGAACTCTATTTTTCTATCCTTGAAGCCTCTTGGATCAAGTGTGCTACAGAAGTGCTATAGAAGGGAGCACTGGCAGTTGGGTCAGACGAATCCTAGCTCTATGGTTTTTTGGTGTTTTTGTTGTTGTTGTTTATTTGTTTGTTTGTTTGTTTTTTCAAGGCAGGGTCTCACTCTAGCCCAGGCTGACCTGGAATTCACTCTGTAGTCCCAGCGTGGTCTTGAATGCATGATGATCCTCCTACCTCTGCCTCCTATGTACTGGGATTAAAGGTGTGCACCACCACGCCCAGCTGTTTTTTTTGTTTGTTTTTTTCAAGGTAGGGTCTTACTCTAGCCCACATAGACCTGGAATTCACTGTGTTATCTCCAGGTGGCTTCAAACTCATGGTAATCCTCCTACCTCTGCCTCCCGAGTGTTCTTTTTTAAAATTATTATTTTTATGTTTTATTTTTATTTGAGTGGGACAGAGAGAGAAAGAGACAGACAGACGCATGCGCCCCCTTGTGTGCATGTGCGACATTGCATGCTTGCATCACTTTTGCATCTGGCTAAACATAGGACCTGGAGATCTGAACAAGTATTCTTAGGCTTTGCAGGCAGGCGCCTAAACTGCTAAGCCATCTCTCCAGCCCCCAAGTGCTCTTTTTATAAATCTAACTTTAAAACTTACTGAACCCTCTCAGAGCCAAACTGGAAGCAAGAAACTCTAAGTCACAAGAAAAAGGTGAAAATGAACATCTGTAACTAGCCTTACACAATGCTGAACATGAAGGTGCTCAGAAAACATAAACTCTTTTCTCCTACTTTTCCCCATATGCAAAATGGGAATGGGATAATATATTTATATTTATGTGAAATCAAGTGACACAATAGATAAGAATGCTTTGTAAACAGATTCTTGTGAGAATATAGTTTTTTTATTTATCCTCTTCATTTCCAAGTTGAATTATCATTAATATGACAACCCTTTATTCTATAGATTCTGAAAATCAAGCCCTGGCTGGCTATTGTCTCCTGGGAGGTTAAATAGCTCTTAAATATGATCCTGAAATCATTAAGAGCTTGGAAAAAAGCTCCAAGTACCCGCACTGCTTTCAGAACCAATGATTGAGTAAAATGTTCCTCTGCATCCTGGACAGATGACATCTTAGGGTGCATAGAGCTGCTAAAAATAGCTCTCTAAAACAACCTCTTGGTCTCCTTGAAGGAACTAAAGGAAATTTAAACCTGTGAGAGAGCCTGACTTCTTATAGGCACCTCTTTGCAGCACAAATGGCTGGTTCTGGCAAGAAGCTGGGAGTTACCTACACTGTTCTTTCTGATCTTGAGCCAGCTCCTCTATGGCAGGAGCTTCTCCATTATACTAAGACCTGTGAATGAATGTAGAGGTCAGCATCGCGCAACATTAAACTGGCCTGGCCCGTGTGTGTGTGTGTGTGTGTGTGTGTGTGTGTATGTGTGTGTGTGTGTGCAAAACTGTGTGACCCAAGGTTATACAAAGTAAAGCTAGGTCTTCTAGTCTAGTCTGGTCTGGGGATTTTTTGCTGTTCCCCTCCCCCCTTTTTTTTTTTTTTTTTTTTTTTTTTTTTGGTGGGGGAAGACAGGGTTTCATGTGGCCCAGAATAGCCTCAAACTTGCTGTGTAGCTGAGGAAGGCCTAGAACTCCTGCCTCTATCCCCCAAGTGCTGGGCTTACAGGCATGTGCCAGTATGCCTGGTCAGTCTGTGGCTTTCTTCTCTTTTTTTTTTTTTTCTTTTCTTTTTTTTTTTTTTTTTTGGTTTTTGCAAGGTAGGGTCTCACTCTGGCCCAGGCTGACCTGGAATTAACTATGTAGTCTCAGGGTGGCCTTGAACTCTTGGCGATCCTCCTACCTCTGCCTCCCGAGTGCTGGGATTAAAGGCGTGCGCCACCACGCCCGGCTTCTTTTTCTTTTTTAATTTATTTATTTAAGAGCAAGAGCGAGAGCGAGAGAGAGAGAGAGAGAGAGAGAGAGAGAATGGGCACGACAGGGCCACTAGCCACTGCAAACTCCAGACGAATATGCCACCTTCTGCACCTGGCTTATGTGGGTCCTGGGGAAGCAAGCTAAGCCATCCCTTCAGCCCCAGTTTATGACTTTTCTAACACAAGGTACCAGTATTATACTGCACTGTAAATTTTGTGGGGCTTTTTTTTTTTTTTTTTTTTTTTTTGGTTTTCTGAGGTAGGGTCTCACTCTAGCCCAGACTGACCTGGAATTCACCATGTAGTCTCAGGGTGGCCTCCAACTCATGGTGAGCCTCCTACCTCTGCCTCCTGAGTGCTGGGATTAAAGGTGTGCACCACCATGCCCAGCTAAGACAGGCCTTTTAATTTTGTGGGGTTTTGAGCAAATGGTGTAGCTTACTTTAGTCATAGCTTAGGAATCTACTAACTTTAAAAAATAGAACACTGGGGCTGGAGATATAGTTCAGTGGTTAAGGCACTTGCTGGCAAAGCCAAAGGACCCAGGTTCAATTCCACAGTACCCACATAAAGTCAGATGCACAAGGTTGCACATGCATCTAGAGTTTGTTTGCAGTAAATGGAGGCCCTGGCACAACCATTCAATCTTTCTCTCTATATCTACTTCTCTGTCTCTGTCTCTGTCTCTCTCAAATAAATAAAAAATATACATAACACTGGGAAATAACACTGGGGAAAAATCAAGTTTAGATATGGGTTTTTGTTTGTTTTAAAATTAAAATTTGCTAGTCTATGCTGGGCATGATGGTGCATGCTTTTTTATTTTTATTTTTATTTATTTATTTTTTTTGGAGAGAGACGCAGAGAGACAGAGAGAGAGAGGGAGAGGAAGACAGAGAATGGATGCGCCAGCAGTCTCTCAGCCACTGTGAACGAACTCCAGATGCGTGCGCCCCCTTTTGGGCAGGTGTGGCATTGCGCCCTTGCATCACTTTGCATCTGGCTAAACGTGGGACCTGGAGATTGGAACCAGCATTCATTAGGCTTAGCAGGCAGGCACCTTAACCGCTAAGCCATCTCTCCAGCCCTGGTGCACGCTTTTAATCCCAGCACTCCGGAGGCAGAGGTGGGAGGATCACCATGAGTTCAAGGCCACCCTTAGACTACATAGGTCAGACCGAGCTAGAGTGAGATCCTACCTTGGGGAAAACAACAACAAAAAAACAACTTATTAGTCTACTCGCACTAGCACTTTCCAGTCTCTCCATGCTTGTTCAATTTCCAGCTCTTTCTTTCTGCATTATGTTTCTACTTCAGCATAACTGCATGGCTGCCCACTGCCTCAAGGACAACAGGGTAGTTAGAGTTCTGGTTTTCTGGCAGAATGGCAGAGTGTGAATCTCTGAACTAGCTGCCTAACTTATCTAAGTTTCTCCTTTCCCATTTTCCAAATGGGAAGTATAGATTACTGACCTCAAAGGTTTGTTGTTAATGTAAAGCAAGTAAATATCCATAAAGACCTTAAAATAGTTGTTGGCACACAGGAAATATTCAGTTAATAATTGTCACTTATTCCTTGTCTTACCAATTACTTATCAAGTTGATTCTTAAACAATCCTATAATCAAGTGCTGAATACTATGAGTCAGTAGCTCAGTGAGAGGGATTAGAGCCTAGAAGAATTCACAGCCTCTCCTTCAACAATCTCCATTATCACCTTGTAACCTTGCCTCAAGTCAGACAGAAGGAGCTGCCCTTCAGCGTGAGGCACTCTACCTCCCGCTGCCACTCACCTTTACCAAACAAGGTGGGAGTGAACTTTGCATTCCTCATATCCATCCTAGCTGCTCAGAGGTCTGACTCAAAGTGGCACAGCATCTCTGATTCAACCCCTCCCTGCCAGCCCACTTGCTCCTTCCCACCAGAATATTTAATTATGGTCAGCCCCCACCCAACTCTCCTTCAACTGAATATTCTCTTCTCCATTTTGCACATTTTGTTCTTGTCTACATTTTGTTTTTCTTTCCTTGTTAGCCAGGCTTCTTGTAAGTGTATTTGCTGTACATGCTAAGTCACTTCTCTCTGCTTTCCAGTCTCAACACCCTTGCCAGCTGCCAATGAGGACAATGGTGGCCGCCTGCTGATGGAGACAATGACCACTTCTCATCAGATCTAGTCTGAACATCTGCCACAATTCACCTCCCTCTGTTTTACATTAGTTTACAAAACCAATTTACAGATCTCACGGACTTAGACTTAAGTCACTTATTATTATGGTATTTGATAATCAAAGTCTTCTTAGTATTTAAGATAGAATCTATCAAGTTTGAGTAAATATCTTATCAGACAGCTGGGCATGGTGGCGCATGCCTTTAATCCCAGCACTTGGGAGGCAAGAGTAGGATGGTCACCGTGAGTTCGAGGCCACCCTGAGACTACATAGTGAATTCCAGGTCAGCCTGAGCTAGAGTGAGACCCTACCTCAAAAAAACAAAACAACAACAACAACAACAAAAAATTTCTGTAGCTTTTATTGTTGCCTGCTATTATAGGAATTTTGGAAATGTTAAACATATATATTTTAAAATATTTATTTATATATTATATATTACATATGTATTATACATACATATTATATATATATACACATATACATATATTACATATATATTATAAAATATTTATTTATTTGTGGGAGTGTCCAATATCTCTTGCCACTGCAAATGAATGCAGACACTTGCAAGTGCCTTTAACCACTGAGCTATCTCTCTAGCCCTGGAAATAATGTATCTTATTCACTAAAAATAAATAGAAAAATCAGTGCTGAGGTATCATTATTATTGATTTTTTTTTTCTTTTGAGGTAGGGTTTCACTCTAGCCCAGGCTGACCTGGAATTCACTATGTAGTCTCAGGATGGCCTCGAACTCACAGCAATCCTCCTACATC
Source organism: Orientallactaga sibirica (assembly GCA_036365145.1). NCBI lineage: Eukaryota > Metazoa > Chordata > Mammalia > Rodentia > Dipodidae > Orientallactaga > Orientallactaga sibirica. The sequence continues at coordinate 985,911 of JAEOAD010000055.1, forward strand.
TACCTCCCAAGTTCTGGGATTAAAGGTGTGTGCCATGCCCGGCTATTATTGATTTTTGGCCCATGTATCACTGCTCCCTTTACAAACTTTTTTTTTTTTTTTTTTTTTTTTTTTTTTTTTTTTTGAGGTAGGGTCTCACTCTAATCCAGGCTGACCTGGAATTCACTATGTAGTTTCAGAGTGGCCTTGAATTCACACTGATCCTCCTACCTCTGCCTTCCTGAGTGCTAGGATTAAAGGTGTGTGTCACCACACCTGGTCTCATTGAGATCATTTTGATGATCAGTTTCACTAGATTATGAAAGATGAAACATCTAGAACACTGGGAAAGCACACTTTTAGATAAGGGTGTTTCAGGAGGGCTCTCAGCTAATGATTCATTTAATCCATTAATGGATCCAAAATTGAAACAGATTAGTAGGGGACAGTGGAACTTTCTGTCTGGTTGATGGAAGTTGGTCAAAGTGTGCCCTTAGGCTGTAACTTGTCCTGGCTTCTTATTACCATTCTCTGCTTCCTGCCAGCTATGCAGTGAATAGTTCCCCTCTGTCACACATTCACAGCACTGTCACGTTCTGCCCAACCATATGGAGCCAAGCAACCTACAGGCTAAACCCTCTGAAGTGGTTAACTAAGAGAAATCTTTCTTCCTTCTTTTTCAGGTGTTTTGGTCACAGCCACACACAAGTAACTAACAGTGTAATGATATATGTCCATCTATGTAAGCACTTTAGGGGTATCATCACTTAATAGGTTTTTTTTTTTTTTTTTTTTTTTTTTTTTTTGGTTTTATGAGGTAGGGTTTCAGTCTAGTCCAGGCTGACCTGGAACTCACTATGTAGTCTCAGGGTGGCCTTGAACTCATGACTATCCTCCTACCTCTGCCTCCCAAGTGCTGGGATTAAAGGCATGTGCAACCACACCTGGCTACATTTTTTTTTTTTTTTGAGACAGGTCTCATTAGCCCAGGCTGGCTTTGGTACATGTTATATAGCCAAGGCTGTCCCTGAACTCTTGATCCTTCTGTTTCTACTTCCAAAGAATTGGGATTACAGGTATTGACCACCATGCCTGGCTAAAATAGATTCTGTTAGCAAAAAGTAAAATAAAATACAATAAAGGGGCTGGAGAGGTGGCTTAGCAACTAAGACACTCGCCTGCAAAACTTAAGGCCCCAGGTTTGATTCCTGAGTACCCATGTAGCCAGATACACAATGTGGCATGTGTGTCTGGAGTTCATTTGCAGTGACTGGAGGCCCTTGTGTGCCCATTCTCTCTATTTGCCTCTTTCTCTCACTCTCTCTCTCCCTCTCAAATACATATTTTCAGGGCTGGAGAAATGGCTTAGCTGTTAAGACACATGTCTGCAAAGCCTAAGGACCCAGGTTCGATTCTCCAGGTCCCACGTAAGCCAGATGCACATGGTGGCTCATGTGTCTGGAGTTCATTTGCAGTGGTTAGAGGCCCTGGCATGCCATTCTTATTCTCTCTCCCTCTCTCTGTCTCTAATAACTAAATATAAATAATAAAAATAAATATTTTTTAAAATAAAAAATAAAATAAAATCCCAAAGAAAACAAAGAACAAAAATGGTGTGCGTATGTATGTGCACAATATGACTATGATGTAATTCCAGGGTTCAAATGTAGGTCTACAGACATAGGCTATGTTTTTTTTTTTTCTACTTTAAAAATCTCAGAAAGCTGGGTGTGGTGGCACATGTCTTTAATCCCAGCATTTGGGAGGCAGAGGTAGGAGGACGGCTATGAGTATGAGGCCAGCCTGGGACTACAGAGTGAGTTTCAGGTCAGTCAAGGCTAGAGTTAAACCCTGCCTTGAAAACAAAACAAAATAAAAGTCTCAGGAGGAAATGACAGTAGAATGAATACAAGATTGTCACAGAAAACATGTGACAGGAGATCTGTCAAAGTTCTAATTCTATAAACTGTTGCCAACTCACCTGGTAATGTGGGACTAACTTGCATTTCTCTAGGACTTCCTAAAACAAAAGAAGAGGCCGAACTAGAGAATCTCTGAGATCTGTTCAAGTTTTCTGAATTCATAATAATTACAAAATAGTGGGGAATTATGTGACATTTAAGGCCTTTGCAAATTTTGCCATTCTGTGGTTCAGATTCACCCAACCCCTTCACAATCTGTTTCAACCATTTCTACTAGTTCTAGATTCAGAAGTCAGGTTCCACACCTCCATCAGGCCTGGACCATGATCTGCTCCCCGGAAAGCTGAGGCCTTCTCTTCCCTTTGTGTGCTGACCAGACACTTACTACTTCTCCCTCAGGTTCTATGTTGGCTTCTCTGTGAAACTTCCTCTCTACCTCACCTTCAGGAAAACTGGTGTTCCTCTTCTCTTCTCATATACATTCCTTTTATAGTACTTATTATATTGTACTACAATTCATTTAATTATATAGTTGCAAAACGAACTATAAGCTACTTCAGGTAAAGATGACACCTTTGAATTTTGCTCTTTTTTTGCATTTTTCTAAATTTTAAATTTTTGTTGTTGTTGTTATTCAAGATAGGGTCTCACTCTAGCTCAGGCTGACCTGGAATTCACTATGTAGTCTCAGGGAGGCCTCATGGTGATCCTGATCATGCCTGGCCTTTTTTTTTTTGAGGTAGGATCTCACTCTAGCCAGCCCAGGCTGACCTGGAACTCACTCTATAGTCCCAGGCTGGCCTCCAACTTAGGGTGATTCTCCCATCTCAGCCTCTCAAGTACTGGGACTAAAAAAGGTACACACCACACCTGCCTATTTTGGTTCCTTTTGAGACAAGATCTTACTATGAGCCCAGGCTGGCTTCAAACTTGTGATTTCCCTGCCTAAGCCTTCCAAATGCAGGTAATAAAAGTGAATACTACCACTCTCAGCACCTTTTCAAACTCATTCGATCCCTCTATTCAAAAAGTGTTGTGCCTTTATTTAAAATTTTTGAAAACCAAATACCTCACCTTAGCCTGAAAACCAGCTTATTACTTTGGTGACAAACCTCTCACTGTCTTCCAAATCTACACCCCAGGAGTTGTGTGTGTTTGAATGGCAGCCTCAGGAAAAACTGAGCCGAGAATGGATTTGGACATTGCTTGGGAGAACTGAAATGGCTCTTTGAGGATGCATGTCATCCACGTTCCAGCACAGAGGAGAGGGGCCAATCCAAGAAGGAGTTTCTACTCCCACCCCCACCCTGAGGCAGGTCTGCCCCAGTTCCCAGGGGGCTCCCTGGAGAAGCAGACCTGGACAGGCTGACCCAGGGCAGTTGGGATAGGGAAGGGCCAGCAGGTGAGTTTGCTTTTCCAAATAGAGCAGTGCTCCCCATCCCTTCATCACTGCTACTCCACTCTGCTTACCTGGAGCATAACTGGGGCTATTGGTTGGATACAGGCTGGGATTGTAGGCAGGGGCTGCTGCCGGGTAGGCTGTGGGGTAACCTAGAAAGAGACATGAAAAGCCCCAATTAGTTAGCGTCCAAGGGAGGGGGGGAAGCAGACTTCTGAGGAAGCAGACCCTAAGTGACAGACTTGGCTTTTAATATCTTCACTGACTTGCTGACTATATACACAAACAGGTTTCATACTTTCAAGAGAAAAGTCACCAAATACTACAACCCTAATATATTCAGAACTTTTGACTATTTTAAAAAAGCAATACATATGCCGGGTATAGTGGTGCACGCCTTTAATCCCAGCACTCAGGAGGCAGAGGTAGGAGGATCACTGTGAGTTCAAGGCCACCCTGAGACTACATAGTAAATTCCAGATCAGCCTGAGCTAGAGTGAAACCCTACCTCAAAAAACCAAAAAAAAAAAAAAAAAAAAAAAAAAAAAAAAAAATACATACAACATGTCTGTATCCTAACTGCAAAAAAAATAGTAGAGAAACAGTATAGACATTTATACTGTGTGGTGGTTTGAATCAGATGTTCCCCCATAAACTCATGTGTTTGAAATGCTTGGTCTCCAGCTGATGGCAATTTGGGAGGTGGAGCCTTGCTGGAAGAGGTGTGTTGTTGGGCGCTGGCTTTGAGCTATTATGAATACCTCTCCCTTGCCAGAGCTCAATCCCCTCTCTTGCTGTTATTTCCACTTGCTGTGGCAGAGGTGAGGCTCTGCTCATACCATATTCTTTCTTCCCATTAGCTGCTTTTGGGTGGATGTACTGAGAAGGTCACTACCAACATTGGGCTAGGGCAGTTGTGTGAGAGGTTGGCTGTGCTCTTCCTATGTCCTGAAAACTCAAGCAAAATTTAAAATTTAAAATTTTTAAATTTATAAGTAATAGCAAGGGCTGCAGAGATGGCACAGTGGTTAAAGGCACTTGCTTACAAACCTTGACAGCCATGGTTTGATTCCCCAGTACCCAGGTAAAAGCCAGACGCACAAAGTAGTGCATGTATCTGGAGTCTGTGTATCTAGCAGCAGGAGGACCTGACACACTTGCTCTTTCTGCATGCCCCCCTTCTTAAAAAAAAGTAATGTCAGAACATTGAGCAGAATATGGCACTGGAAGACATAAACATTTCTATTCAGCTGCAATTTCTGAGAGATGACCCCCACTGAGATTGGGCTAGCTGGTCTTCATTAGGACAATAGGAAGAATGCTGAAGGAGTGTCCTGCTCTTCAAAGTCAGCTTTACTCCCACCTAGATTAACAAACTTGGTAGCCCACCTGGTACTATGGAAGTCTAGGAAATATAGAAAAGAAAGGGTCATTGAATTTGCAAAATGGTTTTTTGGAAATGGCCACTGAATGATGTAAGGCAGGATTGTTGGGAGTCCCTGTGAGGAGCCCTGATAGGACAATGAGAACGAACCATAGGTTGCAGTGGAGACCCCAGGCTTTGGGGTTGTCAGGACTATAAAATGGCCACCAAGGAGAGCTGATGGATTAGGATGGAGTTTTCCCTAGGTTGTGGGCAGTCCAGGTAGAGAGTAGAATTGGAGCCCCAAAGACTTTGTTACATGGTCCCACAGAACCACAGGATTTGATATTTGTCCTGTTTGTTTTGGTTTAGTTTTGGGTTTTGGTTTTTTATGAGGTAGAGTCTCACTCTATGCCCAGACTGACCTGAGCTCACTCTAGCCCCAGGTCTCATATTCATGGCAATCCTCCTACCTAAGCATCCTGCGCGCTGGGATCAAAGGCAGGCACCACCACACCTGGCACCCTGTTTGCTTTAGATCTTATATTGGTTCAATCTTTTCTTGCTATGCCCAATGCCATCTTTTGCAGTGTGAATGTTTATTTTTTACTATTTTGTGCATTTAACTTGTGTTTGGGTGTTACAGGCTCTCAGTTAAAAGACTTTGGACTACAGGAATATTTGAACAATGTTGGGATTGATAAAAACTATGGGGCGGGCTGGAGACATGGCTTAGCGGTTAAGGCGCCTGCCTCCTAAGCCTAAGAACGCTGGTTCCAATCTCCAGCGGTTCCAATCTCCAGGTCCCACGTTTAGCCAGATGCAAAGTGATGCAAGGGCGCAATGCTGCACTTGACCACAAGGGGGTGCACACATCTAGATTTCGTTCACAGCAGCTGAGAGACTGCTGGCGCACCCATTCTCTGTCTCCCTCTCCCTCTCTCTCTGTCTGTCTCTCTCTAAAAATAAAAAAATTAAAAAAAAAAAACTTAAAAAAAACTATGGGGACTTTTAAAGTTGGAGTGAATGTCTTTTTACATCCTAAGATGGTCATGAGTTTATGGGGACCAGGGGCAGAATGTGGTAGATTGGATCAGATGTCCCCCATATACTCATGTGTTTGGAATACTTGGTCCCCAGTTGATGGCACCTTGGAAGGTGAAACTTTGCTGGAGGAGGTGTGTTGTTGGGGCATGCTTTGCGATGTTTAAGCCAGCTCCTCCTTGCCAGAATTCAGCTCACTCTCCTGCTGCTGCTTTCTACTTGCTGTGACAAGGAGGTGATGTCCAGCCTCTGCTCTACCACATTTTCTCTGCCATCAAGAAGCTTTCCTGAGACTGAAAGCTAAAATAAATCATTTCCTCTCAGGAACTGATTTTAGTTGGGTGTTTTGTCCTGGCGTTGTGAAGGTAACTGCAACATACAGTACAACATATCAGCTTACTTTTACACTGTTGTCACAACTCTTAACCAGTAACAATTTGGCATCTATTTTTCTTTCTTTCCCTTTCTCTCCCTCCTTCCCTTCTCTCTCTTTCTTTTTGATTTTTCAAAGTAGGGTCTCACTTTTGCCCAGGCTGACGAACTCACTATGTAGTCTCAGGCTGGCCTTAAACTCACAGCAATCCTCTTATCTTGGCCTCCCAAGTACTAGGATTAAAGTCATGGGCCGCCACACCAGGTGGCATCTATTTTCAAGGTAGTTTTCTTTCTTTCTTTTAAAAATATTTTTATTTTTTTTATTTTTATTTATCTACTTGAGAGAGACAGAGAGACAGAAACAGATAGAGAAGGCATGAATGGGTGCACCAGGACCTCCTGTCACTGCAAACGAACTCCAGATTCATGCACCATCTTGTGCATCTGGCTTACATGGGTCCTGGGGAATTGAACCTGAGTCCTTTGGCTTTGCAGGCAAGTGCCTTACTGCTAAGTCATCTCTCCAGCCCATTTCTATATAGTCTTTTTTTTTTTTTTTTTTTGAGGTAGGGTTTCACTCTATCACTCTAGCTCAGGGTGACCTGGTATTCACTCTGTAGTCTCAGGGCAATCCTCCTTACCTCTGCCTCCCAAGTACTGAGATTAAAGGCGTGTACCACCACGCCTGACTTTTGTTTTCTTTTTTTGAGGTAGGGTCTAGTTCTGGCCCAGGCTAACCTGGAATTCACTATGTACTTTCTGGCTGACCTTGAACTCACAAGGATCCTCCTACCTCAGCCTCCAAGTACTGAGATTAAAGGTGTGAACCAACATGCAAGGCTCTGTCTATAGCCTTTTGTTATTGTTGTTTTTCGAGGTAGGGTCTTCACTTTAGCCCAAGCTGACCTGGAACTCATTTTGTAGTCCCAGGCTGGCCTTGAATTCAGTGATCCTTCTACCTCAGCTTCCCCAGTGCTGGGATGAAAGGCGTGTGTCATCACACCTGGCTTTACATAGTCTTATGCATATATGTTCAATGGTTTGCTTAAGTATTTAACAACCTGCCTGAAAAGGTTGAAGAGGGCTCTTTGTAGTATTGGCCAACTGCCATGGTATTAATGCTCTCACCATGGGAATATGAAACTGTCAACCAGCAATGCATGAGGGGTTCAAATTTCTCTACATCCTACCAATGACTGTTGTCCTTTTGTGTTTGTTTATTTAATAAAAGGATAATTCTTATAATCCTCTTGCCTTATTCTCCTAAGTGCTGGGATAACAGGAGTGTGCCACCATGTTTGGCCTTTGTTTGCTTATTTGTTTGTTTAAATTACAGCCATCATAGCCATCACACTTGGTGTGAATGGCATCTCATTAGGGCTTTCATTTGTATTTCACTAATGATAAGCATCTTTTCATTGCTTATTGTCCATAAGAATATCTTTTTTCTTTTCTTTTCTTAACAAGTTCTGACTATGTAGTCTGGATGGCCTTGAATTAACAATCCTCCTGCCTCAGCTTTCCAATTGCTAGGATTATAGCCATGCACTACCATGCCTGAACACTATTCTTTGGAAAAATTTCTATGCAAACCATTATACACTGAGCAGCTTTTGCAGTTCTTTATCTTTTCCCCCTACTCTGTGGGTTGTCTTTATTTTCTTGATATAACTTTGATACAAAATTTAAAACCTTTAGCCCAATTTGTGTTCTTTTTCTTTTGTTGCTTGTGCATACCTAAGAATCTATTGCTAAACCCAAAGTCTTGACAATTTGCCTCGATGTGGTTTGTTTGTTTGTTTGTTTGTTTGTTTTTGTTTTTGTTTTTTCGAGGTAGGGTTTCACTCTAGCCCAGTCTGACCTGGAATTCACTATGTAGTTTCAGGGTGGCCTCGAACTCACAGTGATCCTCCTACCTCTGCCTCCAAGTGCACCATGCCCGACCTATTTTTCTTTTTCTTGTATGTTTATGTACATGTGTGTGTGCATGTACATATGGAGGTCAGAGGTTGATGTCAAGTGCCTTCCTCAATCACTTTCTACTATGTTTTTGTTTTGTTTTGTTTTGTTTTGTTTGAGGCAGGCCCTCATTCTGGCCTCAAACTGATGGAGAACCTAAGCCTCCTCTGAGTGCTGGGATTATAGATGAGAGCTTCTGTAATGACTCTCTACCTTATGTTCCAAAAAAAATTATTTATGGTATGGGCCCAGGGCAGGCAGACTCCACACGTGCAGACTCGCAAGTGTTCCCATTAATCTGTTGGCGTGAGTGGTTCCCCATGTGGGTAGGAAGAGGCTAGGGGTGCAGTCAAAATAAAAATAAATAAATAATTTATTTGTGGTATGAGGGATGTACAGGCTCACCACAGCCTCTTGCCACTGCAAACAAATGCTACACTTTGTGCCACCTTTTTAAAATTTTCCCCGAGTTAAGGTCTCACTCTAGTTCCGGCTGACCTGGAATTTACTATGAAGTCTCAGGCCTTGAACTCACAGTGATCCTTCTACCTTGGCCTCATGAGTGCTGAGATTAAAGGGGTATGCCACTTTTTGAGTTTAGTTTATGAGGATAGGTTGGGAATTGAACTCAGGCCAGCAGACTGAATCCCCTTCCTAGCCCTTCCACTTTATTTGGCTAGGCTAGCTGGCCACCAAACCCCAGGATCCTATCTCCACCTCACCAGTACTGAGATTACAAGTATCCACTACCATATCTGGCTTTCTTACATATATGCTGAGGATCCAAACTCGGGTCGTCATTCTTGCAAGACAAACACTTTACCAACTGAGCCACCTCCCCAGCAACTCTGTTTACTTTATGCTTCTTTCCCGCCCCCCACTCTTTTACATTTATGTTTTCTTCCAAGAGTTTCTATGGTTTGGGATCTTATAATGAGATAACTGATTCATTTAGGGTTAATTTTATATATGGTATGAGGTAGGGGGCATAGTATTATATCTTATTTTCCCCTTAAACATCACAAACATTTTTCCATGTAATTACATTTTTTTTTAGTTTTTATTATTTTGCTGGGTGTAGTGTGTGTGTGTGTGTGTGTGTGTGTGTGTGGTGTAGGCACATGCACTGGCCTGCAGTGGCTGGTTCAGAACATCTGGTGTCTGGTTCCATTGCTTTTCTCATTCCGGCATTTTCAAGTACAATTTGTTTTAGTTGATTCTCCTCTCCCTCCTCTTCCCAATCACCCCCACCAAGATCCTCCCCACTTCTGTGTACATGTCACATGGTCCTTTCACCTTTCCCTCACCCTTCTTCCTATTCATCTATTTATACTTGCTCTTGGTTACCATTCTAGCTTTATAGGTTTACACACATTCCTCCATATAGATATTACAAGCCAAGATCCACATATCAGAAAGAACATGCATATTGTTCTTTTCGGGTTTGGATCACTTCATTTAATATGATTATTTCCAGATCCATCGCTTTCCTGCAAAATTTCATTTTCTATCCTATGAATACAATTCCATTGTGTATATGTACCACATTTCCATTATCCATCCATTTCTGGATGGGCATCTAGGCTGATTCCATATCTTAGCTATTATAACTAGAACAGCAATAAACATGGATGTGCAAATACTAACAGAGTATACAGTTCATACAGTGTATGTCCAGGAGTGGTACAGCTGGACCATATGGCAACTCTATTTCTAATTTTTTGAGATACCTCCATATTGATTTTCATAATGGCAGTACTAGTCTGCAATCCCAAAAGCAGTAAATAAGGGTTCCTTTTGTCCCCCCATCCCACCAACCCTTTAAGCATTTATCAGTTTTCTTAGTGATAGCCATTCTTAAGGGGTGAGAAGATACATTAAAGTGGTTTTAATTTGGATTTCCCTGATGGCTAGGGATGTTCAACGCTTTTAAAATATATTTATTTAGCTGGGCAGGGGGTGGTGCACGCCTTTAATCTCAGCACTCAGGAGGCAGAAGAAGGAGGATCACTGTGAGTTTAAGGCTACCCAGAGAACACATAGCAAATTCCAGGTCAGCCTGAGCTAGAGTGAGACCCTACCTTGAACCCCCCCATATATATTTAATCTATTTATTTATTTGAGAGAGAGAGAGAGAGAGTGCACCAGGGCCTCTAGCCACTGCAAACAAACTCCAGACACATGCACCACCTTGTGCATCTGGCTTATGTGGGTCCTGGGGAATTGAACCTGGGTCCTTTGGCTTTGCAGGTAAGCAACTTAACCACTAAGCTATCTCTCTAGCCCTGTTCAACACGTTTGAAAATATTTAAAAATATTTTTATTTATTTTTTGCATGTATGATATGTGTGTATCCATGTGGATGGGTGAGCATGGAGGCTAGAAGTCAATGTTGTATGCTGGTGATTAGAACTCATGTCTTGATGCTTGCCTGGTAAGCACTTTACTGACTAAGCCATCTCATCAACTTTTAAAAATAATTATTGGGAGGGCTGGAGAGATGGCTTAGTGGTTAAGGCGCCTGCCTCCTAAGCCTAAGAACACTGGTTCCAATCTCCAGGTCCCACGTTCAGCCAGATGCAAAGTGACACAGGGGCGCAATGCCGCACTTGACCACAAGGGGGCGCACACATCTGGAGTTCGTTCTCAGCAGCTGAGAGACTGCTGGTGCGCCCATCTCTCTCTTCTCCCTCTCCCTCTCTCTCCCAAAAAAAAAAAAAAAAAAAAAAAAACAATCTTATAAAAAATAATTATTGGGAGATGGAGGTGGAGACTGGCACATGAAGATTTACGTCCAGCCAGCTGTGGGAGCAATGGCGGCCATGGAGGCGGCGGTGGTGGCAGGTGTCCCAGCCAATCCGGCGACTGCGAGGGAGGCCACTGCCGCCTCCGGCCCATGGGGACCCTCAGAGCCCCGGCTGAGGGGCAGCCGGCTGCGGTCCACAGCGGCGAGGCCACAGTCCGCGGTGCCGGGGCCTCCGGCATGCAAGCTGATTCAGCCATGGGTGAGCGAGCTGTCCCGGGCCGTGCGGACCAACATCCTGTGCGCCGTGCGTGGCTGCGGCAAGATCCTGCGCAACAGCCCTGCGCTCAGCATGCACCCGGTCAAGAGCCACCAGCTGCAGCTATGTGACCGAGGATGGTGAGCTCACAGAAGCCCGCGTCCCCTCCCCGCCGGGCCGAGATGGACGATCCTGCCCCTCAACGAAGCCGAAATCCTGCGTGGGGACAAATTCATCCCCAAATTCAAGGTGAGGAGAAGGTGGTGATTGGGCTACTCTTCAAAAATATACACTGAGGTCCGGTTAAGATGGCGGCATAGGAGCCCCGCCAAAACAGGCTGGGGGGAGCAAAAAAAAACAGCAAAATACACTCTTCTAGTAAAAAGTGAGGTGCATAGTAAATTATCAACTGCAGCAGAGAAGTAGGAGAGATCCAGAGCGTCTGGAGCCCACAGAAGCAGGCAGAAGCGGCTCCAGCAGCGGCGGCCAGGCTCCGCCTGAGCACGGGATTTTAAAGCCAGGTGAGGGGATTCTCCATTCACACCGGCCTCCTCACAAACTCAAGAAATGTGGAAGGAGGCCGGCAGAGACCAACAGCGCAGCTTATGAGGAAGAGGTTCGCATGGACGAGCTGATGGACTTCAGCCACCATCCACAGCCTCCCCTCCCCCACCACTGGCACAAGCACCAGAGAGAGACCTGGGGAAGAGAGCTCACCTACCCAGCACCCAGCACGCCGAGAGCAGCAACCCACAGAAGCACAGACCCACAGACGCAGCCGGCCTTCCTGAACCCACAACACAGCAAAGAAGGACCCAACTGGCCATGCAGCATAGCAAGATCAAACCCGTTCCAACAGGTAACTGGGATTACACCAGGCCAGTACCCGCCAAGTAAGCCTGGTGTATAGGCTTGCATTGGTCTCCTCTTCTGTTATTTGTTGGGGAAGGGTTGCACTGGGTCACAAGCTGACTTTGGAACCCATTACAGACCAGAAATCTTCGCCTCCCAGTTGACAGGATTAAGGGGGTGGAGCAACACACATCCTTAGGGACTGTGACTGTGATAAAGAATCTATTTGTCATAATACCTACTTTTGCACAAATACTCTGTGCTTTATTTCATTGAATGGATACATTGTTTAATTAAATTTTTACAATTTGACTGTATTACGTGATGTCCTGTATCAGTGTAGATTATGTGCTCAGTATCGTACGATGTCTTGGTACATGGTGTCCTGTAACAGTGTAGATTATGTGCTCAGTATTGTATGATGTCTTGGTACATGATATCCTATAGCAGACTAATTTCACTGACTGACAAAAATTATAATAATAAATAAATAACTGAAAAAAATATTGGCCATTTCTGTTTCTTCTTTTGTGAACTGTTCACAACATTTTGTTACCTTGAATTTTTAAAGCTCATTAGTATTCTGACTAACAATGGAAAGCTGGTTTAAAAGGCCAAAGATTAAATCCCTAAAATCTTCTTTGGGATTTGCAACTATTAAGGCTTTAAGAACATGTCTTTGAGTAGGGTGTAATGGAGCACACCTATAATCCCAGCATTTGGGAGGCTGAGGTAGGAGGATTGCTGAGAGTCTGAGGTCAGCCTTGTGCTACATAGCAAGTTTCAGGTGAACCTGGGCTAGAATGAAACTCTACCACAAAACAAAATGAGTATTTGCCCCCTTTCTCTAATAAATAAATAAAAATATTTTTTACAATAATGTATCTTTGTTAATATACTGTTACAGAAATCCTTTATAACTCCAAAGAAGATGCATCTTTTATCATCCATGATCAGATCAAGTTGTTGAGATTTAACTAGCAATGTAGAGATAAGCTATTTCTCAAGGTATCTAATCTGGAAAGGCTAAATTTCTCATTCTCATGACTGAAATCATGAAAGAGATTATACACCCACAAGTAATCACACTCCTGTTTTGATATTTTAGATGACTTTACTTTAAGAGCAATTACAGGATCTTCCTTCAGTGTTTCTTATTAGAGTTAGTATTTTATTTATTTTGAGGCAACAGTCACACTAAATTGCACAAGCTGGTCTGGAACTCACAACCTTCCTGCCTAAGTCTCCTGAGGGCAACTTAAATAGAGGTGGTAAATGCTGGCTTCATCCCTATGTCTTTTCTGGTATTCATTTTATTTTAGCCCAACTAATATTTTTTCATCTTTCTGGTTTATTTTTTTTTTTTTTTTTTTTTTTTTTTTGGTCTCACTCTAGCTCAGGCTCACCTGCAATTCACTGTGTAGTCTCAGGGTAGCCTCGAACTCATGGCAATCCTCCTACCTCTGATTCCCAAGTGCTGGGATTAAAGGTGTGTGCCACCATGCCTGGTTCATTTTTCTGCTTTTGTTGATGTTGCTTTCATCTTTATTGCCTAGCATTAAAGCAGAAAGTACTCTTCTGCCTGAACTCCTGCTTCATACAACATCTAACTGCCATGTCATTTCCTCTTGAATGTTTGAAAGTCAAAAGTATGCAGCAGAGTGGTTAAGCATGTAGAGGTCTCTAAGCACTATGGAGGGTAGCTAGTGGTGAAGCACTTACCCACCATGAATCAGGCCCTGGGTTTAATTGCCAAGACTCACCCTCTAATTCATGCCCCCACCCACAAATATATACTCTGGAGAGCCTAACTATCTGCAACAAAACTAATTATTTGTGATATTTTGGGCTACATAAACTTTGTGTGCCTTAATTTTCTGATTTGGAAAAGTGCATCTAATAATACTATTTGCTTAATATAACAGATTATCAAATAGTGAAAAGAAATTAAAATACTAGGAACAAATTTAACCAAGAAGGTGAATTACAAAACACTGATAATATAAAAGAAAAATGACCCTAAAATTCATATGGAACCACAAAGATCCCAAATAGCCAAAAGGATCTTGAGCTAAAAGAGGAAAGTTGGAAGCATCCGCATCCCAGCACCCGTTCCTGGAACATAACAGTAGGCTCGAGTAACCCAAACAGCAGTACTGGCATGAAAAGCTGACACACAGGGCTTAGGGTGTAGGTGATACAGCTAATCATATTCAAACTTACTGATTTGAATTTTAGGGGTTCACACTAGGGCCAAGTACAAAGTTAGGTCTTTAAAAATTCAGCTCTTGGAGCTGGAGAGATGGCTCAGCAGTTAAGGCACTTGCCTGAAAAGCTTTCCCAGTACCCACATAAAGCCAGATGCACAAAGCGGCACATGCATCTGGAGGTCTTGGTGTGCCCATTCTCTTTCTCTCTTTTCTCTCTCTCCCTGCTTGCTAAAATATAAAAACTTTTTTTTTATTTGTTTTTTTGAGGTAGGGTTTCACTGTAGTCCAGGCTAACCTGGAATTCACTATGTAGTCTCAGGGTGGCCTTGAACTTATGGTGATCCTCCTACCTCTGCTTCCCCAGTGCTAGGATTAAAGATGTGCACCACCACACCTGGCTATAAATAAAAATTTCTAAAAAACTAAAATAATTAGCTTTTATTATATCAAATGTAAGACTAAAATAAAAATTTCTGTTTCTTACCATCCACCCCACCAGTCTTTCCCAAGCTATTTCTCTATAGTTGTTTTTTCCACAACAGTAGATGACAATTCCAACACTCAGACCAAAAAATCTTAGAATAATTCTTAATTATTCCTTTTTCTACACGTAATCCATCAGGAAGTCTTTTCAATTTCACTTTCAAATAAACGCATAAGCTGGGCATGGTGGTCCATGCCTATAATTCTAGCACTATGGAGGCTGAGGTAGGAGGATCATCATGAGATAAAGGTCAGCCTGGGCTAAAGTAAAACCCTACCATGAAAAAACAAAACAAAACAACAACAAAAATGAACTTATTACAGGGCTCCTGCTCTGATATGACTTTATGTTCTTGGTTCTAGACTTTATAAGGGGTAGGGTTTGGTCCCTGCCACTCTTGCCAGAATGATCCCATTAATATATATCCAGTCTGACTACAGAACCTCACTTCTTTTTTAAAAAATATTTTATTTATTTATTTGCAAAGAGAGAGAAAGAAATGGATGGGCGTGCCACAACCTTTAGCCATTGCAAATGAACTCCAGATGCATGTGCCACCTTGTGCATCTGGCTTACGTGGGTACTGGGGAATCAAACCTGCGTCCTTAGGCTTCACAGACAAGTGCCTTAATCACTAAGCCATCTCTCTAGCCCAGAATCTCATTTCTTTTCTTTTCTTCTTCTTTTTTTTTTGTTTTTTCGAGGTAGGGTCTCTCTCTAGCCCAGGCTGACCTGGAATTCACCATGTAGTCTCAGGGTGGCCTCGCACTCATGACAATTCTCCTACTTCTGCCTCCTGAGTGCTGGGATTAAAGGCATACGCCACCACACCCGGCTAGAACCTCATTTCTTTAAGCCCTGAAGTAGCTTATGGCAACAACAATTAACCCTTCTTTTTAAAAAAATTTATTTATTTATTTATTTATTTATTTATTTATTTATTTGAGAGAGGAGAGGGAGAGGGAGGAAAGAGAGTATGGGCACTCCAGGGCCTCTTGCCACTACAAATAAACTCCAGGCACATGTGCCCTTTTGTACTGAATCCCAGCTGTCAGGCTTTACAAGCAAGCACCTTTAAGTACTGAGCCATCTCTCTAGCCCCAAACTTACTCTTTCAATGACCCTCCTGGGCCCCTGTTACCTGTCTAACTTCTTCTGCTACTTGGCACCTTGCTGCTAATCTTTCCCAGCCACAGTGGCCTTCTTGATGATCTGCAACTATGTCAAGTATATTTCCATCTCAGAACCTTTGCCCTTTTTGTTCCCTCTTCTAAGAAACCTGCTCAAAGGTTATCTTACATCCTTTCTAAACTAGCACTGTCAGGGACTGGGGAGACGGCTCAGTGGGTAAGAGTGCTTACTGTGCAAGCATGAGAACCCAAGTTACATCCCAGCACCCACATAAAAAGACAACCCTAGGCGGCTCTCGTGGAGTCAGCTAGCACGAGGCTGGGGAGTGCTGAGCCACGGTGTCATGCCCTGCGCTGCCCAGACTAGCGAACAATACAGTCAGGATGGCTAAAGGTGATCCCAAGAAGCCAAAGGGCAAGATGTCTGCCTATGCCTTTTTGTGCAGACTTGCAGAGAAGAACATAAGAAGAAAAACCCAGAGGTCCCTGTCAATTTTGCAGAGTTTTCCGAGAAATGTTCTGAGAGGTGGAAGACAATGTCCAGCAAGGAGAAATCCAAATTTGATGAAATGGCGAAGGCGGATAAAGTGTGCTATGATCGAGAAATGAAAGATTACGGACCAGCTAAAGGAGGCAAGAAGAAAAAGGACCCCAATGTCCCCAAACGACCACCGTCTGGGTTTTTCTTATTCTGTTCAAAATTCTGTCCCAAGATCAAAACCACAAACCCTGGCATCTCTATTGGAGAAGTAGCCAAGAAGCTGGGTGAGATGTGGAATACCTTAAGTGACAGCGAGAAGCATGCGTACATCAGCAAGGTGGCCAAGCTGAAGGAGAAGGACGAGAAGGATGTTGCAGACTGTAAGTCCAAAGGGAAGTTTGATGGCGCCAAGGGTCCTGCCAAAGTTGCCCGGAAAAAGGTGGAAGAGGAAGATGAACAGGAGGAGGAGGAAAAGGAGGAGGATGAATAAAAAAACTGTTTATCTGTCTCCTTGTGAGTACCTTAGAGTAGGGAGCACTGTGGTTGACACATCTCTCATTTGAGCTGTGTCTATTGCCCTCATTCGGTTTAATTATAAAACTCGATCATGATCACATTATAGTCTCTCAAAGTGTCAGTGGTTTACATGAAGTGGTCATGGGTGTTTGGAGCACCCTGAAACTGTATCAAAATTGTACATATTTCCAAGCATTTTTAAAATGAAAAGGCACTCTCGTGTTCTCCTCACTCTGTGCACTTTGCTGTTGGTGTGATAAGGCATTTGGAGATGTTTCTGGCATTTTGTTTTCAGCTTGTAAGGTGGTGTTAGCTATATGGTTATTGGCTAGAAATCCTGAGTTGTCAACTGTACATATCTATAATTTGTGAAGAGGACAAAACAACTGAGACAAACTCTTAAAAAAAGACAATCCTAGCCACATATGCCTATAACCTCAGTGCAAGGGGACGAGACACAGGAGAATCACTGGGGTTCACTGATCAGCCAGTATGACCGAAATAAGTAAATAAATAATAAAATTCAAAAGGCAGCTTCAGGGGTAAGAGATTTCATCTCGTGAAAATAAAGCAGAAGAGCAATATGTACACCTAATGTTCTCTGACATGTGTGGATGGGCCATGCATTGATGCATATGCATACAACATATACACATCCAAAAGAACACATGCTTCATACATATACCAAATTTTATTATTATTACTATTAATTAATTAATTTATTTATTGGCTTTTCAAGGTAGGGTCTCCAGCCCAGGATGACCTGGAATTCATTGTGTAGTCTCAGGGTGGCCTCGAACTCACAGCGATCCTCCTACCTCTGCCTCCTGAGTGTGGGATTAAAGGAGGGCGCCACCATGCCTGGCTATTTTTTTTAATTAATTAATTTTTTTAAAGTTTTTTGTTTTTTTTAAAGGATTTTATTTTTATTTATTTATTTATTAGAGACAGAGGGAAAGAGATAGAGAGTGAGAGAGAATGGGTGCACCATGGCCTCTAGCCACTGCAAACAAACTCCAGATGCATGCGCCCACTTGTGCATCTGGCTTATGTGGGACCCGGACAATCGAACCAGGGTTCTTAAGCTTCGCAGGCATGTGCCTTAACCAGTAAGCCATCTCTCCAGCCCATATTTTTAACCAGGGTTCTTGGTCCAGGCTGACCTGGAATTAACTATGTAGTCTCAGGGTGGCATGTGCCTACCTAACCTCCCAAGTGCTGGGATTAAAGGCCATCTCTCCAGCCCATATTTTTATTCTTTTTTTAAAATGTTTTATTTATTTTTATGAGAGAGAGAGAGAGAGAGAAAGAAAGAGAGAGAGAAAGAGAGAGAGAAAGAAAGAAAGAAAGAAAGAAAGAAAGAAAGAAAGAAGCAGATAGAGGGGGAGAGAGAAATGGGCACACCAGGGCCTCCAGCCACTAACGAACTCCGGCTTGTGCAGCTGACTTACATGGGTACTGGAGAATCGAACCTGGGACCTTAGGTTTCACAGGCAAGCATCTTAACCACTAAGCCATCTCTCCAGCCCCTGCAAACATTTTTTTTGTTTATTTTTATTTATTTATTTGAGAGCAACAGACAAAGAGAAAAAGAGGCAGAGAGAGAGAAGAGAGAGAATGGGCACACCAGGGCCTCCAGCCACTGCAAATTAACTCCAGATGCATGTGGCACCCTGTACATCTGGCTTAAAGTGGGTACTGAGTAATTGAGCCTTGAACCAGGGACCTTAAACTTCACAGACAAGTGCTTAACCACTAAGCCATCTCTCCAGCCTCAAATTTTAAATAGTAAAACAGTACTCTCATCATTCTCTAGGCCCCTTCAAATTAATTTGCTGTTCTTCACAACATTAAACCGCCTGGCATACTATATGCTACATGCTGACATGTTCACTGTCTGAGTCTCACCACTAGCATGTAAGCTAGTTTGTGACTTCTCTGCTAGAAGACCCTTCCCACCAAAAGCTCTTTTCACAGATAGGAACCCATACAAGTGAACCAAGTGCATCCCAGACCCCAGGCCTCGCATACTAACTGGATCTGCTGGTGCTTATCAGTAGTAAAGCATACTAAGTTGCAATGACACATCTGTCTACCTTTCACCATTGCTCATACTAAAAATATTTTCACATTAAAAATTTTTTTTTTGTCAGGCGTGGTGGCACATGCCTTTAATCCCAGCACTTGGGAGGCAAAGTTAGGAGGATCACCATGAGTTCGAGGTCACCCTGAGACTACATAGTTAATTCCAGGTCAGCCTGGGCTAGAGTGAGACCCTACTTCGAAAAAAACAAAAAGCAACAAAAATTTTTAAATTTTTATTTATTTTTATTTATTTAAGAGAGTGAGACAGAGAAAGAGGCAGAGAGAGAGGGAGAGAGCGCACACATGAATGGGTGCACCAAGGCCTCCAGCCTCTACAAACAAACTCCAGACCCATGTGTCACCTTGTGTATCTGGCTTATGTGGGTCCTGAGGAATTGAACCTAGGTCCTTTGGGTTTGCAGGCAAGTGCCTTAAGCACTAAGCCCTTTCTCCAGCCCTCACATTAATTTTTAAATAAAATATTTTATTTATTTATTTAAGAGAGAGAGAGACACACACACACAAAAAGAGAGACAGAGAATGGACATATCAGGGCCTCTAGCCACTGCAAATGAACTCAAGACACATGCACCACCTTGTGCATCTGGCTTACATGGGTAATGGAGAATCAAACTTGGGTCCTTAGGCTTTGTAGGCAAGTGCCTTAACCACACTAAGCCATCTCTCCAGACCACCCCTCCTTCTTTTGAGGTAGGGTCTCACTCTAGCCCAGACTGACCCAGAATTCATTATTTTGTAGTCTTAGGTTGGCCTTGAACTCATTTTCCCAAGTGCTGGGACTAAAGGTGTGTGCCACCATGACCGGCCCTCCTTAAAAAAAAATTACTCATTTGAGACAGAAGAGAGAGAGAGAGAGAAAGAATGGCTTCTTGCCACTGCAAATGAACTCCAGACACATATGCCACTTTATGCGAAGCCTATGGACCCATGTTCCACTCTCCAGATCCTGCATAAGCCAGATGCACAAAGGTGAGGCAATCTCAAGGTCACACATCCCCACTAGATGGTACAAGTGCCTAGAGTTCGATTTCAGTGGCTGAGGCCCTGGCGCCAATTCTCTCTCTCTCACACATACTCTCTCTAAAATTAAAAAAAGAAAAAAATTTAAAAACTAAAACAATTAAACATAAGAATTTATTAATATGGAATTTAGAAATGATTTCAACAAATAAGAGGGCTATTTCTCAAACAGCTTGATTTTTAAGAGTTGAAAACAGAGTAACAAAAGGCTAATGGAAGACTAACTCTGGCTAAGGAAGCTTAGAAGGATTATGCTGCTGTTTGAACTTCAAATCTAAACTCTTCATTGCCTAAGATTAAAATGAAAACTACTGTTACACTCTTAATGCCAGGGTTATTTTCACAAAATAACAAAGAAGAGGGCAAGAGAAAAAGTATGTAATTTAAAATCTCTATGTGTTCTGAGAACTGTGCTAGGTACTTCTTTACTGACTTAATCCTCACCTAACTGCAAAATGTACTACTAGGCTCCATTTTAGAGATGAAGACATTGAGCCAGTGAGTAGAGTGGAGACAGAACACAGGCCTGACTGAAGTAAAATCTATTACGACAAACCTCCCTAAGCCTCCCCCAAACTGACTGTAACTCTCCTGACTTGACTGCCATTTACTTGGCCAATTTTTAAATTTCATTTTCAAAACTAGAGAAATACTTTGGAAAGTCATTTTGGCCAAAGATGATCCTGTCTTTGGGAAAAAAAAAAAAAAAAGAGCTATTCTGTTGCCATTTGGTATCATCAATATAGGTCATGCTCCTGTTATAGAAAAGTATCATACAGGAACTAAACTACAGAGTTGAAAGAGGTACTGGAGGTGATTGAGTCTAATGTGCTACTCAGCAGAGGCATGCTATTTGTAGTGGCTCAAATGGCTGATAATATAGCCTCTGGCAGCAACCTTTCACCCATCTAAATACTAACCAGGCCCGACCCTGCTTAAGTTCCAAGATCAGGGAAGATCAGGAGCATTCGTGGTGGTGTGGCCACAGACTGACAGCACCCTTTCATACGGTATGCTCAGAACCTTGTCAGTCAGAGCTCTTACTGGAAAGCTCTGGAGATTGACAATTCTTTACTTGAAGCTAATATGCTGCCTTATAAAGAACTCATCCTGGGGCCTGGAGAGATGGCTTAGCAGTTAAGCACTTGCCTGTGAAGCCTAAGGACCCTGGTTTGAGGCTCAATTCCTCAGGACTCACGTAAGTCAGATGCACAAGGTGGCGCATGCATCTGGAGTTCATTTGCAGTGGCTGGAGGCCCTGGTGTGCCCATTTTCTTCTCTCTCTCTCTCTGTGCTTCTTTTTCTCTCTGTCTGTTGCTCTCAAATAAATAAATAAAAATAAAACAAAAAATAAAAATAAAACAACTCATCCTGGGCTAGAGAGATGGCTCAGTGGTTAAGGTGCTTGCCTGAAAAGCCTAAGAACCCGGGCTTGATTCCCCAGGACCCATATAAAGCCAGATACAAGGTAGTACATGCATCTGGAGTTCATTTGCAGTGGTTAGAGGCCCTGGTGCATTAATTTCTTTATCCTCGCAGTCATCGGTCCAGTTCTACCCTCACAGAACATGTCTGTTCCTTTGTTTCTCCTGGAGACAGGAAGGTATTAATTATTCTTCCTCAGATTTTCACTTATGGGATGAAGGGGGTAACTAAAAGACATTTAGGAGACAGAGTCTATACAATTTGATCCTGATAGTAAAGCCCCAGCTTTAGTGCTGGGGTCTGAGAAGCTACAAAACAAGATGGAAGACATTTTAACTGCTGAGTTTGCAGAAAAAAGGTACATTAAACAGACTCTTGAATCTGTTAGCTCAAAAACAAAACAGCTGAATCTGAGGTTCTTCTTACTAGCTGGGAGGCTTGCCCAGCTGCTGAGAGTGCTAGACTGGTGAGAATGTAGGTCAGCAGTAGCAGGTGCAAGTTGGTCAGCTGGCTTGTGGCCCACCCGCCAGCCCTGAAGCTTAGGCAGCAAGTACCTCCGTTCACGGCCCTCCACCAAGCTCTGACAGCACTGCCTGCTCTAGGGAGTTGTAAGGCATGTAATTAACTGTGAATAAGGCACCTATTCTTAGCGCAAAGATACTACCCTGAGGTACCAAGGAAGGGGAAGGTAGCCAGCATTCAACTCTGCTATGCACGTGCTGTGCTGCGCTGCATCTTCAGGGAGAGCATGCACACCCAGGGAGAGTCACCTACCTCTAGCCCCAGCACAGAAGCCTACTGAAACTGAGGCCAACTCAGTTGTTCAAGTCTTTGATGCTGAAACAATCTCACTACTATCATTAAAATATACACAGGAAAACAGCTTGCTTAGATGCTCCATTACATGACTGTTTTAGTTAAGTACTTAAGGCCAAATGTATGCTGTTCCCCAGGGAGAAATTCTTTAATCAGTCTAAAAATGTCACTGTAGTTCTGTCTGCTAGAATGAAGAAAAATTTAAAAATATTCAACTTATTTATTTTCAGAGAGCAAGAGAGAATGAATATGGCTATGCCAGGCTCTCTAGACACTGCAAATGAATTCCAGACACATGTGCCACTCGGTGCATCTGGCTTATGTAGGTACTGAGGAACTGAACCTCAGTCTTTAGGCTTCATGGTCAAGTACCTTAACTATCTCTAAGCCATCTCTCCAGCTCTGAAGATTTGTTTTGTTTTGTTTTTTTGTTTTTCGAGGTAGGGTCTGGCTCTACCCAAGCTGATCTGGAATTCACAATGTAGTCCCAGGGTGGCCTTGAACTCACAGTAATTCTCCTACCTCTGCTGCCTGAACGCTGGGATTAAAGGCGCAAGCCATCATGTCCAGTTTGAAGACATTTTTAATAGAAAACAGAGGGCCTATCATCTTAATTGCCAATCAGGATGTATTTCCCACCCCCCTTATCTACAAGGCACCTGGGAGTAAAAAAACACACCCCAGGTTGTTAATGAATGGTCTCTGACCAATGTGCATTTATCTTCTAAAGATAGATAAAAGAGCAAAGGAACATTTTGCAAATTTATGAATTAGTCTATGAATCTCTTTTTCCCCTTCTAGGAAAACTTACTTTTTTACTACATTAAAAAGACACAAGGCCAGGCATGGTGGCACATGCCTTTAATCCCAGCACTCGGGGGGCAGAGGAAGGAGGATTGCCATGAGTTCAAGGCCACCCTGAGACTACATAGCGAGTTCCAGGTCAGCCTGGGCTAGAGTGAAATCCTACCTCGAAAAACCAAAATAAATAAATAAATAAATAAATAAATAAATAAATAAATAAATAAAAAGGTATAGCAGGGCTGGAGAGATGGCTTAGCAATTAAGATGCTTGCCTGCAAAGCCAAAGGACTCAGGTTTGATTCCTCATGACCCAACATAAGCCACATGTACAAGGTGGTGTATATGGAGTTTGACTGCAGTGGCTGGAGGCCCTGGCATGCCCATTCTCTCTCTGTGTCTGCCTCTCTCTCAAATAAATAAATAAATAAATAAATAAATATTTTTTTTTGAAAAGAAAATTCTTGCCAGGTTTGGTGGTGCATACCTTTAATCCCAGCATTTGGGAGGCAGAGAATTTTGAGGCAAGCCTGGGACTACAGAGTGAGTTCTAGGTCAGTCTGGGCAAAAGTGAGACTCTACCATAGAAAAACCTAAAGAAAGAGGGGAGGAGGGGGGGGGAGGGAAGAGGAGGGAAGAGAAGGGAATCCTCCCACTTCCCCATCTTGGAGTAGGGAGACAGAGGAGATTCCCCTCAAATAAGGAAAGAGCCAAGAGATTCTTCAAGGGGCCAAGAGGGGCTGGTGGCTTAGGCCCATTTATATGGCTCAAACATCCAATCATCATGAGCCTCATCATCAGACTCAGGTGTGCATGGGAGAGATCTGATTGGTTGGTGGGCTTGAGAGGCTGACACAGGAAGGGCCCAGCCCACAGGTATGCTAAACCCAGAAAAAGCTGAGGAAGAAGCAGGGTGTTGTCAATGGAGTTGAAGCTTGTAAGCCGTCTTGGATGAGACTAGATCAGATGCAGGCTTTAGTCTTGCCAGAGCAGGCAAAGTGGTATTGATGTTTCTGTGGGCCAGTCTCTTAACTATGTACCAAAAACAATTTTTTGTCTTGCTCCTAACTTGTTTCAACCTTATCATGGTCTCTAAGAGCTTTCCATAATCAATCAACAAAAAGGGGTTGGAGGGCAACATCATGCTACCATGCTGGCATTTCTGAAAGAAGCTTTATGGTAATTTATTACTCCAGCATCAGCTACTCAGAAACTGGGGCATTAGGACTCTTGTTTGCCTTGTCGGGGCCTTGGCTGTACCCCTAGTGCAGAAGTGGCTGGAGGCCTTGGCACACCCATTCTCTCTCTCATTTGCCTCTGTCTCTCAAATAAATAAATAACTAAACTAATTAATTAATTTAATATATATTTTAAAAGACACAACAAAAAGGAAACTACTGCTCACATTCAATAAAATAGACTGGGACCTATATCAAAAATTAAAATTGACCCCCACCTCACCTCGTACATCTCCAATTCCAGAAAAATCAAAGTCCTTAATATAAAATATAATTTTAAAGCTGGGTATGATGGTACACATTTATAATCTCAGCCCTCAAGAGGCTGAAGCAGAAGGAAGGCAAGTTTGAAGTTAGCCTGGGCTATAGGAAAAGACCTGTCTCCACACACACACACACACACACACACACACACCACCTAAGCCAGATGCACAAAGGTGAGGCAAGCACAAAGTCACACATGCCCACTAGGTGGCACAAGTGTCTGGAGCTGAATTTCCGTGGCTAAGGCCCTGGCATGTCAATTCTCTCTCTGTGTCTCTCTTTAAAAAAAAACAAACTCTACATTAAGTGTGGTGGCATATACCTATAATCCCAATACTCAGAAGGCTAAGGCAGGACAATTGGGAATTGGAGGCTATCCTGGGCTACAGTGAGGTCCTCTCTAAAAGCAAAACAAAACAAGCTCTAGGTGTGGTGGCCACGCCTTTAACCCCAGCACAAGGGATGTGGGAGGATCATGATGAGTTCAGGCCAGCTTGAGCTACACAGAGAGAAACCTGCTTCAAAAACGGGGGTGGGGAGCTGGAGAGATGGCTTAGCAGTTAAGGCACCTGCCTGCGAAGCCTAAGAATGCTTGTTCAAATCCCCAGGTCCCACGTATAGCCAGACGCAAAAGTGACACAAGCATGCAATGTTGCACATGTCCACAAGGGAGCGCACGTGTCTGGAGTTCATTTGCAGTGGCTACAGGCCCCGGTGCACCCATTCTCTGTCATAAATAAATAAATAAATAAATAAATAAATAAATAAATAAATAAATAAAATAAAAGCAACCTGGCTTGGTGGGGCAAGCCTTTAATCCCAGCACTAGGAAGGCAGGGGGAGGAGGATCACCATGAGTTCAAGGCCACCCTGAGAATACAGACTGAATTCCAGGTCAGCCTGGGCTTTAGTGAGACCCTACCTCGAGAAACCACAAAGAAAGAAAGAAAGAAAAAGAAAGAAAGAAAGAAAGAAAGAAAGAAAGAAAGAAAGAAAGAAAGAAAGAAAGAAAGAAAGAAAGAAAGAAAAGAAAGAAAGAAAGAAAGAAAGAAAGAAAGAAAGAAAGAAAGAAAGAAAGAAAGAGAGAAAGGGAGGGAGGGAGGGAGGGAGAGAAGGAGGGAGGGAGGGGAAAAAAACCTGATTGAGCCTGGTGCTTGCTGCCCACTATCTAACACACTATCTAAATAAAATGGTTCAGGTGGGCTGGCTCTGAAATCTACCCTCCAAATTTACATAACCTGAATCTGATGCCACAAAGGCTGCAGCCTTCCAGCCCCTTCTTCTTGTTTCTCTCTGGACATGACCCTAGGTGTATATGGTCTTCCAGTTCTGTTCAAGGTATGGTCTATCTTTAGCCCAAGCTGACCTGGAACTCACTCTGTAGTCCCAGGCTGGTCTTGAACTCACAGCGATCCTCCTACTTCTGCCTACTGAGTGCTGGGATTTAAGGTGTACGCCACCACACCCAGCATTACATTGTTTCTTGATCTAAACTTTTCCACTTGCCTCTGCTTTATAGCTTGGGGTAACTTCTCACTTTAATTATGTGTGTGATTTTTCTCTGATCTCTGAATCTACCACGTGGGTGCTCTCACCAACTCTAGACTTGCTACCTGTGTACTTATTCCGAACTTGAGGTGATGAGTGTGATCCTCTTCATCACTCATTTCTCCTCTGAATCTCTTGGGTTCTTCTCGCTCTCTCTTTTGGTTTTTCGAGGTATGGTCTCACTCTAGCCCAGACTGACCTGGAATTCACTCTGTAGTCTCAGGGTGGCCTTGAACTCACAGCAATCCTCCTACTTCTGCCTCCCAAGTGCTGGAATTAAAGGCATGTGTCACCATGCCTGGCTCTGCCCTCTCATTTTTTTCTTGAGCCTCACCATTTGACTTCTTCAATTTCTCTTAAGTCCACGTTATTGCAGCTTTCCCTACACAAGCTCCTAGATTCTGCTTGAAGCTTTACCCAAATTTCTCTTTAGGCGCCAGTGTAATTCCCCTCCACATGCTTGCGACTCTACTCTAGTTTTCCCCAAACACCCTCAATTTCTCTCCTGCTTTGACACTGTCCCTCTTCAGGAAAGCACAGGGCAGATGCCATGTGTGTGGTTTCTGAGTCTCTCTACATACACATCTATGTTCTACTTTCCATGTGCTTACAACTCTGCTCCAGTCCTTTCCTAAAGACCTCAGTTTCTCTTAAATTAGTCTTATAAACTATACAGTGTTTCCACATGACAGTGTGTTTCCTACTTTCCATGTGCTTATCCTCCCCTCCTATCCCAGTCTCTTTAAATGAACCCTACAATTTGTGATTTTCCCCTAAATAAACTTAATAATTCATAATTTATCCTTCTTGAGTCCGTCTTTATTAATTCTTTATTAAAGGTAGGACAGAACCCAAACCTTGGGGTTTATAAATTCTGGAGGGCCTCTCCTGAACACCAAAATCCTACATTAGTGGCACATGACTTTAATCCCAGCACTGAGGAGGCAGAGTTAAGAGGTAAGAGGATAGATGTGAGTTCGAGGCCAGCCTGAGACTACATAGTGAATTCCAGGTCAGCCTGGGCTAGAGCGAGACCCTACCTCAGAAAACCAAAACCAAAACCAAACAAACAACAAAAAAAACCCATGAATGAATAAATTAATGAATGAATAAAATAAATTTTTAAAAAGATAAATGCATAGACATTTGTAATACATACAACAAAGGACTGATATTCTGAATAAAAAACTCTGATTATTCATCAAAAGAAATCAAAATAATAATAGAACCTAATCAGGCAATTCACAACCCCCCCCCCAAAATCATTTAAGTTGACTCTGAAGTAGGGGAAAAGATATTCAACCACATCAGTAATCAGCAAAATGCAAATAGAGGAAATACATTATCATTTCAGACCTATCAGATTAGTAAAAAAATTACTCTGGCACTATCAAGTGTTGGGAAGGATCTGAAACAATGCTAGTATTTTTTTAAAAAATATTTTACTTATTTACTTGAGACAGAGACAGAAAGAGGAAGAGAGAAAGAGTGTGTGGGTATGAGTATACCAGGGCCTCCTGTCATTGCAAATGAACTCCATATGCATGGGCCACTTTGTGCATCTGGCTTCACATGGGTACTGGGGAACTGAACCCAGGAAGTCTGGCTTTGCAAGCAAGTGCCTTTCACCATTGAGCCATCTTTTTAGCATTTAATTTCCCTTCCCTCTCTTCCTTCCTTTCAGATGAATATTATTATGTAGCCCAAGAGGCCCTCAAACTTGTCATCTTTCTGTCACAGCCCTCTAAATGTTGGCATTACAGAAGTACACCTCCATGTCTGGCTTACTCTTTTGTTCTTGATCATACAGCTAAAAACAGACATCACTTCTGCTATTCTTTTAAAAAGAACATTTTTTGTTTGTTTTTTGAGGTAGGGTCTCTAGCCCAGGCTGACCTGGAACTCACTTTGTAGTCTCAGACTGGCGATCCTCCTGTCTCAGCCTCCTGAGGGCTGGATTTAAACGTGTGTGCCACACCATGCCTGGCCTTCAAGGTTCTTAATATACACTTGAACTTGGCAATGAGGCTCATCCCTATTGGATGCCTATTTTATTTTTTTAATAGTTATTTATTTACTGAGAGAGAGAGATGAAGAGAAGGAAGGAGAAAGAGAGAGAAAATGAATATGAATGGGCATGCCAGGGACTTCTGCCACTGCAAACAAACTCCAGATACATGCTACACTTTGTGCATATGGCTTTATGTGGGTACTAGAGAATTGAACCTGGGTCATTAGGCTTTGCAAGCAAGCACCCTTATCCACTACCATCTCTCCAGTCCAAGGATAAGTAATTTATAAAAAGACCTGTTTCTGGGCTGTAGAGATGGCTTAGTGGCTAAGGCTCTTGCCTGCCAAGCCTAAAAACGCCCATTCGATTCTCCAGGTCCCACATTTAGCCAGATGTAAAGTGACGCAAGGGTGCAATGCCACACCTGCCCACAAGGGGGCACATGAATCTTGAATTTGTTCACAGTGGCTCTCTCTCTCTCTCTCTCAAAAAAAAAAAAAAAAAAAAAAAAAAAAAAAAAAAGAGAGAGAGACCTGTTTCTGGGCTGGAGAGATGGCTTAGTGGTCAAGGTGCTTGCCTGCAAAACCTAAAGATGCATGTTTGACTCTTTAGATCCTACGTCACCCAGATGCACAAGATGACACATGCATCTGGAATTCAACTGCCGTGGCTGGAAGCCCTGGTGCACCAATTTTCTCTCACATTATAAAAGCTAGAAAAGCCAGGTGTGGTGGTAAACGCCTTTAATCCCAGCACTCGGGAGACAGAGGTAGGAGGATTGCCATGAGTTTGAGGCCATCCTGAGGCTTCATAGTGAATTCCAGGTCAGCCTGAGCTACAGCAAAACCCTACCTCAAAAAAAAAAAAAAAAAAAAAAAAAAAAAAAAAAAAGTTAGAAAAACAAAAACAAAACAACAAAAGACCTGTTTCCAAGTTGCCATGTGGATTTCCCAGTATATCCCTCTCAGGAACTCCTCCCAATCGGGATGGAGAGATCCTCTTAACTTGGGAGCTTTTCTGTGTTTCTTATATCCTACTTTTTACTCTTTCTTAATTTGTAATTTACCCTTCTTCATGCCTGCATTTTTCAATTTTTTTCTAATAGTAGATAAGAACTTGGAAACTTTAGAGCCACTGGCTTAGAGAGTTCTAAGCTTACTCATACCCCATCTCAAGACATTTCTAAATTGCTATTGCTTCTGAAGAAGAAACAGGGTCACACAGACAATTTGAAATAAATAAATATGCATATACATATGTACATACTTACATATAAAATATGTATATATGGTGGCTGGATACCAAAAATGGAAAATAAACTATTTACAGAGGTCCATGTGAATAGAGATGTACCTGAAAATTGTTAAAATGATATGGTAACAATTGCTACGATGAAGCATCACTTTGATTTCAAACAGAGATAACTTAATTTGGAAAAAATATATAAGCTCTAGGGCTGGGAATATAGTTCAGTTGGTAGAGTTCTTATCTAGTATGCACAAAACTCTGGATTCCATTCCCAGCACAACATAAAATTAGGTGTGGTGGCACATATCTGTATCCCCAGCACTAGGGAGGCAGATGCAGGAGGATCAGAAGTTCAAGGTCCTCCTTGGCTATATAGCAAGTTTGAGGTCAGCTTAAGATATGTAAGATTCACAGGGCGTGGTGGCACATGCCTTTAATCCCAGCACTTGGAAGGTAGAGGTAGGAGGATCACCACGAGTTCGAGGTTACCCTGAGATTACATAATGAATTCCAGGTGATACCCTACCTCAAAAAAAAAAAAAAAAAAAAAAAAAGAAAAGAAAAAACAAAAAGAAA
This sequence comes from Orientallactaga sibirica, assembly GCA_036365145.1. Classification (NCBI taxonomy): domain Eukaryota; kingdom Metazoa; phylum Chordata; class Mammalia; order Rodentia; family Dipodidae; genus Orientallactaga; species Orientallactaga sibirica. The sequence goes on from JAEOAD010000055.1 coordinate 1,015,680, forward strand.
AAAAAAGAAAAGAAAAAAATCCACCCCCCCAAAAAGAAGAAAAAATGTAGGCAAATAGGGGATCTCCAAGGATTATGAGAAAATTACCTGAAAACATCTAAAAGGAAAACTCTCTGGCCTCAGTACTATCGAGAACTCAGTGAAAGGTCATGACTATGAGACCGCTAGACCATATTCTAGAGTCTTCCTTCTCTCTCTCCCTAAATCAGTATCACACCCAGCTCAAATAAATAATTTTTTTAAAGAATTCATTTATTAGCCAGGCATAGTGGCACACACCTTTAATCCCAGCACTTGGGATGCAGAGGTAGGAAGACTGCCATGAGTTTGAGGCCACCCTGAGAATATATAGTGAATTCCAGGTCAGCCTGGACCACAGTGAAACCCTACCTCAAAACCAAAAAAAAAAAAAAAAAAAAAAAAAAATTATTGCTGGGAATAATCCTAGCACTCAGGAGAGGCTGAGGTAGGAGGACTGCTGTGAGTTTGAGGCCAGCCTAAGAGTACAATGTGAGTTCCAGGTCAGCCTAGGCTAGCGTGAAACCCTACCTCAAAAAAAAAATTATTTATTAGAGAGAGAGAAAGTGGGTATAGGCACACCAGGGTCATAAAGTACACATGGTTCCAGGAGCCACTGCTGAGATAGCATGTGAAACAGGGCAATGTCCCTATCTGGCCAGTGAGGGCATTGTCTGAAGTTGAATAGAAGCTGCTGCTGAGATGCAGCATGGGAAACAGGATGATAAATCTGTATTGAAGGTCAAAGAGGCCAATGTATGGAGCTGAAGGTGGACTGTTGTTTGCAATGGAGACTTGAAGATGTTTGGCTACACCAGGACTATGCAAAGGCTACCATGGAACACTACTGGCTTATGATGAAAGTTTTCCCCTGGCTACTCAGCCCAGCTGGAGGGATGGAAATTAAAAGTCCAGAGAATGTCGTCACTGGTTACAGATGTTGGACTTAAACTACAGATGTTTGATGTTTACCTGATGGTTAATAATTTTTACAAGATTTATTTTATTTTATTTTATTTTTTAGTTTTGCAAGGTAGGGTCTCACTCTGGTCCAGGCTGACCTGGAATTAACTATGTAGTCTCAGGGTGGCCTCAAACTCTTGGCGATACTCCTACCTCTGCCTCCCGAGTGCTGGGATTAAAGGCGTGCGCCACCACGCCCGGCTATTTTATTTTTTTAAATTAATCTTTTTAACTTTTATTTATTTATTTTTAATTTTTGTTTATTTATTTGAGAGAGAGAAGCAGATAGAGAAAATGGGTGTGCCAGGGCCTTCAGCCACAACAAAGTCCAGACGCATGCACCACCTTGTGCATCTGGCTTAATGTGGGTCCTGGGGAATCGAAGCTGGGTTCTTTGGCTTTGCAGGAAAGGGCCTTAACCACTACGCCATCCCTCCAGCCCTAAAGATTTATTTTTATTTATTTATTAGAGACAGAGAGAGGGAGAGAGAGAGAATGATACAGAGAAAGAGTGAGAATGGCCACGCCAGGACCTCTAGCCACTGCAAACGAACTCCTGGTGCATGTGCCACCATATGCATCTGGCTTACGTGGGACCTGGTGAATTGAATCTGGGTCCTAAGGCTTCGCCAGGTATGCACCTTAACTGCTAAGCCATCTCTCTAGCCCTGATGGTTAATAATTTTTGTATTGGTCTAGTCTCTCCTTGTTCTGCCTTATTGCAATGGAAATGTTTATCTGTGTCATTATGTGTTGGAAGTATATAATTTATCTACTTATTTATTTATTTTCATTTTATTATTATTTTTGTTTTGTTTTGTTTTGTTTTTTGTTTTTTAAGGTAGGGTTTTGCTCTAGCCCAGACTGACCTGGAATTCACTATGTAGTCTCCTACCTCTGCCTCCCAAGTGCTGGGATTAAAGGTGTGCACTACCACGCCTGGCTCTATAATTTATTTTGATTTTACATGACTCACAGTTAAGAGACAGTCCTGAGGCTAGATGTGGCAGCATATACCTTTAATCCCAGCACTTGGGAGGTAGAAGGATCATTGTGAGTTCAAGGCTAGCCTGGGACTACAGAGTGAGTTCCAGGTCAGCCTTGGCTAGAGTGGGACCCTACCTCAAAAACAATAAAATGAGACAGTCTTGAATCTCAGATGAGACTTGGGATTTTGGAACAGTTTTAAAGTTGGTAAAGCTTGGGGAACCTTTAAAGTTGGACTGAATGCAATTTGCATTGTGATATGACCATGAGTCTATGGGGGCCAGGGGCAGAATGTGGTAGTTTGAATATGATAGTGTAAACATATGGCCCTATAAACACAAGTGTTTTATTAAAATTGAGTTTGCAGCTTCAGCCCCTAGCAGGCAGATTCCTGCTACAGGAGGGTGCATCGCTTGGGGTGTGTCTGACTTCTAGCTCGGGCATGGTAGCACATACCTTTAATATTGGCACTAGGGAGGCCAAGGTAGGAGGATCACCATGAGACTGAGGCCACCCTGAGACTGAAGTCCAGGTCAGCCTTGGCTAAAGGGAGACCCTACCTTGAAAAACAAATGAACAAAAAAAGTACATAGAACAACAACAACAAAAAAAGTACAGACAGAGCAGTTTGAACTCTGGGGGTTTGTGTTTGCTTGCCTGCTTTCTCTCTGCCTGGCTCTATGAAAGAGAGCCAGCTTTTCCTGCCATTGATGGAATTTCCTCTGGATCTGTAGGCTTGTAATAAACCAATTCCTCCCATAAACTGTGTCTGGTTGGATGTTCCTCCCAGCAATGTAGAGCTGACTACAACAAATTGAGATAACAATCCTCATAAGTAAAAATTAAAATAAAACAAATAACTATAAGATACCTGTCACTGAACTTTGTAGAAAATGAGAACTTATATGCTAAAAATGGCTATAATAATATTAGTCATTTGACCTGCTTCCTTAAGACTCCTAGCCTCTGGACTCAGTATTATCAATGGCCCTAAGTCACAGAAGAGCTTCTCAGGAACAGTGCATACCTCTCCGTAGACACTGTACCCAGGCCTCTTGTCTGAATTTCATCAGTTCTCCCAGCTCAGGGTTCAAGAAGGTCTTGGCACTGGACCCTGCCTATGTGCTGCAGGAACAGGCCTTTTGGCTCCCGGCTTCCTGATTGACCAGTTCCTGGGTTCCCAACTCCCGGTTCCCCTGCACCAGATGCACACACAGAAAGGTAGCAAGACCTGAGGAGATAAGCTACCCCTCACACTTCAGCCAAGGCCCAAGTGAAACAACAGAGGAATTGGGGAGATAAGCAAGAGTGTTGCTTTCATGGTGAGCCTGACAATCAGTACCAGGGTGAAGGAGACAGACCCTGAGGAGCCTCAACATATAACAAGGCAGAAATCCAAAGGCTACTGAGAGCTCATCACTGAAGTACATTTAAAACACACAGGGCTGGAGAGATGGCTTAGTGGCTAAGGCGCCTGCCTGCAAAGCCTAAGAACGCCCATTTGAATCTCCAGGTCCCACATATAGCCAGACACAAAAGTGATGCAAGCACACAATGTCGCACATGCGCACAAGGGGGCAAACATGTCTGGAGTTTGTTCACAGTGGCTTAGAGGCCCTAGTGCACCAATTCTCTCTCTCCCTCTCTCTTTCTCTCTCTGTCTCTCTCAAATTAAAAAAGAAAAAGAAATAAAACACCCATCACGGTTCAGGGAATTTGTGGACGAGGGGGTGGAAAGATTGTAAGAGCCACAGGTTGGGACGTCTTTCCTACAGGCCCCATCCCAATAACTGATTATTGCTTTCTCAAAGCATAATCCACAGCATCATAGAGAATACCAGAAACCCCATTGAGAAGGGCCCTCACTGGAATAGGGGCAGGGAGGAGGAAAATGATGGTACCAACACATGATGTATCCATAAAAAATATATTCTTAATAAGAAAAAGAAGGTAATGAGAAGGCATTATGATTAAAATACATTATGCATGTATATAACAATTGCCAATAAAAAATAGGACCAAAAAGAAGAAGAAGGTCTTGTCTCTCTGTCCTCTCTTGCCTATACCATAGCCATGCACAAGACGTGCACAGAGACAAGCGCAAACATACAGTGTGGACAGTGGAGGCCAAAGCTTCTCTCCAGCAGACTGCTAGAGGTTAACATGAAGTGTCTGTAGCTTAAACAAGACCAAGGACTATTGATTTTTCTGCCTCTTCTCCTGCTGAGAGCAGTAACAGCAAAAATCTGATTTAGACACTTAAATTCAAGTACCTTCCTCACCAACTGAGCAATTTTCAAGTAATCACACTTCTAACCTTACCCAATAAGAGTCCTTTAAAGCCAATTTTTAGGGCCAACTATTTAGTTTTCAAAGCTGATAAGGAAAAAGACAGAAGTGTTGGCTATCTTGCTGGAAACTGTACCTTGCATTTCATTACCTAGGACATGGGGCTGTCCACTCACAGACCTGTCAATCTATCTGAACAGGACAGTCACTCCTCTTGTCTGACACAGAACCTGCTGCTAAAGCTGTTTTGAACTCTAAGGAATGATGATATTCAAGATGGCTAGAGTCCTAAACAAACTCACAGAATTGGGTTTAAAGAGGGAGACAACTGGAAACATGTACTACATCATAGATGTGTGTATGTCAGCATCATCTACAGAGCTTGTGAAAAAACAGAATTTTCTGAAAATCATCTCTAAAGGTTTTGATTTGATTCAGTAAGTGTGGGGTTTATCTCAAGACTATGTACTTTTTTTTTTTTTTTTTTTTTGAGGTAGGGTCTCACTCTGGCCCAGATTGACCTGGAATTAACTACATAGTCTCTCAGGATAGCCTCGAACTCATGGCGCTCCTCCTACCTCTGCCTCCCAAGTGCTGGGATAAAAGGCGTGCACCACCACACCCAGCGAGACTATGCATTTCTAACAAGTTCACAGGTGCAGAGAAGATACTTAGAAAAGCACTGCTATAAAATACCAGTAAGTTAGAGGAACTGGATACCTACAATTTGGTACCTCCAGTGTAGAAGAATTATCTCTTCATTATAGCCCTTTTATGGGGAAGTAGGAACAACGCACATCTGCTGTCAATCTGAAAGTCAATACTAATAGGTTCCTAAAGGTTTTTCTTTAAGAACTATGAAGAATCTGAATGTCCAGGATACTGGGGAAAGTCTGTAGGTTTTTTACAGGTCAAAGTTTTCTCTTTTTTGGGGTGGGGGTGGTTCAAGGTAGGGTTTTTCTCTAGCCTAGGTTGACCTAGAATTCATTATGTAGTCTCAGGGTGGCCTCAAACTCATGGCAATCCTAACTCTGCATCTCAAGTTCTGGGACTAAAGGCGTGCACCACCACGCCTGGCTTCAAAGCTTTCTCTTTAAAAAGATGTCTTATTCCAAGCATAGTGGTTCACACCTGTAATTCTCACATACAGAAGGTAGAGGCAGGAAGGCTGTGAGTTCAAGACCAACTTGGATACAAGTGATTTTAGACCAACCTGAGCCACATAGTGAAACTCTCTGTAAAAGAAGAAAAAAGAAGAGAGGGAGAGGACTGGAGAGATGGCTCAGAGGTTAAAGGCAAAGCCTGACGGCCTGGATTCAATTCCCCAGTACCTATGAAAAGCCAGATGCACAAAACAGCACAACGTCATATGCATATGAAGTTCGTTTGCAGTGGCAGGAGAGGCTGGCATGCCCATTCTCTCCCTCCCCCCCTCTCCCTCCCTCCCTGCTTTTTTCCCTTCTCTCAAAATAAATATTGAAAAGAAAAGAGAAAAAAATAAGAGAGGGAGGTTGGATGGAAGGGAAGATTCTTTGAGGCTAGAAATAGAGCTCAGTGGTAGAACATGTACTTAGCATAAATTAGGCCTTCAGTTCAACAGAGGAAAGAAAGCAGGAAAGAAAAGAGGGGCTTAGAGGGGAAGAGAGAGGAAGAGAGACATACTTTGAATTTAGACGAGAATTCTCCTAGCAGTGTCAGACAATACAATTTAAGACAGATATGTAGGGAAGGTTCTCTCATCTTCCAAAGTGTACACACAAACCAGCTGCTATTAAAAAAAAAAAAAAAAAAAAAACCTTTCCCTACAACATACCTAATATATTTTGGGGTAGGGATAATGGTACCAAAGACAAACTGTTTTTTTTTTCAGACATTATTGTAATGGGAGAAAGAAGGAGGTATTCCCAGAATGTTAGGCCTAGTGAGGGCTAGGTCAGGAGTGGGAGTAGGAGAGGTGGATAGGCAGAGTTCTGGGAGTCTTGAAATACCTGTGATCAGTACAGTAATGTTAGGAAGAGATGGGTACAGGAAGAGAGAAGAGAGGAGTGTGTGAATTGAGTATATACGGGGAAAATAAGACCTCGAACATAAACTAGACAATTCGGAGAGGCCCTTCATGGTAGCTTTGGAGTTGTAAATGGGTTATAGGTGAATGTGATCTTTTTTAAAAAATATTTTATTTATATATTTACTTATTTTGAGAATCAGAGAATCAGATAGGAAGAATGGGCACGCCAAGGTCTCTAGCCATCGCAAACTCTAAATGCATGCACCACTTTGTACATCTGGCTTATGTGGGTACTGGGGAATTGAACCTGGGTCCTCAGGTTTCAAAGGCAAGCGCCTTAACTGCTAAGCCATCTCTCTATCCCTGAAGCCCCAAGTGTGATTGTATGGCACAATGCAGGCCTGGCCCTAGCCAGACTGCATAGCAGAAAAATCAGGAAGTGGCTTCTGTGAACATGGCGTTCTGCGCAGGTCTGACGTGACAACAGCTACAGCAGTCCCATGCTCGTGAGAAACCTGCTATGAGATGATCTGTCTGGAGACAGGCTGTCATTGGTCACAAAAAGGGGACCACTCCAGGGCTGAAGAGATGGCTTAGTGGTTAAGGCGCCTGCCTCCTAAGCCCAAGAACGCTGGTTCCAATCTCCAGCGGTTCCAATCTCCAGGTCCCACGTTTAGCCAAATGCAAAGTGACGCAAGGGCGCAATGCTGCACTTATCCACAAGGGGGCGCACACATCTGGATTTCATTCACAGCAGCTGAGAGACTGCTGGCGTGCCCATCTATCTGTCTCCCTCTCTATCTGTTTCTCTCTGTGTCTCTCTCCAAAAATAAATAAAAATAATTTTAAAAAAAAAAAAAAAAAAGGGGACCACTCCATACAATGATTGGCCAGTCAAGCCCCTTAAAACTCCGTGTACTTCCTCAATAAACAAGTTTGTGGCAGCTCGCCCTCTGCTGCTTCCACCCAACTCCCAGAGTGTGTCATGACTCCAGGCCTCTCACCCCCAACTCAGCAGAGACCCTACCATCGCTCCTGGGCTGGCCCTAGGGGGGACCTCAACATGTGATAATCTTAGTAGTGTCTGGAAAGGAGGTGGAGTATAGGTACTCTATTTATCTATTTACTATCTATCCAGAGTTCCCTATAAACACCCTCACAAGTTTGCCCTGCCTTGTCTTGGAGGCCTCAGCCTGTGCAATCACATAACCTTCAGGATTAGAACAAATGAAAATGCTGGTCTACAGCTATTGTGAATCATGCTTTTAGAGAAGAGGCTTAGGACAAAACCTCTATTCCAGACTGAGGTCAATTTACCAGAGATTTGTAGGCCTTAGACAAGGCTTCATTACAAGGACTCAGTCATTCAGTTATTTACTATTTCAACCGAGCCTCTTTCCCTAAGAGTTGAACAGTAAATAACTTAGGGGAGAACATATAGTTCAGGGGCTAACAACATAGGATTTCCCAACTGAAGCTTGAGTTTGGCTTCACTACTTGCTGGCTCTGCAACAGGGACAGGCTTTTCATCTTTCATGACTTGTACTTATAACTATTGAACCTTGTGTAATAAAGATCAAGTAAAGCTGGGGATGGTGGTGCATGCTTGTAATCCTAGCACCGGCAGGGGGGAGATTAAGCAAAATCAGAACATAGTTTCAAACTGGATATAGAACCTGTCAACCATATGCTAGAGGGTGCATAAAAGCACTGAGTAACACCTTCCTGAGGTGTTAGTTTTACTAGATGATAAATGATCACAGTTTTTTTTTTTTTTTTTTTTTTTTTTTTTTTTTTTGGTTTTTCAAGGTAGGGTCTCACTCTGGCCCAGGCTGACCTGGAATTAACTATGTAGTCTCAGGGTGGCCTTGAACTCACGGCAATCCTCCTACCTTTGCCTCCCGAGTACTGGGATTAAAGGTGTGTGCCACCACGCCCAGCTAAGTATTTTTTTTATAGTAAACAAATATAACAACTGTTCATGGTGGTACATGCCTGTTTGCCCAGCAATAATGCTGAGGAATAGGATCATGTTTGAATCCAATCTGGGTTACATACCAGAACTTGTCTCCAAAAAGGTATAAAAGAAAAAAAGAAAACAAGTATGACTATACAGTAGTACCTTGAAGCAAAAACTCATGTGAATTTGTGTGTGTATGTGTTTGAGGTAGGATTTCTAGCCCAGGCTGGCCTGGAATTCACTATGTAGTCTTAGGGTAGCCTCGAGCTCACAGCATTCCTCCTTTAGCACTTTCTGAGTGCTGGGATTAAAGGCATGTGCCACAACGCCCGGCCCTCAAGTAAATTTTTTAAAAATATTTTTACTTATTTATTTGCAAGCAGAGGGAGACAGAGATGTGTGTGTGTGTGTGTGTGAGAGAGAGAGAGAGAGAGAGAGAGAGAAAGAGAGAGAATAGGTACACCAAGGACTCTAGCCACTGCAAACAAACTCCAGATACAAGGACCACTGTGTATCTGGCTTTTACATGAGTACTGGGGAATGGAACCAGGGTAGTTAGGCTTCTCAGGCAAGCACCTTAACCACTGAGCCATCTCTTTAGCCCTTCATGTGAATTCTGATGGCAAGACACAAGGTAGCTCTGGGCTATTTATTCCCCCACAGACCCACAGACAAATTCTCCTTGTCTACTTTGGTAGATATTTCCAAAACATTGTGTAATGGATACAAATAGCAACTATTACTAACAGGCATTTGTTCTTGATCTACATGTCTGATTTTGTGCCAGTGTTATCCTCTTTTTGTTACTATAGCTCTGTAATATATCTTAAAATTAGGTATGGAGATATTGCCAGCCTCAGTTTTGTTGCTCAGAATTGTTTTGGCTATTTAAGGTTTGTTTTTGTTTTGTTGTACTTCCAAAAGAATTTTAGGATTGTTTTTCTATGTCTGTGAAGAATGCCATTGGAATTTTGATGGGAATTGCATTAAATGTATAGATTTACTTTTGGTGAGATTGACATTTTTACAATATTGATTTCTTCCAATGAAAGAATATGGGGTGTCTTTCCATTTTCTAGTATCTTCTGCAATTTCTGTCTTGAGTGTTTTAAAGTTTTCATTGTAGACATCCTTCACTTCCTTGGTTAGGTTTATTCTAAGGTACTTTATTTATTTATTTTTTATTTTTGAGGCAATTGTGAATAGGTGTGATTCCCTGATTTCATCCTCAGCATGTTTGTTGTTAGTATATAAGAAAGATGTTAATTTCTGTGTTTATTCTTATTTTTATTTTTATTTTTTTTTGGTTTTTCGAGGTAAGGTCTCACTCTAGCTCAGGCTGACCTGGAATTCATTATGTAGTCTCAGGGTGGCCTCAAACTCATGGTGATCATCCTACCTCCACCTCCCAAGTGCTGGGATTAAAGGCGTGCGCCACCACACCCGGCTGCTGTGTTTATTTTGTATCTTGCTACATTGCTGAAAGTGTTTATCAGCTCTAACAGTTTGCTGGTAGAGTCTTTAGGGTCCTTTATGTACAGAATCATATCATCGTCACGTAATAATAATTTGACCACTTCCTTTCCAATTTGTATCCCTTCTATTTGTGTTTCTTTTCTTTTTTAAAATATATTTTATTTATTAATTTGAGAAAGAGAAAGCGAATAGACGCATTAGGGCCTCCAGCTACTGCAAACGAACTCCAGATGCATGTGCCCTTGTGCATCTAGCTTACGTGGGTCCTGGAGGATCGAACCGGGATCCTTTGACTTTGCAGGCAAATACCTTAACTGCTAAGCCATCTCTCCAGCCCCCTATTTGCGTTTCTTGTTGTGGTGGTTTGATTCAGGTGTCCCAATAAACTTAAGTGGTCTGAATGCTAGGTCCTCAGCCGATAGAGATTTGGGAATTAACACCTCCTGGGGGCAGTGTATTGTTGGGGTGGGCTTATGGGTGTTACAGCCAGTTTTCCCTTGCCAGTGTTTGACACTCTCTTGTTGCTATTGTCCATCTGATGTCGGCAAGGAGGTGATATCCACCCTCTGCTCATGCCATCATTTTCCCCTGCAGTCTTGGAGCTTCTCCTCGAGTCTGTAAGCCAAAATAAACCTTTTTTCCTACAAGCTGCTCTTGGTCCAGTGATTTCTGACAGCAATGTGAACCTGACTGCAATAGTAAAGTTGGTACCAGAAATGGGGTCATTTGCTGCTAGACACTTGACTGTGTGGCTTTGGCCTTTTGGGGCTTATTTTCAAGAGAAATGTGGAAGGATTTGAAACCTTGGTCTGAGATGCCTTGTAGCGCTGTAAGTACAGCTTGATGAACTGTTCTGCTCAGAGTTGAAAGACCTGAATGCAGTAAGAACTATGGACTGTGAGGTTTGGCTTGTGAGGGTGAGAAAGAGCTTTTGCCTGGACTGGGCTAGAAGCAGTTTGTGTGAGAGGCTTGCTGTTATGCCTGTGTCCTGAGAATTTGTGCAGGGTTGCAGTGCATAGAAATGGACTGCTGTGAGCACAGAAAAAATGAAATCTTTGGGCAGAAACCACTGCCTGTTTTGTATGAAAGATTATAACCATTGAGATTGGGCCAGCTGACCTGCACTGGGACAACAGAAAGAATGTAGACTCCTTTGAAGGGGCCTGAATGCTTAAGGAGTATCCTGTTCTTCAAAGTCTGCTTTATTACCCCCTGGATTAACAAACTAGCACCCTAGCTGGTATTATGGAGTATAAGAAATGCAGGAAAGAGAGGGTTACTGAATTTGCAACACAGTCTTGTGTTTTGGAAACGACCATGCAGTGTGAAACAGGTTTGCTGAATGCCTGCATAGAGACCTGTTGGAGCCACAAGGATGAACCATGGGGTTGCAGTGGAGACCCAGTAGAGATGCCAGGACCACGAGATGGCTATTAAGGAGAGCTGCCAGCCCCAGATGAAGTTTTCCAGGACTGTGAGTAGCCTAGCTGGAGGGGTGGAACTGGAACTCAAGAGACTTGTTGCTGATTAGAATTATCAAACCTGGAGACTTGTCCCTGACTAGAGTTGTTGGACTTGGAGCTACAGAGTTTGATATCTGCCCTTGTTATTTTAAATCTTGTATTGGTTGAATTATTTCTTTGCTACACCCAATGCCATCTTTGCAATGTGAATGTTTATTCTGTACCATTATGGGTTTTGGAGGGATTTTTTTGGTATTATGGCTCAGTTTAAAAATATCTCAGGGCTGGAGAGATGGCTTAGTGGTTAAGGCGCCTGCCTCCTAAGCCTAAGAACCCGGTTCCAATCTCCAGGTCCCACGTTTAGCCAGATGCAAAGTGATGCAAGGGCGCAATGCCACACTTGACCACAAGGGGGCACACACATCTGGATTTCATTCACAGCAGCTGAGAGACTGCTGGCGCACCCATCTCTATCTGTCTCCCTCTCCCTCTCTGTCATTCTCTCTCTCTGTCTCTCTCTCCAAAAATAAATAAAATAAATAAAAATAAAATTTAAAAATATCTCAGACGATGGGAATGTTTGAACATCATTAGGATTGATAAAAACTATGGGAACTTTTAAAGTTGGACTGAATGCATTTTATTTTACATCATGGATGGTTATCAGTTTATGGGGGCTAGGGCAGAATGTGGTGGTTTGATTCAGGTGTCCTCCATAAACTTAGGTGTTTGAATGCTAGGTCCCCCAGCTGATGGAGATTTGGGAATTAATTCCTCCTGGAGGCAGTGTATTGTTGGGGGTGGGTTTATGGGTGTTATAGCCAGTTTCCCCTTGCCAGTGTTTGGCACACTCCTGTTGCTATTGTCCATCTGATGTTGGTAAGGTGGTGATGTCCACCCTCTGCTCATGCTGTCATTTTCCCCTGCCATCATGGAGCTTCCCCTCAAGTTTGTAAGCCAAAATAAACCTTTTCCCCACAAGCTGCTCTTGGTCCGGTGACTTCTGCCAGCAATGTGAACCTGACTGCAACACTTGTCTTATTGCTATAGCTAAGACTTCTAGTACTATATTAAATAAAATTGAGGACAGTGGACACCCTAGTCTTGTTCCTGAGTTTAGTGAAAATGCTTCTAGCTTTTCTTACCCATCCACTGGAGAAACAAAGTTACTCTGTGGGGTTTGGGACAAAATTAATTAAGCTTTTCTATACAGGCAACATTCTCTTGGTCCTTACAAGCTCTGGACCTCTCCAGTTCCTGCCCAGAAGTCCTATGATACCAGAAGCTATTACAGACAGTGGAGTAAAATAATGAACTCATTGAGAATCATACTTAAGTTTTATCCTTTTAACTCTAATAAGCACATGATAGTGAGCTATCAGCTCAACTGAGAACACAGATAAGGTGAACAGGAGATAAACTGGAGAGATCTGAATGGTCAGGTTATAAAAATCACCGACTGTAAGCTAAGGAGTTTTAATTTTTTCCAAAACACATTGATAAGTCACTGAAGTGTTTTCAGCACTGGACTTGGTGTGGACAAATTTTCAGGTTAGAAAAAAGTGATTCTGACTGCTATGTAAAGAACAGACTGGAGGGGCGAGTGGCTTGGCTTAGTAAACAGAGTGCTTACCTAGAAGTACAAGTACAATGACCTGGGATCAGTCTGCTTTGGGAGACGGGGGAGGTGGATTACAGAGGAAGTATATAATAGGAGCCAGGAAGACCAATTTAGGGCAATTTTAATGATTTTAGAAAGAATAACAATGGCTTGAAGGATAAAGATAAGATGAATGGGGAAGAAGGGTGTAATACGGACAATGTAAAGGTTTGAATTTGTCTTTGTAGGAAAAGTCATTTCCTACCTATTAGTTTTGCAATGAAAGAATACCAAGCATGGATGAAGCAACATAGAGACTGGAATCCCTTATACAACGCTGGACAGAAGAAACTGGTTACAGCTGCTAGGAACACAAGATAGTGGTTCATTTAAAAAAAAAAAAAAAAAAAAAAAAAAAAAGGAAGTCAGGTGTGGTGGCGCGTGCCTTTAATCCCAGCACTCGGGAGGCAGAGGTAGGAGGATCGCCTTGAGTTTGAGGCCACCCTGAGTATACAGAGTAAATTCCAGGTCAGCCTGAACTAGAGTGAAACCCTACCTCAAAAAAAAAAAAAAAAAGGCACTAGGGAGGCAGAGGTAGGAGGATCACCATGAGTTCGAGGCCACAGAGTGAACTCCAGGTCAGCCTGAACTAACTTGAAAAACAAAAACAAAACAAAAAAAGAATTAACATACAATCTAACAATCACACCTCTGGACATATGTTCCAAAGAAGTAAAAGCAAAGTCTTTGTTTGTTTGTTTGTTTGTTTGTTTGTTTGTTTTTGTTTTTTGAGGTAGGGTCTCACTCTACCTCAGGCTGACCTGGAATTCACTCTGTAGTCTCAGGGTGGCCTGGAACTCATGGCAATCCTCCTACCTTTGCCTCCCAAGTGCTGGGATTAAAGGTGTGCACCACGGCACCCAGCTACAAAAGCAAAGTCTTGAGAAGCTGTCCATGTAACCTTATTGACAACAGTCAAAGGATAAAAGGAACCTGTGATAACTGACAGATGGATAACACCACAGGGTCTCGTGTCTCAGGCTGGCCTCAAAAGATGGCATTGAACTCTGTCCTGATCCATCATCATCACCTCTCCTTTGGGCTTCTGATAGCAAAAAGCCTAGTATAAACAATCTCTTAACAACCCTGGCCAAGGTTACACCTCCAGGCACGTGCAATCTGGCTATGGGACTGATAGTCCTTTCACTCAAGGCAGTCAGGGCAACAAGAAAGAATCCAATAGCTGCTAAGCAGGGAGTCAGATTGCCACCCCCTAACATCTTTGCTTCTTTACAAGAAAATGAGCATCAGAAGGAATGCTTATAAATTCAAAAAACTTTTATTAATACTAGCCTCAATTTTTACAATCCTCTCATAATGCTTAGCACCTCCCCAGGGATTCTTATCTGTTTAATTTACATCTTGCAAAACTGAAACTCTGGAGCTAGGTGTGGTGGCTCATGTCTTTAATCCTAGCACTCAGGCTGAAGTAGGAGGATCACTGAGAATTCTAGGCCAGCCTGGGCTACAGAGTAAGTTTCAGGTCAGCCTGGGCTATAGTAAGGCTCTGCCTCAAAAAAACAACAAACAACAACAACAACAACAAACCCACACCACACAAGCAAGCAAGCAAGCAAGCAAGCAAGCAAGCAAGCAAGCAAACAACAGTAACAACAAAACCCAAAGATAAAACTAAAACTCTGTACTTGGGGTTTGAATGTACCAGGTCTTCCTCCTATAGGCTCATGTGCTGGATTGAGAACCTGGTTCCCGGTTGGTGGCACTGTTGCAGAAGGTTGTGGAACCTTAGCAGATGAAGCCTTGCTAGAGGAAGTGGGCCACTGAAGGATGGGCCTGGGGTTTTATAATCTAACCCTGCTTTCTGACTGCAATGTAATGATCCAGCTCCCTGTTCCATACCTTCCCTGCCATAATGGAATGTATGCCCCTGGAAATGGTTAAGCCAAATTAAACTCTATCCTTTTATCTTTTAACAGATTATACTCTTTTATTCCCTCTCTCCTATTCCTGTTTCCCTAGAGCCCTCCTCTATGGGGTCCTTTAAAAATATTTTATTATTTATTTACTTCAGAGAGAGAAAGAGCAGATACAGAGAGTGATTATGGGTTCACCAGGGCCTCTTGCCACTGCAAATGAACTCTAGAACCATGCACACTTTGTACTGCTTTACGTGGTATTGGGAATTAAACCTGGGCCATTAGGCTTTGCAGGCAAGTGCCTTTGACTGCTGAGCCATCTCTCCAGCCCAAACCCTATCCTTTAAGTTATTTCTAGTCAGGCTTTTTTTTTTTTGGGTCTGTAACAAGAAAGTAACATTTATCCATGAAGCCAAAACTTCCCATTCCTCCTTCCCCTAGCCCTTGGCAATCACCATTCTATTCTGCCTTCTCTCTCTGAGTATGACTATTCAAAATCTTCATGTAAATGAAATCATACACTCTTTATCCTTTTCTGACTGGTTTATTTCACTCACTCTAATGCCTCAAAGTGCTGGGATTAAAGGTGGGCACCACCACTCAGCCAGGCAGGAGAAGAAAGAAGAGAGAGAATGAGCACACCAGAGTCTCCAGCAACTGCAAACTAACTTCAGACACACGTGCCACCTTGTGCATTTGGCTGTATGTGGGAACTAGATTGAACTTGGTCACTAGGCTTTGCAGGCAAGCACCTAAACTACTGAGCCATCTCTCCAGTCCTCCCCTGCTGTTCTTTTTTTTTTTTTTTTTTTTTTGGTTTTTCGAGGTAGGGTCTCATTCTGGTCCAGGCTGACCTGGAATTCACTCTGTATTCTCAGGGTGGCCTCGAACTCACGGCAATCCTCCTACCTCTGCCTCCCGAGTGCTGGGATTAAAGGCATGAGCCACCACGCCCGGCTACCCCTGCTGTTCTTACAGGACAAGGTTTAGAAACAACCTGACAGTAGTTCTCTGACACACTTCCTCCACTCGTAGTTTAGGAGGCTATACAATGTACACAGTACAGTGCATAAGGAGGAGTTTAAGAAGAATCTGTGGTACACTCCATTAGTGTCTCTCCTGGGACAAAAAGTTTTTCATTCTCCCACTCCACTCTTGCCACCAAGGTCTTTATCAACTTTGATCCTCTTTCCCCACTTCTTTTCTTTTCATGGCTCATGCTTTAATTTTTTTAAATTATTTATTTAGCTAGTTAATCAGTACTTAAGTTAGATTTTTGGTGCTGGGAATAGAAGCCAAGGCATCTTGCATGTTTAGTTAAGCATGTATTTTAACACTGAACTATGGCTCCAAACCTTGAACATACCTTTGTGACCTAGTGTTTGTTTATAGCTGCTATCTCACCTTGATTTATACTCACTGATATTTTTGAAGGCTTGTGGTGTGTAAAGTAGCATGCTAGACACCTTGCATACATTTTCTCATTCACTACCATTGCTCACATCCTGCCTACCTTTCCTTATTTGCAAATAATAATAACTATTATTATGCACCACTTTATGCCAGGTAATGTATGCTGTATTACACTAGTTCATATAATTCCTACAGTAGCCTTATGAAGTAGAATAATATAATTTTTTCCATTTTATACAGAACACCACCATGGCTCTGGACAATTAAGACTCTTGCTTGAAGTTGAGTAAGAGAGAGAATGCTATCTGGAGAAGTACTGTCCTACATTAGAGTTAATTTCAGTTTTTAAAAAAATATATTTTATTTATTTATTTGACAGAAAGAGGCAGAGAAAGAGAGAGAGAGACAGAAAAGAGAGAGAATGGGCATGCCAGGGCCTCCAGCCACAGTAAACAAACTCAGGATGCATGTGCCCCTTGTGCATCTGAACCAGGATCCTTTGGCTTTGCAGGCAAACACCTTAACTACTAAGCCATCTCTCCAGCCCTAATTTCAGTTTTACTTAATATCTCTTCTTCCCTCCCTTTCATTTTTCTCTCTCATTTATTTATTTTCAGTTTTTGACAAGTTCAGGTTGGCCTGGAACTTACTATGTAACTTGGGCTGGCCTGCAATCCTCCTGCCTTAGCCTCCCAAAATGCTGGGATTACAGGTGTGAGCCATCATCATACTTGACTTCAGGATTAATTTTTTTAAGGAATAAGGTGAAGTAGTCAGGAAATAATGACATTCTAAACAAAGGGGCAACATGCATAAAACAGAAGAAAGAAACAGATAAGTATTCAAGAGTTTTCACACCTTTAATTCCAGCACTTGGGAGGCAGAGGTAAAAGGATCACTGTGAGTTTGAGGCCACCCTGAGACTACCTACTGAATCCCACGTCAGCCTGGGCTACAGCGAGACCCTACTTCAACACCCCCACCCCAAAAAAAAGATCAGAATCACCTGGCCTAGATTCAAATACTTAATTTTGTTTTGTGACTGACTTTCTTATCTGTGAAATAGTAAAAACATGTAGAATTTGCTTTAAGATGAAAGTGAACTAGGTATGAAGAAGAGTCCAGCATAGCCAGGCCCATGATAGGAGTTTAGTAAGTGGCACCTCACTTCCATCACATTGTTGACAACTCAACAATCCTTAATCAAGAATGCTACTTCCGGAACTAGAGAGGTGGTTCATGGTTAAAGGCACTTGCTGGCAAAGCCTGGTGGCGTGGGTTCAATTTCCCAATATCCACATAAAGGTAGATGCATAAAGTGCCACATGCATCTGGAATTTGTTGGTAGTGTTAGGAGGCCCTGGAATGTCATTCCTTCAATATCTCCTCTCCCCCCTCTCTCTCTATATATGCATGTATACACACATACACACATATTTACATACATAAAAATAATAAAAGTATTTTTTTACATTTAAAAATTTTTTTAAGTTATTTTTTGGAGAGAGAGACAGAGAGACACAGAGAGAGAGAGAGGGAGAGGAAGACAGAGATGGGTGCGCCAGCAGTGTCTCAGCTGCTGCAAATGAAATCCAGATGTGTGTGCCCCCTTGTGGTCAAGTGCGGCATTGTGCCCTTGCGTCACTTTGCATCTGGCTAAACATGGGACCTGGAGATTGGAACCGCTGGAGATTGGAACCAGTGTTCTTAGGCTTAGGAGGCAGGTGCCTTAACCCCTAAGCCATCTCTCCAGCCCAATAAAAGTATTTTTTTAAAAAAGAAAGTTTCAGGCTGGAGAGATGGCTTAGCAGCTAAGGCACATGCCTGTGAAGCCCAAGGACCCAGGTTCAATTATCCAGGTCCCAAGTAAGCCAGGTGCACATGGTGGCACATGCATCTAGAGTTTGTCTGCAGTGGCTAGAGGCCCTGGAGTGCCCATTCTCATTCTTTCTTTCTCGCTCTCTCTCCCCCTCTATCTCTAATAAATAAATTTTAAAAATAAAATATTTAAAAAAGAAAGTTACCAGCTGGGCATGGTGGCATACACCTTTAATCCCAGCACACAAGAGGCAGTGGTAGGAGGATCACTGTGAGTTCAAGGGCACCCTGAGACTACAGAGTGAATTCCAGGTCAGCCTGTGCTATAGTGAGACCCTACCCCCCCCAAAAAAAAAGAAAAAAAGAAAGTTATTTCCACCACTACTAGACCTTAAATAGATCTCCAATTTCCCAAACTACCAGGGCTTTTCAAGTGTAGCATATGAAAGTGACTCAGTAAGTAACATGCTTTCTTGAAATAAGACCAATTCTCATAACACTCACCCGTGTAGGCCATGTTCTTAGGGTTGCCATAAGGAGCCCCAGGCTGCACGGGGCTGTAAACAGGGTTCATTGTGGAAGACTGAGGATCCTAGAGAGAAGACAAAGAAGACAGCATTGGTGCTAACTGCTCATTCCACCGACCTCAGCTTCTCTATTGTGCTTATGCTCAAAGGGTAGCATCATGGTATAGAAACAAGAAGACTAAAACACAAATGTAAACTAGATACTTTTCCCATTTTACAGACAACATTGAGGAGTGGAAAAACTTTTATAGCCCATGTCAGCCCAGGAACTTTTGGCTTTCAGGTGGTGTTAATCCCAGTATCCCATTGATAGTTCTGCCATTAGTGTAGCATTGGCCAAGTCATTTTCCCTTTCTTTTTTTAAATTTTCTTTTAATTTTTAATAATTTTTTTATTTATATTATTCTAATTTTACACTCATAATGGTGACTCCATTATCCTCCTCCCTGTCCTCCCTCTTCCAAAGGGACCCTCATCAATGAAGAATGTGGGTCATGCATTGTGGGGGTAGTCACCCTTTCTATACGTCAATGTCCTGATGGTAAAGAGATTGGGTTAGAATCTCTGGGGTCCTTTCTAATTCTAATGATGTTAGCTCCAGAACTGGAAAATGAAGTACTTCTAGAGTTCACTAAGAAAGTTTGGGTGCCTGGTGATGAGCCTGCTAAAAGGAAGAAACAGCAACTGTCTGATACATTGCTTGTACCTGTAAAGGACCAGTCACTAGCAGCCTTAGAGAAAAACAGGGAATTCATCGCCACTGAACATTTTTTTTTTCAAAGGTAAGGTTTCACTCTAGCCCCAGTTGACCTGGAATTAACTATGTAGTCTAAGGGTTGCCTTGAACTCACAGCGATCCTCCTACTTCTGCCTCTCCAGTGCTAAGATTAAATGATGCACCACCATACCAGGCAATTTTATTTTATTTTTAATATGGGAGAGTGAAAGAGACAAAGACAGGAAGGATGGAGGGAGATTGGCACACAAGGGCCTCCAGCTACTATAATTGAACTCCAGACATGTGCACCATCTTGTGTGCATGTGCAACCACAGTGTATGCTTGTATCACCTTGTGCTTCTGGCTTACGTGGGAACTGGAGAGTTGAACACGGGTCTTTAGGCTTCACAGGAAAGCACCTTAACTACTAAGCCATTTCTCCAGCCCACCACTGAACATTTTGATGGCCATACAAACACCTGTACTTGCACTCACACACATATACACACCACACACACCAAGATAATTAAAAAATATTATTTGGGAACCGAGAATGGAGGTGCATCCTTTAATCCCAGCACTTGGGAGGCCAAGGCAGGAGAAAAGCTGTGAGTTTGAGGTCACCTTTAGACTACATAGTGAATTCCAGGTCAGCCTGGGCTAGAGTGAGACCCTACCTTGGAAAAAAAGAGAGAGAAACAGAGCCAAGATTTCTTTTCAAGTTTAATCACCGCAAAGAAATAAACTTGGAAATGTGTGCATGGTAAGCATTACCTGCACAAGTGCTCTATTAATTATCTTAATGAAGTGCAGTCTCCATTTTGATTAATGGAAAATCTATCATTAAGCTCTATTACCAGACAATTTGTCCCACCTTGTTTAGAGAGCCATTTCTTACACACAGGCTGACATGTGTTTGAAAACATGTCTCCAAGTACATTATTTACACTCCATAAAAATCAAACAATTCCCTCCTAACTAACTTTACATGATAGATGGGCAATTTTTTAGGTCATTAACTTTTCCTATAGCATTTCAGGATAGGAAACAAATCAAATGTTGAAGGCAGGCAATGAACATCTGGCTTGATGACAACTGCTCTGCAACTAATTAAGTCTGTCCAGGGTTCTGGAACGAGAGGTGAAGAAAGGATGTGTTCCCAAGGACAGGATGCTAGGACCACCAGACAGGCAAAAAGTAAAATGCCACTGGCCAATTTCAGAATCTAGAACTTTCACAAATCTACCCAATGTGCAGCCCTGGGTTAATAGGCTGGATAAAACTAACATTCATCTATAAAAACAGAACTGGGCTGGAAAGATGGATTAGTGGTTAAACGCTTGCCTGTGAAGCCAAAGGACCCCGGTTCGAGGCTCAATTCTCCAGGACCCATGTAAGCCAGATACACAAGGGGGCGCATGCATCTGGAGTTCATTTGCAGTGGCTGGAGGCCCTGGTGCACCCATTCTCTTCCCCCTCTCTCTCTACCTCTTTTTCTCAAATAAATAAATAAATAAATAAATAAATAAATAATATTTTTAAAAAATCAAGCAAATTAAAAATTTACTGACACAGGCTGGTTTTAGGTTACTAAAGCTGCTATTGTGGAACACATTAACAGTCTTAAGGAAGACATCCCAACTAGTTTACATTAAAACAATGGAAAAATGCAAGTGATCCCATCCCAAAAGAAATATGATAAAAATACAAATTCTTTTGGAAAAAGTTGATTGGAAAAGGAACATGCTCTTCAAGGTTACAATTTATTTCACCCCTGAATAAAAATATGGCTGTCAGCTGGGCGTGGTGGCGCATGCCTTTAATCCTACCACTCACATGATTCATGGGCAAGGACTACATTAACTTTCCCATAGCAGAAATAGAGGAAATAAAAAAACAAACAAACATCTGGCTTGGGCAACCCTGAGACTAGTCATAGGGTGAATAGAGGTCAAGGTCAGCCTGTCAAAGTGAGTAACCAAATGCCACTGGCCAAAGAAAAACAAATTCCACCAATGTGCAGACCCCAAATAAAGATAAAACAGCCATCTATGGCTGATGGATTAGTGGTTAAAAACAATCGAGGCTTCTCCAGCAAGCTAATAACTTGTGTATCTCCATGCATCTGGAGTTCATTTGCAAATGGCTGGCCCTGGTGCACCCATCCCTTCCCTCTCTATCTTTTCTCAAATAAATAAATAAATAAATAAATAAATAAATAATATTTTAAAAATAAACAAATTAAAAATTTCTGACAGGCTGGTTTTAGTAACAAAACACATTAACAGTCTTAAGGAAGACATCCCAACTAGTTTTTGATAAAAATACAAAATCATTGGAAAAGGAACATGCTCTTTTCCACCTGAATAAAAATATGTTGATCAGTGCACAACATCCTACCAAGGAGGCAGAGGTAGGAGGATCACTGTGAGTTCAAGGGCACCCTGAGACTACATAGTGAATTCCAGGTCAGCCTGGACTAGAGTGAAACCCTATCTCGAAAAACAAACAAACAAATAAAAAATATATGGCTGTCAAAACAATTTTGAGCAACAAAAATAAGGCTGGCTGGTGGTATCACCATATCCAATTTTAACGTACATTACAAAGTCATAGTAACAAAAACAGCATGGTACTGGTACAAAGACATGTAGATCAGTGGAACAGAATAGAGGACCCAAATGTTAACCCAGGCAGCTACAGCCATCTGATTTTTGACAAAAAGCCAAAAATATCCATTGGAGAAAAGACAGCCTCTTCAGCAAGTGGTGCTGGGAAAACTGTGTATCTGTATGTAGAAGGATGAAAATAGAACCTTGTCTCTCTCCATGTACAAGAATCATACCCAAATGGATCAGGGACCTTAATATCAGACCCAAAACTCTGAAACTGCTAGAGGAAAAAGTAGGGGAAACCCTTCAACATATTGGCATAGGCAATGACTTTCTGAATATAACCCCAGTTGCTTAGGAAATAAAACCACTAATCAACCACTGTGATCTTATGAAATTACAGATCTTTTGTACAGCAAAAGACACTGTGAATAGAGCAAAGAGACAAGTTACAAAATGGGAGAAAATCTTTGCCAGCCATACATCTAACAGAGGGTTAATATCCAGAATATACAAAGAACTCAAAAAACACAACAAGGAGGCGTCTGAGGGGTGGTGGTGGCGGCATGCGCGGGTGGCGAGGGCGGCCGGGCCGGGACTTGAGTAGCCACCAGAGACCCAACGAGCCTCGCCAGCTCCTGCCCGCAGGCCGCGTGACGCACGTCAGGTCGGAAGAGTGCGAGATAAACTTACATGTGTGGGAGACCAGACCAGTAACACTCCTGAATTAAGATCTTGGGTTCTGAGAGATGTTGAGCACTGAGACCTGAAGATGAGTGAACTTGACCAGCTGCGGCAGGAGGCCGAGCAACTGAAGAACCAAATAAGAGATGCTCGCAAAGCATGTGCTGATGCAACTCTCTCACAGATCACTAACAACATTGACCCAGTGGGAAGAATCCAGATGCGCACCAGGAGAACTCTGAGGGGGCACCTGGCCAAGATCTATGCCATGCACTGGGGCACAGACTCTAGGCTCCTTGTCAGTGCCTCACAGGATGGAAAACTCATCATCTGACACAGCTATACCACAAACAAGGTCCATGCCATCCCTCTGCGCTCATCCTGGGTCATGACTTGTGCATATGCTCCTTCTGGGAATTATGTGGCCTGTGGAGGTCTGGATAATATTTGCTCCATTTACAATCTGAAAACTCGTGAAGGGAATGTACGTGTGAGTCGTGAGCTGGCGGGACACACAGGTTACTTGTCCTGCTGTCGGTTCCTGGATGACAATCAGATCGTCACCAGCTCTGGAGATACCACATGTGCCCTGTGGGACATAGAGACCGGCCAGCAAAGGACCGCATTTACTGGACACACTGGAGATGTCATGAGCCTGTCTCTTGCTCCTGACACCAGACTGTTTGTCTCTGGTGCTTGTGACGCTTCAGTCAAGCTCTGGGAGGTCCGAGAAGGGATGTGCCAGCAGACTTTCACAAGCCATGAGACTGACATCAATGCCATCTGTTTCTTTCCCAATGGCAATGCCTTTGCCACTGGCTCAGATGATGCTACATGCAGGCTGTTCGACCTCCATGCAGATAAGGAGCTCATGACCTATTCCCATGACAATATCATATGTGGTATCACCTCTGTCTCCTTCTCTAAGAGTGGGCGTCTCCTCCTTGCTGGGTACAACGACTTCAACTGCAACGTCTGGGACGCACTCAAAGCTGACAGGGCAGGTGTCTTGGCTAGACATGACAACTGTGTCAGCTGCTTGGGGGTGACTGATGATGGCATGGCTGTGGCATCAGGGTCCTGGGACAGCTTCCTCAAGATCTGGAACTAAGGCCACAAGTGGATGCCACAGTGACTGGAAGACCATTCCAACCTTGAGGCGTTACAGCGATAGCATATCCTATCCAACCATACTAACGTGGACACCCACACCTCCCCTTAGAACTTCAAAAGGGCAAGATCTTTTTTCCTTCACTTATTGCTGAAATCAAGAGCACAATTCCCATTAAGAGGAGGATCTCTGTACTGTAAACTAAAACAAACGTGCATTCCTTCCGGGGCCATTGTCTTTGTTTTCTTTTTTGTCTTGGATGTATTTTAAAAGGAAATACTACAATAAAAATGTTAACCAGAAGGTTAAAAAAAAAAGAACAATAAGAAATCAAACAACCCAATTAAAAACTGGAACTAAACAGAAAAAAAGAAGAACAGTTGGCTACAAACGTTAGAGCCATTGTGGAAATCAGTATGGAGGTTCCTGAGACAGCTAAAAATAGATTTACCATATGATCCAGCTATAGCACTCCTAGGCATATATCCTGATGACTCTTCTCACTACCTTAGAGATACTTGCACAACCATGTTTATTGTCACTCTATTCACAGTAGCTAAGAAATGGAAACAGCCTAGATGTTCCTCAACAGAAGAATGTATAACAAAGATGTGGTACATTTACACAATGGCGTTCTATTCAGCAGTAAAAAAAAAAAAAAAATGAAATTA
The DNA here is from genome assembly GCA_036365145.1 of Orientallactaga sibirica. NCBI lineage: Eukaryota > Metazoa > Chordata > Mammalia > Rodentia > Dipodidae > Orientallactaga > Orientallactaga sibirica. The sequence goes on from JAEOAD010000055.1 coordinate 1,039,935, forward strand.
TGCAATTTGCAGGGAAGTGGATGGATCTGGAAAGGATTCTACTAAGTGAGGTAACCCAGGCCCAGAAGGCCAAATGTCACATGTTCTCATATGTGGATCCTAGCTACAAATGTTTAGATCTGTGTATGAGCTGGGACCAAAAATTGGTAGCAGAGGCCAATTAGCTAGAAAATGGCTATAAGGGAGGTAGGAGAGGGAAGGACTTAAGGGGATGGTATTGTATACATGTAAATAGAAGAACAGATTACATTACAGGGAGGGGAAAGGCCTAAGCAAGGCCAGGGAAAGAGAGTCAGTAAAAGAAGGGGCGGGGGAAGGCTAACTAAATTCAAGATGTTATGAATAAGACATATGAAAGCTTACTCTTTTGGATAATGGCATACCCAGAAACCATAGATTATTCTAGAAAATTTTCATTGCCAGTGATGGGATACCTTCCAGTGAGGTGTTAGCTAGGGAGGTCCCTGATGCTTCCAAAACATTGTAGGCTATTGCCAAGGCTCTTTGTTTCCCACCAGAAACAGATGGTAAGACCCTATTGCTGAAGACTCCACATGCCTGGGTGACAAGATCACTGAGAAATCAAGCTAGAGCTGAACTGAAAACCTCCTCCCTATAGACCAGCTGACAGAAAGCTGGAAAAAGCTGCACTGTATGCAGCCCTATGGAGACAGACATCATCAGCTGTAAAAACAGTAGACACTGCAAGCCTCATGTTTGGACAGCCAGGCCAAAAGATCCAACAGCTGCAATAGTGGCATGTCTGTTCTGGGGAAGCCAACTGCTCTCTGATTGAACTGGAGGCCAAGTTCAGTGGCTCCAAAAGCCCTGGCATGCCCAAGGGAAATCTCCTCTTTATCTCTCCCTCTGCTTGCAAATAAATAAACAAAATTTAAAATTTAATTTAAAACCAGGTGTTGGCACACACCTTAATCCCAGCACTTGGGAGGCAGAGGAGATGGCTTAGAGGTCAAGGCCACCTGACTGCAAAGCCTTCCAGGTCAGCCTGGACCAGTTCTGAAACAGGTCCCATGAAAAACAAACAAAAAAGAATGACATAGCCAAAGGAAGGGTACTAGTGGCTAATGCAACTGGCTCAGACAGAAATTGGCCTCTCTTTCCTCTCTTGACCTCTAAAAAGTGGAGTTGTGGGCTGGAGAGATGCTTTAGCAGATAAAGCACATGCCTGCAAAGCCTAAGGACCCCAGTTAAATTCTCCAGGTCCCACATAAAAAAGATACACAAGTAAAACATGTGTCTGGAGTTCGATTGCAGTGGCTAGAGGCCCTAGTGTGCTCATTCTCACTCTCCCTCTCTCTTTCCTCTCTCTGTCTCTAATAAATAAAAAATAAAAATAAAGAGTGGAGTTGTGAAGGGCAAAGTGGGGAGAGAAAGAATGGCATGGTTTAGGGGAGAGGAAGATTATCATCTCTGTCTTTACAAGTATAGAAGTTGTCAATAAAAAAATTATACATTAAAAAAATATGGCTGAGCCAGGCATGTGGCACACGTGGGAGGCAGAGGTAGGAGGATCACCGTGAGTTCGAGGCAACCCTGAGACTACAGAGTAAATTCCAGGTCAGCCTGGGCTAGGACAAGACCCTACCTCGAAAAACAAAAATCAAAACAAAAATACATACATACATATATGGCTGTGTCCTGAATATCTAATATTAGTTTTATTTATTTATTTATTTTTAATATTTTATTTATTTGAGAAGGAGAGACAAAGAAAGAAGCAGAGAGACAGAGAGAGAGTGGGTGTGCCAGGGCCTCTAGCCACTGCAAATGAACTCCAGATGCATGCGCCACCTTGTACATCTTGCTTATGTGGGTCCTGGGGAATCAAACCTGGGTCCTTTGACTTTTGCAAGCAAGCGCCTAAATCACTAAGCCATCTCTCCCAGCTGTATTTATTTTAAACATTTTTATTTTTATTTATTTATTTGAGGCGGGAGAATGGATGCCACCAGGGCTTCTAGCCACTGCAAATGAACTTCAGGTGCATGCAGCACCATGTGCATCTGGCTTACATGGGTTCTGGGGAGTCAGATCTAGGTCCTTAGGCTTCACAGGCAAGCACCTTAACCATTAAGCCATTTCTCCAGCTATGATTTTTAAAACATGAAAAATATGTGAAATAGATAAAATGCACACAATTCCAGAAGCTACTACTGAGACACAATATAAAACAGGATATGATGACCCTGGTAGACTGGCAAAGCCATTAAAAGATGAGTCTCAAAGATGTTTTGAATCTACCAGGACTGTGAAAGTGCTACCAAAGAGGCTATTGATTAGGGATAAAAATTTTTCCTGGCTATTCAGCCCGGCTGGACGGATGAAATTACAATGACTCCTCATTGGTCACTGATTATATTAGACTTAAACTACAAAAATTTAATGTTTGCTTAATGGTTACTGAATTTACATTGTGCCAGTCTCTCCTTGTTATGCCTTATAGCAATAAAAAGTATTTACTCTGGGGTTGGAGAGATGGATTATTGGTTAAGGCATCTGCCTGCTAAGCCTAAGAATGCCTGGTCGATTCTCCAGGTCCCACTTAGGCAGACGCAGTGATGCAAGGGCGCAATGCTGCACTTTCCCACAAGGGGGCGTAGACATCTAGAATTTGTTCACAGTGGCTGAGAGGCTGCTGGTGCGCCCATTCTCATAGCTTTTTAATTTTATTTATTTATTTGAGAGAGACAAAGAGAGACAAGTAGAGAGAGAATGGCTTCTAGCCACTGCAAATGAACTTCAGGTGCATGCAGCACCATGTGCATCTGGCTTACATGGGTTCTGGGAGTCAGATCTAGGTCCTTAAACTACAGGCAAGCACATAACCATTAAGCCATTTCTCCAGCTATGATTTTTAAAACATGAAAAATATGTGAAATAGATAAAATGCACACAATTCCAGGAGCTACTACTGAGACACAATATAAAACAGGATATGATGACCCTGGTAGACTGGCAAAGCCATTAAAAGATGAGTCTCAAAGATGTTTTGAATCTACCAGGACTGGCAGAAAGTGCACACCAGAGCCATTGATTGGGATAAAAATTTTCCTGGCTATTCAGCCCGGCTGGGCGGATGAAATTACAATGACTCCTCATTGGTCACTGATTATATTAGACTTAAACTACAAAAATTTAATGTTTGCTTAATGGTTACTGAATTTACATTGTGCCAGTCTCTCCTTGTTATGCCTTATAGCAATAAAAGTATTTACTCTGGGGTTGGAGAGATGGATTATTGGTTAAGGCATCTGCCTGCCAAGCCTAAGAATGCCTGGTGATCGATTCTCAGGTCCACTTAGGCAGGCAGTGATGCAAAGGCGCAATGCTGCACTTTCCCACAAGGCGTGGGCATCTAAATTTTGTTCACAGTGGCTGAGAGGCTGCTGGTGCTTATTCTCATAGCTTTTTAATTTTATTTATTTATTTGAGAGAGACAAGAGACAAGTAGAGAGAGAATGGGTGTGCCAGGGACTCTAGCCACTGCAAATGAACTTCAGGTGCATGCAGCACCATGTGCATCTGGCTTATGTGGGTCCTGGGGAATCGAACCTAGGTCACTTTGGCTTTGCAGGCAAGTGTCTTATCCACTAAGCCATTTCTCCGGCGCCTGGAATGCCCATTCTCTATCTGTCTCTGTCTTTCTCAAAAAATATTTACTCTGTGCCTTTGTATGTTGGAAGTATTCTGATTTTACAAGACTCACAATTAGAAAATTAAAGTTTGTAATTTTTTGATCTAGTCACCTGGCTGGAGAGGTTACTGTGGGTGGATCCTAGGGTCCAGGCCTAGGGTGTGGGAATGGATTTGGAATTCCAGTCTAAAGATATGCAAAGGGTCTGAGGTGCCTGGAGTTCCAAAGTGTGCTAGCTTCTCTTTTGGTGATTTTTTTGTTTTGTTTTGTTTTTTGTTTTTGGTAGGAATTTTCCTCTGGTCAGGCTGACCTGGAATTAACTATGGAGTCTCAGGGTGGCCTCGAACTCTGGCGATCCTCCTACCTCTGCCTCCCGAGTGCTGGGATTAAAGGCGTGTGCCACCACGCCCGACTTTCTATAGGTATTTAATACTATTCTTTGTGAGAATGGATGCCACCAGGGCTTCTAGCCACTGCAAATGAACTTCAGGTGCATGCAGCACCATGTGCATCTGGCTTACATGGGTTCTGGGGAGTCAGATCTAGGTCCTAAGGCTTCACAGGCAAGCACCTTAACCATTAAGCCATTTCTCCAGCTATAATTTTTAAAACATGAAAAATATGTGAAATAGATAAAATGCACACAATTCCAGGAGCTACTACTGAGACACAATATAAAACAGGATATGATGACCCTGGTAGACTGGCAAAGCCATTAAAAGATGAGTCTCAAAGATGTTTTGGATCTACCAGGACTGTGAAAGTGCTACCAAAGAGGCTATTGATTAGGGATAAAAATTTTTCCTGGCTATTCAGCCCGGCTGGACGGATGAAATTACAATGACTCCTCATTGGTCACTGATTATATTAGACTTAAACTACAAAAATTTAATGTTTGCTTAATGGTTACTGAATTTACATTGTGCCAGTCTCTCCTTGTTATGCCTTATAGCAATAAAAAGTATTTACTCTGGGGTTGGAGAGATGGATTAGTGGTTAAGGCATCTGCCTGCCAAGCCTAAGAATGCCTGGTCGATTCTCCAGGTCCCACTTAGGCAGACGCAGTGATGCAAGGGCGCAATGCTGCACTTTCCCACAAGGGGGCGTAGACATCTAGAATTTGTTCACAGTGGCTGAGAGGCTGCTGGTGCGCCCATTCTCATAGCTTTTTAATTTTATTTATTTATTTGAGAGAGACAAAGAGAGACAAGTAGAGAGAGAATGGGTGCGCCAGGGACTCTAGCCACTGCAAATGAACTCGAGACGCATACACCACCTTGTGCATCTGGCTTATGTGGGTCCTGGGGAATCGAACCTAGGTCCTTTGGCTTTGCAGGCAAGTGTCTTATCCACTAAGCCATTTCTCCAGCCACCTGGAATGCCCATTCTCTATCTGTCTCTGTCTTTCTCAAAAAAATATTTACTCTGTGCCTTTGTATGTTGGAAGTATTCTGATTTTACAAGACTCACAATTAAGAAACAATCTTCAATCTCAGATAAGACTATGGAGACCATTAAAATTAGATTAAATACAATTCACAATATAGATGGCTATGAATCAATTGGGGGCTAAAGGCAAAATATAACAGTTTGAATGAATGGCCCCCAATCTATTGAGGACTTTATTAAAGTTTGTAATTTAGATCTGTAGTCACCTGGCTGGAGGAGGTGTCTCTGTGGGTGGATCCTAGGGTCCAGGCCTAGGGTGTGGGAATGGATTTGGAATTCCAGTCTAAAGATATGCAAAGGGTCTGAGTGTGCCTGGAGTTCCAAAGTGTGCTAGCTTCTCTTTTGGTGTTTTTTTTTGTTTTGTTTTGTTTTTTTGTTTTTGAGGTAGGGTCTCACTCTGGTCCAGGCTGACCTGGAATTAACTATGGAGTCTCAGGGTGACCTTGAACTCTCGGTGATCCTCCTACCTCTGCCTCGAGTGCTGGGATTAAAGGCGTGCGCCACCACGCCCGGCTGGTGATATTTTTTTGTCTTTCTATGATTGGTCCTGTGAAGGTGGGACAGCAACTTCTGCCATTCTGGAACTCCTCTCTCCTGCTTCAATAACTTCCCTTCTTCCATAACTTTCTGGTCTGAAAGTTCATCTCAAGTGACCTGAGCCTATTAAGGAGAGAGGGAGAGAATGGGCATACCAGGGCTCCAGCCACTGCAGTCGAACACCAGACACATGCACCACCATCACACCTGGCTTAAGTGGGTACAGGAGAACTGAACCTGAATCCTTAGGCTTTGCAGGTAAGTCCCTTAACCAATAAGCCACCTCTCTAGCCCAAAACATAATTTTATAATCAAAATGTAAAGTATTTTTATCACTCTTCAAATTCTCCTATACTTTTAGTCAATACTCTCCTCTTACTCCCAACTCCTGATCATAACTCATCTATTTTCTGTTGTTAAAGGATTTTCAGGGCTGGAAAGATAGCCCAGTGGTTAAGGTACTTGCTTGCAAAACCTGATGACCCAGGTTCTATTCCTCAGTATCCATATAAAGCCAGATGCACAGAGTGGTGCATGCATCTGGAATTCATTTGCAGTGGCAAGAGGCCCTGTCAGGCCCATTCTCTCTCTCCTCTCTCTCTACTTGCAAATAATAATTTTTTAAAGTATTTTCTTTATAGAAGAGTTAAATAATTTGCACTATTATTCTTATTTCTTTTTAATTTTTTTTGTTTATTTATTTGAGAGCAACAAACAGAGAAAGAAGCAGATAGATAGAGAATGGATATGCCAGGGCCTCCAACCACTGCAAATGAACTCCAGATGCACATGGGTCCTGGGGAATCAAGCCTCGAACCGGGGTTCTTGGGCTTCACAGGCAAGCTCTTAACTGCTAAGCCATCTCTCCAACCCCCTCCCCCCCCCAAGGTAGGGTCTTGCTCTAGCCCAAGCTAACCAGGAATTTACTATGTAGTCTCAGGGAGGCCTTGAACTCATGGGATCCTCCTACCTCTGCCTCCCGAGTACTGGAATTAAAGGTGTGAGCCACGGGCTGGAGAGATGGCTTAGCAGTCAAGGCACCTGCCTCCTAAGCCTAAGAATGCTGGTTCCAATCTCCAGCGGTTCCAATCTCCAGGTCCCACGTTTAGCCAGATGCAAAGTGACACAAGGGCACAATGCCACACTTGACCACAAGGGGGCGCACACATCTGGATTTCATTCCCAGCAGCTGAGAGGCTGTTGGCGTGCCCATCTCTATCTGTGTTACTCTCCCTCTTTCTCTCTCTCTGTGTCTCTCTCCAAAAAAAAAAAAAAAAAAAAAAAAGGCATGAGCCACCACCCAGCTTTTATTATTCTTATTTCAGATAAGAGTAAAGTGGGCTCTTGAGGAGAAAACCACAGTCATAAAAATTGATGAACCCATACATTTCCTGAATTGTCATTGTTTTTCAACTGGACAGACTAAAGCAATCCTGTCCACCAGAACTTCCTGTAACTTCCTGAAGTAGTTTATATCAGCTAGGGATCCTCTGCAGTAGAGCATTTACCTTGCATTCAGAAGGACCTGGATTTGAGTCCAGCACTGATGGAGGAGAAAGAGAAAGAGGAAGGGATTTTATATCCGTATTGTCTAATATGATAGTAGTCATTAGCTGCATGTGGCCATTAAACTATTAAAATGTGGCCTGTAGAAATAAAGAAGTGAATTTTTAGTTTAATTTAATTTAATACATTACCATTTATTCAGAACAGTATTTCACTCAGAAAAACAATATATATTCCATATATTGTGCTTTCAAAGGAAATGTACTTTTTCAATCATACTTGAAAAGCTCCCTACACCTCTCAAAATGCTTGCCATTTATCATATCATTTCATAAACTCCAGGTAATTTTAGAGTTAGAAGTAAACACATTTAATTAAATGACTCCATTATACAGACAAAACTGAGGCTGACAAAGTCAAATGAACCATCCAAAGTTAGAAGGCAAGCAGGAGACAGAGTTTAGACTAGGCACTCTAAAAGGATCAAACTATAAGTGCTAAAAATATAAAACTCTTAAAAGAATGGGGGAGAGGGATAGAGAATATAAATGCCTTGGATTGGGAAAGGGCTCTCAGATATGACACTGATAGCAAAAGGGTAAAATACATTATAATCACTTTCATAAACTATTTTTTTTATTTAAAGGATACCACCAGTATAATGACACATACCTATAATACAGTAACTTGGGAAACTGAGGCAAGAAGAGCTAGTCTAAGGTTAGCCCAGATTACCTGTATAACATGACACTGTCTTAAAAGTAAAACAAGATGCTGGGCGTGGTGGCGCACGCCTTTAATCCCAGCACTCAGGAAGCAGAGGTAGGAAGATTTCTGTGAGTTCAAGGCCACCCTGAGACTACAGAGCGAATTCCAGGTCAGCCTGGACCAGAGTGAGACCCTACCTTGAAAAACCAAAAAGAAAAGAAAAAAAAGTAAAACAAAAGCCAGGCGTGGTGGTGCACACCTTTAATCCCAGCACTTGGGAGGCAGAGGTAGGAGGATCTCCGTGAGTTCAAGGCCACCCTGGTCAGCCTGGGCTAGAGTGGGACCCTTCCTCGAAAAACTAAAATTCATAAATCATAAATTCAAGCTTGTCCAGGTTGCAAAGTGAATTCAAAGCTAGCCTGGGCAACTTAGTGAGATCCTATCTCAAAATAAAAAGTAAAAAAGAGGGCTGGGGATATAACTCAGGAGTAGAGTGTTTATCTTCCCTGCTTGAGGTTGTAGGTTCAATCTCACAAACAAAACAAATCAAAACAAAATAAAACAGGGTCACCATCAAGAAAAATGAAAAAGTTATAAAATGAGGGAAAATATTTTCAAGTCATAGTTCTAATAAAAGGTTCATATTTAGAATACATAAAGAACTATTTAGCTCAATAGTAAAAAGACAAAAACATTAAAAATCAGTGAAGACTCTAAATAGCTCTGTTAAGAAGATGTACAAATGGCAAATATCCACATGAAAAGATGCAAATCAGACTGAAGAGATAGCTCCATTGGTAAAGTCCCTGCCTTGCAAGCAAGAGGACTATGTATGCTGGGTATCCTACTTCTTTGGTAGTTAATTAAAAATATTTATAAATTTTCCAAATTTTTAAATTTATTTTTATTTATTATTTGAGAGAGAGTCAGAGAGAAGGTGAAGGAGGGGAGAGAGAGAGTGAGAATGGGTGCACCATGGCATCCAGCCACTGCAAATGAATACTAGATGCATGCGCCACCTTGGGTATCTGGCTTATGTGGCTCCTGGGGAATCAAACCTGGGTCCTTTGGCTTTGTAGGCAAATGCCTTAATTGCTAAGCCATCTCTCCAACCCCACTTATAAATTCTTATAATTACTTTTAATTAACTAACAAAGAAGTAGGATGACCTGAGTCGGGCATGATGGCACATGCCTTAAATTCCAGCACTCTGGAGGCAGAGGTAGGAGGATCGCTGGGAGTTCAAGGCCAGCCTGAGACTACAGAGTGAGTGTCAGGTCAGTCTGTGCTAGAGAGAAACCCCAACTCAAAAAGAAAAAAACAAAATTATAAATTTTTAAAGAGAGAGAGAGAGAATGAGCAGAAGTGGCCTGTGGGAGTGGATAACGCTATACCCAGATGTCACAGGTTAGAAAACTCTGACTAGCTCTGTGTGGTGGTTTGACTCAGGTGTCCCCATAAACTTAGGGGTTCTGAATGCTAGGTTCCCAGCTGATGGAGATTTGGGAACTAATGCCTTTTGGAGGCAGTGTATTGTTGGGGGCGGGCTTATGGGTATTATAGCTAGTGTCCCCTTGGCAGTGTTTGGCACACTCCTGTTCCTGTTGTTGGCCAGGAGGTGCTGCCACCCTCTGCTCATGCCATCATTTTCCCCTGCCATCATGGAGCTTTTCCCTCAAGCCTGTAAGCCAAAATAAACAGATCCAGGGGAAGTTCCATAATGGCAGAAGAAGCTGGCCTGCTTTCACAGGACCAAACAAAGAGAAAAGCCACACACCAAAAACCACACAGCACAGCACACCTCAGGAACTCCAGCTAGGCACACTTTGTGTATTTTTAGATTGAAATCTCAAACCCACCACCACATCTTAAGATCCATCCAGTGACATTGCCTCTAGCCAGGTGGCTGCAGATGCAAACTACAAACTAATAAAACACTGAATATATTGGGGGCCATTTATTCAAACTATCACACCAATGCATTTCTTCCAACTTTAAAAGCCCCCATCATTTTTATCAATCCCAATGATATTCAAGTATCCCCATAGTCCAAAGTCTTTTAACTGAGCCATAATATGAAAGAAAGAAGGAAGAAAGGAAGGATGGAAGGAAGGAAGGAAGGAAGGAAGGAAGGAAGGAAGGAAGGGAAGGAAGGAAAGAAAGAAAGAGAAACAAACAAACAAACAAACACCCCGGTGTGGTGGCTCATGCCTTTAATCCCAGCACTCGGGAGGCAGAGATAGGATCACTGTGAGTTCAAGGCCACCCTGAGACTACAAAGTGAATTCCAGGTCAGTCTGGGCTGCAGTGGTAGAAACAAATAAACTGGCAACATCAAGGCAAAATAAATAAATAAATAAATAAATAAATAAATAAATAAATAAAATTTAAAAAATAAAAATAACGGTACACATGCCGGGCATGGTGGCACATGCCTTTAATCCCAGCACTCGGGAGGCAGCAGTAGGAGGATCGCTGAGAGTTCGAGGCCACCCTGAGAATACAGAGTGTATTCCAGGTCAGCCTGAGCTACAGTGAGACCCTATCTTGAAAAAAAAAAAAAAAAAAAAAAAAGATAATAAAAAGATAAATAAATAATTTTAAAATGGCACAGAATAAACATTTACACTGGCAAATACAAAATTTAAACCAAATAGGGCAAACACCAAACTCTGTAAGGTCCAAGTCCAAAAATTCTAGCCACTGACAAGTCTCCAAGTCTAACCACTGACCAGTTTCTGTAGTTCCAATTCTGCTCCTCCAGCTAGGCTACTCACAGTCCTAGAAAACTTCATCCAGTGCTGAGGCTATCCTTGGCAGCCATCTTATAGTCCTGGCATCTTCACTTGATCTCCACTGCAACCCACAGTCCATCCTCATGGCTCCATCAGGCCTCCAGGTAATTCAACAAGCCAGGTAATTCACACTGCCCATGGCCATTTCCAAAATACAAAACCATGTTGCAAATCCAATGACCCTCTGTTTCCTGCATTTGCTATACTCCATAATACCAGATGGGCTGCCAATTTGTTAATCCAGGGAATAACGCAGACTTTGAAGAACAGGACACTCTTTCAGCATTCAGGCCCCTTCAAAAGAGTCCACATTCTTCCCACTGTTTCAGTGCAGGTCAGCTGACCCAATCTCAGTGGTTGTAATCTCTCAGATAATTGCAACTGAATGGGCAGCAATTTTGGCCCAAAGATTTCTTTCTTAATTTCTATCTTAATTCCTTCCTTCCTTCCTTCCTTCCTTCCTTCCTTCCTTCCTTCCTTCCTTCCTCCCTCCCTCCCTCCCTCCCTCCCTCCCTCCCTCCCTCCCTCCTTCCTTTCTTCTTTCTTTCTCCTGTGTCACATCCCTCTGCTCACACCAGTCCATTTCTACTCAATGCAACCCTGCACAAGTTCTCAGGACATGGACATAACAGCAAGCCTCTCACACAAACTATTCTAGCCCAGTCCAGGCAAAGCTCTTTATTCTTCTTATAAGCCAAACCTCACAGTCCATAGTTCTTATTGCATTCAGGTCTTTCAACTTTGACCAGAACAGTTCCATCAAACTGTACTTACAGCACTGCAAGGAGTCACTGAAGCCAAGATTTCAAATTCACCCACACTCCTCCTACAAAGCAGTTCCAAAACACCAAAAGCTACAGTCAGTTTTCTAGCAGCAACAGCCCCACTTCTTGGTACTGATTTTACTGTTGCAATTAGCTTCACATTGCTGTCAGAAAACACCCAACCAAGAGCAACTTGTGGGAGGACAGCATTTATTTTGGCTTTTAGACTCAAGGGGAAGCTCCATCATGGCAGGAAAATGATGGCATGAGCAGAGGATGGACATCACCTGCTGGCCAACATCAGCAGGAGAGTGTGCCAAACACTGGCAAGGGGAAGCTGACTATAACACCTGTAAGCCCACTCCCAACAATACACTGCTTCCAGGAGGCACCAATTACCAAATTGCCACTAGCTGGGGACCTAAGCATTCAGAACACATAAGTTTCTGGGGGGGGGACACACCTGAATCAAACCTCAACAAACGTCATAATGCTAATAATGACTGAAACTAGAGTAAAACTCAGGACTGTGACTCCAGTCTCTTCTATGGAACCCAGTTTATCCATTCCTTCCTGCACTGAAACAACAACAAGAGTTTTTTCATACCCTCCTGACACCAGTATTTATAAGCTCAGTATCACTACACAAGCTGGGTTAATGGGTTAACCAAAGGAGCTAAAGGTACAGGGTATTAGCCCACCTGCCCCATTTAGAGGTACTGTCACCTTCCACTTGCTAAGCAGTTCTACCCCAAGACCTCCTTATTAACTATAGGCTGTACATAGAAAAAGCAAGCACTCATCAAAACCAACAAGCTTCAAACACCAGGAAGGAGAGGTAAATTATACATCAGAAATGAAGGCCACTGCTTCCAACCAAGCCTTTAAGAAGAAAAGCTCTGCTAGATGTATGTGTACCATGGGAAAATTATGATCAAAAGTTAAAGTTCAATGTATAGTACCTGTTCTAAGCTTCCCTTAGTATACAAGATGCATAGAAACAAGGAAAAAGAGCTGGGCATCGTGGCCCATGCCTTTAATCCCAGCACTTGGGAGGCAGAGGTAGGAGGATAGATGTGAGTTCAAGGCCACCCTAAGACTACAGAGTGAATTCCAGGTCAGCTTGAGGCTAGAATGAGACCCTACCTTGAAAAAAAGAAGAAGAAAAAGAAAAAGAAAGAAAGATCAAAACCCATATCCTTACATTTATTTATTTATTTATTTATTTATTTATTTATTTATTTATTTATTATTTTATTGAGGTAGGGCCTTGCTCTAGCCCAGGCTGACCTAGAATTAACTATGTAGTCTCAGGCTGGCCTTGAACTCACAGCAATCATACTACCTCTGCCTCCTGAGTGCTGGAATTAAAGGTATGTGCCACCACACGCCCGCACCCTCACTTTAAAGAAGAGATTCTAAATATTTTCAACAATATTTCCTCTATTATCTGTATGTTTTACCTATGCTAAGGAAATTTGTGTGATAATATTTGCAATGCGCTCCAATAAGTCATTAGCATTGCCTTACTAGAAAAGTCACTGCATAGCTGGAGAGATGGCTTAGCTGTTAAAGGTGCTTGCTTGCACCTGGGTTCTATTTCCCAGTCTCCACGTAAAGCCAGATACACAAAGTGATGCATGCATCTGGAGTTGCATCTGAAGTTCATTTGTAGTGGCAAAAGACCGTGGCATGCTCATGCTCATTTCATATTCTTCCCCTCTCCTTGCTTGCTTGCAAATAAATAATTTTTAAAAATTTTAAAAAGAAAAGGCACTGCAGCATTCCAGTACCTGGTTCCTCATGAGTTAAAGACAGACTAGATATTCCATAACACACTGCTATAATAATGAAACAGAACTCCTGCACCTTCCCATTCACATGCCAAATCCACTAGGTGGAAATTTACAAAGCACAAAGGACAAACTAGGCAATGAAAACACAAATATACCAAGTGTGGAGATTTGACTAAGATATCCCCCATAACCTCAAGTGTCTGAATATACCAAGTGTGGAGGTTTGACTCAGATATCCCCCATAACCTCAAGTGTCTGAATATACCAAGTGTGGAGGTTTGACTCAGATATCCCCCATAATTGCAAGTGTCTGAATATACCAAGTGTGGAGGTTTGACTCAGATATCCCCCATAACCTCAAGTGTCTGAATATACCAAGTGTGGAGGTTTGACTCAGATATCCCCCATAACCTCAAGTATCTGAATATACCAAGTGTGGAGGTTTGACTCAGATATCCCCCATAACCTCAAGTGTCTGAATATACCAAGTGTGGAGGTTTGACTCAGATATCCTCCATAACCTCAAGTATCTGAATATACCAAGTGTGGAGGTTTGACTCAGATATCCCCCATAACCTCAAGTGTCTGAATATACCAAGTGTGGAGGTTTGACTCAGATATCCCCCATAACCTCAAGTGTCTGAATATACCAAGTGTGGAGGTTTGACTCAGATATCCTCCATAACCTCAAGTATCTGAATATACCAAGTGTGGAGGTTTGACTCAGATATCCCCATAACCTCAAGTATCTGAATATACCAAGTGTGGAGGTTTGACTCAGATATCCCCATAAGCAAAGTGTCTGAATATACCAAGTGTGGAGGTTTGACTCAGATATCCCCCATAACCTCAAGTGTCTGAATATACCAAGTGTGGAGGTTTGACTCAGATATCCTCCATAACCTCAAGTATCTGAATATACCAAGTGTGGAGGTTTGACTCAGATATCCCCCATAACCTCAAGTGTCTGAATATACCAAGTGTGGAGGTTTGACTCGGATATCCCCCATAACCTCAAGTGTCTGAATATACCAAGTGTGGAGGTTTGGCTCAGATATCCCCCATAACCTCAAGTGTCTGAATGCTTGGTCCCCAGCTGATGACAATGTGGGAGGTGGAGACTTGCTGGAGATGTGTTGCTGGGTGGCTTTAGGAGTGTTATAGCCAGCTGTGCCTTGCCAGAGTCTGGCTCACTCTCTTGCTGCTGTTTTCCACTTGCTGTGACAGAGGTGATGTCCAGCCTCTGCTCATGCAATGCTCTCCTCTGCCATCATGGAACATGCCCTCAAGACTGTAAGCCAAAATAAACAATTTTCCTCCCATAAGCTGCTTTTGGTTGGATGTTTCATCCCAGCACCATGAAGGTAACTACAACAAACACTGGCACCTGAAGAGAGGTCTTTGCCAAGACTCCCTTCCAGGTCTATCTAAAGCTTTCAACTAAGCAGCCTACCCACCATATGTAAAATCAGATAGCCACTGATTTAACAAACCTGGGAGCTTTGCAGAAGCTTAGTAGGCTACCTAGTAACTTAGGCTCTCTGAGGGGCAAAAAAGGCACAATAAGGCATGACCCTCTGTACCCTAAGATCTTATGTGAGTGGGAAAAGAGAAGTAAGCAGAGTTTGGTGAGGGGGAAACTGGCCTGCAATCAAGGTTTAGGGTCCTGGTCTCACTTCTGCCATAGAATTTGTGGGAACTGGGTAATTCCCTTTATTAGGCCCTATGTAAAATGAACCACTAATTTGTAAAGGCCTTCTCAGCTTTGATAATCTGTGGGAAAAGAATCATAGTACTAACTCATTAATGAAACAAGCCAAGAGTGGTACAGATAATGCCTATTGTAACCAGAAACAAGCTGCTGACTTCAATGGAAGCTGCTCTATGGCCAGCAGCTCCAGAATCACTAAAGGGGGAATGGAAAAGCTGAAGCCAAATTGATGAATGCATCTGCTGGTAGGAGGTCATGGCTCATCACAGGAACACTTCTCCTTTACAGGAAGCATTGCACAAATCCTCCATTCAGGCCCCAAGGTCTCTTCCCACAAAAGAAGTCTTGTGGCCCAGAAAAGGAGAGGTACCAGTCAGAAGCCTGGCAAAAGAGACAATGGACAAAAGCCAGTTTGGAGAACAGCCAATCCACCAACAGCTGATTGCATCTTGGGCCTTCTTTGCCCTTGGGATTTTGGGGTTTTTTTTCTTGTTTTTGAGACAGGGTCTCACTGTCCTGTAACTTACTATACAGCCCAGGCCAGCTTCAAACTCAGGACCTTCTACCTCTCCTGAGAACTGGGATTATAGATAAATGCCACACCATCAGGCCTTGTTCTCAGTCCTCTTGTTCAAGGCAATAAAGAAAACAATAAACTGGGTGTGGTAGCACACGCCTTTAATCCCAGCACTCAGGAGGTAGAAGTATGAGGATTGCTGTGAGTTCAAGGCCACCCTGAGACTACATAGTGAATTCCAGGTCAGCTTGAGCTGCAGTGAAACCCTACCTTGAACGCCCCCACCCAAAAAAAAGAAAAGAAAAACAATAAGATCCAGAACAGTTGAGTATTACAAAATATATAATGACTTCATAAATCTTTCAGCCAAAAAACACAAGGCTTGCTTCATAAGACTTATTTACAAATTTCAGAGAAGTAGCTACAGATTCTTTGTATAAACAGAATAGTTTTTTTCTCTGAGTGAGATACAGGTACAAATCTGAAGTCAACAACTTATCTCCACATAATCCTAAATAATCATTAGTTTCCTCATCTATAATAATGTACTAGTACCTCTACTTTGCTCATGACAAAACTGAAGCACAGGAAGGTTAAATAACTACCACATCTAAAAGGCAACTTAACTTGGGGGAGAAAAACAAAAGCACACTTATGGTTGCCAGGGGTACAGAGGAAGGAAAAATAAGAAGTAACTGCTGGCCAGGCGTGGTGGCACCGCCTTTAATCCCAGCACTAGGGAGGCAGAGGTAGGAGGATCACTATGAGTTCAAGGCCACCCTGAGAATACATAGTGAATTTCAGGTCAGCCTGGGCTAGAGTGACACCCTACCTCAAACCCAAAAAAAAAAAAAAAAAAAGAAGAAGGAGGAGGAGGAGGAGGAAGAAGAAGAAGAAGAAGAAGAAGAAGAAGAGGAGGAGGAGGAGGAGGAGGAAGAAGAAGAAGAAGAAGAAGAGGTAACTGCTAACTGATATAACTTTCTTCTGGGAGTGATTAAAATGCTCTAAAATTAAAGATAAAAATATTAAAGATGGGGGCTGGAGAGCTGGCTTAGTGGTTAAGGTGCTTGCCAGTGAAGCCTAAGGACCCAGGTTCAATTCTCCAGATCCCACGTAAGCCAGATGTACATGGTGGCACATGTATCTGGAGTTCATTTGCAGTGGCTAGAAGCCCTGGAGTGCTCATTCTCTCTCCCCCACCCCAAATAAATAAATATATATATATAGAAAAGATGTATTTGTGGGAGTCTAAAAACCATTAAATTGTATCCTTTAAAGGGTAGTAAAAAGTAGATTTTATGGTATATGAGTTATATTTCAATAAAGTTTTTTCAAGAAAATCTGTCCAAGAGAACTAGGAAATGGTAAGGTCAGAACTCAGGCATTTAAAATCTGCTAGCTCTTGGTTTGCTCCTTAAGAAAAGCTAGTAGGGGGCTGGAGAGATGGCTTAGTGGTTAAGGTGTTTGCCTGCAAAGTCAAAGGATCCCAGTTCTATTCTCCAGGACCCACATAAGCCAGATGCACAAAGGGCACATGCGTCTGGAGTTCGTTTACAGTGGCTGGATGCCCTGGAGCAATCTCTCTCTCTCTCTCTCTCTCTGCCTCTTTCTCTCAAATAAATAAATAAATAAATAAATAAATAAATAAATAAATAATTTTAAAGTTAGTGGGGGGGGGCTGGAAGTTCAATTCCTCACTACCTATGTAAGCAAGATGCACAAGGTGGTGCATGCATCAGGTGTTTATATGCAGTGGCTGGAGGCCCTAGTGTGTCCATTCATTCTCTGCCTCTTTCCTTCCTCAAAATAAATAAAAATATTTTGAAAGCTAGTGGCATGATCCTTTCAGTTATGAAAATTAAATACATGAAAACACCTGGCCTACCCTCCAACAGCCTTTTTTTCTTTTTTGAGGCAAACCCAAAAGACTGGCCTACGTTTTTTTATTTTTTAAATGTTTTTATTTATTTATTTATTTGACAGAGAGAGAGAGAGAGAGAGAGAGAGAGAGAGAATGGGTGTGCCAGGGCCTCCAGCCACTGCAAACAAACTCTAGATACATGTGCCCCTTTGTGCAGCTGGCTAACATGGGTCCTGGGGAATCGAACCTGGGTCCTTTGGCTTTGCAGGCAAACACCTTACCCACTAAGCCATTCCCTCCAGACCTTGTCTATGTTTTTTTATGTGAGAGCAAGAGAGAGAACTGGCATGCCAGGGCCTTCAGCCACTGCAATCAAACTCCAAATGTGTGCACCCTCTTGTGCACATGTGTGACCTTGCACACTTACATGGGACCTGAAGAGTAGAAAACAGGTCCTTAGGCTTCGCAGGCAAGCACCTTAACAGCTAAGCCATCTCTCCAGCCCTGCAACTGCCTTTGAGAGAAAACTGTGATGATCAGCTGAAAAATTTTAATTAGCGACTATACTATAAAAAGCAAAACAGGACTTTGGTAATATAGCTCAGTTGGTGGAGTGTTTGCCCAGCATGAACAAAGCCCTAGGTTTGATCCCCAACACCAAATAACTCAGGTGTGTCTGGGCATGCCTGTAATCCCAGCACTGGAGGAGTGGAGGCAAAAAAATCAGTTCAAGGTCATCTTCCACTAAATAGTAAGTTCAAGGCCAGCCTGGACTATATGAAACCCTGTTCACAAGAAAGACAGAGAAAGGAAGGGAAGGAAGGAGGAAGAGGGGGGAGGAGAAACACAAAAATATAATGACTGAAAGAAAGTGTGCTTTAACTTGTTTAGAAAGATTAGTTACTCTTTTTTTCTCTGGGAGAAACCAATAAAAAATAAAAAAATTCATCCTCAAGTCTACATAATTTTTACCACCAAAATAACCTCTTGCACTTGGTCTGTTTTTTTTTTTTTTTTTGTTGTTGTTGTTGTTGTTGTTGTTGTTGTTGTTGTTTTATGTTGTTTTCCAAGGTAAGCTGACCTGGAACTCATTCTGTAATTCCAGACTGGCCTCAAACTTATAGCCATCCTCCTACCTCTACCTCTGGAGCGCTGGGATTAAAAGCCTGTGCCACCATGTCTGGCTTATGTTTGGTCTTCACAGGATACCAGTGAGGTAAGATGCTTATCAAAGAAGGATTATTAAGGAGCCTTAAGATAGAATCTTCTGGGCTGGAGAGATGGCTTAGTGGTTAAGGTGTGTGCCTACAAAGCCAAAGGATCCCAGTTTGATTCCTCAGGACCCACGTAAACCAGTTGCACAAGGGGGTACATGTATCTGGAGTTTGTTTGCAGTGGCTGGTGGCGCTGGTGCACCCATTCTCTCTCTCCTCTGTCTCTCTCTCTGCTTCTTTCTCTCTCTCAAATAAATAAATAAAATCTATTTAAATTTTTAAAAAGATAGAATCTTCTTAGAAAATGCCTCAAAAAGCTAAGTAGTGTAGAGGCTGGGGAGATGCCTCAGTAATAAAAGGCACTTGTTGCAAAGCCTGCCGATCTGGTTTCAGTTCTCTACTACCCACATAAAGCCAGATGCACAATGGCACATGCATCTGGAGTTCCTTTGCAATGGCAAGAGGGTCTGGCATGCCCATTCTGTGTTTTATTTGCAAGCAGAAAAAAGAGAGTGTGTGGCACATAGAGAGAATGGGCACATCAGGGCCTCTAGCAGCTGCAAACAAACTCATGATACATGTGCCACTTTGTACATCTGGCTTTACACGAATACTGAGGAATCAAACCCAGGTTGTTAGGGTTTATAGGCAAACACCTTAACTGCTGAGCCATCTCTCCAGCCCACATCCATTCTTTCTGTCTCACTGATTGCAAATAAATAAAATTAAAATATTGAATAAAATAAAAGGCTAAGGGGCTGGAGAGATGGCTCAGTAGTTAAGGCATTTGCCTGCAAAGCCAAAGGATCCCAGTTCGATTCTCCAGGACCCACATAAGCCAGATGCACAAGGAGGTGCACACATCTGGAGTTCATTTGCAGTGGCTGGAAGCCCTGGCATGCCCATTCTCTCTCTCTTTCTCTCTGCCTCTTTCTGTCTCTCAAATAAAATAAAATAAAATAAAATAAAATAATAAAATAAAAAGCTAAGTTTAGTAGCACACACCTGTAAACTCAGCATATATGAGGCTGAGACAGGAATCATGAATTTGAGGAAACTTGGGATACATAGCAAGTTCCAGGCTAGCCTGGGCCACACAAGACTTTCTCTCTTTAAAGAAACAAAACAAAACAAACAAATGAGCAAAAGAGAGAAAAGGGAAGAAAACAAGAAAAAAGGCAAGAGAACAAAAATATTTTTAAAAATTTCAATAGCACCTGGAATTTTGGCCCTTTGAGGAAACACTTGAAAATTCTATAAATGAACCCATGTTATCATACAAAAAATGCACTGAACTTGTAATCAAAATACTTAAATGTGCCCTAGCTCTATCATTTACTAGCAATGTAATCTCACTTATTTTTCTAAAATAAATTGTATGAATGTGTGTAGTATGTGCTGTGTGTATGTGCATGAGTGTGCACACTAGGTGCATGCATTCAGAGGTCAGAAGACACTATCAGGTATCCTTCTCTATCACTCATCTGCCTTATTTCCTTGAGATCGGGTCTCTCACTGAAGCTGGACCTTGTGCCACTGACCAAGGAGCCCCAGTGATCCTCCTGTCTCTACCCACACCCTCACAGCTGGAGTTATAAGCATACATGGCCATACCAAGTATATTATGTGGGTGCTAGGTTGGACTTGGTTCTCTTGTTTGCATAGCAAGCACTCTTACCCACTGAGCCATCTTTCTAGTCCTTAAGTTATTTAACCCCTATCTTAATTTTCTCCTCTATAAAGTTGGAACAATATCACCTATATTAACTGAATTACTAAAAGAATTAAATGAGGGCTGGAGAGTTGGCTTAGTAGTTAAGACTCTTGCCTCCAAAGCCTAAGGACCCATGTTCAATTCCCCAGGTCCCATGTAAGCCAGATGCACAATGGGGGCGCATGCATCTGGAATTCATTTGCAGTGGCTGGAGGCCCTGGCACACCCATTCTCTCTCTCTGCTTCTTTTTGTCTCTCTCAAACAAACAAATAAATAAATTTTAAAGAATATAAAAAAGAATTAAAAAGTAGCTTACTACACACACACACGCACACACACACACAGAGAGAGAGAGAGAGAGAGAGAGATAGTGAATAAAAATAGTTGAGAAATTCCTGAAACTAAAAATGAGATTTTTAATTTTTATTTTATTTCTATTTAGTTGAGGGGGAGTGAAGAGAGAGAATGGGCATGCTAAGGAGCCTAGCCACTGAAAATGAATTCTAGATGCATGCACCACCACTGTGTGCATCTGGTTTATGTGGGTACTGGGGAATTGAACCTGTGTCCTTGGGATTTGCATGCAAGCACCATAACCACTAAGCCATCTCTCCAACCCAGCCTTCTTCTTTAAAAAACTCATTTTCAGGGCTGGAGAGATGGCTTAGTGATTAAGGCTCTTGCCTGTGAAACCTAAGGACCCAGGTTTGCTTCTCCAGGTCCCACATAAGCCAGATACACATGATGGCACATGCATCTGGAGTTTGTTTGCAGTGGTGAGAGGCCCTGGCACACCCATATTCTCTCTCTCTCTCCTCCCTCTCTTTCTGCCCCTGTCTCTAATAAATAAATAAATAAAAATAAAATCTTTTAAACAATTAATAAGAAGGCTGATGTTATAGCTTTTCAACATAAAATAGGAAGCCCATATTTCATTCACGTTACGATCAATTTCAGAAGTAGATGGTTTGGCTGGGCATGGTTGTACACACCTTTAACCCCAACACTGGCAGAGGCAGAGGTAGGAGGATCACTGTGAGTTCAAGGACAGCATGGAACTACAGAGTAAGTTCCAGGTCAGTCTGGGCTAGAAGTAAGACCCTACCTAACAAAAAACAAACAAACAAAAAAGCAAATATACGGTTTGGAACCATTCCTTTCAGCTAGGTCACAAAATAGTAAAGATCTATTGAAAAAGGCAAAGGGGGGGGGGCTGGAGAGATGGCTTAGCAGTTAAGGTGCATGCCTGCGAAGCCTAAGGACCCAGGTTCAATTCTCCAGGTCCCATGTAAGCCAGATGCACGTGGTGACGCAGAGGTAGGAGGATTGCCATTGTGAGTTCAAGGCCACCCTGAGACTACATAGGGAATTCCAGATCAGCCTGGGGCAGAGTGAGACCCTACCTCGGAAAACAAAACAAAACAAAATTAAATGTTCTTTTATTCATTCAGTTTTCAATAACTATGGTGTGTGTTCTTACTATGGGATATAAGGATGATCTGGCTGTGACATCTATCACCCTATTGATTGCTAGTGTTAATTTGGCTGAGCTGCCTGGCTAGGCAAGTGTCCACTTCCTCCCTTACTGCTCCATGTAAGTCCCTCCTAAAGGATAACCTTTCCCAGTTGAGGACCATTCTTTGGTCATTAGTACAAGTAGCTGTGCTTTCCTGTTAGAATCTACAAATAAGATCTCATATGTCCTGACTAGTGAACAATGACTGAAATGTCATTGCACACTATTCAACCACTAATCTCCTCACCAACTTTACACTCTATACCAAGAATGAGGTGAAAGGGGGTGGGAAAGACTACAATGTACAGAACTTATATTACAACTTGTGAAACATGCTCTGAAGGGAGAGAGATTTACTCAAGAAAAGTAAGTCAAGAAAGATCAGTTGAAGGCAGTGGGAAGGATTTAAAGTAGTCACAACCAAGGAATAGTTAAGAGGAAGAGGGGAAAAGCAAGCAAACATTTTAGTGGGAAAAGGGAAGGGAAGGGGGAGGACAAAGGCACCTGAATTAGTTGTTTTCTTCTTGTGAATGTATGCCTGACCAGAAGCAGCTCAAGGAAGGAAAGAGTTTATAGTTCCAGAAGGCAGAGGCAGTCATGGGGGGGGGGGGCACAGCAGGAGCAGGAAACCAGTATCCCACTTTCACATTAGCAGGCAGGAGGGAGGGAGAGACAGCAAGTAGGGCTGGGTTATAACAACACAAGGCCCAACCCCAACGACACACTTCCTCCAGCAAGTCTCTACCACTTGCAGTTTTCACAACTGTCCCAAATAGTGCCACATGAGTCTATGGGGCAGTATTACATTTAAACCACCATAGCACCAAAGTAGAAAAGAACCTGACATTCCCGAAGAGGTACAGAGAGATGATGAGTGAATGCGACTGAAACTCCTGAACAGAGAGGACAGCAACCCAAGGACCTGAGCATAAAGTTTGGAAATAACACTACTGTGTCAATCTTAGATCAGTAAGTGCAGCATATAAACAGATTCACTTCTTAAAGGTATAACTTAGGTATTATTTTAAACATAGCCATCTATAACTTTGGGTATAAAATAAAATAGCTCAAATAATAAATGCAGGTGTTGAACACTGCATAAGAAGATGTAGTCACACAGAAAGCACATTATGCTAAAATAGGACCATTTCCAAGACAACAGCCTTAACCACTAAGCCATCTCTCCACCCTGTTTCCAAGACAAGGGAACATATGGTTTGAATGCCTTCTTATAATTAACTTCTTTAGAATACTAGGACATAGAATGACAAAACTAACTTTCTTATTGCCTCATTAATGGTGAATTTCACAAATCATACCTGATTTGACCTGGTTTCTTTAGGAGTCATCTCAAAATCTTTCACCAAAGTCATAATCCTTAAATGAAAAGGATGATCAAATCCATCACCAAAGGATGCCATATATAAAATGAAAATTAGCCTCTTTAAAAATTTAGATGTCCTGGCCAATGTGCTTGTCCTCTATTATCAGGTATCAAGCCCATGGAAAAGAATTCATGGGATTACATAATATTCCACATTACTGTTAAATATCTGTCCAAGCACTAAACATAAATGAAATATTCAGCTGAAAAAAAACTAATGGCCCAGCACAGTAGCGTAAGCCTGAAATCAATCCAGCACTTAGGAGTCAAGAGGATCATAAGTATGACACCACCTAGGCCACAGAAAGAGACTGTGTCAAGAAACAAATAAAAAACCTGCAACTGGTAATGGCTCACAGGAAATCATCCCACAAGGCCTCCTAACAAATACTGCATTATAGCAAGGTCTTTTGACTGTTTCTTTCATTGGATGACACCAGTAGGTTCCAAGTAATAAATGGGCTGATAAAATTTTATTATGGTGAAATAGTTTCAGAGTTTCATGAAATATATGTGCTATCATTTTAATGACTGATTTAATCTTATAATTAGAAAATCTGGGCATAGTAGCTCACACCTCAAACCCAGCACTCAGGAAACTGAAGTAGGCAGACTGCAGTTAGTTTGAGATCAGCCTGGACTACAGAGTGAGTTCTAGGTCAGCCTGGGCCTGTCCTGAAAAAAAGAAAACTTTAGAAAGGACTGGTAAGTTGTTCTGCTTGTATAACTTTGCCTATGAAAGTTAACCACTCTCAGTAAGAACCACAATCATACCCAGTTAGACTCATGAGAGGAGCTCTTCAGCTCCTTGGGAAATCTCAGTAATAGTCCACATACCCGGTATTAGTGCCTTTACTGCTGTTATGACACCTATGGAACCCTCTGAAAGGACAGCTCCTCAGGGACGGGATCTGAGACACAAGCTACCCCCACTCACTCTCTGGCTATGACACCTGACCAGGCTGAGGGTCCTCCTTTCTAGTCTACTGAGCCCAGGGATGCTTGCAGATTTTAAAAAATTTTAATATAAAATAATAAAGCTTTGCTCTTCTTGCTGATATCTGGTCATGATTTGCTCTGGCAAAGTAGGGCAGGATTACTCTCTTCATTTGGTCTTTAGAACTTGGAAATTAGCCAGGTGTGGTGGCGCACTCCTTTAATCCCAGCACTCGGGAGGCAGAGGTGGGAGGACTGCCATGAGTTCAAGGCCACCCTGAGACTACAGAGTGAATTCCAGGTCAGCCTGAGCTACAGTGAAACCCTACTTCGAAAAACTAAAAAAAAAAAAACTTGGAAATTAGTCTTTAGCTGGATAAAACAACCACAGAACACCCTCATTACTAAGTAAAAAAACCTGGTGTTGCAGTCAGGTTCGCACTGCTGGTAGAATCACCCAACCAAGAGCAGCCTGTGGGAAAAAAGAGGTTTATTTTGGCTTACAGGCTCGAGGGGGAAGCTCCATGATGGCAGGGAAAACGATGGCATGAGCAGAGGGTGAACATCACCCCCTGGCCAACCTAAGGTGGACAACAGCAACAGGAGAGTGTGCCAAACACTGGTAAGGGGAAACTGGCTATAACACCCACAAGCCTGCCCCCAACAATACTCTGCCGCAGGAAGCTTTAATTTCCAATTGCCATCAGCTGGGGAGACCAGCATTCCGATCACCTAAGTTTATGGGGCCACCTGAATCAAACCACCACACCTGGCTACAACTTGTGGAAAAGAATGTTTTAATGGCAATAATAATGGGAAACTGGACCACTTAACACTCAAGTTTCTAGGCTCTTGCTGTGGGCCTGAAGCTTGCTGCTGGCATAGGACGACAAATAGGATTCCCAGGAACAGACAATGAGAATGACTCCTCACTGAAAATAAAATATTCATGGATGATGGATGACTAATTAATCATTTATAAAAGTAACCTAAAGGACTATATGGGGTGCAGGAAACTGGAGAACACTAGTGTTCAACTAAGATGTCAAGGAGAAATTCTCAAGGAAATTGACTTTGAGAAAGCTGCTGAAAGGAAAAAAAAACAACTAACATCAACAAGAAAGAAAGTAGTTTAGTAACAGTTTGTATACACTCCATCTGATTTTCAAGTTCAGGCTATGGCTTCCTTCTCTTAAGGGAGGGTGCTTTGTCAGGGTCAGTAATCAATTTTGGGTCCTGAAAACTAAACCCAAAGTCTACATAATAAGCATACAGTTGGTCACTAAGTTGCACTTCAAATCTCTAACAGCTTGATGCAGGATTCGACTTCTGGGAGGAATTATATATCCATAAAAATTCAGGAGATCCAGGCCAGTGAATCCCAATTTTGGGTCCTTGTCCAAGTTATCAAAGAATTGAAAACATGGACTCAAAGAAAGGTAAATTATGAAATTTATTTTAGAGAGTTAGGAGGGAAAGCAAAGCAGAAAAGCCCAAGCCAGAAAAATTTCAGCACCTTATAAGGGAGACTGAGAAAATTCCCTGACATGAGAGCTATCAGGGAAGAAGCCTGTGGGGAAAGGGCTTACACACTTGGAAAGCAAGCAGGAAAGCACTCAGAACAAAACAGGAAAACACCCAGGCAAAAACAAATTCTTGCCAGGTGTGGTGAGCATTCCTTTAATCCCAGCATTCCAGAGGCAGAGTTAGGAGGATTTTGTAGCAAACCTGGGCCTACAGAGTGAGTTCCAGGTCAGCCTGGGCTACAGTGAGACTCTACCTTGGAAAAAGGAAAGAAGGGAGGGAGGTAGGGAAGGAAGAATTAAACTACTTCTCCCCCTTCCCAGTCCTGGAGAAGGGTGAGATTCCCCTCACATAGGGAAAGAAAGAGCCAAGAGATTCTTCATTTTTCTTTACCGCTGATATAGAACTCCATTTATGTAAATGTGCCACATCTTCATTATCCACTCATCAGTTGAGGAACATCTAGGCTGGTTCCATTTCCTAGCTATTGTGAATAGAGCAGCAATAAACATGGTCGAGCAAGTATATCTAAGGTAGTGAGATGAGTCCTTAGGATATATGCCTAGGAGTGGTATAGCTGGATCATAATCTATTTTTAGCTGTCTCAGGAACCTCTACACTGATTTCCACAATGGCTGGACCAGATTGCATTCCCACCAACAGTGTAGAAGGGTTCCCTTTTTTCCGCATTTATTTATGGTTGTTTTCATGATGGTAGCCAATCTGACAAGAGTAAGATGGAATCTCAGCGTAGTTTTAATCTGCATTTCCCTGATAACTAGGGATGTAGAACATTTTTTTAGGTGTTTATATGTCATCTGTATTTCTTCTTTTGAGAACTCTCTATTTAGTTCCATGGCCCATTTTTTAATTGGGTTGATTTCTTATTTAGTTTTTTGAGTTCTTTGTATATCCGAGATATTAATCCTCTGTCAGATGTATAGCTGGCAAAGATTTTCTCCCATTCTGTAGGTTGCCTCTTTGCTCTATTCAGTGCCCTTTGCTGTACAAAAGCTTTGTAATTTCAGTGTCCCCTTTGATCTGTTTTATTTCTGGAGCAATTGGGGTCATAGATCTTGTACTAAGACAGAGAGAGAGGTCAAGGATTTGATTTTCATCTTTCAGAGAGAGACAAGGATCTATTTTCATCCTTCTACAGATGCATATCCAGTTTCCCCAGCACCATTTGCTGAAGAGGCTGTCTTTTCTCCAATGAGTATTATTGGCATTTTTGTCAAAGATCAGGTGGCTATAGCTACCTAGACATACATCTGGGTCCTCTATTCTGTTCCATGAATCTACATGTCTGTTTTTGTGCCAGTACCATGCTGTTTTTGTTACTATGGCCCTGTAATATAGGTTAAAAATCAGGTATGGACGCCGGGCGTGGTGGCGCACGCCTTTAATCCCAGCACTCGGGAGGCAGAGGTAGGAGGATGGCTGAGAGTTCGAGGCCACCCTGAGACTACATAGTTAATTCCAGGTCAGCCTGGACCAGAGTGAGACCCTACCTCGCAAAACCAAAAAAAAAAAAAAAAAAAAAATCAGGTATGGTGATACACCAGCCTTATTCTTGTTGCTCAGAATTGTTTTAGATATCCCAGGTTTTTTGTGCTTCCAAATGAATTTTTGGATTGTTTTTTCTATTTCTGTGAAGAATGCCATTGGAATTTTGATGGGGATTTCATTAAATATGTAGAGTGCTTTTGGTAAGATTTCCATTTTCACAATATTGATCCTTCCAATCCAAGAACAAGGGATGTCTTTTATTTTCCTAGTATCTCCTGCAATTTCTGTCATGAGTGTTTTAAAGTTCTCCTTGTAGAGATCCTTCACTTCCTTAGTTAGGTTTATTCCAAGGTACTTTATTTTTTTGATGCAATTGTGAATGGGAGTGATTCTCTGATTTCATTCTCTGTGTGTTTGTTGTTAGCATATAAGAAGACTACTGATTTCTGTGTGTTTATTTTGTATCCTGATACATGGCTATAGGTGTTTATCACCTCTAACAGTTTGCTAGTAGAGTCTTTAGGTCCTTTATGTATTGAATCATATCATCTGCAAATAATGATAACTTGATCTCTTCCTTTCCAATCTGTATTCCTTTTATGTGTGTCTCTTGCCTTATTGCTATGGCTAAGACTTCCAGTGTGCTATATTAAATAAAAGTGGGAACAGTGGACACCCTTGTCTTGTTCCTGAGTTTTGTAGAAAAGCTTCAGGTTTTCTCCATGTAGTATTATGTTATAAACAGCCTTTGTTATGTTGAGATACGTTCTTCCTATTCCCAGTCTCTGTAGGACTTTTATCATGAAGGGGTGCTGGATTTTGTCAAATGCTTTTTCTGCACTGAGATGATCATGTGATTTTTGTCCTTCAGACCACTTATATAATGTATTACATTTATTGATTTGCATATGTTGAACCATCCCTGCATCTCTGGCATAAAGCCTACTTGGTCGGGGTGAATGATCTTTCTGATATATTCTTGTATTCTGTTTGCCAATATTTTTTGTTGGGAATTTTTGCATCTATGTTTATGAGGGAAATTGGTCTGTAATTTTTTTTTTTTTTTGTTCTTTGGTTGTGGTAGCAGGGTGATGCTGGCTTCGTAGAAGGAGTCTGGTAAGATTCCTTCCTTTTCTATTTTATGGAAAAGTTTAAGAAGCATTGGTGTTAGTTCTTCCATGAAAATGGAAAATCCCCTCACCTGTTTTTTTTTTCCTGTGGCTCAGGAGGATCCTGGCGGCTACAGCTATGTGAAACTGGTGCCACTGCTGTTGGAGCTGCTTGTGCCTGCTTCCTGTGGACTCTAGATGCTCTGGATCTCTCCTACTTCTCTGCTGTGGTTGATAATTTATTATACACCACACTTCTTAGTAAAAGAGTATATTTTGCTAGGGTTTTTTTTGTTGTTGTTGTTTTTTCTCCTGTAGGCTGCTTTGGCGTGGTTGCTACGCTGCCACCTTAACAGGAAGTTCTACTCACACTTCCAAGCCAAGAGATTCTTCAAGGGGCCAAGAGGGGCTGGTGGCTTAGGGTCATTTATATGGCTCAAACATCCAATCATCATGAGCCTCATCATCAGACTCAGGTGTGCATGGAAGAGATCTGATTGGTTGGTGGGCTTGAGAGGCTGACACAGGAAGGGCCCAGCCCACAGGTATGCTAAACCCAGAAAAAGCTGAGGAAGAAGCAGGGTGTTGTCAATGGAGTTGAAGCTTGTAAGCCATCTTGGATGAGACTAGATCAGATGCAGGCTCTAGTCTTGCCAGAGCAGGCAAAGTGGTATTGATGTTTCTGTGGGCCAGTCTCTTAACTATGAACCAAAAACAATTTTTTGTCTTGCTCCTAACTTGTTTCAACCGTATCATGGTTTCTAAGAGCTTTCCATAATCCATCAACAAAAAAGGCAACACCATGCTACCATGCTGGCATTTCTGAAAGAAGCTTTATGGTAATTTATTACTCCAGGATCAGCTACTCAGAAACTGGGGCATTAGGACTCTTGTTTGCTTTGTCAGGGCCTTGGCTGTACCCCTAATGCAGAAGCTACAAAAGCCAGTGTAAAAATTATTAAGAGGACACTGGTGGGAACACATGCTTCCACTCACATGAACATCACCACCACATGCTCCAAAGCGGGAGACAGAGTAGAAAAGGCACAAAAGAGTCAAAGCCAGAACAGAAGACTGCTTATCTGGTTATCCATTCTACAGCCTTCAGCCCTTAACTCTCTGGGTCTTTTTTCTTTTTTTTAATTTTTATTTTTTTGCAAGTAGAGAGAGAGAGAGAGAGAACAGAGACAGATAAAGAATGGGTATACCAGGGCCTCTAGCCACTGCAAGCAAACTCCAGATGCATGTGTCCCTTGTGCATCTGGTTTACGTGGGTGCTAGGGAATTGAACCTGGGTCCTTTGGCTTCGCAGGCAAACACCTTAACTGCTAAGCCATCTCTCCAGCCCCTCTGGTCTTATTTCTATTGATGGAAGTAACTTTTTACTTTGTATGCATTTGGGAAGAGGGGAAAATATAGTGGTTATTTTATAATTTAATTTTATTATATATATTTTTTGTTTTTTGTTTTTCAAGGTAGGGTTTCACTCTAGCCCAGGCTAACCTGGAAATTCACCATGTAGTCTCAGGGTGTTCTCATGGCAATCCTCTAACCTCTGCTTCCCAAGTGCTGGGATTAAAGGCAGGTGCCACTACACCTGTCTAATTTTATTATTTTTAAAATATTTTACGTATTTATTCATTTGAGAGAGAGAGAGAGGCAGATAGAGAGAATGGGCCTGTTGGGGTCTCTAGCCACTGTAAACTCCAGATGTATGAATCACCTTATGCATCTGGCTTACGTGGGCCCTAGGGAATCAAACCTGGCTCCTTAGGCTTTGCAGGCAAGTGCCTTAACCACTAAGCTACCTCTCCAGCCCCTTATTATTTTTTAAAATTTTATTTATTTTATTTGAGAGAGAATAGGCATACAAGGGTCTCTAGCCACTGCAAACAAACTCCAGACATATGTGCCACCTTGTGCATCTGGTTTTATGTGGGCACTAGGGAATCAAAACCAGGTCCTTAGGCTTTGCAGGCACATGCCCTAACCACAGAGTCATCTCTCCAGCCCCCATTTTATTTTTGATCATATTTAACAGCTTACAAGTCCAGCTAGGTGTGGGGGCTCATGTTTGTAATCTCTGCACTCTACAGGCTGGGTCAAGAAGATCACCTGAGGCCACAAAGCCATCCTGGGCAACATAGTGAGTTTCAGGTTGGCCTGGGTTACAGTGATATTGTCTCAAAATTATAAATCAAAGCTGGGCGTGGTGGTGCACGCCTTTAATCCCAGCACTAGGAAGGCAGAGGTAGGAGGATCACTGTGAGTTCTAGGCCACCCTGAGACTACATAGTGAGTTCCAGATCAGCCTGGGCTAGAGTTAAACTCTACCTTGAACCGCCCCCCCCTCCAAAAAAAATTATAAATCAAGCCGGGCAATGTGGTGCACACCTTTAATTCCAGCACTCAGGAGGCTGAGGTAGGAAGATAGCTGTGAGTTCAAAGCCAGCCTGAGACTACATAGTAAATTCCAGGTCAACCTGGGCTGAGAGCAAGACCCTACCTCAAAAAATTTTTTTCAAATCAAATTCAGTAATATTATAAGGCGAGAGAGAGAGAAGAGGGAGGGAAAGAGGGAGGGAGAAAAGAGGAAGGGAAAGAAGAAGGAAGGGAGAAAGAAGGGAATGAGGGAGAAAAAAGGGACAGAGGGAAAGAAAAGAGAGAGGGAAGGATGGGAAGGAGAGAGGGAGGGAGGCATTTTTGTATCTTGTTAATTTGATTTTTTTGTTGTATTTATTATTTATTTATTTATTTATTTATTTATTTACAAGCAGAGACAGAGAATGGGCCCTCCAGGGCCTCTAGCTGCTGCCAACAAACTCCAGATACATATGCCACTTTGTGCTTAAATGGGTACTGTGGAATTGAACCCAGATCACATGACTTTGCAGGCAAATGCCTTCACTGCTGAGCCATCACTCTAGCCCCTGTTGTAGTAATTCTGTTTGTGAGCTTGGTTTGGTTTTTGCTAAGTATTCAATAAGTTGATCCATCATTTTTAGGATATCTGAAGGAAGTATGATTATCTTCAAAGAATAGGTATTTCCTGTAGAATGGACTGGTGCTTAATACATATTCAATAATCATTTCTTCTAGCCAGGAACTGTGGTTTTCATGAACTCCAACAATTCCCTGATCTCGGTTCCCTACAGGACTAGAATTACAGATGTGCATCACCAATCCCAGCTGTTTCATGGACATGCCTAGCTATTTATGTTAGTTATGGGGAATCAAACTCAGGTGGCCTCAGTCCTTAGGTCTTCATGCTTGCCACAAATACTCTTACCCACACTTACCTAGTGAGCCAAATCCACAGCCACGCAACTATGTATCTTTGGATTTTCCACTAAATAAATTAGCTTATTATAAATCCAAACACAGGTGTTCTTTATCTTCTTTCTTTACACAAAGTGGAAAAATAGGATGAGAATTCCAATCAGCTGAAACTTTCTAAGAAAAGACTCAGTTTACTGACACTTCATGCCATTGTTGCCTAATATTCATATTGCTGACCTCTTTTATTCTCTTGACAGATCTTTTTTTTTTTTTTCTTTTTGGTTTTTGAGGTAGGGTCTCACTCTAGCTCAGGATGACCTGGAATTCATTGTGTAGGATGGCCTTGAACTCACAGCGATCCCTCTACCTCTGCCCCCCAAATGCTGGTATTAAAGGCATGTACCACCACGCCTGGCTCTTGATAGATCATTTTGATTTTGGGAAAATATATAATATACTGTAATCAAGGAGCAGAAAATGGATTTAAAAAAAAAAAAAGAAAATGAGCTGGGTGTGGGGGCGCATACCTTTAATCCCAGCACTCGGGAGGCAGAAATAGGAGGATTACCATGAGTTCAAGGCCACCCTGAGACTACACAGTGAATTCCAGGTCAGCCTGAGCTAGAGTAAGACTCTACCTCGGAAAACCAGAAAGAAAAAAAGAAAAGGAAAGAAAAGAAAAGAAAATGAGTCCCAAGCTCTGACAATCTTATTTTTCCAGGTGAACCTGAACAAGTCATTTAATCTCTCTAAACTTCAACTTTCTGTCAGCTTCAACTTCCTCAGCTAGGACATAGGAATAGTGCCAATCCTACTGGGCAACAAGAATCAAATGAGGACCATTCTTCATTGCATTGTTCTCTGATCTTAACAATGTCCTTCTCAGCTGTGCGTGGTAGTATACACATGTAATCCCAATTATTTAGGAGGCTGAGGAAGGAGGACTGCTTGAGCCCAGGAGTTCAAGGCCTGTCTTAAGCAACTAAGAAAACCCTGTCTCAAAAAAACAAAACAAGTTCTGGAGAGATAGTTTAGGGGTTAAGGCACTTACCCTTGAAGCCTAAGAACTCATGCTCGAATCTCCAGGTCCCATGTGAGCTACACACACAGTGATGCAAGCGCACAATGTCACACATGCACACAAGAAGGTACATGTATCTGAGTTCGTTCGCAGCGGCTGAAGGCCCTGACACACCCATTCTCTCTCTCTCTCTCTCAAAATTTAAATAAATAAATAAATAAACAAACCTGTCTCCATAGAAGACCACATCTCAAGGCCAACATAAACATAGTAATAAGGTTTCAGGCAGTTGTTCTGAGATTTTACTGGCTTTACCATTCAGTGATAGAGTAAGGCACTTAATCTTTCTGAATCTCATGTTATTTATCTAATAAAACAGGTATAATCCTACCTCTCCCGTTTAATTTATAGAATCACTATGAAGCTTTAAAAAAAAAATGAGATGAGGGCTGGAGAGAGAGTTCAGTGGTTAAGATGCTTGCCTGCAAAGCCTAAGGACCCATGTTCCACTCCCACATAAGTTAGACGTACAAGGTCACACAGGCCCACAAGGTGGTGCACGTGTCTGGAGTTCAGTTACAGTGGCTGGAGGCCCTGGCACGCCAATTCTCTCTCTCATTAAAAAAATCAGTCTGTTGGGAGATGTCTCAGTGGGCAAAGTGCTTGCCACACAAGCAAGAGGACCTGAGTTCAGATGCCCAGAACCTAAGTAAGGTGCTGGGTATAGTGGATCTCAGCATTGGGGAGGTGGAGACAGGGAATCACTGGGGATTGCTAGTTAGGTAATAAAGCTAAATCAAGTGAGCTTTAGGTTCAGCAAGAAATCTTCTCTCAAAGAATAAGAAAGGGAGACAACTAGGAAGGACCTCCACCCCCAACATCTCTGGCCTGCATACATACGTGCAAACATGTATACATCACACACACATGCAAAAATACCTAGATGAAAGAGAAACTGATTGCATGTGTGTGTGATGTTAAGGCACTTGCCTGCAAAGCCTAAAGATCCAGGTTTGATTCCCTAGTACCCAAGTAAGCCAGATGCAAAAGGTGGTGCATGCATCTGAAATTTGTTTGCAGTGGCTAGAGGCCCTGGGGTGTCCATTTTCACTATCTTCTTCTTTCTCTCCTAAATGAATAAATGAATACATAAAATACATTTTTTAAAAGGTATGTTAGTGCTATAATGAAAAAACAAGATCACAGCTGAAGAGATAGATGGCTTAGCAGTTAAGGCACTTGCCTGCAAAGCCAAAAGACCCAGGTTCGATTCCCCAGGACCCATGTAAGCAAGATGCAAAAAAGGTGGTGCATGTGTCTGGGGTTCTTTTGCAGTGGCTGGAGGCCCTGGTGTGCCCATTCTCTTTCTCTTTCAAATAAATAAAAACATTTTTAAAAAATAAAAAGAGCTGGGGGAGATGGGCTAGGGATTAAAAGTACTAACTTGCAAAGCCTGCTAGCCCCACATAAAGCTGGATGTAAAGTGGTGCATGCCTTGCATTTGTTTGGAGTGACAATACATTGTGGCATTCTTGCTCACTCATACATGTACATAAATAAATAAATAAATAAATAAATAAATAAATAAATAAATAAATAAATAAGCAAGCAAGCAAGCAAGCAAGCAAGCTTTGTTAAGGTCAGTACTAGGTTGCTTCCCTTCATGTGGGAGGCCCTAGAATACCTAGCATTGGAATTGTGTGAAAGCCTGGAAGAAATGGTAGAATGGAGCTCAGAGAACATAAGTAGCAAGCACGAAGATTCTGAGTAGGAGTTAGGCAGGTTTTTAGGAGGAGCAGTAAGAATACTGGTAGGCAAGGAGGCAGACAAACTGCATACACAGAGTTTCTGAGTCATTTAATCCTGGAGGTTTAGTTCTGACTTCCATGAACTGATTTGCTGTGCGGCTCTGAGCAGTATTCCTAACTTTTCAAGCTTCAAGTTCCTTAGAAGTTAATAGAAAATAGAGATAATAAAGCGGGGCGTGGTGGAACACGCCTTTAATCCCAGCACTCAGGAGGCAGAGGTAGGAGGATCACCTGAGGTCAAGGCCACCCTGAGAATACATAGTGAATTCCAGGTTCAGCCTGAGCTAGAGTGAGACCCTACCATCAAAAAAAAAAAAAAAAATAGAGATAACAGGTAATAGAAAAAAAAAAAGATAATAGGTAATAGAAAAAAATAGAGAATAGAAAAGGAAATAATAAAAGCTGTCTTGAGTTAAATTAGAGAATGTGTCTAAAGTACTAAGAATGATTCCTGGAACATAACTTCATTACTTAAACATATTTTTACTACATATTTACTGTTATTGACAGTATTGTAGGTATTTATTCTACCATCATCAAATATATCCAATTTGATTTTCTCTGTTTTTCAACTTTGCTTTAGTCATCAAATCTTAAAGCCCTTGTTTTGTGCCAGGGCTGTACTAGGCACTCTCCCTGAGCTCACCTTTGTGTTGTAATAAGAAAGGAAGTTTCATACTAAAAGAAAACAATTTAGAAGTTGATGAGTAGGTACAAAAATAAGAGCTTGGGATTCTGGTAATTGCAGCTCCTGGTGTGTTCATTTATTACGGAAAGCAACTGCATGTGCATTTCTGTCATCTTTCCTCATCACTGAATACTAGCTTCACTTCAAGCACTTCTCAGCCAGACATCCTGCTGATTCAAACCTGCTTGACTTAGGAAAATCAGATAGGAGCCAAATCCTCTATCCCTGTGAGACCATCTGCTTTCATAGCTACAGATGCTGCCCTGAAAATTGCAACTCAACACAACTGGAATGATTTATTCATCTCCAGGTAACATTTGTGCTCTAGCCTCTAGCAAAGTAGGATATCAGCTTCACTTGTAATGAGGCATCCAGCACAGGTGGTAAGCTGTGCTGTAAAGGAAGCTCTGGCTTGGAAATGGCTGATGGACTGGTGGAGATAAACTTAGTCCTGAGATAAGAGCTAGAGGAAGCAAGTGAACCCTGACAGTGAGAGCTCCATGCCCAAGAGTCTTGACTCA
Source organism: Orientallactaga sibirica (assembly GCA_036365145.1). Classification (NCBI taxonomy): domain Eukaryota; kingdom Metazoa; phylum Chordata; class Mammalia; order Rodentia; family Dipodidae; genus Orientallactaga; species Orientallactaga sibirica. Next base: position 1,075,458 of record JAEOAD010000055.1, read on the forward strand.
TGGAGTGCTTAAGATCATCAGCACAACAGATTAAACTTTTTTTTTTTTTTTTTCAATTAAGGTCTCATTTTGTAGCCCTTGAACTAGCCTTGAACTCATGATGATCCTCTTCCTCAGCATCCTGAGTGCCCAGATTACAGCCACCACACCTAGCCTAGCCCTGTGGGTTTTTTCTCCCCTTCCTTCCCTCACTCCTTCCTCCTCTCTCCTCTTTCTCATCTTTTTTTTTTTTTTTTTTTTTTTTTTTTTTGAGGTAGGGTCTCACTCTAGCTCAGTCTGACCTGAAATTCACTATGTAGTCTCAGGGTGGCCTCGAACTCATGGTGATCCTCCTACCTCTGCCTCCTGAGAGCTGGGATTAAAGGCATGCGCCACCATGCCCAGCTTTCTCATCTTTTTAACAAGGAAATTTTTGGCCTTATCTTTTTATTATATTGAGGGTATAAATAACATAATAGTACTTCTCTTCTATGACAGCATTATTCCATGGTCAAATATTCATAACCAGAAATAAACAAATGATACATCAGAAAGATCTAGAGTTTTAAACTAGGTGTGGTAGTGCACGCCTTTAATCCCAGCACTCGGGAGGCAGAGGTAGGAGGAACACCGTGAATTCGAGGTCACCCTGAGACTACGTAGTGAATTCCATGTCAGCCTGGGTTAGAGCGAGACCCTACCTTGAAAAACCAAAAAAAAGAAAGAAAGAAAATAAAAGAAAAATCTAGAGTTTTTTTGTTGTTGTTGTTTTTGTTTTTTTTTGAGGTAGGGTCTCACTCTGGTCCAGGCTGACCTGGAATTAACTATGTAGTCTCAGGGTGGCCTCGAACTCTCAGCGATCCTCCTACCTCTGCCCCGAGTGCTGGGATTAAAGGCGTGCGCCACCACGCCCAGCTAAATCTAGAGTTTTAATATGAACTTGTGAGCCTGTGATAACTAGAGTTGAATGCAGCTGGAAAGACTCTTGAGTCTTGGCCTCGCCCTTCCTAAAAGGTGTTTTGGGAGCTTCTGTTTAGAAGGCCAGTTACGACTTGACAAGTCTTTTCACCTCAAAAAAGCTTATTTTCTTTTCAGAATGTTTTCTTTTAGTGAATTGTTCCCCTTTCACCTTGGGTTTTGTTTTGTTTTTTCAAGGTAGAGTCTCACTCTAGACCAGGCTGACCTGGCACTTACTCTGTAGTTCCAAGCTGGCCTTGAACTCGTGGTGATTCTCCTATCTCTGCCACACCCAGCTTCACCTTAAGTTTTGACAAGCCATCTGCCTTTAAAACACATTTTCCCTGTATCAGCAAGGGCCTACAGGTAGTTCGGGGGGGGGGGGACTTTTTGATGGTTTTGTAAGAGTGGGAAGGCTATAGGGGAAAATCACATCTGCTTATTGGGATTCATTTGTGATGTAGTCCCTGACTAGGCAGTATTTTACCAGGACTTCTGCTGGGCTGGATGAGGAGGTCATGGATATCAGGGCCAATTTCTGTCTGGACGATTGCATTATAAGCAGTCCTACCCTTCCTTTCTGCCACCTCTTCCACAATAGACCCTGAGCCTTGGAGACTGTGATAGAGATGCTAGAGTGTTAGAGGTCTAACACTTCTCTGTCTTCTTCTTAGAACTATGGTGCTTTTAGGGTCATCACAGTGATCACTGCCCTCTGAAAAGAGAAATTTCTATAACCAAAAGTGAGAGTAGCATTAATACGTGGGTATCAACGTCAAGTGCTTACAGGGCAGTTTGGTGAGCATAATATATACATTTAGCCAGACAAGAGCAGGCGTTACATTCCTAAGGCTCATGACCTCCCCCACCATAAGCTTTTGATTGGGTTTTCAGTACCAGGCATGTACTCCCTCCCATAGAGTGGACCTCCAGTCCAATTAGAGAGCAATTGGTTTCCCCCAGAGCACACATACAGTCATTTGGCCTGTCTGGCCAAACTTGAGGCTTCTAGTGTCCACTGTTTTCACCGCTGATGGCGTCTGTCTCCCATAGGGCTGCATGCAGTGCGGCTTTTTCCAACTTTCTGTCAGCTGGTCTACAAGGAGGTGGTTTTCAGTTCAGCCTCAGCTTGATTTCTCAGTGACCTTGCAGCCCAGGCAAGTGGAGTCTTCAGCGGTAGGGTCTGACCATCTATTTCTGGTGGGAAAGTAAGACCCTCTGCAATAATCTGTACTGTTTGGGGGGCAACAGGGACCTCCTTGGCCAACAACTCATTGAAAGGTATCCCATCCCTGGCACTGAAAATTTTCTACTAATAGTCTATGGTTTCTGGGTGTGCCATTATCCAAAAAAGTAAGTTTTCATATGGCTTATTCACAGTATCCTGAATTTTGCTTAATTCTCCCCCCATCCTTTTACTCAATCTCTTCCCCTGGCCTCACTTAGGCCATTCCACTCCCAATAATCTGTTCTTCTACTTAAGTATATACAATACCATCCCCTTAAGTCCTTCCCTCTTCTCCGTCCCTTATAGCCCTTTTCTAGCTTACTGGCCTCTGCTACTAATTTTTTGTTCCTACTCAAACACAAGTCTAAACATTTGTAGCTAGGATCCACATATAAGAAAGAACATGCCACTTCTGCCTTTCTGGGCCTGGGTTACCTCACTTAGTATAATCCTTTCCAGATTCATCCATTTCCTGCAAATTTCATAATTTCATTTTTCTTTACCACTGAATAGAACTCCATTGTGTAAATGTACCACATCTTTGTTATCATTCATCAGTTGAGGGACATCTAGGCTGGTTCTATTTCCTAGCTACTATGAATAGAACAGCAATAAATATGGTTGGGGAAGTATCTCTAAGGCAGTGAGAAGAGTCCTTAGGATATATGCCTAGGAGTGGTATAGCTGGGTCATATGGTAAATCTATTTTTAGCTACCTCAAGAACCTGCACACTGATTTCCACAATGGCTGGACCAGACTACATTCCTACCAATGGTGTAGAAAGGTTCCTTTTTTTCCACATCTTCACCATCATTTATTGTTATTTGTTTTTTTGATGATAGCCATTCTGACAGGTATGAGATGGAATCTCAAAGTAGTTTGCTTGTTTTGTTTTGTTTTTCTGAGGTAGGGTCTCACTCTGGCCTAGGCTAACCTGGAATTCACTGACATCTCAGGGTGGCCTTGAACTCACGATGGCAATCCTCCTACCTCTGCCTCCCCAGTGCTGGGATTAATGGCGTGCGCCACCACGCCTGGCTTCATAGTCCATTTTTAAATTGGGTTGTTTGTTTTCATATTTTGTTTATTTATTTGAGAGAAAGAAAGAGGCAGAGAGTAAGAGAGGGAGGGAGGGAGAGAGTGGGCATGCCAGGGCCTCCAGCCACTGAAAACGATCTCCAGATGCATGTGCCCCCTTGCACATCTGGCTTACATGGGTCCTGAAGAATCAAACCAGGATCCTTTGGTTTTGCAGGCAAATACCTTAACCACTAAGCCATCTCTCCAGCCCCCAATTGGGTTGCTTGATTTAGTAGTATTTAGTTTTTTGAGGTTTTTTAATATTCTGGATATTAATCCTCTGTCAAATGTATAACTGGCAAAGATTTTCTCCCATTCTGTAGGTTGTCTCTTTGCTCTATTCACAGTGTCCTTTGCTGTACAAAAGCTTTGTAATTTCATGAGGTCCCAATGGTTGATTAGTGGTTTTATTTCCTGAGCAACTGGGGTTATATTCAGAAAGGCATTGCCTATGCCAATATGTTGAAGGGTTTCCCCTACTTTTTCCTCTAGCAGTTTCAGAGTTTTGGGTCTGATATTAAGGTCCCTGATCCATTTGGATTTGATTCTTGCACATGGAGAGAGACAAGGATCTATTTTCATCCTTCTACATATAGATATCCAGTTTTCCCAGAATCATTTGTTAAAGAGACTGTCTTTTTTCCAAATATTTTTGTTGTTTTTGTTGAAAATGAGATGGCTGTAGCTGCCTGGATTATCCTCTGGGTCCTCTATTCTGTTCCATTAATCTACATATCTGTCTTTGTGCCAGTACCATGCTGTTTTTGTTACTATAGCTTTGAAATAGAGCTTAAAATCAGCTATGGTGATATCACCAGCCTTATTTTTGTTGCTAAAAATTGTTTTGGATATTCAAGGTAGGTGTGTGTGTGTGTGCGTGTGTGTGTTTCCAAATGAATTTTAGGATTAAAAAATGTTTTTAAGTATTTTTAAATTTATTTTTATTGGGGCTGGAAAGATGGCTTGGCAGTTAAGTGCTTGCCGGTGAAGCCCAAGGACCCCAGTTCAAGGCTTGATTCCCCAGTTCCCACATAAACCAGATGCACAAGGTGGCACATGCATCTGGAATTTGTTTGCAGTGGCTGGAGGCCTTGGTGTAACCATATTCTGTCTTTCTTTGCCTCTTTCTCTCTCTCTGTCTGTTGCTATCAAATAAATAAGTAAAAATAAACAAAAAATATTTTTAAAAATTTATTTTTATTTAAGAGAGAGAGAGAGAGAGAGAATGGGTGCACCAGGGCCTCTAGCCACTGCAAACGAGCTCCAGACCCATGTGCCACCATGTACATCTGGCTTATGTGGGACCTGGAGAATCAAACTTGGGTCCTTAGGCATCGCAGGCAAGCGCCTTAACTGTAAAGCCATCTCTCTAAGCCAAAGGGCTGTTTTTTTCTATTTCTGTGAAGAATGCCATTGTAATATGAATGGAGATTGCATTAAATGTATAGATTGTTTTTGGTAAGATTGACATTTTTACAATATTGGTTCTTCCAATCCAAGAACATGAGATATCTTTCCATTTCCTAGTGTCTTTTGCAATTTCTGTCTTGAGTGTTTTAAAGTTTTCATTGTAGACATCCTTCACTTCCTTGGTTAGCTTTATTCAAAGGTACTTGATTGTTTTTTGAGGCAATTGTGAATGGGAGTGATTTCCTGATCTCATCGTCAGCATGTTTGTTGTTAGTATATAGGAAGGCTACTGATTTCTGTGTTTATTTTGTATCCTGCTATGTTGCTACAAGTGTTATCAGCTCTAACAGCTTGATGGTTGAGTCTTTAGGGTCCTTTATGTATAGAATCATATCACCTACAAATAATAATTTGATCTCTTCCTTTCCAATTTGTATCCCTTTTATGAGTGTCTCTTGTCTTATTGCTATAGCCAAGACTTCTAGTACTATATTAAATATGAGTGGCGGGGGGGGGGGGCTGGAGAGATGGCTTAGCAGTTAAGCACTTGCCTGTAAGCCTAAGGACCCCGGTTCAAGGCTCAATTCCCCAGTACCCACATAAGCCAGATGCACAAGGTGGCACATGCTTCTGGAGTTCGCTTGCAGTGGCTGGAGGCCCTGGTGCACCCATTCTCTTTCTCTCTCTCTGCCTCTTTCTGTCTGTCACTCTCAAATAAATAAATAAATAAATAAAACAAAAATTTAAAAAAATATATGAGTGGGGACAGTGGGCAACCTTGTTCCTGAATTTAGTGGAAAAGCTTCAAGTTTTTCTCCATTTAGTATTTTGTTGGCTGTAGGTTTGTCATAAATAGCCTTTATTATGTTGAGATATGTTCCTTCTATCCCTAGTTTCTGTAGGACTTTTACCATGGAGGGATGTTGGATTTTGTCAAATGCCTTTTCTGCATCTATTAAGATGATCATGTGATTTTTGTCCTTCAGTCCACTTATACAGCATATTGCATTATTTGATTCCCCAGGACCCACATAAGTCACAAGGTGGTGCATGCCTCTGGAGTTTGTTTGCACTGGCTGAAGGCCCTGGCACACCCATTTTCTATCTGCCTCTCTCTCTCTCTCAAACGAGTAAAATAAATAAATAAAATAAAACTTAAAAAGCTATAGTGATGCCTGTGGGAGCCATTGTATTTTATTTTTATTTATGTGAGAGAGAGAAAGAGGCAGAGAGAGAGAATAGGCATGCCAGGGCTTCTAGCCACTGCAAATGAACTCCAGATGCATGTGCCACCTTGTGCATCTGGCTTATGTGGGTCCTGGGAATCAAACCAAAGTCCTTTGGCTTTGCAGACAAGCACCTTAACCACTAAGCAATCTCTCCAGCCTGCCATTGTATTTTAGAATTTTTTAAATTATTTTTTATTTTTTTGGAGAGAGACGCAGAGAGAGAGGGAGAGGAAGACAGATAAGAGAATGGGCGCGCCAGCAGCCTTTTAGCTGCTGCGAATGAAATCCACATGTGTGGCCCTCTTGTGGGCAAGTGCAGCATTGCATACTTGCGTCACTTTGCATCTGGCTAAACGTGGGACCTGGAGATTGGAACTGATGTTCTTAGGCTTAGCAGGCAGGCGCCTTAACCGCTAAGCCATCTCTCCAGCCCCTGCCATTGTATTTTAAACTAAATACCCTGAAACTACACTTTAAAACAAAAATAAAAGCTAATGCCACTTTTTTTGTATGAATACTACACATTTAGATTGTGTGTGCACACATGCCCACTAAGCTGTATCACTGAACTACAAGGTCTCACACATCCTAGGCAAATATTCCACCATAGGGCTATATCCTCAGCCAGGTTCAGTTTTTGTGGTTGTTTTGAAGTATTTTTCTGATCTTTCTCCTTTTAGTATTTGTGAAACACAGTAGATATTTTCAAAAAACTTCGTGGAAGCCTGGCATGGGGGCACACGCCTTTAATCCCAGCATTCAGGAGGCAGAGGTAGGAGAGTCGCCATGAGTTCAAGGCCACCCTGAGACTACAAAGTTAATTCCAGGTCAGTCTGATGAGCTATAGTGAAACCCTACCTCGGAAAACAAAACAACAAAAAAAACTTCATTGACAACTTCTATACATACAGACAATATGCCATGACCATAATCCCCTTTACAACCCTCCCTTTTTCCTGTTCTGAATCCCCCCTCCACTGAATCTCTATTTCCAACTAGTCTCTCTTCTATTTTGATGGCATTATTTTTCTTCTATTACACAGGTCTTGTAGGTAGTGTCAGCCACTGTGATGGCCACTTTGTGTTTGGAAGACAGCATTGCAAAGCACTCCTTCCTTTTCCTTGGCTCTTACATTCCTTGCACAGTAAGAGATTTTGTTATATCTTACTTTGTTACTTCTCACAAGTACTGTATGTGGTACTTCCAAATTTCTGAATTGATTTAATGTACTTTTTATTTATTTATTTGAGAAAGAGGCAGATAAAGAAGAAAATGGGCACACCAGGGTCTCCAGCCATTGCAAACAAACTCCAGATGCATGTGCCACCTTGTGCATCTGGCTTATGTGGGTCCTGGGGAATCGAGCCTCAAACCGGGGTCCTTAGGCTTCACAGGCAAGCATTTAACCGCGAAGCCATCTCTCCAACACTATTTAATGTATTTTTAAAAATATTTGTTTGTAAGAAGAGGGAGAGAGACAGAATATGAATGGGTGTGCCAGGGCCTCTAGCCACTGCAAATGAACTTCATATGCATGGGCTACTTTATGTATCTGGGTTTATATGGGCTCTGGGGAATTAACTGGGGTCATTAGGTTTTGTAGGCAAGCACCTTAACTGCTAAGCCATCTCTCCACATCTCTCCAGCCTTTTTTTTTTTTTTTTTTTTTTTTTTTTTTTTTTTTTCAAGGTAGGGTCTCACTCTAGCTCAGGCTGACCTGGAATTCACTATGTAGTCTAAGGGTGGCCTTGAACTCATGGTAACCCTCCTATCTCTGTCTCCCAAGTGCTGGGATTAAAGGCATGTGCCACCACGCCCGGCTCCAGCCCATATTTTTTAAACAATATTTTATTTATTTATTTATTCATTTATGTGAGACAGAAAGAAGCAGACACAGAGAGAGAGAGAGAGAGAGAGAGAGAATGAGCATGCCAGGGCTATCAGCCACTGCAAACAAACTCCAGATGCATGAGTCACCTTGTGCATTTGGCTTACGTGGGTCCTAGAGAATTGAATCTGGGTCCTTTGGATTTGCAGTCAAGCGCCTTAACCACTAAGCCATGTCTCCAGCCCTCCAGCCCATATTTGATATATTTTTAAAGGATGAGGGAGGCCCTACAGATTACTAGTAGGAAAGTGTGAAATATTAAAGACAATAAGTTTGGCTTTGGGGAGGCAGTTTTGCTTATTTCTTAATTCTCTCTGTGTTCCAGAAAGACAAAGTAATTGGATTGCTGAATTCTAAAATGTCCTAATTTTTCGAGTAAGGTGCTTTCATACTTCTCATCTAGGTATTTTTAAAAATATTTTATTTTTATTTATTTATTTTAGAGACAGATACAGAAATATGCAGGAAGAAAGAAAGAGAATGGGTGCACCAGAGCCTCTAGCCACTGCAAATGAACCCCAGATGCATGCTCCTCCTTGTGCATTTAGCTTACATGGGTACTGGGGAACTGAGCCTCGAACCAGGGTCCTTAAGCTTCACAGGCAAGCGCTTAACCGCTAAGTCATCTCTCCAACCCCGGTATTTTTAATTTACTTTTTTATTGATAACTTCCATAATTATACACAATAAACCATGGTAATTCCCTCCCTCCCCTCACCTTTCCCTTTGAAAATCTACTCTCCATCAAACCTCACAAAAACAAAAAAGAAAGGAAGGAAGGAAGGGAGGGGAGGGAGGGGAGAGAAAAGGGCACACAAGCTAAATCAAAATACAGCAGGTTTCTAGTAAGAGCTACCTTTCTGCATAATCATTCCCCAATACTCAAGGAGAGTGAGTTTCTAACAAATAAACATGGCATACTACATAATACATACACTTATTAATGGTATTTCTTTGTTTGTTTTTTTTTTCAAGGTAGGGTCTCGCTCTAGTCCAGGCTGACCTGGAATTCACTCTGTAGTCTCAGGGTGGCCTCAAACTCACAGTGATCCTCCTACCTCTGCCTCCTGGAGTGCTGGGATTAAAGGTGTACATCACTACGCCTGGCCTTAAACTGTATTTCTTTCCTCCATGCCACATTTCTTTTCTTGTTTTGTTTTGTTTTGTTTGCAGCTGGGTTTCCCACATAGCCCTGGCCGGCCCAGAATTCACTATATAGTAAGTCCAGCTTTGAATTTGCAAAAATCCTCGTGCTTTGCTTCCAGGTATTGGGATTATTAGTGTGTACCTGTCTCACATTACTTAAGTCTCCATATTTCTTTGCAAAAAGTCTTAGTTTTCCCAGGCCCAGAAAGCCAAACATCACACGTTCTCTCTCATATGTGGATCCTAGCTACAAAAGATTGGACTTCTATGTGAGTAGGAATAAAACTCAGTAGCAGAGGCCAGAAGTTAGAAAGAGGATGTAAAGGGAACAGAAAGGGAGGTGGGGGGAACTTAATAGGATGATATTGTGTATATGCAAGTAGAAGAACAGATTAATGGGGGTGAAAAGGCCTAAGTGAGGTCAGGGGAAGAGATTGGGTAAAGGAAAGGTGGAGGGAGGGCTAATCAAAATCTAAAAGGATATAAAAAAGTCATAGGGAAACCTACTTTTCTGGACAATGGAACACTCAGAAGCCATAGATTGTTACCAGAAATTTTTCAGTGCCAGTGAGTTGTTGGCCAGGGAAGTCACAGATACCCCCAAAACATTATAGGCCATTGCTAAGGCCCTTGGTTTCCCACCAGGAATAGATGGTAAGACCCTATTGCTGAAGATTCCACATACTTAGGCTGCAAGTTCACTGAGAAATCCTGCTGGAGCTGAGATGAAAGCCTCCTCCATGTGGACCACCTGACAGAAAGCTGGAAAAAGCTACGCTGCATGCAGTTCAATGGGAGAGAGAAAACACCAGTGAAGATACTCAACAGTGAACACTGCAAGCTTTAAATTTGGCCAGCCAGGCCAAATGAGCCAATGGGTACAATAGTGGCATGTCTGTTATAGGGGAAACCAACTGCTCTCTAATTGGATTAGAGGCCTGCTCCATGGGAGGGAATACATCCCTGATTCTGAAAACCTACAACAGGGATAGTCATGAGCCCTAGGGGTGTAACGTCTGCTGGTGTCTGGCTAAATGTATATACTATGTTCACCAAACTGCCCAGTAAGGACTTCTCTTAATGTCCATACCCATATATTAATGCTACTCTCACTTTTAGTTAGAGAAGCTTCTCTTTTCAGATAGCAGTAACCTTGGGATGACTCAGAAGGCACCATGGTACTGAGAAGAAGGGACAGAGGAGTGCTCAGCACTGAAATATCTCTAACATACCCTCTAAGGCTCAGGGTCCATTGCAGAAGAGGTGGCAGAAAGAATGTAAGAGCCAAAGGAAGAGTAGGACTTCTTACAACGTGCTCCTCCAGACACAGAATGGCCTGGATATCCATGACTTCACAGTGCCTGACACTACCTACACAAGACCATCCTAATAGGAGAAAAAGACGACAACATCAAAATGAAAAAAAGAAAGATTGAGAGGGGGATGGGATATGATGGAGAGTGGAGTTTCAAAGGGGGATGTGGGGGGAGAGTACCATGGAATATTTTCTACAATTAAGGAAGTTGTCAATAAAAATTAATTAATTAATTTTTAAAATTCTTAGTTTTTCCAAAAGTTTTGATCCTTCTCTCAAAATGAATACTTGATTAAATGAAAGAATAAGAGGGCTTCATTCAACCAAAGTTAACGGAACATCTGTTATATTTCTGAATTAGAGGTTTGGGGTTTTTTTGTGGGGAGGGCAGGAGAACAAAGTTGATTCAGTGTCTCATGAAACCCAGGGTGATCTCAAACTCACTATGTTGCCAAGGGTGGCCTTGAACTCCTGACCTCCTTCCTCCACCTCCTAAATACTGGGATTACAGATATGTATAACCATGTCTGGCTTTGAGTTTTTAAATTAGCATTATTAATTACACAAAATGATGGGTTTCATTGTAACATTTTCATATATGTTTGTCAAATGTTGATCATATTCACCACCTCATTTTCCTCTCTTGGGCCCCTCTTTTGCCTTCCCCAAGATCCTTCCTCTTCCCAAATCATCCCTCTTTCACTTTTTTCTTGATGCTGTATGTGAAAGAAAACATGTAATAACTGTCTTCTTAGTCTGACTTATCTTCCTTAACATGATGATCTCCAATTCAACATTTTCCTATAAACAACATAAATATGTTATTCTTGTTTGTTTCAAGGTAGGGTCTCACTCTAGCTCAGGCTGACCTGGCCAATTCACTATGTAGTGTCAGGGTGGCCTTGAACTCACTGTGATCCTCCTACCTCTGTTCCCCAAGTGCTGAGATTAAAGGCATGTGCCACCACACCCAGCAATTATGTTATTCTTTATGGCTGAATAATGAAACAGAGAGAGAGAGAAAGAGATTGAGATTCATTAATCACTTATCCACTGGCAGGCACCTAGCTGATTTCTATAACTTGGCTATGGTAATAATAATAATAATAATAATAACAAAATAATAACAACAACAACAATAATAATAATAGTAGTAGTAGTGCCAGGGTGAACATGGGCATGCAGGTATCTCTAGTGTTTATTGATGTTGTTTTTTTTCATATTTATGCCCAGAAGCGCTATGGTAGGATCATAGGGTAGCTCTTCTCTTAGTCACTTAGTAGCCCTACTATTTACACTCCCACCCTTAGTGAATAAGGTTCCTACTTTGCTGCATCCTCGACCACATTTGTTATCATTTTTTTTCTTGATGACAGTCACTCTGACGGTGAGACAGAATCTCAATGTTTTAACAGTCGCCATTCCCTGCCTGCTATAGTGAATCCAATTTGGTTCCTACTTTGTCTGCATCTCAGCCTATCCCGAGGCATATGCTTGTGGCGTCAATCCTGCACAATTTGTTATAGGCTTGAACAGTATTTGCAGCAAGGCTTGATGATCAGCTCACTCTGAAGGACGGTGAGACTGGTTGGGAATCTCAATGTAGTTTTGAATTTCATTTCCCAAATGACTAAGGATGATGATGATTTTTTCATCTGCTTGATAGCATTTATAATTCTTTTGAGAACCATATATTTGGTTATCTTCCCAAAAATGGGAAGATGGCTCAGTTGGTAAAGTGTTTGTCATGTATGCATGGGGACCTAAGTTCAGATCTCTAGCAACCATGTAAAATACCTCACCTGTAATCCTAGCACTGGGAAGGTAGAAACAGAAGGATCCCTGGGGTTTGTTAGCCAGCTTGCTAAGCCTAACTGGTGAACTCTAGGTTTAGCAAGAGACCCTCTATAAAAAAACAAGGTGGACAGTGAATAAGATACTTCATGTTGATATCTAGCCTCTACACACACACACACACACTAATAATAATAATAATAAAATTTTTTCACTTTTTTATTGACAATTAAATAAAAAATTTTAAGAATCCTTATTTTTGCCAGGCATTGTGGCTCATGTCTATAATTCTAGCACTCAGGAGGCTAAATTAAGAGGATCACCATGAGTTTGAGGTCAACCTGGGCTAGAATGAGAACTTGCCCCCCAAAAATAAAAATAAAATAATCCTTATTTTTGAATTTTAAGTGTATGTGCATATGTGTATGTGTGTATGATATGTGTGTATGTATTCATGTTATAAGAACAGATGCATGTGGGTCATGGTGCACATGTGGAGATCAGACAACAAGTTCTGGATGCTTCCCTCTTTGAGGCAGGCTGTCATTCTCACTCTCGCTGTTTGCTCATCGCTGGGTTCTACCAGACAAGCTGGGCTAGTCTGCAAGGTTCTATGAAATCCTCTAGTCTCTGCCTCTCATTTGCCAGTGTGCTGGGATTGCAGAAACCTGCCACATATTCCAGCTTTTTTTTCAGTGTTTTTATTCATTCATTCATTCATTCATTCATGAAAGTGAGGGCTGGAGAGATGGCTTGGTGGCTAAGGCATTTGCCTGTAAAGCCAAAGGACCCAGGTTCGATTCCCCAGTACCCAGGTAAAGGCAGATGCACAAGGAGGTGCATGCATCTGGAGTTCGTTTCCAGGGGCTAGAAGCCCTGGTGCGCCCATCCTCTCTCTCTCTGCCTCTCTTTCCCTCCTTCTCTCTCTCAAATAAATAAATAAATATAAAAAATATTCTTAAAAAGAGAGAAAGGTGGGGGAATGGGTATGCCAGGGCCTCCTGCCCTTGTAAACAAACTCTAGATGCATGTGCAACTTTATGCATCTGCCTTTACCTGGGTACTGGGGAATCAAACTCAGGCTGTCAGGCTTTGCAAGCAAGCATTTTTAAATGCTAAGGCACCTCTCCAGCCCCAAATTCCAACTTTTCATGTGTGATCTAGGAATCCAAACCCAGATATTCATTGCTTTATCCACTGAACTATCTCCTCTGTCCAAGAATCCTTTAAATAAAGCATTATTGGCTGCCACTTTCCTCCTCAGCCACCAAATAAAGTAATAACCATAGTTAAATTACAAAGACTTCATAACTAAAAATCAAAGAAAAATAAAAGATTTAAGTAGTGAAAAAAAGTAGAGAAACTGGGGATGAGGAAATGGCTCAGCTGGTAAAAGGCACTTGCTTGCAAAGCCTACTGACCTGGGTTTAATTCCCCAATATCCATTTAAAGCCAAACTCAAAGTGGCACATGAGCCTGTCATTCGTTTGCAGTAGCAGGAGACCCTGACATTCCCTTATGCACACATACATACATACATACACTCAAATAAAATTTTAAAAATTAAAACTTTGAAAGTAGGGCTGGAGAAGTGGCTCAGAAGTTAAGGTGCTTGTCTATAGAGCCTAATGACATGAGTTCAATTCTCCAGTGCCCACATAAAGCCAGATGCACAAAGTGGCGCATGCATCTGGAGTCTGTTTGCAGCAGCTGGAGGCCCTGGAGGGCCCATTCTCTCTTTCTGTCTTCTTCTAACTCTCTCTGCTTGCAAGTAAATAAATAAATTTTTTAAAATTTGAAAGTAGAGAAACTCGAATTCAAATGTTCTATCTACTTTTCTGAGCTTAATTACTTTATCTGTAAAATGTAAATAATATCAGCCGGGTGTGGTGGCGCATGTCTTTAATCCCAGCACTCAGGAAATAGAGGTAGGAGGATCACCATGAGTTTGAGGCCACCCTGAGATTACAGAGTGAATTCCAAGTCAGCCTAAACTAGAGTGAAACCCTACCTTGAAAAAAAAAAAAAAAAAAAAAAAAAAGTAAATAATATCTATTTTGAAGGACTGAGGTAGGAATTACAAAAGAAACCAGATACCAAGTATTCATGTCAAAAGGAACTGCTCTTCCATGAACATTAATTTTTCTTCTACTTTCTTCCTCCATGCCTAAGTTTCCTGGTTTGTACCTTATTCCAAACATAAAGCAATTATTAAAGTTGACACTAATTTTTCTTAACTATCCTTGGCCTGTCCTCACTAGGATATTCAGGATATGATGTAATTCTGTGATAGCTCAGGAACATTTCTGACTCATCTATCAATTGGATATTTCCAGCAAAGCTCTTGTGATCAGGACCTTCCCAAGAATTACTCCTTCCTCTATTCTCTCTTAGACAACAAATTGCATATGCAGGTAAGCATTTCTTTTTTTTTTTTTCATTTTTTCATTATTTATTTATTTGTTTGTTTATTTATTTATTTATTTCAGAGTGACAGACAAAGAGGCAGATAGATGGAGAATGGGCACACCAGGGCCTCCAGCCACTGTAAACGAACTCCAGATGCATGCACCCCCTCATGCATCTTGCTTACGTGGGTCCTGGGGAATCAAGCCTCGAAAGGGGTCTTTAGGCTTCACAGACAAGCACTTAACCTCTAAGCCATCTCTCTAGCCGAGCAGTTCTTAATTTTTGTTTATTTTTATTTTTTTATTAGCAACAAACAGAGAGAGAAAGAGGGTGCACCAGGGCCTCCAGCCACTGCAAACAAACTCCAGATGCATGCATCACCTTGTGCATCTGGCATATGTGGGTCCTGGGGAACTGAGCCTTGAACCAAGGTCCTCAGGCTTCACAGGCAAGTGCTTAGTTGCTAAGCCATCTCTCAGCCCCAGGTGAGCATTTCTTTTTTTTTTTTTTTTTTTCTTTTTTTTTTTTTTTTTTTTTTTTTGTTTTTTTTTTTTTTGAGGTAGGGTCTTACTCTGGCCCAAGCTGACCTGGAATTAACTATGTAGTCTCAGGGTGGCCTTGAACTAACTGCAATTCTCCTACCTCTGCCTCCTGAGTGCTGGGATTAAAGGCGTGCGCCACCACGCCCGGCTCAGGTGAGCATTTCTTAAAAGCCACAATTAATTAACATAGAGTGACAGAAATAGGGAAGGCCATAGTGTTCTAACCTAACAGCAGGCTACAAGAGAAGCAAGAATTTTCTGGCTGACATGAAGGAAGTAGAAATGCATTGATTAAGGAGGAAAAGAAATTCAGGCCATGGGCAGACTTGGGAGTATCTAAAATGAATGGTCATCACTATCTAACCTCATCCTCGCAGCATGGGTTAAATGCCCCAGATCTATTCAACAAAACTTCATAACAGACAATGTCAAATTATGAGCTCTTTGAGGGTTGGAACTATAACTTACATAAGCTGCGGTCTCAGAACCTGGCACAAGCAAGCTTCTGTGTGTTTGTTAGTTGTTTTAAAGACAGTCTCTGTATATAACTCAAGCTGACCACAAGCCTGGGATCCCAAGTGCTGGCATTTAAATGCAGATCCCCACAAATAGCACAGGAAGGTACTTTTAATTGTTGAATATACAAATGAATGGATAAATGACAAAAGTCAAATAGAGAGGCTCTCCATGTTTTCCACTGTGTACTAGTACTACAAAGAGGACACTTACTGTCATCTACCACACCAATCATAACGCTAAGTGTATGCCATTGCACAGTACATCTGAAGGCCATCTCACCAAGAGATACAGATGCTTCTGGAAAAAAAAAATACAGCAAATCCTAAGAGAAATCATCAAATAATTCCTCACTGCCTTCAGAATAAAAGCCATATACTTTAAGAAGCATGTAAATATCTTTCTTCCTAAATAACCCTATTTAAGAATTCTTGGGGCTGGAGAGATGCCTTAGTGGTTAAGGCGCATGCTTGTGAAGCCTAAGGACCCCGGTTCAATTCTCCAGGTCCCATGTAAAGCCAGATGCACATGGTGGCACATGCACCTGGAGTTCATTTGCAGTGGCTAGAGGCCCTGGTGCGCCCATTCTCCCTCTCCCTCTCTCTGTCTCTAAATAATAAAGAAATAAATAAAAATATTTTTTAAAAAATTCTTGGAGCTGGAGAGATGGCTTAGCAGTTAAGGTGTTTGCCTGCAAAGCCAAAGAATCCCGGTTTGATTCTCCAGGACCCATATAAGCCAGATGCACAAGGGGGGGCGCATGCATCTGGACTTCGTTAGTAGTGGCTAGAGGCCCTTGCGCACCCATTCTCCCCTCCCCCCCCGCCTCTCTCTCTCTCAAAAAAAAAAGGAGGGGCTGGAGAGATGGCTTAGCAACTAAAGTGTTTGCCTGCAAAGCCAAAGGACCCTGGTTTGATTCTCTAGGACCCACACAGCCAGATACACAAGGGGGTGCATGCATCTGGTGCACCCATTCTCTCTCTCCCTCTCAAATAAATAAATAAATAAACAAATAAATAAATAAATAAATAAAAGATTTTTTTTTTAAGGAAAAAAGAAAAAACCAGAATTCTTGGTACCTGCCAAGCAATATACCACTGCATCTTAAATATGTATGCCTGCATTCCTGCTCACTCCCTGACTGTCACTTTCCCCATCAGATTCAGCACCACCACAACCATGAAACCCTAATCTCATCTACTTTTCTTTTTTCATTAAGTAGACACTTTGTCTGGACACATCATGTGTTGGTACCATTTCCATCCTCGCTGGCCTCATTCCACAGAAGCCCTCCTCAGTGGGGTTATTGGTATTTACCATGAGATTGTGGGTGATGAGTTGTGCCCATCTACTTTTTATATCCATTTTATAAAGCCTTTTATAATTGTTTCAGACCACAGTATTCACTTCCTTTCCCGACTTAAGGTAGTCACATACACAGTATTCATCCTACTTCTAATAATTCTGCTTGTTGGTTTTACAAAGAACAGGTATCTACAGACAAATACAAAGGATGGTGTGTTCCTCCAACTATAAAACAAAAACAAAAAATATGTTTACCCTATTGCCAGTGGCTCTCAAAGCTGGCCTACTTTGTACTACTTGTTCACGTAAATTAATTTTTTTCCATTGTAAAGTTCAAGTCCCAATTACTATCATTACTATTATTTAAAATTAGAAATTTGGGCTGGAAAGATGGCTTAGCAGTTAAGGCTCTTGCCTGCAAAGCCAAAGGATCTAGGTTCAAATCTCCAGGACCCATGTAAGCCAGATGCACAAGGTGGCACATGTATCTGGAGTTGTTTGCAGTGGCTGAATGCCCTAGCATGCCCATTTTCTCTCTCCTCTCTTTGCCTGCCTGTTTCCCTCTCTCTCAAATATATAAATAAAAACAAAATATTTTAAAACAAGAAAGTCTCAACTTACCAGCTTCCTTATTAGTTTTATACAAGATATATTCTAGTAGTAATTAGAATATTTACAAATTCCTATGGGTCAAAAGATAAGGTTGAGCTAGGCGTGGTGGCGCATGCCTTTAATCCCAGCACTCGGGAGGCAGAGGTAGGAGGATCACTGTGAGTTCAAGGCCATCCCGAGACTACATGGCAAATTCCAGGTCAGCCAGAGCTGGAGTGAGACCCTGCCTTCAAAAGCCAAAAAAAAAAAAAAAAAAAAAAAAAAAGATAAGGTTAGCCAGGTGTGATGGCACATGCCATGAATCCCAGCACTAAGGAGGCTGAGGTAGGCACTTGCTTGCAAAGCCTACCTGTATGTGTTTGATTCCCCAGTACCCACATAAAGCCAGATGCACAAAGTGGCACAAGCATCTGGAGTTTGCAGCAGAAAGAGACCCTGGCATGCCAAATCAATCCCCTTCTCTCTATCTCAAGTAAATAAGAATATCTTTAAACTTTTTTTAAAAAATAAGAGCAGAAGGGATGGCTTAGTGCTTAAGGTACTTGCCTGCAAAGCCAAAAGACCTCGGTTCGATTCCCCAAAACCCACATAAGCCAGATGCACAAGGTGGCACATGTATCTGGAGTTCATCTGCAGCAGCTGGAGGCCCAGGTGCGCTGTGTATGTGTGTGTGTGTGTGTGTGCGCGCGCGCGCATGCCTGCCTGCCTGCCTGCCTGCCTCTCTCTTTCTCTCTCTCTCTCTCAAATAAGTAAATAAAAACAAAATTTAAAAAAAGAAGTAATATAACTATGGTATAGGTTTGGGGTTTTTGTTTTGTTTTTATTTTTTATTTTATTTCTTCATTTTGAGAAAGGATCTCGTGTACCCCAGGCTGGCCTCTAACTCATTTTGTAGCCAAGAATGACCTTAATTCCATGAATCCTTCTGCCTCCACATCCCAAATGTTGGGATTACAAACCAGTACTACTCTATAACTCAGACTGGGAGATTGATCAGTTGGTAAAAGACCCACATAAATGCTGGGCATAGTGGTGCATGCCTGTACTCCCAGCACTCTGAAAGCAGAGACAGTTGGCTCCCTGGGGCAAACTGGCTAGGTAGTCTGGCCAAATCAGTGAGCTCTGGGTACAGTGACAGACCCAATAAATGAGGTGGACAGTGTCAGAAGGAGCCACCTGATGTGGACCTCAGGCCTCCACACACATATGCACCAGCACATAACATGAATAGGCCGGGCGTGGTGGCGCACCAAGCTTGGCTAATGTGTAGCCCAGGTTGGCTTCAAACTCCTGATCCTCCTGCCTCTGCCTCTTCAGCAATTTCTTACTTATGTGTACCACCACAACTGTCTTCCATATTTAAGTACTCAAGAGTAACATGTGATTGGTGATTATCAGTTAGACAGCACAGATACAGAACATTCCCATCACTGCAAAAAAAAATTTACAGTGTTGTCTAGATTGTATATATTCAATGAGATACAGTCTAGGAGACATCTGGAAAGAGCTGAACCTAACTTATTTCTGTACTTCAGCCCCATTCCATACTAAATCCTCTGAAATATTTCTCAGGAATGATACTGGGTGTGGTGGTTTGATTCAGGTAGGTATTCCCCATAAACTTAGGTATTCTGCATGCTAGGTTCCCAGCTGATATAGATTTGGAAGTTAACACATCCTGGAGGTAGTGTGTTGTTGGGGGCGGGCTTATGGGTATTATAGCCAGTTTCCCTTGCCAGTGTTTGGCACACTCTCCTGTTCCTGTTGTGCACCTGATGTTGGCCAGGAGGTGATGTCCACCCTCTGCTCATGCTATCAGATTCCCCTCCCATGGTGGAACTTCCCCTCGAGTCTGTTAAGCCAAAATAAACCTTTTCTCCACAAGCTGCTCTTGGTCAGGTGATTTCTGCCAGCCATTCAAACCTGACTGCAACACCGGGTAACAGAGAGCTTGCTCACACACCTTTTTTCTATAAATTCAATGTAGAATCCGTTTAACAATGAACCATCATTGTAAGAACCACAGTAGTTAGGGGATAACAGGAAAGTCTTTTATTCAGTCCCTATCCCCAAACCAAAGCTCAAGCTCTACTTACTTGTAGGGTTTGATTAAGAAGGTGGCTTAGCTTTTGTTTCATGTTTGGCACATAATTAAATTACAAGTGATTCTAAAAAGAAAAGAATTTTATTTCAGATACTAGAACAAAATTACATCTCAAAGCCAGGCATGTGGCTCACATCTATAGTTACAATACTTGGGAAGTAGAAGCAGGAGGATAAGGAGTTCAAGGCTAGCATTAGCTACACAGTAAGTTCAAGACCAGTCTGGGCTATGTGAGATCCTGTCTCAAAAACAAACATACAGGGCTGAAGAAATGGCTTAGCAGTTAAGGTATTTGCCTGCGAAGCCAAAGGATCCCGGTTCAATTCTCTAGGACCCACGTAAGCCAGATGCACAAGGGGCACATGCATCTGGAGTTCGTTTGCAGTGGCTACAGACCCTGGCATGCCCATTCTCTCTCTGTCTGCCTCTCTTCTATCTCTATCTCTATCTCTCTCCTTGCAAATAAATAAATAAACATTAAAAAAAAAAACATACAGTCAGCCGGATGTGGTGGCGCACGCCTTTAATCCCAGCACTTGGGAGGTAGAGGTAGGAGAATTGCTGTGAGTTTAAGGCCACCCTGAGACTACATAATGAATTCCAGGTCAGCCTGGGCCAGAGTAAGACCCTACCTCAAAAAAAAAAAAAAAAAAAAAAAAACATACAAACAAACAAAAAAGGTTGAGAAATGAATAAACAGTAGAAGGTGCCCCAAACATAGACAACTGGCTAACGGTCTTAGACTGTGATTAAGGGAGTGTGTGACAAGTAGTTTAATTTGGCTGGAACAACAAATGGGAAAGACCTAGAAACAGAAAATGAAGGCAGGCAGAGCCCAAATCATCAAAGCATCTTGTAAGGTAAATTAGGGGTTTAAATTTTATTCTCAAAATTACAGAAAATCTCTGGAGGTTTCCTCTGGAGCAGGAAAGAGTAATGAAATTTGTTACTTAACAAAGCTCTGAGAAAAAAAAAAAAAAAAACAATAGAAAAGATGCATTTGGGAGACACAAGGCAATAGATAGGTAGACCAATCAGGAAGTTGCTATAAAAAGTGATGAAACAGGGCCTATTTGATGCAAATATTTTTTAACACAAACTATTTTAAATGGGTCTTTCTCCTTTAGTGTATTCCTCTCAAAGCTGTAATAGCATCATTTAATTACACAGAACTACAAAAGCAACCATTAAAGTCAATTCCATAAACTAAAAATTTCACAGCACTTCTCTATTCAACTGCCATTCTAAACTTCTAACTAAAATTGTGCACTTTTCTCTCTTCCACTGCACACAATTTAAGAAAAGCAATTCATCCAGATGAACACATCTGTGCAGTGTACAACAAGTGTAAGCAATTTAACAGGAGTTTAATGAAACAGTTCCTATTCTTTATTGAGGCTAATTCTAGCATGGCAACATCAGGTTGCAAATTGACATTTTTATATTAGCTTTTTTAAAAATATGAACATGCCAATTT
The DNA here is from genome assembly GCA_036365145.1 of Orientallactaga sibirica. Lineage (NCBI taxonomy): Eukaryota > Metazoa > Chordata > Mammalia > Rodentia > Dipodidae > Orientallactaga > Orientallactaga sibirica. The sequence continues at coordinate 1,096,451 of JAEOAD010000055.1, forward strand.
TAAATCCCATCTGGTTGCATAGTGCAGCTGCCATGAATGAATTTTTAGTTATTAGGCACATGGCTAACGCACTCAGAACTGCCATGCGCAGGCTATCATCAGCAACATGGCATACTTAGGAAGTCCGCTCACACTCACACTGAAAAGAGGATTTCTTCTTGGTCTGCCCTAGAGAGGAGGTTACATACAAGTAAATGAAAAAGTTGTTGATATTTTTAAATACCTATTCTCATTTTTACCTTCTCTTAAAAAGCAATGGACTATTTTATCTCTAACTACATAGTTCTTTAGCTTAGACAGTTTTGCTTACCCTCTTGTCTTATATCAACAAAATCCTAAGAAACAAAGCTTTAAAACTGAACTAAGTTGGGTTTCATTCCAACCCTAATGCTGGATATCTCATAATATAGGAGTATAGTTCAGTGGTAAAACACTTGCCTAATATGCCAGAGGCCCTAAGTTTGATCTCCAGCATGATCAATCAACAATCAAATAAATCCTAACTCAACCTTTTTTTTTTTTTTTTTTTGAGGAAAGAGAGAGAGAAAGAGAGAGAGGGATAATGGGCATGCCAGGACCTTCAGCCTCTGCGAACAAACTCCAGGCACATGCGCCCCCTCGTGCATGTGTGTGACATTGTGTGCTTGTGTCACTGTGCGTCTGGCTTACATGGGACCTGGAAATTCAAACATGAGTTCTTAGGCCTCACAGGCAAGCATCTCAACCACTAAGCCATCTCTTCAGCCCATAACTCTACCTTTCATGAGTGTGTGTGAACCTGGGCACATTTCTTAATCTTGAGACTGTATTTGCTCAAGTGTAAACTGATAATACCTATCCTTACAGAGCTATGATAAAGATGAGAAAAAATATACTTAAATCATCCATGGTAGCTATTTTTAAATTTCTTTTGTAGACAAATATAATTACTTAAGAGTAATTATGTACCTAAATTTTAAAGGCTTATTTCAAGGATGAATGGGGGCTGGAGACATGGCTTAGTGGTTAAGGCATTTGACTGCAAAGCCCAAGGATCCAGGTTCAATTCCCCAGTACCCAACATAAGCCAGATGCATAAGGCAGTGCATGAGTCTGGAGTTCATTTGCAGTGGCTGAAAGCCCTGGTTTGTCCATTTTCTCTCTCTCTCTTTCACTCTGCAATCTTTCTCTCTCCTCTCTCTTATAGATAAAATAAATATTTCTTAAAAGATGAATAATTAATCAAATAAAGGACTTAGAATAGTGTCTGGCACATAGTAGGCAATCAATTTCATATTAAGTTGCAATTTCTTTGTTTTCTTTCTAGTTTTGTTTGTTTTCTTGAGGAAGGGTCTCACTCTAGCCCAGGTTGACCAGGAATTCACTCTGTAGTTCCAGGCTGGTTTCAAACACACAGCAAACCTCCTACCTTTCTGACTCCCAAGTGCTGGGATTAAAAGCATGTGCCATCATGCCCCATGTTTGTTTGTTTTTGTTTGTTTGTTTGTTTGTTTTGGTTTTTCAAAGTAGGGTCTCACTCTAGCTCAGGCTGACCTGGAATTCACTATGTAGTCTCAGGGTGGCCTCGAACTCACAGCAATCCTCCTACCTCTGCCTCTCAAGTGCTGGGATTAAAGGCGTGCACCACCACGCCCGGCTTAGTTTTGTTTTTAAGATAGTCTTAGTCACCCAGGCTGGCCTAGAATTCACTATGTATCTCAAGCTTGCCTTAAACTCACAATCCTCCTGACTCAACCTTGTGAGTGGGGTACTAATTGCAACACTGCACCCACTCTAAATTAAAATTTCTATAGTTGCTCTTTTCCTCTTCATCTATTATTTAGCATGAAACCTCATACAAAATAGGTACTAGTAAGTATCTAATGACCAGTTAAATAAGTAATGGATGAATGGTTGAATGAATAAAGATATCATATGGGAAGGTATCGCAAATAGAGACCACAGTGGTTGAAGGTATAGGAAATGGACCTGGACAGTAAGTGACAAATATGTTGGTTTGGCTAGAACAATATACTGGGATGTGAGGCGAATAAGACAGGCAGAGAGAGTCCAAATCATGAAAGAGCCTCGCAAGGTAAATTAAGGGAGTTAAATTTCATCTAAAAATTAAAAATCTCTGAAAGTTTTAAAGGGAATACTTCTGTGAACTTATATAATCTCTGCACAGTAACCATTCAATAAGAATGTATCAGCCAGGCATGGTGGCGCACACCTTTAATCCCAGCGCTCGGGAGGTAGAGGTAGGAGGATTGCTGTGAGTTCAAGGCCATCCTGAGACCACATAGTGAATTCCAGGTCAGCCTGAGCTAGAGTGAGACTCTACCTCAAAAAACAAAAACAAAAAACAAACAAACAAAATAAAAAAGAATGTATCATCTCACAAACTGGTTAATCCTATCAAGCCTGTGTGATAAATAGGGGAGAAATTATTGTGTTGTATAGATTTAAGAAAAAAATAGAGCCGCAGAGACATTAAAGGGCAGGATTACTAGTAGTAACTTCAGTCCTCTTTGGTCTCTCAGAAACTAGTTTTAGATATCTTTTTTCCATTAGACTTCACTCTATCCATATTTTGAATATTACTCATGAGACTAGTCAAGTTTTTTCAAATCTCTGCAGTTCTAGAATGAACATTTATAAGAGGATCACTGTGAGTTCAAGACCAGACTGAGACTAATTCCAAGTCAGCCTTGGCTATCTATAGCAAGACCCTAGCTTGAAAAACCAAAAAAGAATGAACCTCGGGGGCTGGATGGATAGTTCAGCAGTTAAAGGTGCTTGCTTATAAAGGCTGAAGGCCTGATTTAGATTCCCCAGTACCCACATAAAGCCACATGCACAAAGTGGTTCATGCATCTGGAGTTCATTTACAGTGGCAGGAGGCCCTGGTGTGCCCATACACACAAACTCACACTCACACATACACACTCACACTCTCTCTCTGTCTCTCCAAATATATAAATAAAATTTTTTTAAAAAAAGAATGAAGAATCAGAAGATAATATAAATGAATGACAGAATGGTGTTTTAAAAGGAACATGGTCAAGTGAGGAGAAACTCAAGTGAGGAGAAACTCTTTTGGGAAAGAAGGAACAAAAACTAGATGTGATCTGTCCTTACCTAGATAAAGCAACTAAATCTGAAAGTAACAAGAAAATGGAAAATAAGCCCAACTATGGACAATGAGTACACAGGATACTGAGAGGGTCAGATAAAAAGCAGTATGAGGGCCACAGGTCTCCATCCCTTCCTCCAGAAAGCATGACTAGGTCTGGAGAATATTCACTCTTTCATTTAACAAACCCTTAGTTCATGGAATGAACTAGGAGTGTGACGGCAATACCTGGTTGTCTATTGACAGGACAGAATCACCATGGAAACAAATCTTTTGACATGTTTGTGAGGATTTTCTAGATGATTAATTGAGGTAGGAGGAAACACCCATACTGGGATAGCACCTTCCCATGGACTGGTTTCCAGACTGTGTAAGGAGAAAGCTAGCTGAGCATTCACCATTCATTGCTCTGCTCTACTTCCTCTCTGCTAAAGTGACTATGTGAGCTGGCTTCCTGCTCCTACTATGCTCCCCCCGCCCCACACACACACAAACAGACTCTGGAACTGTAAGTCGAAATAAATGCTTTTCCTTCCATTTTGTCCCAACTATAAGAAAGTAAATGATAGAAAGAAAGTTATTCAACTGTTAAGAATCAAGATCCTTTAAAAAAAAATTTAACTCGGGCTGGAGAGATAGCTTAGTGGTTAAGCACTTGCCTGTGAAGTCTAAGGACCCGGTTCGAGGCTCAATTCCCAGGACCAAAGTAAGCCAGATGCACAAGGGGCGCATGTATCTAGAGTTCGTTTTGCAATGGCTGGAGGCCCTGGTGCACTATTATTCTCTCTCTCTCTCTCTGCCTCTTTATCTGTCTGTCTGTTGCTAATAAATAAAAATTAAACAAAAAAATTTAAAAAATAACTCTAATTACTCTTAAAAATTTATCCCTAGAAAGCTACCCCCCAAAAAATACAGGTCAGACAAGCATTATGGGACATCTGTAATCCCAATATTCAGCAAGGTGAGGCAGGAGGATTGCAAGTTTAGGCCAGCCTGGGCTACATAGTGAGACCCTGTTTTAAAACAAAACAAATATATGAACAAAATTTACAACCAAAGATACTTATCATAATGTTACTGGTAATATGCCAAAAAACAAAAAAAAAGCGGGGGGCAAACAGTCTAAATGTCTAACAATAAAGTTAAGTTTGGCCAGGTTTCCGTGGCACACATATATATAATCCCAGAACTCAATAGGCTGAAAGAAGACTGAAAGAACGTTCAAGGCTAAAGGCTGGAGGGATGGCTTAGCAGTTAAAGCACTTGCCTGCAAAGCCAAAGGACCCAGGTTTGATTCCCCAAACCCACGTAAGCCAGATGCACAAGGTGGTGCATGCGTCTAGAGTTCACCTGCAGTGGCTGAAAGCCCTGGCCTGTTCTTCCCTCCACCTCTCTCTCTCAAGTAAATAAAATATATTTTTAAAAAAGAAGTTCAAGGCTAACTAGGGCTATGTATTTCAACTGTCCTTTCTCAAAAAATAAAATAATAAAATAAAAAGTACATCATACAATGCAATAACACATAGCCATTAAAACAGTGTTCAGTTTATTTTATTTTGAGACAGGGTCTCACTATGTAGCAATGGTTGGCCTAGAAACTCACTATGTAGATCATCCTGGCCTCAAACTTGCAATGACCCTCCTGCTTCTACCTCTGAGTGCTGAGATTATAAACATGTGCTACCACATGTGGCCAATAGTGTTAAATTTTAAATGTGACCGGGCGTGGTGGCGCACACCTTTAATCCCAGCACTCAGGAGGCAGAGATAAGAGGATCGCCATGAGTTCAAGGCCACCCTAAAACTAGAAAGTTAATTCCAGGTCAGCCTGGGCCAGAGTGAGACCCTACCTTGAAAAAAAAAATTTTTAATCTACCTAGAAAACTACCTATAGAATAATCTTAATTATATAAATGAATGGGAAATAGAAGCCAAAATGCTAAAGGTCTTACATTGATCTCTATGTAGTAAAACATAGGGAGATAAACTTACCAGATTTTTCACATTTTCCCATTAACAGGCATTTTTCGAGAAACCACAAACTGAAAAAGATTTCAGGAAGAAAAATGAGGACATCAAATGCCACCAACATTGATCACTAGAATCTCTTGCTAGGTGAAAAGGATATAAAAGGCATACTATATCAAAGAATTATGTTAATCCTAGTGAGAACTGACACAAATGCAAGGGTGAACACAATAAGAGAGCAAAAAGGAGAAAAATTCATCAGATTTTCCCAGGAGGTCAATCTATTTCTGAATGTCTGTTATCAGCAAAGCTAGGTTCAATGAATGAGATGCAGAATGAAGCTTGATAGGTGAAGAAGATAACAGATATCTGGCCAAAACAATGCTAAAATCTTAATGTTCCTGGAGAACATGAAACCTGCCAATTTTATGTAATGTGATTAAGACCATAATGGAAGGTAGAAGCAGGAATATGGCAAGATAGTCTAGATGGGTCAAGGGAAGCTTACTGGAAAATGACAGATTTAAATGACAAAGGCATTAACTGGAAAAAGGAGAAAAGGGCATTCTAAAACAAGAGACAGTCCAAAGAATAGGAACAGCTTAACATGACAGGGGAAGTGACAATTATTTCAGTACTGCTAGAAAGCAAAGTGCAAGGCATACCGTGATGAAAGATGTAGTTGCAAGAGTCATCAGGAGCCTGTCTCAAGAGATCCTGAATGCCTGGTCTACCATCATCCAAGCAGCTACACATAAGTCAATCAATAACAGCACCGTCCCAGAAGGATCTTGCTCCAAAAGAAGAGACAAGTAGGGACTGGGGAAATGGTTCAGTGGTTAAGGCACATGCCTAAGGTTCTGGGTTCAATTCCCCAGTACCATGCAAAGCCAGATGCACAAAGTGGCCCATGCATCTGGGAATTCATCTGCAGTAGCTAGAGGCCCTGGTATGCCCATTCTCTCTCTCTCTGCCTCCTCTTCTCTCTCAAATAAGTAAATAAAGTGTTTACAAAATAATTGGCCGGGCATGGGGCCTTTTATCCCAGCACTGGGGAGGCAGAGGTAGGAGGATCGCTATGAGTTTGAGGCCACCCTGAGAGTACATTGTGGATTCCAGGTCAGCCTGCGCCAGAGTGAGACCCTACCTCAAAAAATTAAAAAATTAAAAAAAAAAAGAATCAAGAATTATCAGAGACTCTCGATCAAAATAAAGACCATGCAATGCAGCAGAACACCAAATGGTCTGCTCCATCACCTTAGGTGGGCACCTCCTAGCCCCACCACAGGTGAGCGTATGAGGCACCACACCCCCACATATACCTCATTACACACAACAAAAAGAAAAGAAATTAAAACAAAGAAAAGCACTTGGTCAAACTGTAAAGAACTGTGCAACCCTTAGTTATTATATTTCTTTACACCTTACGGAGAGATGTTTCAAAGATTTATTTGAGTGTACTTTTATAAAAGCAGTATCCTCAATGCTCCAAAATACAGAGATTACATTTTCTTTAGGACCTGAAATAATCAAAACTGTTTCCTGAGAAGGCTTAAACATTGCTGGTGTGTTTTTAAAAAGCCAGTATGCAATTAAAGAGGATTCCAGTGTTTCAACATACTCCTGTGGCATCAAATTAAGTAATAACATGAGAGAGGAGCTCTTAATTATGGAGGAAAACTTCCACAAACCAGTGACAGGTGTGCAGGGCTCAAGCTGAGATCAAAATAGTTGACTACAGCATTAATGCCTCCTTTTCTTTTTTCCCAAAGACACTTAACTTTGCATGCAATTAGTTGAAATGTAAACCAGACCAAATGGCTCCCATATTTCAAGCTTTATTACCTTTTATCACGTTAACATGCACCAATTGAGTTTTAAAGGATTAACACCAAAACAGATGGCTTAAACCCACAATAGTGAGCTTCACTGATCAGAAATGATAATGGACAAATACTTGCCAACATGTTTCTTTAAATAGTGCCTATTGTAAACTAAGTTACAAAGTTACCCCTTTTTCATTCATTTTCATGTACTTTGTAAAGAACCTTAAGAATAAAAACTATCTTCAAGGGAATATTTTTTATTTGCTTACCTTGCCTCCAAAATGGAAAGCACAAATTTCTTTTTTAATTTATTTATTCGCAAGGGATGAGAGGGAGAGAGAGAATGAGAATGAATGAATATGGGCACAACAGGACCTCCCACCACTGCAGGTGAATTCCAGATGCTTGCACCACTTTGTGCCTCTGGCTTTACATGGATACTGAGAATTAAACCCAGGCCGTCAAGATTTGTAAGCAAGTGCCTTTAACCACCGAACCATCTCTCCAGCACAAATTTCTTTTGTTACTTGATGAAATAGTGAAAATTAAGAACTCAACAAGTCTTTAGTTTGTAAATTAATGACAATGTTTCATCACCCTATACAAAGACAGGTAAAGCACATCCTCAAAATCTAAAATGAAAAAATGGTCTCTCAGAAACTAGTTTTAGATATCTTTTTCCATTAGACTTCACTCTATCCATATTTTGAATATTACTCATGAGACTAGTCAAGTTTTTTCAAATCTCTGCAGTTCTAGAATGAACATTTATAAAGAGGATCACTGTGAGTTCAAGACCAGACTGAGACTAATTCCAAGTCAGCCTTGGCTATCTATAGCAAGACCCTAGCTTGAAAAACCAAAAAGAATGAACCTCGGGGCTGGATGGATAGTTCAGCAGTTAAAGGTGCTTTGCTTATAAAGGCTGAAGGCCTGATTTAGATTCCCAGTACCCACATAAAGCCACATGCACAAAGTGGTTCATGCATCTGGAGTTCATTTACAGTGGCAGGAGGCCCTGGTGTGCCCATACACACAAACTCACACTCACACATACACACTCACACTCTCTCTCTGTCTCTCCAAATATATAAATAAAATTTTTTTAAAAAAGAATGAAGAATCAGAAGATAATATAAATGAATGACAGAATGGTGTTTTAAAAGGAACATGGTCAAGTGAGGAGAAACTCAAGTGAGGAGAAACTCTTTTGGGAAAGAAGGAACAAAAACTAGATGTGATCTGTCCTTACCTAGATAAAGCAACTAAATCTGAAAGTAACAAGAAAATGGAAAATAAGCCCAACTATGGACAATGAGTACACAGGATACTGAGAGGGTCAGATAAAAAGCAGTATGAGGGGCCACAGGTCTCCATCCCTTCCTCCAGAAAGCATGACTAGGTCTGGAGAATATTCACTCTTTCATTTAACAAACCCTTAGTTCATGGAATGAACTAGAGTGTGACGGCAATACCTGGTTGTCTATTGACAGGACAGAATCACCATGGAAACAAATCTTTTGACATGTTTGTGAGGATTTTCTAGATGATTAATTGAGGTAGGAGGAAACACCCATACTGGGATAGCACCTTCCCATGGACTGGTTTCCAGACTGTGTAAGGAGAAAGCTAGCTGAGCATTCACCATTCATTGCTCTGCTCTACTTCCTCTCTGCTAAAGTGACTATGTGAGCTGGCTTCCTGCTCCTACTATGCTCCCCCCGCCCCACACACACACAAACAGACTCTGGAACTGTAAGTCGAAATAAATGCTTTTCCTTCCATTTTGTCCCAACTATAAGAAAATAAATGATAGAAGGAAAGTTATTCAACTGTTAAGAATCAAGATCCTTTAAAAAAAATTTAACTCGGGCTGGAGAGATAGCTTAGTGGTTAAGCACTTGCCTGTGAAGTCTAAGGACCCCGGTTCGAGGCTCAATTCCCCAGGACCCAAGTAAGCCAGATGCACAAGGGGGCGCATGTATCTAGAGTTCGTTTGCAATGGCTGGAGGCCCTGGTGCACCTATTCTCTCTCTCTCTCTCTCTCTGCCTCTTTATCTGTCTGTCTGTTGCTAATAAATAAAAATTAAACAAAAAAATTAAAAAAATAACTCTAATTACTCTTAAAAATTTATCCCTAGAAAGCTACCCCCCAAAAAATACAGGTCAGACAAGCATTATGGGACATCTGTAATCCCAATATTCAGCAAGCTGAGGTAGGAGGATTGCAAGTTTAGGCCAGCCTGGGCTACATAGTGAGACCCTGTTTTAAAACAAAACAAATATATGAACAAAATTTACAACCAAAGATACTTATCATAATGTTACTGGTAATATGCCAAAAAACAAAAAAAAAGCGGGGGGCAAACAGTCTAAATGTCTAACAATAAAGTTAAGTTTGGCCAGGTTTCCGTGGCACACATATATATAATCCCAGAACTCAATAGGCTGAAAGAAGACTGAAAGAACGTTTCAAGGCTAAAGGCTGGAGGGATGGCTTAGCAGTTAAAGCACTTGCCTGCAAAGCCAAAGGACCCAGGTTTGATTCCCCAAACCCCGTAAGCCAGATGCACAAGGTGGTGCATGCGTCTAGAGTTCACCTGCAGTGGCTGAAAGCCCTGGCCTGTTCTTCCCTCCACCCTCTCTCTCAAGTAAATAAAATATATTTTTAAAAGAAGTTCAAGGCTAACTAGGGCTATGTATTTCAACTGTCCTTTCTCAAAAAATAAAATAATAAAATAAAAGTACATCATACAATGCAATAACACATAGCCATTAAAACAGTGTTCAGTTTATTTTATTTTGAGACAGGGTCTCACTATGTAGCAATGGTTGGCCTAGAAACTCACTATGTAGATCATCCTGGCCTCAAACTTGCAATGACCCTCCTGCTTCTACCTCTGAGTGCTGAGATTATAAACATGTGCTACCACATGTGGCCAATAGTGTTAAATTTTAAATGTGACCGGGCGTGGTGGCGCACACCTTTAATCCCAGCACTCAGGAGGCAGAGATAAGAGGATCGCCATGAGTTCAAGGCCACCTAAAACTAGAAAGTTAATTCCAGGTCAGCCTGGGCCAGAGTGAGACCCTACCTTGAAAAAAATTTTTTTTAATCTACCTAGAAAACTACCTATAGAATAATCTTAATTATATAAATGAATGGGAAATAGAAGCCAAAATGCTAAAGGTCTTACATTGATCTCTATGTAGTAAAACATAGGAGATAAACTTACCAGATTTTTCACATTTTCCCATTAACAGGCATTTTCGAGAAACCACAAACTGAAAAAGATTTCAGGAAGAAAATGAGGACATCAAATGCCACCAACATTGATCACTAGAATCTCTTGCTAGGTGAAAAGGATATAAAAGGCATACTATATCAAAGAATTATGTTAATCCTAGTGAGAACTGACACAAATGCAAGGGTGAACACAATAAGAGAGCAAAAAGGAGAAAAATTCATCAGATTTTCCCAGGAGGTCAATCTATTTCTGAATGTCTGTTATCAGCAAAGCTAGGTTCAATGAATGAGATGCAGAATGAAGCTTGATAGGTGAAGAAGATAACAGATATCTGGCCAAAACAATGCTAAAATCTTAATGTTCCTGGAGAACATGAAACCTGCCAATTTTATGTAATGTGATTAAGACCATAATGGAAGGTAGAAGCAGGAATATGGCAAGATAGTCTAGATGGGTCAAGGGAAGCTTACTGGAAAATGACAGATTTAAATGACAAAGGCATTAACTGGAAAAAGGAGAAAAGGGCATTCTAAAACAAGAGACAGTCAAAGAATAGGAACAGCTTAACATGACAGGGGAAGTGACAATTATTTCAGTACTGCTAGAAAGCAAAGTGCAAGGCATACCGTGATGAAAGATGTAGTTGCAAGAGTCATCAGGAGCCTGTCTCAAGAGATCCTGAATGCCTGGTCTACCATCATCAAGCAGCTACACATAAGTCAATCAATAACAGCACCGTCCCAGAAGGATCTTGCTCCAAAGAAGAGACAAGTAGGGACTGGGGAAATGGTTCAGTGGTTAAGGCACATGCCTAAGGTTCTGGGTTCAATTCCCCAGTACCATGCAAAGCCAGATGCACAAAGTGGCCCATGCATCTGGGAATTCATCTGCAGTAGCTAGAGGCCCTGGTATGCCCATTCTCTCTCTCTCTGCCTCCTCTTCTCTCTCAAATAAGTAAATAAAGTGTTTACAAAATAATTGGCCGGGCATGGGGCCTTTTATCCCAGCACTGGGAGGCAGAGGTAGGAGGATCGCTATGAGTTTGAGGCCACCCTGAGAGTACATTGTGGATTCCAGGTCAGCCTGCGCCAGAGTGAGACCCTACCTCAAAAAATTAAAAAAATTTAAAAAAAAGAATCAAGAATTATCAGAGACTCTCGATCAAAATAAAGACCATGCAATGCAGCAGAACACCAAATGGTCTGCTCCATCACCTTAGGTGGGCACCTCCTAGCCCCACCACAGGTGAGCGTATGAGGCACCACACCCCCACATATACCTCATTACACACAACAAAAAGAAAAGAAATTAAAACAAAGAAAAGCACTTGGTCAAACTGTAAAGAACTGTGCAACCCTTAGTTATTATATTTCTTTACACCTTACGGAGAGATGTTTCAAAGATTTATTTGAGTGTACTTTTATAAAAGCAGTATCCTCAATGCTCCAAAATACAGAGATTACATTTTCTTTAGGACCTGAAATAATCAAAACTGTTTCCTGAGAAGGCTTAAACATTGCTGGTGTGTTTTTAAAAGCCAGTATGCAATTAAAGAGGATTCCAGTGTTTCAACATACTCCTGTGGCATCAAATTAAGTAATAACATGAGAGAGGAGCTCTTAATTATGGAGGAAAACTTCCACAAACCAGTGACAGGTGTGCAGGGCTCAAGCTGAGATCAAAATAGTTGACTACAGCATTAATGCCTCCTTTTCTTTTTTCCCAAAGACACTTAACTTTGCATGCAATTAGTTGAAATGTAAACCAGACCAAATGGCTCCCATATTTCAAGCTTTATTACCTTTTATCACGTTAACATGCACCAATTGAGTTTTAAAGGATTAACACCAAAACAGATGGCTTAAACCCACAATAGTGAGCTTCACTGATCAGAAATGATAATGGACAAATACTTGCCAACATGTTTCTTTAAATAGTGCCTATTGTAAACTAAGTTACAAAGTTACCCCTTTTTCATTCATTTTCATGTACTTTGTAAAGAACCTTAAGAATAAAAACTATCTTCAAGGGAATATTTTTTATTTGCTTACCTTTCCTCCAAAATGGAAAGCACAAATTTCTTTTTTAATTTATTTATTCGCAAGGGATGAGAGGGAGAGAGAGAATGAGAATGAATAAATATGGGCACAACAGGACCTCCCACCACTGCAGGTGAATTCCAGATGCTTGCACCACTTTGTGCCTCTGGCTTTACATGGATACTGAGGAATTAAACCCAGGCCGTCAAGATTTGTAAGCAAGTGCCTTTAACCACCGAACCATCTCTCCAGCACAAATTTCTTTTGTTACTTGATGAAATAGTGAAAATTAAGAACTCAACAAGTCTTTAGTTTGTAAATTAATGACAATGTTTCATCACCCTATACAAAGACAGGTAAAGCACATCCTCAAAATCTAAAATGAAAAAAAAAATTTTTTTTCACCACAAGTTTGATTACTCAAAAGCCTAAATTTTGACCTTTCAAAGAGACAGACTCTTCCAAGTATCAGTAAAACTTGTTCACATTAAATCTAAACACATGATGGACAATCATGATGCTACATATATGCCCAGGGATTGAAATAGTCATTTTCAAGCAAGGCTACTTTTAAATTGTCAAAGAAAAAAAAAATCTCCTAAGAAGAGCTAAGAGGATCACTGTGAGTTCAAGGCCACCCTGAGACTACAAAGTGAATTCTAGGCCAACCTAGGCTAGAGTGAACCTGACCTCAAAAAATCAAAACAAAGGGGCTGGAGAGATGGCTTAGTGGTTAAGGCATTTGCCTGCAAAGCCAAAGGACCAGGTTTGATTCCTCAGAAACCGCGTTAGCCAGCTGCACAAGGGGGTGCATACATCTGGAGTGCATTTGCAGTGGCTGGATGCCCTGGAGCGCCCATTTTCTCCTTTCTTTCTCTCTCTGTCCCTCTTTCTCTCTCACATAAATAAATAAATAAAAAATATATATATATTAAAAAGGCCTGGAGTGGTGGTGCACGCCTTTAATCCCAGCACTTGGGAGGCAGAGGTAGGAGGATCACTGTGAGTTCAAGGTCACCCTGAGACTACATAGTGAATTCCAGGTCAACCTGAGCTAGAATGAGACCCTACCTCGAAGAAAAAAAAAAAAAAAAAGAAAAGAAAAGATCTCCAAATTTGATGAAAAAAACTCTTGAGAAATATGTACATACTTAACATAGGATGAGTCATCATATTATAAAAAGAAAAACTCAGGATTTGGATTCAAGTACCAGTCTGTCACATATTCCACCTAAGCAGCTACTGAGTGATCACTCTATCAGGAACCATACTGAATACTCATGATAAAAGGAGGACATATAACAATACAGTACAATATAAAAATACTATAAGTTCTACAATAAGCATCAACACAGGAGAGATATAAAAAGAAACAGTAAGAAAGAAAGATTGCAGTGGCTGGAGGCCCTGGCATGCCAATTCTCTCTCATGCTCATGAAAAAAATTGCAAGAAAAAAAAAGGTTATCTGAACATAACTACCATGTCCAACTAAAATAAGAAGGGCTTAGGAATTTTCAAAGATTTGGAAATATAGTCCTATGCAAAAATAATGCAAAACAAGCCGCCTGGAAAACCAAGTAGATAGGCATGATGTGACTGTACTTGGATGTGAAACTGCCTAGAAACTAAATAAGTCCAAACTGGCTTCCTTCTCAAGGATGAGGAAGAAGGCTTTTATTGGAACTAGTCTCTTAATCTGATTGCTTCTGCTGAAATGTTCTAAGTCACACAGATTCCTTTTTTTCTTTTTCACAGAATATAGGAGCACATCAAGATCTTCATTTAAAATGCAGTTGAGAAAATACTGAAGCTGGGCATGGTGGCACACGCCTTTAACCCCAGCAGAGGTAGGAGGATCACCATGAGTTCGAGGCCACCCTGAGACTACATAGTAAATTCCAGGTCAGCCTGGACCAGAGTGAGGCCCTACCTGGAAAAAGGAAAGAAAGAAAGAAAGAAAGAAAGAAAGAAAGAAAGAAAGAAAGAAAGAAAGAAAGAAAGAAAGAAAGAAAGGAGGGAGGGAAAAAGGGAGGAAGGGAAGAAGGGAAGAAGGAGGGGAGAAAAATACTATAAAACTTATTTTCCACTGTCTTATCTTCTTTACAGAAATACAAAAGAAATCTGACAAGACAATCAGAAAGTCGAGTATAATTAAGTTCACTCAGACATCAGAAATATTGTTTCTTCAAGTATTATAAATGCTTAAGTATAAGCTCTCTTTCATATGTGGATTATAGACAGTTATCATAATAAACTGACTCAAATATATTAAATGACACTATAATTAGGGTTACTGTAATTTTCAAATATAATAAAATAGTGACCACAAATGAAATGATCAGGATAAAGCACAAACTATAAAACTAGCAATTCTATTATCATCACTCTCCAGTAATAACAGACTAAGCATCAACATTTTCAGTCGTGCATGCATTCCTTCAGCAACTTTACCAAAAATACTCTGCAGCCTGGGCTAGACCAAAGCCCTATGGGGGGGGGGACAAAAACAAACACTCAGTGCCAGCTATTACAAACAAAAACAGAGGTTCTCTCCACCTCTCTCTCTGTCTTTCCCTCCCCATTCTTTCTTCCCTCCCCCACCCCTCCTAGTTCTTCTATCTGTCTTATTTAACCCTCAAACAGCTCTCTCAATTTACCAGGGAATTTTACTCCAAGGATCTGAAAACAGCACATTAGATCTTTTTTTTTTTTTTTTTTTTTTTGATGTAGGGTTTCACTCTGGTCAAGGCTGACCTAGAATTCAGGAATTCACTATGTAGTCTCAGGGTGGCCTCGAACTCATGGCGACCCTCCTACCTCTGCCTCCTGAGTGCTGGGATTAAAGGCGTGTGCCACCATGCCCAGCTCACATGATAGATTTTAAAGCTAATTATTTTTTTTCCTCTCACTTTAGCCCAGGCTAACCTGAAAATCACTATGTAGTCTCAGGGTGGCCTCAAACTCATGGTGATCCCTGCTACCTATGCCTCTAGAGTGCTGGAATTAAAGGGGTGTGCCACCACACCTGGCACTTTTTTTATTTTTATTTTTTTGAAGTAGGGTCTCAACTCTAGCCAGGTTAACCTGGAACTCACTCTGTAGCCCAGGCTGGCCTCAAACTTACTCTTGAGTGTTAGGATTAAAAGCATAAGCCACGGGCTGGAGGGATGGCTTAGAGGTTAAGGCATTTGCCTGCAAAGCCAAAAGACCCAGGTTCGATTCCCCAGGACCCACATTAGCCAGATACACAAGGGAGCACACGCATCTGGAGTTCTTTTGCAGTGGCTGGAAGCTCTGGCATGCCCATTCTCTCTCCCCACTCTTTCTCAGTCAAATAAATAAATAAAAATATTTTTTTAAAAGAGCATAAGCTACAACACCCAATTTAAGACTGATTTTTTTTTTTTTTTTTTTTTTTTTTGGTTTTTGAGGTAGGGTCTCACTCTGGTCCAGGCTGATATGTAGTCCCAGGGTGGCCTCGAACTGATCCTTTCTAAGTGCTGGGATTAAAGGCGTGCGCCACCACGCCCATTTAAGACTGATTTTTAAGGAGCCCATTTCCTATATCAACAAAGATTATAATTTATTTGTAAGAAAACAGATGTGAAGTTCTAACCAAGAGCTAAAAGTACAGGATTTCAAGTCTAGAGAGTTGGGATTTGGGATGCAGATGCTCCACTCAGAAAATATATGAATCACATATAATTAGCTCACTTCATTTTCCTGACCTGTATGTAGAATGGATACAAAAATCATTAAATAGAAAATACATTTCATGGGGCTAGGGAGATGGTTCAGCAATTAAAGGTGTTTGCATGCAAGGCCTGCTGACCTGGGTTCAATTCCCCAGCACACATACAAAGTTGGATGCAAAGCAGCACCTGATCTCTGCAACCAAGCTATACACACACACACACACACACACACACACACACACACACACACACACGAGAAATAAATTAACAGATAATTTATATATATATTTATTATTGTTTTGAGAGACAGAAAGAGACAGAGAGAGAGAATGGGCACATCAAAGCATCCAAGTACTGCAAACAAACTCCAGACACAGAGCTCCCTTGTGCATTTGGCTTACATGGGTCCTGGGGAATTGAACCAGGGTCCTTTGGCTTTGCATTCAAGTGCCTTAACCACTAAGCCATCTCTCCAGCCCTAAATGATAATTCTTTTTTAAAAATCATGCAGGCCATTATGGCACATACTCGTAATCTCAGCATTTGGGAGGCAGGGGCAGAAGATTGTGAATTTAAGTCAGCCTAAGCTATACAGCAAAACTTTTTCTCTCAAAAAAAAAAAAAAAAAAAAAAAAAAAACAGAAAGAAAGGAAGGGGTTCCTTTTATACCTTATACATTCATATAAGATGTTTCTGTTTTGTTTTATTTTGAGACAGGGTCTTGCTATGTAACTCTGGCTAGCTGGTACTATGTAGCCCAATTGGATCTTGAATTCACAGCTGTCTTCCTGTCTCAGCCTCCTGAGTGCTGGGATTATAGGCATGTACAACCATGCCCACATTCACATAAATTGTTTGTGAGAAAATATAAGGGTTAATTATTTAAGCTCTGACATCAGATTGTTGCATACCTTCATTAGCTATAAGACTGGGAAAATTACTTTCTTTCTCTGAAACTCAGGTTTCTATAAATATGCATAATGAAGATTAAGACAAATATTGCCCTTGGCACAGTGCCTGGCAGCAATAGTTAGCCAGCATCATTGTAATTACCTGCTCTTTGCTAAACATAGTGAATATAAACATTGGAAAGAAAAAAAAAAAAGCATAGTCTTGACTTTTGAGCTACCAGTTTAGTTTAAGAAAGAAGTTAGAAGTGGGCTGGAGAGATGGCTTAGCGATTAAGGTGAGCGCCTGTGAAACCTAAGGACCCAGGTTTGATTCTCCAGATGCACATGATGGCACATTCATCTGGAGTTCATTTGCTCTGACTAGAGGTCGTGACATGCCCATTCTCACTCACTCAGTCTCTCTGAGTCTCTGTCTCTAATAAATAAAAATAAAATCTTGGGCTGGGGGAATAGCTTAGCAGTTAAGGCATTTGCCTACAAAGTCTAAGAACCCCACCCAGTTCAATTCCCCAGGACCCACATAAGCCAGATGCACAAAGGGGCACATGCATCTGGAGTTCATTTGCAGTGGCTGGAGGCCCTGGTGCACCCATTCTCTCTTTCTCTCTGCCTCTTCCTCTCTCTTTCTCTCAAATCAATAAAAGTAAATATTTTTAAAAATAAAATAAAATCATTTTTTAAAATAAAATTAAAAATTACAAAAAGAAAGAAGTTAGAAGGTATCCTATATCCCTGGCCCTGAAAATTTTCTAGTAACAATCTATGGCTTGTGAGTGTGCCATTGTCCAAAAAAGTTTCCATATGACTTATTCATACCACCTTAGATTTACTCAGTCTCTTCCTCTGACCTCACTTATGCCTTTCTACCCCCAGTAATCTGTTCTTCTACTTACACATATACAATGTCATTCCCTTAAGTCTTCTCCTCCCTCCCTTATAGCCCCTTTCCAGCTTACTGGCCTCTGCTACCAAGTTTTATTCCAACTCACATACAAGTCCAAACATTTGTAGCTAGGATCCACATGAGAGGGAGGTCCCTGATGCCCCTAAAACATTACACGCCATTGCCAAGGCTCTTGGTTTCCCACCAGGAATAGATTTTTAAGACCCTATTGTTGAAGACACCACATGCTTGGGCTGTAAGGTCACTGAGGAATCTTGCTGGAGCTGAGCTGAAAACCATCTCCGTATAGACCAGCTGACAGAAAGCTGGAAAAAGCTATGCTTCATGCAGCTCCATGGGGGGGAGAAAAGTCATCAGTGGAGAAAAACAACAGTGGACACTGGACAGTGCAAGCCTTAAGTTTGGCCAGCCAGGCCAAATGAGACAATGGATGCAATAGTGGCGTGTCTGTTATGGGGGAAACCAACCACTCTCTAATTGGACTGGAGGCCTGCTCCTTAGGAGGGAATACATGCCTGATACTGAAAAACCTATGATGGGGGAAATCCTGAGCCCTAGGGGTGTAATGCCTGTAGGTGTCTGACTAAATGTATATACTATGCTCACCAAAGTGCCAGGTAAGCACGTCTCATAATGTTCATACCTATATATTAATGCTACTCTCACTTTTGGTTAGAGAAGATTCTCTTTTCAAATGGTGGTGACCTCTGGGATGACTCAAAAGACATCATACTGCTGAGAAGTGACAGAGGAGTGCTCAGCACTAAAACATCTCTATCACACCTTCCAAGACTCAGGGTCCATTGTGAAAGAGGTGGCAGAAAGAATATAAGAGCCAAAGGAAGGGTAGGACTGCTTACAATGCAATCCTCCAGACACAAAATGGCCTGGATATCCATGGCCTCACACTGCGTGGCACTACCCACACAAGACCATCATAATAGGAGGAAAAGATGATAAAATAAAATAAAATAAAATAAAATAAAATAAAATAAAATAAAATAAAATAAAATAAAATAAATAAAAGAGAGACTGATAGAGAGGGGGAGGGGTGTGATGGGGAGTGGAGTTGTGAAGGGGAAAGTGGGGTGAGATTATCATGGTTTATTATCTATAATTATGGAAGTTGTCAATAATAAAAAAATTTTTAAAGAAAAAAGTTAGGCCAGGCTTGGTGGCACATGCCTTTTTGTTGTTGTTTGTTTTTTGTTTTTTTTTGTTTTTGTTTTTCTAGGTAGGGTCTCACTCTACCCCAGGCTGACCTGGAATTAGACTCAGGCTGACTTCTAACTCACAAGGATCCTCCTACCTCAGCCTCCCACATGCTGAGATTAAAGGCATGCGCCACCACACTCTGCTAAACACATGCCTTTAATCCCAACACTCAGAAGCCAGAGGTAGGAGGACCACTCTGAGTTTAAGGCCAGGTCAGTTTGGGCTAAAATGAGACCCTACCTCAGGGTGGGAAAAAGCAAAAAAAAAAAAAAAAAAAAAAAAAAAAAAGGACAAGAGGCTGACTTGGAATTCATTCTGTAGTCTAGGCTAACCTGGAACCCAGACTGGTCTTCAACTCAGTGATCTGCCTTCAGCTTCCTGAGTGTCAGGGTTATAAACATGAGCCAACATGAGCCTCCATACATGGCTAAGAAAATCTTTTACTTTTTTTGTTGTTGTTGTTTTATTTTTGGTTATTTTTATTTATTTGAGAGCAACAGACAGAGAAAGAGACAGAGAGAGAGAGAGAGAGAGAGAGAGAGAGAGAGAGAGAATGGGCACACTAGGGCCTCCAGCCACTGCAAATGAACTCCAGATGCATGTGCCACCTGAGGAATCGATCCTCAAACCCGTGTCCTTAGGCGTCACAGGCAAGCACTTAACCACTAAGCCCATCTCTCCAGCCCCTTTTTTTGTTTTTTTGAGGTACCGTCTCACTCTAGTGCCAGCTGACCTGGAATTCGTTACACAGTTTCAGGATGGCTTTGAACTCACAGCAATCCTCCTACCTCTGCCTCCCAAGTGCTGGGATTAAAGGCATGCACCACCACTTCCAGCTCAGAAAATCTTTAAGAGGCATAAAAATACTTATAAAGAGGGCTGGAGAGATGGCTCAGCAGTTAAGACACTTGCCTGAAAAGCCTAAGAACCCAGGTTCAATTCCCCAGTACCCACATAAAGCCAGATGTACAAAGTGGCCCATTTGTCTGGAGTTCGTTTGCAATGTCTGGAGACCCTGGCATGCCCATTCTTTCTCACTCTCTCTTAAATAAGTAAATAAATATTTTTTAAAATAATTATTAAAATAGAATTATGTAAATATCAACATTGTTACATATGAAATTAATATAATAAAGTAAATAGATTAATTCAAGAGGGGCCTATGTAAACTCATTCCCTAAATCACTGTACTACTTTCATACTAGCAGACAAAGGGAATAAAAGAAAGAAAGAAATCTAAATGTGTTCTTACAATCATAAAAAATGCAAACTTGAGACTGGAGAGATGGCTCAGCAGTTAAAGGCAGTTAGTTGCTTGCAGTGCCTGATGGCTTGGGTTTGATTTCCCAGTACCCACATAAAGCCAGATGTACAAAGTGGTGCATGCATCTGGAGTTTGTTTGAGGAGAAGGAGGCCCTAGTGTGCCCATTCATTTCCTCTTTCTCCTTGCAAATAAATCCTTTAATCCCAGCATTTGGGAGGCCGGGGTAGGAGGATCATCATGAGTTCGAGGCCATTCTGAGAATACACAGTCAATTCCAGGTCAACCTGAGCTAGAGCAAGACCCTACCTTGAAAATACCAAAAACAAACAAACAAAAAAAAACAAAAAATAAATGAAACTGCAGTATCATAATCTAAAGTCAGAAGTCTTTCTTTATACAGACAAATCCTTAACAAGTGCACTATAGCATTCAGATACATTAATAATTAAGCACAAGAAGAATTTGGGTTGAGGGCTAAATGTTACTCCAACATTCAGGAGGAAGAGGTAAGAGGATCACCGTGAGTTCGAGGCCATCCTGAGAATTCATAGTGAATTCTAGGTCAGCCTGGACTAGAGTAAAACTCTACCTTGAAAAATAAATAAATAAATAATAAATAAATTAGAATTTTGGGGCTGGAGAGATGGCTTAGCATTTAAGGCACTTGCCTCCAAAGCCAAAAGACCTCGGTTCAATTCCCCAGGACCCATGGAAGCCAGATGCACAAGGTGACGCAAGCATATGGAGTTCGTTTGCAGTGGCTGGAGACCCTGGCACACCCATTCATACTCTCTCTCTCTTAAATAAATAAAAATATTTTTTAAATTTAAAAATAAATAAAAACAGGGCTGGAGCTGGGCATGGTATTGCACGTCTTTAATCACAGCACTCGGGAGGCAGAGGTAGGAGGAGTGCTGTGAGTTTGAGGCTACCCTAAGACTACATAATTAATTCCAGGTCGGCCTGGGCCAGAGTGAGACCCTACCTTGGGGGGGGGGGGAGCTGGGAGGTGGCTCAGTGGTTAAAGCACTTGCCTGCAAAGCCTAATGACCTGGGTTTGATTCCCTACTACCCACATACAGCCAGATGCACAATGTGGCACATATATCTGGAGTTCTTCTGCACCAGCTAGATGCCCTGGCACACCCATTCTCTCCCTTTCTCCCCCCCCCTTGAAAATAAAAATACTTTAAATAAATAAATAAAAATAAATAGATTAAATATAACAACAGATACACAATTCTGCGATACATAGTAATTCATGTATATTAATGAGCTAATTGCTATAATATCTAAAAGTTTAGTACAAACTTGAATGTATCTTAGACTGTAATTGAAAATCAAGTAAGAGTACTGAATCTGGCAAAAATCTGTCATTAATTAACTGGGATATCCTTACTTAGTTACTTCTTTGAAGTGTTTCTCTGCTCTGTGTTTTTGCATAGATAAAATGAAAATAATATCTACCTCTAAGGGTCCTCATTAAGATTTAGATATTATATATACTAGGGGCAATGTCTAGCATATGGCAGCTATAATCATCCCTTGGCCTCACTGGATTTTCCCAGCCCCAACACAGCTGAAAATTAAAATCATAAACATATAGTACTCTAAACACAATGGGCTGTTTGGCATGGAAAATAAATATTTAGGTGACTTAAACTTTTCATTTTCATCAAGTATTCTGGCTTTGGTTAATCTTATTTCTTAATTCCAGATAATCAAAATCACCCTGGGTACTTGCCAGGAATCCCTAAGCAGGATTTCTTCCCCTTCAGGAGATCCTCTAGTTACCTAGAAACCACCTGCAGCCCCAAACTAAAGAAAACTGGCTCTGCACTGGGCTAATTACCCAACCAGCCTGAACAATCTAAAATGAAGTCTGGAATAAAGGGAATTGTCAGCCAAGAATGTTAGTGAAATTATCCACAACAGGAGACCAGAGAATCCAAAATACCACTGGGCATGTTATTTCCATGAGAATAAAATCACAATTTATGAGCCCTGTAAATTATACCATTATTAAAACAAACATCCCATTGAGGCCACAGCTATCAGATAAAATGGCTTTATTGTTCCTATTGTTTCATCCACTGCAGTAAAGAGGTGCAAACTGAATGAGTATTACCAGAAGTAATTTCTAGGAAATTACAATGCAGACCTCTCTCTTAAAGCTCCCTTTGTATTGGAGTATACAAGCTCTGGAAGGAAAAGGGGAAATGAAGAATCAACTGTTCTCTACCAGTCCCCAAACTCAATATCCTTAACAACCTGACCAGCAGAATCTGTCAGTTTTCCCTGTTTTCTTTTTTTTTTTCCTCCCCCAGCAGGTGGTTCCCTATGCTCACCCAAAAAAAAGAATCTGAACTCAGCAAGTCCAACTTATTCACTAGGAAACCTTTTAGACAATCCTCCAACCCTAAACACAGCAAAAACAAGAAAATGACTTCCTGGATTCCTTGGCTCCCAACAATACAAAGTACACCAGCTAGAGTAATGAGAATTAAGATAAAGTGCAAAAAGCATGGCATAGGCCCCTCCCATTAAAAAAAAAGAAATAGAAAAACAAAATCCCTTTACAGTAACTGTTAGTACCACATACCTTGAACTGTAGTTTTAGACTTAAATGGGGAACCTGAGACACACTACAGAATAACTATCCTGTGCTAAACTATAAACCATATCATGGAAGAGGAAAGACAAAAGTAATCTCTTCATAGGGTGGAGAGATGGGCTTAGCAGTTAAGGCGCTTGCCGGCAAAGCTAAAGGTCCCAGGTTCAATTGCCCAGGACCCACATAAAGCCAGATGCACAAGGTAGTGTTTGCATCTGAAGTGCATTTGCAGTGGCTAGAGGCCCTGGCATGCCCATTCTCTGTATCTGTCTCTTTCTCTAAATAAATAAATAAAACAAACAAACAAAATCTTTTTTTAAAAAAAAAAAAAAAGCCAGGTGTGATGGTGCACGCCTTTAATCCCAGCGCTAGGGAGGCAGAAGTAGGAAGATCGCCATGAGTTCGAGGCCACCCTAAGACTACATAGTTAATTCCAGGTCAGCCTGGACCAGAGTGAGACCCTACCTCGAAAAACCAAAAAAAAAAAAAAAAAAAAAAAGTTATCTCAGGGCTGGAGAAATGGTTTAGCAGTTAAGGGACTTGCCTATGAAGCCTAAGGTCCCACTTTTGATTCTCCCAGGTCCCACGTAAGCCAGATGCACAAGGTGGCACATGTGTCTGGAGTTCGTTTGCAGTGGCTAGAGGCCCTGGGGCACCCATTCTCTCTCTCTTGCTCTCTCCCTCTCTGTCTCTAATAAATAAAATAAAAAAAAAAAAAAAAAAAAGCCAGGTGTGGTGGTGCATGCCTTTAATCCTAGCACTCGGGAGGCAGAGGTAGGAGGATCACCGTGAGTTCAAGGCCACCCTGAGAATACAGAATGAATTCCAGGTCAGCCTGGGGATAGAGCAAGACCTTACCTCAAAAAATTAAAAAATTAAAAATAAATAAATTTTTTAAAAAGTTGCCAGGTGTGGTGGCACATGCCTTTAATCCCAGTACTTGGGAAGTAAAGGTAGGAGGATTGGCCAGAGTTCAAGGCCACCCTGAGAATACAGAGTGAATTCCAGGTCAGCCTGAGCTAGAATGAGACCCTACCTCAAAAAAAAAAAAAAAGCAAGGGAAAGAAAAGAAAAACCAAAAAGAATTTAGCCGGGCGTGGTGGCATATGCCTTTAATCCCAGCACTGGGGAGGCAGAGGTAGGAAGATCACCATGAGTTCAAGGCCACCTTGAGACTAACTACATAGTGAATTCCAGGTCGGTTTGAGACAGAGTGACACCCTACCTCGAAAAACCAAAAAAAAAAAAAAATTTAATATCCAGAGAAATTAAGTAACTTGCTCAAAATCACAGAGCTTCTAAAACTGAGATTTGAGACAAAGGTTTTCTTCAAGTTTTAAGCACTCAATCTTTGTTTTTAATGTGCCACCTCAGGCTTAACTTAAGGGCATGTTGTTATTGGCACCATTCTCTCCTCCAGTTTTGTTTTCTCCTAAGGACATGGAAGTCCCAAGGAGGCACAAGGAGGTTCACAGTTCAAGGCCACACTAGACTAGCTGAGCAAACCCACATGCTGAGAGAGTCACAGCCTGGACACTGCAACAGACACTGACCTTACCTTTACCTCAAAAATTAAAAATTAAAATAAATAAATTTGCCAGCTGGAGAGGTCATTAGGCAATAAAATGCTTATGTCTGAACTAAATTTAATCCCTGTAAAAAAAAAAGCTTCTCTCAGGTTGACAAACCATTAATAATCCAAGGTCAGCCAGGCTAAAGAGACCCTCAGTCTCAAAAAAAAAAAATTCAAAAGTAAAAAAAAATTTAGCTGGCGTAGTTGGCATTTTTTGCTCTTAAATGAGGCAGCAATGGGATGCCCATTAGCAGACAGAGAAGGGACTGAGAATAAGGAGAGATCACCAGGTAGTTCAAAAAAAAAATAAAAATAACTAAAATGCTTCCTGACACCCCTCGAAAAACCAAAAAAAAAAAAAAAAAAAGCCAGGTGTGATGCCATTCTCAAAATCAATAGTAGGAAGCCCACTAAGGAGAGAAAAAACTTTTCTTCAAGTTTTAACACAAAGTTTCCAGGTTTTTTGCTTTTTTGTCCCACCGCTAGGGACCTAAAAAAAAAATTTAATATCACAAAAAAAAAAAAAAAAAAAAACAGGTTCAATTCCCAGTACCCATAAAGCCAGATGTACAAAGTGGCCCATTTGTCTGAAGTTAGTTTGCAATGTCTGGAACCCTAGCGTGCCATTCTTTCTCCTCTCTCTTAAATAAGTAAATAAATATTTTTAAAATAATTATTAAAAATAAATTATGTAAATATCAACATTGTTACATATGAAATTAATATAATAAAGTAAACAGATTAATTCAAGGGGCTATGTAAACTCATTCCCTAAATCACTGTACTACTTTCCTTTACCTAGCAGACAAGGGAATAAAAAGAAAGAAAAATCTAAATGTGTTCTTACAATCATAAAAAAATGCAAACTTGAGACTGGAGAGATGGCTCCAGCAGTTAAAGCAGTTAGTTGCTTACAGTGCCTGATAGCTTGAGTTTGATTTCCCAGTACCCACATAAAACCCAGATCTTTCTCCTTGCAAATAAATCCTTTAATCCCAGCATTTGGGAGGCCGGGTAGGAGGATCATCATGAGTTCGAGGCCATTCTGAGAATACACAGTCAATTCCAGGTCAACCTGAGCTAGAGCAAGACCCTACCTTGAAAATACCAAAAACAAACAAACAAAAAAAAACAAAAAAATAAATGAAACTGCAGTATCATAATCTAAAGTCAGAAGTCTTTCTTTATACAGACAAATCCTTAACAAGTGCACTATAGCATTCAGATACATTAATAATTAAGCACAAGAAGAATTTGGGTTGAGGGCTAAATGTTACTCCAACATTCAGGAGGAAGAGGTAAGAGGATCACCGTGAGTTCGAGGCCATCCTGAGAATTCATAGTGAATTCTAGGTCAGCCTGGACTAGAGTAAAACTCTACCTTGAAAAATAAATAAATAAATAAATAAATAATAAATAAATTAGAATTTTGGGGCTGGAGAGATGGCTTAGCATTTAAGGCACTTGCCTCCAAAGCCAAAAGACCTCGGTTCAATTCCCCAGGACCCATGGAAGCCAGATGCACAAGGTGACGCAAGCATATGGAGTTCGTTTGCAGTGGCTGGAGACCCTGGCACACCCATTCATACTCTCTCTCTTAAATAAATAAAAATATTTTTTAAATTTAAAAATAAATAAAAACAGAGCTGGAGCTGGGCATGGTATTGCACGTCTTTAATCACAGCACTCGGGAGGCAGAGGTAGGAGGAGTGCTGTGAGTTTGAGGCTACCCTAAGACTACATAATTAATTCCAGGTCGGCCTGGGCCAGAGTGAGACCCTACCTTGGGGGGCTGGGAGGTGGCTCAGTGGTTAAAGCACTTGCCTGCAAAGCCTAATGACCTGGGTTTGATTCCCTACTACCCACATACAGCCAGATGCACAATGTGGCACATATATCTGGAGTTCTTCTGCACCAGCTAGAGGCCCTGGCACACCCATTCTCTCCCTTTCTCCCCCCCCCTTGAAAATAAAAATACTTTAAATAAATAAATAAAATAAATAGATTAAATATAACAACAGATACACAATTCTACGATACATAGTAATTCATGTATATTAATGAGCTAATTGCTATAATATCTAAAAGTTTAGTACAAACTTGAATGTATCTTAGACTGTAATTGAAAATCAAGTAAGAGTACTGAATCTGGCAAAAATCTGTCATTAATTAACTGGGATATCCTTACTTAGTTACTTCTTTGAAGTGTTTCTCTGCTCTGTGTTTTTGCATAGATAAATGAAAATAATATCTACCTCTAAGGGTCCTCATTAAGATTTAGATATTATATATACTAGGGCAATGTCTAGCATATGGCAGCTATAATCATCCCTTGGCCTCACTGGATTTTCCCAGCCCCAACACAGCTGAAAATTAAAATCATAAACATATAGTACTCTAAACACAATGGGCTGTTTGGCATGGAAAATAAATATTTAGGTGACTTAAACTTTTCATTTTCATCAAGTATTCTGGCTTTGGTTAATCTTATTTCTTAATTCCAGATAATCAAAATCACCCTGGGTACTTGCCAGGAATCCCTAAGCAGGATTTCTTCCCCTTCAGGAGATCCTCTAGTTACCTAGAAACCACCTGCAGCCCCAAACTAAAGAAAACTGGCTCTGCACTGGGCTAATTACCCAACCAGCCTGAACAATCTAAAATGAAGTCTGGAATAAAGGGAATTGTCAGCCAAGAATGTTAGTGAAATTATCCACAACAGGAGACCAGAGAATCCAAAATACCACTGGGCATGTTATTTCCATGAGAATAAAATCACAATTTATGAGCCCTGCAAATTATACCATTATTAAAACAAACATCCCATTGAGGCCACAGCTATCAGATAAAATGGCTTTATTGTTCCTATTGTTTCATCCACTGCAGTAAAGAGGTGCAAACTGAATGAGTATTACCAGAAGTAATTTCTAGGAAATTACAATGCAGACCTCTCTCTTAAAGCTCCCTTTGTATTGGAGTATACAAGCTCTGGAAGGAAAAGGGGAAATGAAGAATCAACTGTTCTCTACCAGTCCCCAAACTCAATATCCTTAACAACCTGACCAGCAGAATCTGTCAGTTTTCCCTGTTTTCTTTTTTTTTTTTCCTCCCCCAGCAGGTGGTTCCCTATGCTCACCCAAAAAAAAGAATCTGAACTCAGCAAGTCCAACTTATTCACTAGGAAACCTTTAGACAATCCTCCAACCCTAAACACAGCAAAAACAAGAAAATGACTTCCTGGATTCCTTGGCTCCCAACAATACAAAGTACACCAGCTAGAGTAATGAGAATTAAGATAAAGTGCAAAAAAGCATGGCATAGGCCCCTCCCATTAAAAAAAGAAATAGAAAAACAAAATCCCTTTACAGTAACTGTTAGTACCACATACCTTGAACTGTAGTTTTAGACTTAAATGGGGAACCTGAGACACACTACAGAATAACTATCCTGTGCTAAACTATAAACCATATCATGGAAGAGGAAAGACAAAAGTAATCTCTTCATAGGGTGGAGAGATGGGCTTAGCAGTTAAGGCGCTTGCCGGCAAAGCTAAAGGTCCCAGGTTCAATTGCCCAGGACCCACATAAAGCCAGATGCACAAGGTAGTGTTTGCATCTGAAGTGCATTTGCAGTGGCTAGAGGCCCTGGCATGCCCATTCTCTGTATCTGTCTCTTTCTCTAAATAAATAAATAAAACAAACAAACAAAATCTTTAAAAAAAAAAAAAAAAAAAGCCAGGTGTGATGGTGCACGCCTTTAATCCCAGCGCTAGGGAGGCAGAAGTAGGAAGATCGCCATGAGTTCGAGGCCACCCTAAGACTACATAGTTAATTCCAGGTCAGCCTGGACCAGAGTGAGACCCTACCTCGAAAAAAAAACCAAAAAAAAAAAAAAAAAAAAAAGTTATCTCAGGGCTGGAGAAATGGTTTAGCAGTTAAGGGACTTGCCTATGAAGCCTAAGGTCCCACTTTTGATTCTCCCAGGTCCCACATAAGCCAGATGCACAAGGTGGCACATGTGTCTGGAGTTCGTTTGCAGTGGCTAGAGGCCCTGGGGCACCCATTCTCTCTCTCTTGCTCTCTCTCCTCTCTGTCTCTATAAATAAAAAAAAAAAAAAAAAAAAAAAGCCAGGTGTGGTGGTGCATGCCTTTAATCCTAGCACTGGGAGGCAGAGGTAGGAGGATCACCGTGAGTTCAAGGCCACCCTGAGAATACAGAATGAATTCCAGGTCAGCCTGGGGCTAGAGCAAGACCTTACCTCAAAAAATTAAAAAATTAAAAATAAATAAATTTTTTAAAAAGTTGCCAGGTGTGGTGGCACATGCCTTTAATCCCAGTACTTGGGAAGTAAAGGTAGGAGGATTGGCCAGAGTTCAAGGCCACCCTGAGAATACAGTGAATTCCAGGTCAGCCTGAGCTAGAATGAGACCCTACAGCAAAAAAAAAAAAAAAAAGCAAGGGAAGAAAGAAAAACCAAGACCCTGGCAAAAAAAAAAAAAAAAAAAAGCAAGGGAAAGAAAAGAAAACCAAAAAGAATTTAATCCCAGCACCCAGCACTGGAGAGGCAGAGGTAGGAAGATCACCATGAGTTCAAGGCCACCTTGAGACTAACTACATAGTGAATTCCAGGTCGGTTTGAGACAGAGTGACACCCTACCTCGAAAAACCAAAAAAAAAAAAATTTAATATCCAGAGAAATTAAGTAACTTGCTCAAAATCACAGAGCTTCTAAAACTGAGATTTGAGACAAAGGTTTTCTTCAAGTTTTAAGCACTCAATCTTTGTTTTTGCTTTTTTTGTCCTACCTATTAATTGTACCTAACACTTTTTTTTTCTTTTTTTGAGGCAGGATCTCACTCTAGCCCAGGCTGACCTAGAACTCACTCTGTAGCTCAGAGTAGCCTTGAACTCCTGGTGATCCTCCTACCTCAGTCTCCCAAGTGCTGAGATTAAAGGTGTGTACAGCCACGCAAGCTCAAAATACTTCTTAAGGGCTGGAGAGATGACTTAGAGGTTAAGTTCTTGCCTGTGAAGCCTGAGGACCCTGGTTTGAGGCTCGATTTCCCCAGTACCCATGTAAGCCAGATGCACAAAGTGGCAAATGCATCTGGAGTTCATCTGCAGTGGCAAGAGACCCTGGTGCGCCCATTCTCTCTCTCTCTCTCTCCCTCTCTCTCTCTCTCACTGCCTCTTTCTCTGTCTGTTGCTCTCAAATAAAGAAATAAAAATAATTTTTAAAAATACTTCTTAAAAAGTAGTTGAGGGGCTGGATTGGTGGCTTAGTGGTTAAGGCATTTGCTTGTAGAGCCAAAGGATTCCAGTTCAATTCTCCAGGACCCACATAAGCCAGATGCACAAGGGGGTGCATGCATCTGGAGTTCGTTTGCAGTGGCTGGAGGCCCTGGTGCACCCATTCTCTCTCTCTCTCTCTCAAATAAATAAATTAAATATTAAATAAATAAATTTTTAAAAAAGTAGTTGAGGGGCTGGAGAGATGGCTTAGCCATCTCTTAGCGGTTAAGGCGCCTGCCTCCTAAGCCTAAGAACGCTGGTTCCAATCTCCAGGTCCCACATTTAGCGAGATGCAGTGACGCAAGGGCGCAATGCCGCACTTGACCATAAGGGGACGCACGCATCTGGATTTCGTTCACAGCAGCTGAGAGGCTGCTGGCGTGCCCATCTCTATTTGTCTCCTTCTCTCTCTCTGTCTCTCTCTCCAAAAAATAAAAATAAAATAAATTAAAAAAAATAAAAAGTAGTTGTGATAACAAACCTAAATTCTACCTCAACTCTAACACTATGAAACAGTCATGAAATGATACAGATGAACTATGATCTCATTATAAAATTCATTTTTAAAACAACAAACTTACAAAGTGAGTGATGATTATACTTCACCTGTGAGAAAACTTAGATTTTATGATTTGCTCAAGGCAAAAATGGAAATGAAAACCCAGATATCTAGCCTACAATCTTACTGCTTAGGCAGCTTTACCATAATACCAGACTTAAACATATAAATACAGGACTCAAAAACCTGCTTGGAGTTCTTTGCTTATTTATGAAGAACATCTGCTCATAATTAAAGCATGTACATCACTAGGCATGGAGTGGGCACCAGAAAGTCCCTTACAGTATCAAGCTACCTAAGTCTAAACTTTCCTGGTTCAGAACTACTGAAAGCTGCTGGGTGTGGTGGTGCACTTTTAGTCCCAGCACTCACAGGCTGCGGTAAGAATAGTTTTCAGTTCTAAGGCAGCCTGGAGCTACAGACTGAATTCCAGGTCAGCCTAAGCTACAGTAGACCCTACTTTGAAACCCTTCCCTCCAAAAATAAATTTTTAAAAACTTAAAAACCTGGGAGCTAGCCTGGAAGAAAACATAAGCTATAGGCAACAGAACAGTATTTCCAGGCTTTGATGTTCTAATTGTATTACGGATGACCAAATGAAAGCATGGCTGGCAATACTGGCTTTCCGGACTAGAGGACCCACTATATGTTGAGCACTATGCTAGGATCTCTATATATACTGTTTATAATGCCTTTTTTTTAATTTTTTTTTATTGACAGCTTCTTTAATTGTAGACAATATCTCATGGTACTTCCCTCCCTCCCCATCTAATGGCCTTTTTTAAACAAGTGGCAGAATCCTTATTTTATGAGAAGACTAAGGCTGAGAGATGAAATGACTGAATGTTCAGTGGTATGACTTCAATACCATTGTTAATCCCTGTTATTAGAAAGCACATTAGAGGGCTGGAGAGATAGCTTAGCGGTTAAGGCGCATGCCTGCAAAGCCTAAGGATCCCGGTTCGATTCTTCAGGTCCCACATAAGCCAGATGTACATGGTGGCACATGCGTCTGGAGTTCGTTTGCAGTGGCTAGAGGCCCTGGCATGCCCATTCTCACTCTTTCTCTCTCTCTCTCCCCCCCCTATCTTTCCTTAACCAATTTAAAGTTTATATGACAGCCAAAGAGATAGCTCAGTGGTTAAGGTGCTTGCCTGTAAAGCCTAACAACCTGGGTTCGATTCCCCAGTACCCACAAAAACCAGATGCACAAGTTGGCACATGCATCATGAGTTCGTTTGCAGTGGCTGGAGGCCCTGGCATACCCATACTCACTGACATACTCTCTCTCTCTCTCTCTGCTTGCAAATAAATAATTTTTTCCCTCTTTCTTTCTTTCTTTCTTTTTTTTTTTTTTTTTTTTTTTTTTGAGGTAGGGTCTCACTGTAGCCCAGGCTGACCTGGAACTCACTATGTAGTCTCAGGGTAGCCTTGAACTTCATGGAAATCCTCCTACCTCTGCCTCCCAAATGCTGGGATTAAAGGCGCACACCACCACGTCCAGCTAAATAAAATATTTTTAAAGTTTATATGAACTAATTATTAGTAAGCATCATTGAAAGTTTCAAACTTATGAATAATATTTTTTTCAAAAACACTCTAGCCGGGCATGGTGGTGCACACCTTTAATACCAGTACTCAGGAAGCAGAGGGAGGCGAATCACTGTGAGTTTGAGGCCAGCCTGAGACTACATCGTGAATTCCAGGCCATCCTGGGCTAGAGGGAGACTTTACCTCAAAAAAAGAAAAAAGCTAGGCATGGTGGTGCATGCCTTTAATCCCAACACTTGGGAAGCAGAGGTAGGAGAAGCCACCTTGAGATGACATAGTTAATTCCAGGTCAGCCTGGGCCAGAGGGAGATCTTACCTCGAAAAACCAAAAAAAGAAAAAAGAAAGGGAAGGGGGAAGGGAGGGAAGGGGGGGAAGGGGGGGAAAAAAAAGAAAAAAAGAAAAGGGAAGGGGGGAAGGGAAGGAAGGGGGGAAGGAAGGGGGAAAAGGAAGGGAAGGGGAAGGGAAAGGAAGGGAAAGGAAGGGAAAGGAAAGGGAAAGGAAAGGAAAGGAAAGGAAAGGAAAGGAAAGGAAAGGAAAGGAAAGGAAAGGAAAGGAAAGGAAAGGAAAGGAAAGGAAAGGAAAAAGGAAAAAAAACGCCTTTAATCTAAGCACTCAGGAGGCAGAGGTAGGAGGAGTCCTATGAGTTTTAGGCTACCCTGAGACTACACAGTGAATTCCAGGTCAACCTGACCTAGAGTGAAACCTTACCTCAAAAAAAAAAAAAAAAAAAAAAAAAAGAGCTGGAGAGATGGCTTAGTGGTTAAGGTGCTTGCCGCCAAAGGACCTCTGTTTGATCCCCAGGACCCATGTAAGCCAGATGCACAAGGTAGCACATACATCTGGAGTTTGTTTGTAGTGGCTAGAGGCCCTGGCATGCCCATTCTGCACGCCCCCCCCCGCCTCTGCCTTATTCTCTCTCTCTTTTAAATAAAAATAAAATATAAAAAATATAAAACGCTCTAGCATTTCAGAATACATTTTGTACAAATGAAATATTAATTATAAATGTAAGATGGGGGGCTGGAAAGATGACTTAGCAATTAGGGCGTTTGCCTGTGAAGCCTAAGGACCCCAGTTCGATTCTCCAGGTCCCATGTAAGCCAGATACACATGGTGGAGCATGCATCTGGAGTTCTTCTGCAGTGGCTAGAGGCCCTGGCGCATCCACTCTCATGCACTCTCTCCCCAAAACCCGTCTCAAATAAATAAATAAAAATAAAATCTTTTTAAAAAAATGTAAGGACCTCAGTTCAAGGCTCGATTCCCCATTACCCACATAAGCCAGATACACAAGGTGGTGCATGCATCTGGAGTTCCTTTGCAGTGGCTGGAGGCCCTGGTGCGCCCATTCTCTCTCTCACATATAAATAAATAAATAAAATCTTTAAAAAAATAAACATAAGATGGTAAGAAGATAAATACTAAAGGTTTTGTATCAAGCAAACCTGGAATGAACCCATACTAGTGAAATCTAGTCAGTTTCTAAATCTGTGTCCAGTGCCTCATTTACAAAACAAAAATGATAATAACCATGCTACACGTCTTAGTCAGTTCCAGCTGCTGTGCATTTTGACTACTACAAACATTTAGTTTTCACAAGGCTAAAAGCTGAGAAGTCCAAGAACCAGTTGTCAGAAGTTCCAGGGTCTGGTAAGGGCTTGGTACCCCATTTTCATATGTCCCTCTTCTCAATGTACTATCACATGGTAGGGACTATAGAGAGGCATAAGCTCCGTGGTATTTCTTCTTATAAGGACACTAAGGACTTAAGAGACCTCCATATTCATAAACTAGTTATGTCCTAAAAGTCTATTTCCAAATACCTTCACACTGGGATTAGAGTTTCAATATGTCAATTTGGAGGAGGCACAAACAGTTAGGAGAAAAATCACTTACAAAAATTGTATCATGTTCCAAACACTAAACTAAGCACTTTATCTCATTTAATCTACCCAACAACTATATAATGTAAATACCTTTATATCCTCATCTAATAGATGGAGAAAACAAGTTATAAAAAAGATAAGTACAGGGATAGAGAGATGGCTTGGTGGTTAAGGTGCTTGCCTGTGAAGCCTAAGGACCTATGTTTGACTCTCCAGATCCCACATAAGCCAGATACACAAGGTGACAAAAGCACACAAGGTCATACATGTGCACAAGGCAGTACACACGTCTGGAGTTCTATTACAGTGCCTGGAGGCCCTGGAGCACCAATTCATTTTCATTCTCTCTCTCTCTCTCTGCATTAAAAAGGGGGCAGTGCTGGAGAGATGACTTAGCAGTTAAGGTGCATATGCCTGGGGAAGCCTAAGGACCTACATTCGATTCTCCAGTACCCATGTAAGCCAGATGCACATGGTGGCACATGCATCTGGAGTTTGTGGTGGCTAGAGGCCCTGGCACACCCATTCTCCCTCTATCTCTCTCTCTCCCTCTCTCTGTCTCTAATAAATAAATAAATAAAAATAAAAATATTTTTTAAAAAAGAAAAGAAAAAAAGGCCAAGCCAGATGTGATGGTGCATGCCTTTAATCCAGCACTTTGGAAGCAGGAGTAGGAAGATCACCGTGAGTTCAAGGCCACCCTGAGACTACCGAGTGAATTCCAGGTCAGCCTGGACTGGAGCGAGACCCTACCTTGAAAAAACAAAATAAATAAATAAAAATATAAAATAAAATAAAATGGCCAGTCTGTTGGGCTTGCTTCAAAAAAAAAGAAAAAAAGAAAAAAAAAAGATAAATACAGCCGGGCATAGTGGTGCATGCCTTTAATGCCAGCACTTGGGAGGCAGAGATAGGAAGATCACCCTGTGTTCAAGGCCACCCTGGGACTACATAGTGAGTTCCAGGTCTGCCTGGGCCAGCGCGAGACCCTCAAAATTAAAAAAATAAAAATGTTAAGTACAAAAAAAGGTAATGTGAGGAGGTTGTGATCAAAATACACAATATACATGCATACAAATTGTCAGTTTAAATTTAAAAGATTAAGTAGTGCTGAGGAGATGGCTCAGCAGTTAAGAGCACTTGCTGAACAATTATGAGGGCCTGAGAGGGTCTGAGACCACCTGAGTGCGAGTCCCAGCACCCACATAAACTGAGCATGGCCACATACATCTGTAGCCCCATTCCTGTGACGTGAGGGAACTGGAGAATCACTGGGGCTTGCTAACCAAACGGTGAAAATAGTAGTTCTAGGTTGAGTGAGAGACTCATCTCAAGGAATCATGCAGATGAACGTAAAGAGGGCACTTGACATTACCTTCTGGCCTCCACATGCTTGTGCACAGGATGCACACATCTATATACACACATCACATCACACCACATGTGAATACATACACATACACACATACATACAAAACAAAAGAGGAGTAAATAACTAAAGATCACATAGTGAATAAAACAGCTAGGATAGGAGCACCAGGGCTTCCAGCCACTGCAAATAAACTTGATGCATGTGTCACCTTGTCCATCTTGCTTACATGGGTCCTGGGGAATTGAACCTGGGTCCTTTGGCTTTGCAGGCAAGCACCTTAACCACTTAGCCACCTTCTGGCCCTCAAGTAAATTTTTAACTGGTTAAGTCTTACTAGCATGTGCTTTACCTTATTTATCCCTAATTCCTAAAACTATTATTTCTGTTTTACTGGGGAAGAAAATGTAATTCTGAAATGTTAACCAACTTTCAGTGGTAGTGAAAATATAGAATATATCACTTGGATGCAAGTATAAGTCTTCCAGCAGATAAACACATTAAATACAGTTCTTTCCAGTTAATCTTGCTGTCTGACCCAGACAGACACACACCAACAATATTTCGGAGACCATTCTAGGCATCTTAAACTGTGTCTTCCATAATAGCAGATAATCAAATTTTCATGGATTCTAGACTTCAAAAGCTTTGCCCTAATTCATGAGGCCTACAGTGTTATACTTCATAAATGACATCTATACACAAATATACTCTTTATCTCACTTATTTCTGGTTTGGGTAAGAAAACCAATTCTCAAAACATTACTATCAGTAAATTTAAAACAAAACAAAACAAAACAAAACAAAACACCAAGAGCCAGCCAAAATAACACGTGCCTGTTACTCCAGATACTCAAGAGGCTAAAGCAAGAAGGTTATAAATTCACGGCCAGCATGAACAATTTAGCAAAACTCTGTATCAGGCAGGCATGGTGGTGCACGCCTTTACTCTCCAGCTCATGGGAGGCAGAGGTAGGAAGATGGCTATGAGTTCGAGGTCAGCCTAAGACTACACAGTGAATTCCAGGTCAGCCTGGGCTAGATCAAGACCTTACTTCAAAAAAAAAAAAAAAAAGCTAAGAAGCTACTCAACTTTTCTGTCTTTTGTTCTATCAGCCCAAGCAAGGAACTTCTACACTTCCACAACAGTATTTTATTTTTATTTATTTATCAGAGACAGAGGTGGGGGAGAGAGAGAAAGAGATAAAAAATTGACACGCCAGGGCCTCTAGCCACCGCAAACGATCTCCAGACATATGCGCCACCATGTGCACCTGGCTAACATGGGACCTGGAGAATTGAACCAGGATCCTTAGGCTTCATAGGCATGTGCCTTAACTGCTAAGCCATCCCTCCAGCCCAAAACAGTTTTGTTGTTGTTGTTGTTTTTTGGTTTTTCCAGGTACAGTCTCTCTCCAGCCCAGGCTGATCTGGAATACACTTTGTAGTCTCAGGATGGCCTCAAGCTCACAGCAATCCTCCTACCTCTGCCTCCCCAGTGCTGGGATTAAGCACTGCACCACCACACCCAGCCCCCAAAACAGTATTTTTAATCAAGGTTTGGCATAACAACATACTTCCCCAATGACAAATACTGAAGGCATATTAAATAAAAAATATAAATTTGTATTAAATTAAGACAGTGACAGCCAAATTGTAATAATGCATTCTCTCTAGTCATACAAACAAACAAAAAAAAAAAAACTTTTTTGAGGGAGGGCAGTTTGAAGGTAGGGTCTCACTTTAACCAAAGCTGGCCTGGAATTCACTAGTAGTCTCAGGGTGGCCTCAAACTCAGAGATCCACCTACATCTGCCTCCAGAGTGCTGGGATCTAAGGCATGTGCCATCACACCTGGCTCAAAAAAACATTTTGAGTTTCACTGAATGCTTTTTTTTTTTTTTTTTTTTGCGAGGAGAAAAAGAGGGACAACAGATATATGGGCACACCAGGGCCTCTTGACACTGCAAATGAACTCCAGACTCCTGTGCCACTTTGTGCATCTGGCTTTATATGCATACTGAGGAATCAAGCCTTTGTAAGCAAGCACCTTTAACCACTGAGCCATCTCCGCAACCGTAAATGCACGTTTTTGATGAAGGTGCAAAATTTAACTTAATTTTACCTCAAAATTTTAATCCTTAACCATGCATCTTTTTAGTATTATGTGTAATAAATAAGATATACACATCAACTATTTCTGCTATACATCAAAATATAAGGACTACTCAGGAAAAGCATCCAGCAATTGGGTTGTAAGCTGAACTAGCTGCTTTTTTTCATAAAACGCCATTTTTGTTTGAAAAAAGCAACTGGTAGAACAAACTATAATTATTCTGATTTGGATGTTTGGCAGACATTTTTTCAAAAATGAACAATGTGAGACTGTCACTTCAAGGAAAACAACTGTCAGTATTTCTTGCCAATGATAAAAAAAATTAAGCTTTTAAGAGAAAATAAGAAAAGACTTGTCTGAAAGAATCAGTGGCAATATTAACAAATGAGGTTTTTTTTTTACATCATACAATAGAAAATGTCAACATTCAGAAGATCTGCCTAACTCAGTGCCACAGAATGTACTGTGCCCCCCTTCCCTAGTTCATGTTGAAGCTCCATCCCCCAATGTGATAGTATGTGGAAATGCAATCTTTGGGAGACAAGTTTAGATTAATTATAATTAGGTTTAAATGAAGTTATGAAGGGAGAATTCATGATGAAATTATCAACCTTATTAAGAGATACCATACACTAGGGAAATAGCTCAGTAGGTAAAATGCCTACAAAATGGCAGGGCTGGGCGTGGTGGCGCACACCTTTAATCCCAGCACTCGGGAGGCAGAGGTAGGAGGATCGCCATGAGTTCAAGGCCACCCTGAGAATACATAGTTAATTCCAAGTCAGCCTGGGCCAGAGTGAGACCCTACCTCGAAAAACCAAAAAAAAAAAAAAAAAAAAAAGGCAGGTATGGACAGCATGACCCTGTAATCTTAGCACTGGGGAGGCAGTTATGGACAGCATGACCCTGTAATCTTAGCACTGGGGAGGTGGAGGCAGCTGAATCCCTGGAGCTTGCTGGCTTGTCTAGCTGAACTGGAGAGCTTCAGGCTGATGAGAGACAGTCTCAAAAAGAAGAGGGTGGTACACCTGAGAATGACACCCAAGGCCATCCTCTGGCTACCGCGCCCACGTGCACACACACACATAAATACACACTGCACTCATGCAAATATATATAGAATGAAGCCAAATTAGATCCACAATAGATAAAATTTTAAGTGCTGGAGAGTTGGTTTAGCATTTAAGGCACTTCGGTTCGATTCACCAGAACCCAGGTAAGCCAGATGCACAAGGGGCACGTGAATCTGGAGTTCGTTTGCAGTGGCTGGAGGCCCTGGCACGTCCATTCATTCCTTCCCTCCCTCCTTCCTTCCCTCCCTCCCTCCCTCTTTCTCTCTCTTTCTCTCTCTCTCTCTCTCTCTGCCTCTTTCTCTCAAATAAATAAACAAAAATAGGGCTGGAGAGATGGCTTAGCAGTTAAGGCACCTGCCTACCAAGCCTAAGAACACCCATATGATCTCCAGGTCCCACGTTTAGCCAAACACAAGTGATCCAAGCACACAATACTGAGCTTGCCCACAAGGGGGGGTGCACATGTCTGCAATTTGTTCACAGCAGCTGAGAGGCTGCTGGCACACCCATTCTCTCTCTTTCTTCCTCTTCTCTCTCTCTGTTTCTCTCTGGCTCTCTCTCTCTCTCTCAAAAAATAAATAAATAAAAATAAAACTATTTTTAAAAAAAGTCTTGCTGGGCGTGATGGCACATGCCTTGAGTCCCAGCACTCGGGAGGCAGAGGTAGGAGGACTGCTGTGAGTTCGAGGACACCCTGAGACTACATAGTGAATTCCAGGTCAGCCTAAGCTAGAGTAAAACCCTACCTCGGCAAAAAAAAAAAAAAAAAAAAGTCTAAAGCTGAGCACACGCCTTTAATCCCAGCACTTGGGAGGTAGAGGTAGGAAGAGCACCATCAGTTCGAGGCCACCCTGAGAATACAGAGTGAATCCCAGGTCAGCCTGGGCTAGAGTGAGACCCTACCTCAAAAAAACAAAACAAAAAATAAACAAAAAAAATCTAGGGGTTGGGGAAATGGCTTAGTGGTTAAGGTGTTTGCCTGAAAAGCCTAAGGACCCCGGATTGGTTCCCCAGGACCCACGTAAGCCAGATGCAAAAGGGGACACATACATCTGGAGTTAGTTTGCAGTGGCTAGAGGCCCTGATGCGCCCATTCTCTTTCTCTCTGCCTCTTCTGCTCTCTCTCTCAAATAAATAAATAAATAAAATATTTTTTTAAGTCTAAAAAAATTTCAGGCTAGAGAGATAGCTTAGCGGTTAAGGCGCCTGCCTCCTAAGCCTAAGAATGCTGGTTCCAATCTCCAGGTCCCACTTTTAGCCAGATGCAGTGACGCAAGGGCGCAATGCCGCACTTGACCACAAGGGGGACGTATGCATCTGGATTTCGTTCGCAGCAGCTGAGACGCTGCTGGTGCGCCCATCTCTATCTGTCTTACTCTCCCTCTCTCTCTGTCTCTCTCTCCAAAAAAAAAGTCTAAAAAAAATTTTAAAGCACTCGGGAGGCAGAGGTAGGAGGATCGCCGAGAGTTCAAGGCCACCCTGAGACTACATAGTTAATTCCAGGTCAGCCTGGACCAGAGTGAGACCCTACCTTGCAAAACCAAAAAGAAAAAAATTTTTTAAAGAAGGGACTGGGCGTGGTGGCACATGCCTTTAATCCCAGAACCCAGGAGGCAGACGTGGGAGGACTGCCATTAGTTCAAGGCCACCCTGAGAATACACAGTGAATTCCAGCAGCCTGGGCTAGAACAAGACTCTACCTCAAAACACCAAAAATAAAAAATGAAAAATAGAAAAGGAGGAGAACACAACACCAGAAAGCTGGGCATAGTCGTGCATGCCTGTAATCTTAGCACATGCAGGAGAAAGGTGGAGGCAAGAGAATCACATATTCAAGGTCATCCTCAGCTACACAGTGAGTTCAAGGCCATCATGGAACATATGAGACCCTGTCTCAAAAAGCCAAGGGCGGGGGGGGGGGTGGCTGGAGAGATGGCTTAGCAGTTAAGGTGCTTGCTAACGACCCATGTTCAATTCTCCAGGTCCCACATAAGCCAAACGCACAAAGTGATGCAAGTAAGCAAGGTCACACATGCGCACAAGGTGGTACACATGTCTGGAGTTCAATTGCAGTGGCTGGAGGCCCTGGCACAACAATTCTCTCTCTCTCATAAAAAGTTACAAAAAAGGGCTGAAGAGATGGCTTAGCAGTTAAGGCATTTTCCTGCAAAGCCTAAGGACCCCAGTTCAATTCTCCAGGCCCCACGTAATCCAGATGTACAAGGGGGCGCATGCATCCTGTAGTTTGTTTGCAATGGCTAGAGGCCCTGGTGTGCCCATTCTCATTCTCATTCTCCCTCTCCCTGTCTCTAATAAATAAATAAATAAAATCTTTTTTAAAATTACAAAAAAAAAAAAAAGCCAAGGGAGGACTGGAGAGATGGCTTAATGGTTAAGGCACTTGCCTGCAAAGCCTAAGACTCCAGGTTCAATGTTCCAGTACCCACATAAGCCAGATGCACAAGGTAGTGCATATGTCTGGAGTTCATTTGCAATGGCTGGAGGCCTGGCATGCACATTCTCTATCTGTCTCTTTTTTTTTCTCTCTCTTGCTCACTCAAATAAATAAATATTCTTTTTTAAAAAGCCAAGGGGGAAAGAGATGGAGACATCACAGAGTTTAAAGGTGCTCTCACGAAAGCAAGCATAGTCATCATTACCACCATCACCACATATAGGGCCCAGCTGGAATGTAGACATATAACAAGCAGGAAAAGAGCCCTCATAACAAAGTGACAAGCTGGAATCTTGATCTAGGTTCTTTAACCTTCAGAACAATTTGATAATAAATTTCTATTGTTTAATCTACTTAGTTCATGATACTTTGTTATGGTAGCCTAAGGAGACTATAACAGTGACCCAATATTTTCCAAGTGAGCAATGCATAATACTAACAAAATCATGCATAGGTGAAGAATCTATTCAAAGTTCAAAATAGCCAGGAGTGGTGGCACACGCCTTTAATCCCAGCACTCAGGAGGCAGAGGTAGGAGGACTATTCAAGGCCACCCTGACACTACAGAGTGAATTCCAGGTCAGCCTGAGCTAAAGCAAGACCCTACCTTGAAAAACAAAACAAACAAAAAAAAATCGTTAAGTTTTAATTGTAGTAGTTGGAAAAATGTATAAATGTATTGATATAATTTTAACTTCC
Organism: Orientallactaga sibirica; assembly: GCA_036365145.1. Lineage (NCBI taxonomy): Eukaryota > Metazoa > Chordata > Mammalia > Rodentia > Dipodidae > Orientallactaga > Orientallactaga sibirica. The sequence continues at coordinate 1,137,826 of JAEOAD010000055.1, forward strand.
AAAAGTAATAGGACTTAAAAAGCTTCAACTGGGGCATGCACAAGGTGGCACATGCATCTGGAGTTCCTTTGTGGCAGCTAGAGGCCCAGCCACACCCATTCTCTTTCTATGTGCCTCTTTGTCTGCCTCTCTCTCAAATAAATAAATAAATAAATAAATTTTTTTGTTTTTTTTTTTTTCCTTCAAGGTAGGGTTTCACTCTAGTACAGGCTGACCTGAAATTCACTATTGAGCTTCAGGGTGGCCTTAAACTCACGGCAATCCTCCTACCACTGCCTACCAAGTGCTGGGATTAAAGTCATGCGCCATCATGCCAGGCACTTCGGGGCTGGAGAGATGGTTTAGCAGTTAAGGTGCTTCCCTGAGAAGCCTAAGAACCCAGGTTCAATTCCCCAGTACCCACGTAAAAGCCAGATGCACAAGGTGGGTGTGGTAGTTTAAATATATGGCCCCCAATATATTCAGTATTTTATTAGTTTATAGCTTGCATCTGCAGCCACCTTGCTGGAGGCAATGTCACTGTGGGATCTTAAGGTGTGATGGTGGGTTTGAGATTCCATTGTAAAGATATGCAAAGTGTGCCCAGTTGGAGTTCCTGAAGTGTGCTGTGCTGTGTGGCTGGTGGCTTTTCTCTCTCTTGCTTGGTCCTGTGAAGACAAGCCAGCTTCTTCTGCCATTATGGAACTTCCCCTGGATCTGTAAGCTTCAATAAATAATATACCTTCCTCCATAACTGTGCCTGGTCTGAAAGTTCATTTCAGTGAACCTGAAGCTCTCTGCTACAGTGGGACATATGTCTGAGGTTCACTTGCAGTGGCTAAAGGTCCTGGCATGCCCATTCTCTATCAGCCTCTTTCTCCCCCTCCCCCCTCTCAAGTGAATAAATAAAATCTCTTTTTAAAAAAAAAACCAACTTCGGGCTGGAGGGATGGCTTTAATCCCAGCACTCGGGAGGCAGATAGGAGGATTGCCTGAGACTACATAGTTAATTCCAGGTCAGCCTGGACCAAGTGAGACCTTGCAAAACCAAAAAAACACAGTTTGGAGGGATTCCCCAAAGGACCCAGGTTTGATTCCCCAGGACCCATGTTAGCCAGATGCAGTGGCTGAAAGCCCTGGTATACCCATTTTCATTCTTTCTCTCTCTCTCTCCCTCTCTCCCTCTTTCTCTGTCAAATAAATAAATAAATAAAAATTAAAAATTTTTTTTTAAAAAGGAGAAATACAGATTGCATATAAACTTCTAAAAACTGTTCTATATCCCTAGCCATCAGGGAAATACAGATCCCATCTCACTCCTGTCAGACTGGCTACCATCATGAAAACAAATGACCATAAATGCTGGCGAGGATGCAGAAAAAGAGGAACCCTTCTACACTGTTGGTGGGAATGTGATCTGGTCCAGCCATTGTGGAAATCAGTGTGGAGGTTCCTGAGACAGCTAAAAATAGATTCACCATATGACCCAGCTATACCACTCCTAGGCATATATCCTAAGGACTCATCTCACTACCTTAGAGATACTTGCTCAGCCATGTTTATTCCCACTGTATTCTTTATTGTTGAGTAGAACTCCATTGTGTAAATGTGCCACATTTTCATTATCCACTCATCAGTTGAGGGACATCTAGGCTCAACCATGTTTATTGCTGCTCTATTCACAATAGCTAGGAAATGGAACCAGCCTAGATGTCCCTCAACTGATGAATGGATAATGAAGATGTGGCACATTTACACAATGGAGTTCTACTCAACAGTAAAGAAAAATGAAATTATGAAATTTGCAGGAAAATGGATGGATCTGGAAAGGATTATACTTAGAGAGGTAACCCAGGTCCAGAAAGCCAAATGTCACATGTTCTCCCTCGTATGTGGATCCTAGTTACAAACGATTGGACTTCTATGTGAGTAGGAATAAAACTCAGTAGCGGAGGCCAATAAACTAGAAAGGGAATAGAAAGGGGGTTGGTATTTAATAGGATGGTATGTAAGTATGGAGGCCCTGTTGCACCCATTCATTCTCTCTCTCTCTCCTCTTGTTGCGCCCGTCCCGCCAGCAGGAAGAACGACAACAACAGGATTTTTCTCAAGCACACTTTATTTATAAATTTAAAAACTGACCCTATGGGGAAACATAAATGATGTGGAAAACAATGATTCCCAGCACATCACCCAAGGGAGAGGTGAGCAGCCATCTTAGGATAACATGATATGCTCAAGGCAGGCGATTAGGATACAAAACCCTGTAAACAAAGACTAAAGCCAGAAGAGTTCCATGGTCAGCCTCTCTCCCTCTTTCCTTATATTTCTCTGCTTATAAATTTAAAAAACTGAGGGAAACATAAAGAAAACAATGTCCCAGCACTCAGGAGGCAGAGGTAGGAGGATTGCCATGAGTTCAAGGCCACCCTGAGACTACACAGTGAGTTCCAGGTCAGCCTGGGCCAGAGTGAGACCGTACCTCGGAAAACCAAAAGAGAAGGAAGGAAGGAAGGAAGGAAGGAAGGAAGGAAGGAAGGAAGGAAGGAAGGAAGGAAGGAAGGAAGGAAACAAACAATGTCTGATCCTAGAATGAGCAATTCCTAACCTCTCATTCCCCAGCACATCCACGTAACCTTTAATTCTTACCTCAAACATTAATTCTTCTAAGCATCTCTCCTCTGCTCCTCAGGCAGGTCAGACTATGCCAAGTGCTGTCATCCCATGCCCTTTGTCTGTACCTCCACTGCAACATTTCTCCTACTATGATACACTTACGTGTGACAGTTGGTCTCCCCAGTAGTCTGTAAGTTCCCTAACAGCAGGGAACTTTGTGTATCCTTGACCTCCAACCCTCCTTTACTGCCCAACATCTAATAATCACTCAATAGCAAGTTGTTGAAGGGATGTATTTCACTACCATGTAAAGAATAAGATAGGTCCTTGGCCTTGCAATGTGTTAAAGTTATGGACTTATGTTCATTACTTTGTTTTACTTATAATATTAAAGTAAATTTATTCCAAGTGTAAAAGAATTTGGAGCCTGGCATGGTGGTTCATGTCTTTAATCCCAGCAGAGGCAGAAGGATTGACATGAGTCCAAGGCCACCCTGAGAATACATAGTGAATTCCAGGTCAGCCTGGCCTAGAGTGAGACCCTATCTTGAAAAAAAAAATTGGAATTGAGCGAGTAGGAAGATATAGCCCAGGAAAATACTAAGTAACAAAAGAGCAAGCTAAAAGAAAAGTTAGCTCTAAGCAATTCATAAGTAAAATTAAATCATCAGTAACAACAATAATAACCACTACATTAAGTGCCAGCTATGCATGTGTCTATGCTTCCTATCTCATATGCCAATTCAACAACAGAGTACTACTTCCCTTTTAAATATGTACAAAGTCTTTCTCATTTCATTACTGTCTCCATAAAACATTACAGGGAAAAACCTAAGAAGCAGGGCTGGAGAAATAGCTCAGTAGTTAAAGGCACTTGCCTACAAAACCTAACGACCTGGGTTTGATTCCCCAGTACCCACATAAAGCCAGATGCACAGTGGCACATGCATCTGGAGTTCATTTGCAATAGCAGGAAGTCCTGATGTACCCATTCTCATTCCCATTCATATTTTCTCTCCCTCCCTCCCTCCCTCCCTCCCTCCCTCTCTTTCTCTCTGTCTTTCTGCAAATAAACAATTGCATGAAACCTAAGAAGCAAAAATCGTGTTTCCCCAGATAATGGCAAGCATACAGTGTATGCTGCATTTATCCACTTCAATAAGGCTTCAAGTATTTTATTTTTAGGAGCCAGCATAGTTCATGTGGATCAGGTCCCATAATTCACCAGCACTTTCTCCACATGAAAAAAAATCTAACAATTTTTAAGTTTCAGGGAGAAACTGTGAAATAGCCTTCATGTACACTGTCATCTACTAGGAGAAGAATCTTTAAGACAGGCAATAAACTAAGTATAACAAGATTTTTATGTATGCATTTCACTTTGGTTAACAGGATGGGAAGGAAAACAAGCATATTCTGTTACTGTCTTATTAGTGCCAAATTGACAGATAAGTAAACCAAAGTTCTAATAGATTATTAATATATATGGATTTCAAATTTCTTAGACAAACAGTTCTTGGCATTCAGTTTGCTCAACTTCTGAAATGTGTAACTGAGGATTTCCTATGGGTGATATTCTGCATTTTAGGCAAGACATGCTCCTGCAGGAAAGGGCTACCTATGGGGGAGGGGAAACACATAAAAATTTTGACCAGGAGCTTAGGGAAATTGCTAGGTGGCTAAAGCACTTGCCACACAAACATAAGGACCTGAGTTTGGATCCCCATACTCAACTAAAGCTGCCAGGCATGGTAGTGCCAGCACAGGGAAGGTGGAGACAAGGAATCCCCAGGGCTCACTGAGAATCTAGTCTAGCCAATCAGTGACTCTAGGTTCAGCAAGAGACTCTATCTCAAATACTAAGGTACAGGGACTAAGGAAGACACTCCACATCAACCTGCCTATACACGCATGCATGCACACGCACACACAGGCACATCACATACATACACATACCAATAAATCCATAAGTAAAGTGTATGACAATTAAATTCACAAACTATAGCAATGAAAAAGCCATTGGCAAAGTACAACCAGGAAATGTTCATTTCAATGTATGAGGACTTTGCATTTTTAGTAAAAGGATTATTATTTAAAGTAGAACTGGTATCAAGGAAATAGAAAATGAGCTTGCGGAGCCGGGAAGCAGAGGTAGGAGGATTGCCATGAGTTTACGGCCACCCTGAAGACTACAGAGCGAATTCCAGGTCAGCCTGAGCTAGAGTGAGACCCTACCTCAAAAAACAAAAACAGAAAATGAGCTTGGCTATGACAATTTTTTCTTACTTTTTAAAGCTCATAGTATAACTACAAAAGGATGAAAAGGCAACTATAGAAGTCTCATCCATATAGCCAGTTATCCTAATACATATATTAAGGTAAATTAAGGTAATAATTTCTGGCATGTCATACATGAAACAAAATAACACTAAAAAGAAAAAAAATTGGTTTTTTTTTTTTTTTTTTTTTTTTTTTTTTTTTTTTTTTTTTTTTTTTTGGTTTTTTGAGGTAGGGTCTCACTCTGGCCCAGGCTGGCCTGGAATTAACTATGTAGTCTCAGAGTGGCCTCAAACTCAGGGCAATCCTCCTACCTCTGCCTCCTGAGTGCTGGGACTAAAGGCGTGCACCACCATGCCCAGCTTAAGAAAAATAATTTAAAAAAATTTTTTTTCTAGCCCAGGTTGATCTGGGACTCATTCTGTAGTCCCAAGCTGGCCTCCAACTCACAGTGATCCTAACTCTGCCTCCTGAGTGCTGGGATCAAAGACGGACACCACCATGCCCAGCTCAAATAATTGTTTTTACCAGAAGAGTTGCGTGAGCTGGAACTAGTGGCAGATGCCTCTAATCCCAGCCCCTGGGGACAGCTACTTTGAGATCAGCCACTTGAGATCAGCCTGGACTATGTAGCAAGTATCATATCAGCCTCAGCTATATACAGAGACCATGTCTCAAAAAAGAAAAAGAACAAAATTGTGTGTGTGCATGAAGCTTGCCAAAACATAACATGAAACTTCAAGCTAGTAAAGAATTAGAATCTAACAGATACAAAATTTCTGCCAATGAGAAAAACACTCCAAAACAGTGGTCATGACTTATGAGGGAGAAGGAGGAAGACTCAATCAGACAGGACTTCCCAAGAGGACTTAATACAAAAGCCTGGCTGGGGATGTAGTTCAGTGGTGGAGTACTTGCTTGGCATATTCAAGGTCCTAGATTTAGAGTGAGGGTAGAGGGCTGGGGAGAAGGCTTAGCAGTTAAGGCACTTGCCCACAAAGCCAAAGGACCCAGGTTCAATTCCCCAGGACCCACCTAAAGCCAGATGCACAAGGTTACACATGCATTTGGAGTTCGTTTGCAGTGGCTAGAGAACCTGGCATGTGCTTTCTCTCTCTTTCTCTCCCTTTCTCTCTCAAATAAATAAATAAAATAACATGTGGATCCTAGCTACAAATGATTGGACTTCTATTTGAGTAAGAATAAAACTCAGTAGCAAAGGTCAGAAGCTAGAAAGGGGATATAAAGGGAATAGAAAGGGAGGGAGGGGGACTTAATAGGATGATATGTAAGTATATATGTGTAAGTAGAAGAACAGATTAATGGGGGTGAAAAGGCCTAAGTGAGGTCAGGGGAAGAGATTGAGTAAAGGAAAGGTGGAGGGAAGGCTAATCAAAATCTAAGAGGATATAAATAAGTCATATGGAAACCTACTTTTTTGGACAATGGAACACTCAAAAGCCATAGATTGTTACTAGAAAATTTTCAGTGCCAGGGATGGGATACCTTCTGGTGAGTTGTTGGTTAGGGAGGTCACTGACAGCCCCAAAACATTACAGGCCATTCCCAAGACTCTTGGTTTTCCACCATGTATAGATAGTAAGATCCTATTGCTGAAGACTCCACATACTTGGGCTGCAAGGTCACTGAGAAATCCTGCTGGAGCTGAGCTGAAAGACTCCTCCATGCAGACCAGCTGTCAGAAAGCTGGAAAAAGCTATGTTGCATGCAGTTCGATGGGAGAGAGAAATCACCAGTGGAGATACTCAACAGTGAACACTGCAAGCCTTAAATGTGGCCAGCCAGGCCAAATGAGCCAAAGGGTGCAATAGTGGCATGTCTGTTACGGAGAAAACTAATTGCTCTCTAATTGGACTGCAGGCCCCGCTCCATAGGAGAGAATATATCCCTGATACTGAAAACCTACCACAGGGGTAGTCATGAGCCCTAGGGGTGTAACGTCTACTGGTGTCATGCTAAATGTATACTATGCTTACCAAACTGCCCAGTAAGCACTTTTTTTTGGGGGGGGGTCAAGGTAGGGTTTCACTGTAACCTAGGAATTTACTATTCAGTCTCAGGATGGCCTCAAACTCATGGTGATCCTCTTACCTCTGCCTCCTGAGTGCTGGGATTAAAGGCGTGCACCACAACGCCTGGCTAGCACTTCTCTTAATGTCTATACCCATGTATTAATGCTATCCTCACTTTTGGTCGGAGAAGCTTCTCTTTTCAGATGGCAGTGACCTTGGGATGACTCAGAAAGCACGGTGGTACTGAGAAGAAGGGACAGAGGAGTGCTCAACACTGAAATATCTCTATCACATCTTCCAAGGCTCAGGGTCCAATGAGGAAGAGGGGGCGGAAAGAATGTAAACACCAAAGGAAGGATAGGACTCCTTACAACGTGCTCCTCCAGACACAAAATGGCCTGGATATCCATGACCTCACAGTGCCTGACACTACCTACACAAGACCATCATAAGAGGAGGAAAAGATCACAACATTAAAATAAAAGAGAGACTAAGCAGGCGTGGTGGTGCACGCCTTTAATCCCAGCACTCGGGAGGCAGAGGTAGGAGGATCACTATGAATTCAAGGCTACCCTGAGACTACATAGTGAATTCCAGGTCAGCCTGGGCTATAGTGAAACCCTACCTTGAAAAACCAAAAAGGTAAAAAAGGGCTGGAGAGATTGCATAGTGGTTAAGTGCTTGCCTGTGAAGCCTAAGGACCCTGGTTCAAGACTTGATTCCCCAGGACCCACATAAGCCAGATGCACAAGGTGGGGCATGTATCTAGAGTTCATTTGCAGTGGCTGGAGGCCCTGGCATGCCTATTCTGTCTCTCTCTCTCTCTGTTACTCTCAAATAAATAAATAAAAATACATCAACAAAAAGGTTAAAAAAAAAAAAAAAAGGAGAGCCGGGCGTGGTGGCACACGCCTTTAATCCCAGCACTTGGGAGGCAGAGGTAGGAGGATCACTGAGAGTTCAAGGCCACCCTGAGACTACATAGTTAATTCCAGGTCAGCCTGTACCAGAGTGAGACCCTACCTTGAAAAACCAAAAAAAAAAAAAAAAAAAAAAAAAGGAGAGAGCAAGGCAGGTCTCATACAGAACTCACTCTGTAGCCCAGGCTGGCTTCAAACTCAAAGCATCCCTCCTATCTCAGCCTCTCGAGTGTTGGGACTAAAAGCATGTGCCACCATACGAGCTTTTATATTATAGATTATGAAGCTAACAGCTAACATCTGTTTAGTACTTTCATTGGCAGTTAAAGAACTATTTAAATTCCTAAACTACAAACACACAAACTGTACATTCATTGTAGTATCATAACAATATAAAATAATAACTCATTAATAAGTAATAGGATGGCATAAAGGTAGGCAGTGGTAGGGTACACAGGGCTAATCACTATTCTAGCCTCCATCTTCTTAATAATACCAATAACTAATATTGTTTCAATATGCACTGTGTAACACAGTGTTAAATGCTTTCTTGATGTACACATCAATCCTATGAGTTGTTATCCCCACTTTTAAGTTGAGTCCACTGTCCATGGTCACAAAGCTAGTAGTGTACAGACATTTCATGTATGTGCAGTATATTCAGGATATGAACTGATTTGTCCCCTCTGACAGCCTTTGTGAATATAAACATGTGGTAGTTTGATTCATATGTCCCCCATAAGCTTAGGTGTTCTGTATCCCATGTACCCAGCTGATGGCAATTTGGGAATTAAACCCTTCTGAAGGCAGTATATTGTTGGGGGTAGGCTTTTGGGTGTTATAGCCAGCTTTCTCTTGCCAGTGTTTGGCACACTCTCCTGTCACTGTTGTCCATCTGATGTTGGCCAGCAGGTGATGTCCACCCTCTGCTCATGTCATCATTTTCCCCTGCCATCATGGAGCTTCCCCCGGAGTATGTAAGCCAAACTAAACCCTTTTTGCCACAAACTATTCTTGGTCAGGTGTTTTCTCACAGCAATGTGAACCTGACTACAACAAAATGTTTTCAGTTTTGTTTTGCCATTTTAACAATAGTTAAGTGTACAATTTAGGACATTCAATACATTCAGAATGTGGTGCGACAATTACCACTAGATATAAAAGTTTTAATGACTACTGAAATTACTCATCTTACAAATGGTGGCACTAAGATTTGAAGTCAGGCCCCTTCATTCCTAAATTCATGGGCTCTTCGTTCTATTAATACCTTCACCTGATCTCTATTGCATTTTGCTTATTTTTTTTTCATGAGAGCGAGAGAGAGAGACAATTGGTACACCATGGCCTCAACCACTGCAATTGAACTCCAGACGCATGCACCACCTTGTGCGCTTGTGTCACCTTGTATGTCTGGTTTACAGGGACCTGGAGAGTTGAACATGGGTCCTTAGGCTTCATAGCAAGCACCTTAACCGCTAAGCCATCTCTCCAGCCCCTGATCTCTTTTTGTCAGTGTCTGAAAAGCAAATGAAATAGACACTAGAACACTTTATACACATTACTACTAAACAAATGACCATGGCTATAGGGGGAAAACCCCACTGAGAGCTGGGCATGGTGGTGCACACCTTTAATCCCAGCACTCAGGAGGCAGAGGTAGGAAGATCACTGTGAGTTTAAGGCTAGCCTGTGACTACATAGTGAATTCCAGTTCAGCCTGGGCTAGAACAAGACCCTACCATGAAGAAAGGGGGGGAAAAAAAGCTAGTCTTGGTGGTACATGCCTTTAATCCCAGCACTTGAGGCTGAGATAGGAGGAATTCCAGGTCAGCCTGGGCTACAGCAAGATCCTACCTCAAAAAAAATTAGGAGGGGGATGGAAAGATGGCTTAGCAGTTAAGGCTTTTGGTAGCAAAGCCAAAGGACCCACCAGGTTCAATTCCCCAGTACCCACACAAAACCAAATGCACAAGGTGGCGCATGCATCTGAAGTTCATTTGTAGTGCCTAGAGGCCCTGGCACACCCATTCTCTCTATTTGCCTCCTTCTCTCTCTCTCACTCTCTCTCTAATAAAAAAAAATTTTTTTAAACTAGAGCTTTAACCAGGTGTGGTGGTACATGCCTTTAATCCCAGCATTCAGGAGGCAGAGGTAGGAGGCTCGCCATGAGTTTGAGGCCACCGTGAGACTACATAGTGAATTCCAAGTCAATCTGGGCTAGAGTAAGACCCTACCTTGAAAAAAAAAAAAAAAAAAAAAAAAAACCAAAGAAAATGCTTCCAATTCCACGGGTAAATCCAATCTCTCATCATTTCATCCATTTTGGAACAAATACATATTTACATATATGTGTGTGTGCATGTATATATTTTATATATACATATTCCAATTCTAAATGGGTATTTTTATGTGCTCAACTCTGAAAGCCAAGGAAAAATATTTTCTTTCTCCTAACATTTACTTATTTATCTGAGAGAGTGAGAAACAGAGAGAGGGAGAGAATGGGTGCACTAGAGCTTCTTGCCACTGCAAACAAATTCCAGATGCATGTGCCATGTTGTACGTCTGGCTTTACCTGGGTACTGGGGAATGAACCCAGAACTGGCAGGCTTTACAAGTAACCACCTTTAACTTTAACTGCTGAGCGATCTCCCCAGCCTGAAAAATATGGTCTATTTTCTTTAGCTGAGCTCTGAAACTTTAACAAAAACAAAAAGAATTATTTTGATTCCCAATGGTGCCAATTTTATCCTCTTTGAATCTCTCCCCATTTTCCTTCAGTCTGCACGCTAATCAACAGCCACTTCAAGTTTAACATATCATAGTTAATGCAATTAAGTCCAGAAAACTGTTTCCCTAAAGATGTTCCCTCCATTTACAATCCTCTTGACCCTCCATCATCAGCTTTCTATCACAAGAATGAGCTTATCTCTAAGCTTTAAATCAAATTTCTGATGAATAGATGGAGATATTGTTTCTGTAGTTAATGCAATTATACCTACGTCAACACCATCCCCCCAAATTAAAATGACTGTATATACTTCATTTATCCATATCTGACAGAATTCTGATCACTTGAATTCCTCTAGAAGAAAATTCAATCTATAGAAATAGTTCAATTATTTTAAATCTTATCAAGCAATGTCAAAAGAGAATCAAATGAAAAACTCCATCAGTACCAAACCATCTCATCAATGAATATGTATGACATTTCCATATTTCCTGTCTTCTCTCTGTTTACATAAAGCAATAGTGCCAAGACTCATCTCAGGATTATTAGCCTGCAATACAATGATGGGCCTAATTGCCTTGCAAACCAGGACACCAATAAATGGAGTCTTCAAGCAATCAATATTAAGTGGAGGGGGTGGGGGCTAATCTCTTTCTGCATACATGCACACTGCTTGCCTAGAAAATAAATTCAGTCTTCATATTTTTCAATATCGTTCATCAGTTCTCCAGCAAGAATGTCCCCTTAACAATCTCAAGCTCATCAAAATCTATTTAAATCCTAATTCCATGACTGGTTTTAAATGAACGGCGGGGCGGAGGGTGGCAAAGACTGCATACAGGAAGATACCTATATCCCATTTTCATTTATATCCCAGTTTCATTTTCTTCCCTCTTTCATTTGGGAGTGGGTTTTCCCCTCAACTTTCTCTTTATGATAAACGAATAACAGAAGACATCCTTCCCTCCTCTTTAATTCTACCTGAAATGGAGCCCCTCTCAACTTTACCCCTTGGCTGCCTTTATTTCCAAGTGTTATCAATATAAAACAATTAAAAAGGTCAATCTGACAGCTTAAGATGTTCTCTAGGAGAATCGTTAATGTACCTTCTCTGTTCCCTGCAAAGTCCTTTCTAATGACCTTCTTCTAATGCCCCTCCCCAAAAACAGTGCCCGTCATCAAAGCTGTCCTAAACCTTAAACCTCTGGTGTTCCTTGGAGGACATCTCAATCCTTCCTCTCCAGAATAATGCAACCCATGGCTTCGCCACACTGCTCACTGCCCCTCTCCATTCTCCCTGTCCCATCCACCCACAAATCCAGGTGTCTGGTGCCTTACATTTTCCCTCTGCCACCTCACGACAGACAACTAGCTCATCAGACATGACTTCTTCAAAACTCCCTCTGCCACCCTGGCAGAGGGACATTTTCTTCAATACACCATCCCCCAGCCTTGCTCACCACCTGCCACTATTCTTCCAGTGAGTCCAGCCTAGCAGTCTTAGATGTCTCCAACCTACACCCAGGGACCCGCTTACTCCCCTCCAGAGACTCTAAGTTCACCCTAAATCCTTTCGCACTGTGCCCCACCCCAATTTCAATCATGGTCCCCCCCCATCCAGGGCCCAACTTCCAATTTGCCCTTTCTTGTCACCGTAGCCCTCTCACCGCAAATCTCATTCCTGCAAGCCCCTATTTCAACCTCCATCAGCCCAACCCCCAGGAAAATCCCAAATTCTCTCTCTCACTCCCAAACCCAAGCAATTTCCCTAAGTCTCCACAAATTCCACCATCCCCAGATGACAACCGCCCACCCCACCTTCCCAAGCCCAGGTCTCGCAGAGAACCCATGCCAAACCCCTCACCCCTCAGTCCCTACCCCATCCCTCCTTGATCGGCCTGCCCCCGCGCCCCCCACACTGCCCTCCAAAGTCCATCCCAAATTCCACCTTCCTGAATTTGCAATTCCCCAGGGTCCTAACCCTCCGTCTACATCCCATCCTGCATTGAAATCATTCCCCTATGCCCCCCTCCACACACACACATACACACGCGCGCGCACACACACACACACACACACACACACTCTGGAGCTCGGACCCCCAAGCTGTCAAACCGCTCCAAGCCAACCCCAAATCACCACCTTCATTCAGTCCCCTCCCCCCCTCCTCCCCAAATTAAAAGACATCCCACTCCAGTCTCATCTTCCATCTCGCCCCGAGACCATCCCAAACGCCACCTCGGACACCCACCCACCTTCCCCACCATGCTCCCGTCTCCCGGGTCTGGTTAATGAACAAGTCATGTGTGCGTGTGTCCCCCACACCCGCCACCCCGTGCCCCGACCCCGCACGAGTCCCCCCCCTCCCCTTCACCCCACCCCCAGCCCGCGCTTGGACCAGTCCTGCCCCCCGCACCCACCCCGCCGGCGCGCCGTGCCATCGCCACCTCAAGCCCCCTCCCCCAGGCGGCGCGGGGAGCCTCGTTCTCCCCGGGACCACCAGGCCGGCTCTCGAGACCAGCGCGCCGGGGCCTGGGGCGGCGGCGGGGGCGGCGGGGGTTGCCGGGGAGAGGAGGGTCCGCTCACCGGCGAGCTGCTGCAGACGAAAACCCTCGGCGGCGGCGGCGGCGGCGGCGGCGGTGCCCTTGTCTCCTCCGGAGGCTGCTCCAAGCGACGACGCGCTCCCTCGGTCCTTCGTCCGTGTCCAGTAGCGTGGCGGATGGCGCGCGGGCACGGGAGCCTCCTCCTCCTCCTCCTCCTCCTCCTCCTCCTCCTCAGCTACTCGGCTCTGAATCCTCTGCAGTAGCCGCCGAGAAGCCCAACGGGTGGGGGGAGGGGACGCTCCGCTGCAGGCGAGAGAGGAGGAGGCGGGGGGAGGGAAGGAGGCAGGGGGCGGGGGAGGGAGGAGGAGGAGGAGCCTGCGCCGCGACGTCGCGACACGTCCCACCGCCTCTCGGCGTTCCGGAACTACAACTCCCGGCATGCCCTGCGCCCCCAGACGACGCGCTTGATGGTGAGGCGGGTGGGGGGGGGATGGGCGCCGCGCCCTCTCTGGTCGCACAATGGAATGAAGCGGATTGTCCACGGGCGGGGTTTTTGTGTGTGTGTGGACACAAAAGACCACATAGGAGGAAAGTCGGGTCTTTGCACAGCTTCGTCATTGACTCCACCGCCAAGTGGCGGAGCTCGCAAGGTCTTCCCAACCTATGCAAACACCAACCCGCCGAAACCACGCGAGGAACTACGACTCCCAGCATGCCCCACGGCCTCGTCTCCTCTTCCTTCCTGACCCTTCTCCGACCGACCCGGTACGACAGTTCCCAACCAGTGTGGTCCTTACGAAATGCTGGGACGTGCAGTTCTTGGTCTTTCCTCCATGTTAAGAAAAAGAAGTGGAAGAGAGGGGAAAGGGGAAGGACTCTTTGCAGCCCACCCAGCATGGACCCACCTGTAAATGGTCCGTGGGCTAGACCACCTGTAATTCTGTTCTCCCTTCGCCATCTCCGTTACCACTGTCTCTCCAGAGCTAATGCGTCAGCTGCCGCACTGATTCCCCTGCAAATTTGAGGATGAGTCTGCAACTTGAATGCAAATGTAAAAAGGGCACGTATTTACATTTACTGCTCCATGACGCGTGAGAATTTAACTTGAAAAGATGATGGAGTAATTTAGAAAGCGATGCCCAAGGTCGTTATATGAGGTTGCTGAACATGGGGTGGGGGGTGTAGATATCCAATAGGTACTAATTAAATAAAGTGTGATACTTGCGTAGAATGTAGTGCTAAGCAGCCACTTAAAATAATGATAAAGATCTATTGGCATGAAAGGCTATACACAATTTCCTCCCCGGGGAAAATTTGATTATAGAACAGCATGTTTGAACAGGTTCAAATTCACGTGAAGTTTGAGACAGGAGAGAGAAAGAGAGAGAGAGAGAAATAGGCATACCAGGGCTTCGTACCACTGCAAACGAATTCCAGTAGCATGTGCCACTTTGTGCATCTGGCTTTATGTGGGTACTGGGGAATCAAACCCAGGCCATCAGGCTTTACAAGCAAGCACCCTTAACTGCCAAACCATCTCTTCAGCCTTTATTTTTTGAGACAGAGTATTATGGTCTGTAGGCCAACCGTAAACTCACTGTTTAGCCATGGATGATCTTGAACTTTTATTTATTTATTTATTTGTTTGTTTTTTGGGGTAGGGTTTCACTCTAGCCCAGGCTGACCTGGAATTGACTCTGTAGTCTCAGGGTGGCCTTGAACTCACACCAATCCTCCTACCTCAGCCTTCCAAGTGCTGGGATGAAAGGCATGCACCACCATGCCCAGCCTCTTTATTTTATTTTTTTTTTATTTTTTTGTTTATTTATTTGAGAGCAACAGAGAGAGAAAGAGAGAATGGGCACACCAGGGCCTCCAGCCACTGCAAACGATGCATGTGCCACCTTGTGCATCTGACTTACCTGGGTACTGGGAAATCGAGCCTCGAACCTGGGTCCTGAGGCTTCACAGGCAAGTGCTTAACCACTAAGCCATCTCTCCAGACCCCTCTTTTTTTTTTTTTTTTTTTTTTGGTTTTGCGAGGTAGGGTCTCACTCTGGCCCAGGCTGACCTGGAATTAACTATGTAGTCTCAGGGTGGCCTTGAACTCACGGCGATCCCCCTACCTCTGCCTCCTGAGTGCTGGGATTAAAGGCGTGCTCCACCATGCCCAGCTCCCTCTTTTATTTTTTAATATTTTTATTTATTTACTTGAGAGAGAAAAAGTAAGTATGGGTATGCCAGGCCCTTTCACTGCTGCAAATGAACTCCAGATACATGTATCACTTTGTGCATCTGGTTTTAGGTGGGTACTGAGGAATCCTACCGTGGGCCAGCAGTTCAAGGCTAACCAGGGTTTCTTTGCAAAATCCAGCCAGGCAGGTCTATTTGTAAGATATTAGAGCTCCACCACCAGCACCTAGTTCACTAGAGAAATGCAGGTTCACAGAAGAAAGCCCAGGTTGCCTAGCTCAAAGGATAACTTAGTTCACAGTCCGGCTGCAGACTGTCTCTGACTTCACCCCCGCCCACTCTGGTTACATTACTGTCCCTTAGGACACTCTATCCCCACATATATCAGGAACAGTCCTTTTCAAACTATCTGTCTCCTTGTTTTCATCCTCTTTTCCCAGGCTTAAAGTCCCTGCCCCTCAGTTCCCTATGACAACTGTGTGACAAGCAAGTGCCCTCCTCTTAGTAGTTCATGAACCATGACTCTTTTCTTTCTATCTCTTTTCTTCCTCCTTATATCGCTTTTCATAATGGCAGAGAGTAGAAGCTGGGTACTCAAAATCAGAGGAATTCTGAGCTACCTGGGAAAACTTACCCTGAGTTGGGGGAACAGAGAGGTATGAGAAAGCTTACTAGACTAGGAATCTGGGATCAGATCCTAAACTAGATAGGCCTCACTAAGAGCATGAGGGGTGGCCTTCAGTAAGTCCCTTAACTTTGCTGAAACTCAGTTCAGAAATGGCTTCTACCCTACCATCTGTGAGGACTGTGAGGGCAATCCAATTAGACCTTGCACATGAAGGGGATATATATATATATGTGTGTGTGTGTTTTTCAAGGTAGGGTCTCACTCTGACCCAAGCTGAAGCTGACCTGGAATTAACTATGTGGTCTCAGGGTGGCCTTGAACTCACAGCAATCCTCCTACCTCTGCCTCCCAAGTGCTGGGATTAAAGGCATGTACCACCATACCCGGCTTATATATATATATATATTTTAATTTATTTATTTGAGAGATCGAGAGAAAGAGAATGAGCATGCCAGGGCCTCCAACCACTGCAAATGAACTCCATACGCATGTGCCACCTTGTGCATCTGGCTTACGTGGGTCCTGGGGAATCAAACCAAGGTCCTTTGGCTTTGCAGGCAAATTCCTTAACCACTAAGCCATCTCTTCAGCCCCTGTATTTTTCGTTTGTTTGTTTGTTTGTTTGTTTGTTTGTTTGTTTGTTTGTTTGTTTTGTAGTCAGGTTCACATTGCTGGCAGAAAACACCTGACCAAGAGAAGCTTGGGGGAGGGCTTTATTTTGGCTTACAGACTTGAGGGGAAGCTCCACATGGCAGGGGAAAACAATGCCGTGAGCAGGGGCTGGACATCACCTCCTGGCCAAAATCAGATGGACAACAGCAACAGGAGAGTATACCAAACACTGGCAAGAGGAAGCTGGTTATAACACCCATAAACTCACCCTCAACAATACACTGCCTCCAGTAGGCTTTAATTTCCACCAGATTGCCATCAGCTGGGGACCTAGCATTCAGACCACCTAAGTTTATGCAGAACACCAGAATCAAACCCCCACAATTTATTTATTTATTTGAGAGAGAGAGAGGCAAATAGAGAATGAGTGGGCCAGGGCCTCTAACTACTGCAAACAAACTCCAGATGCATGCACCACCTTGTGCATCTGGCTTACGTGGGTAATAGGGAGTCGATTAGGTTTCACAAGCTAAGCCATCTCTCTAGCCCATGAAAGTGTTGTGAAGAGGCCAGGCATGGTGGCACACGCCTTTAATCCCAGCAGCTGGGAGGCAGAGGTAGGAGGATCACTGTGAGTTTGAGGCCACCCTGAGACTACATAGTGAATTCTAGGTCAGCCTGGGCTTGGCGTAAGACCCTACTTCAGGGGGGAAAAAATTATATATATATAATGTCCCTTTCTAGACCAGGCATGGTGGCACATGCTTTTAATCATAGCACATGGGAGGCAGAGGTAGGAGGATTGCTGTGAGTTTGAGGCCACCCTGAAATTACATTGTGAATTCCAGGTCAGCCTGGGCTAGAGTGAGATCTTACCTCAAAAAAAAACCAAAAAAAAAAAAAAAAAAAAAGATATATCCCTTTCTCTGATTATAACAATTTGGGGGGGGATGATATATTCTTTTCTCAAGTACTGGGTGTGGTGGGACAGGTTTGTAATCTCAGCACTCAGGAGACTATAGCAGGAGAACTGAGTTCACCATCAGCCTTTGCTACATAGGGAGACCTTGACTCAAAAGAAGAAAAAAAAAAGCCCGGCATGGTGGCGTGCGCCTTTAATCCCAGCACTTGGGAGGCAGAGGTAGGAGGATCGCCATGAGTTTGAGGCCACCCTGAGACTACATAATGAATTCCAGGTCAGCCTGAGCTAGAGCAAGACCCTACCTCAAAAAACCAAAAGAAGAAGGAGAAGAAACACCTTTAAAACAAGCCAGGACTAGGGATAGAGAGATGGTTTAGTGGTGAAGACGCTTCCCTGTGAAACCTAAGGACTCATGTTCAACTCCCCATGTCCCAGTAAGCCAGACACACAGTAATGCAAGTGCGCAAGGTCATTCATGCACACAAGGGAGCACATGCCTCTGGAGATTGATTGCAGTGGCTGGAGGTCCTGACATGCCAATTCTCTCTCTCTTTCTCTCTCACTCTCACATAAAAAAGAAAGGCAGTCTATTGGGCTTGCAAAAGAAAGGAAGAAAGGAAGAAAAAGAAAAAGAAGAGAAAGAAAGCAAGCAGAGGCAAGAGGCTCACAAGTTCAAAGCCAGTCTTGGCTACATAGTAAGTTCATGGCCAGCCTAGGCTACAGGGAACCTGCCTCAAAAAAGAAAGAGAGGGCTGGAGTGATGGCTTAGCAGTTAAGGTGCATGCCTGTAAAGCCTAAGGACCCAGGTTCAATTCTCCAGGTCCCATGTAAGCCAGATGCACATGGTGGCGCATGCGTCTGGAGTTCGTTTGCAGTGGCTAGAGGCCCTGGCGCGCCCATTCTCACTCACTGTCTCTCTCTCTCCCTCTCTCTGTCTCTAATAAACAAACAAATAAAATAAATCTTTTTTTAAAAAAAAAGAAAAGAAAGAAGAAGGAAGGAAGAAAGGAAGGGAGGGAGGGAGGGAAGGAAACATCCCAGCACTAGGGAGGCAGAGGTAGGAGAATCAGGTGAGTTTGAGGCCAGCCTGGAACTAGAGTGAGTTATAGGACAGCCTAAAATAGAGTGAGACCCTACCTCAAAAAACTAAAAAAAAAAAGAAGAAGAAAGAAAGAAAGAAAGAAAGAAAGAAAGAAGAAAGAAAGAAATGTTCTTTACCACTTTTACTTTATAAAAAAGATTTAGGCTCCTCTCTGTGGTCTGGCTCAGGTCATGGCAACATGGCCAAACGCACCAAGAAGGTCAGCATCGTCGTAAGTACGGGACCCAGTATGGTGCCTCCCTTGGCAAGATAGTGAAGAAGATTGAAATCAGCCAGCACTCCAAGTACACTTGCTCCTTCTGTGGCAAAACCAAGGTGAAGCGACAGGCAGTGCACATCTGGCACTGCAGTTCCTGCATGAAAACGGTGGCTGGCAGGGCCTGGACCTGCAACACGACTTCTGCTGTCACAGTCAAGTCTGCCATCAGAAGACTGAAGGAACTGAAGGACCAGTAGAAGCCCTATCATTTGAGACATCCCTAGCCTGCAATAAATGGGTTAATTTATGTAACAAAATCAACTTGTCTGTTATTAGTTATAATAGACATCTTGCTATGTATTCTGTCCCTATTGCACTTTCCAAAGTGGTTTTGTTGCAGGGGTGTGTGTGGTCCAAATTCCCCGTGTAGCTGAGGCTGACCTTGAACCCCTGATCCTCTTCTCTTAGCCTTCCAAGTTGCCGGTAGCTGGTGTTACAGGAGTGTAGCATCATGCCAGGTTTAGATTTTAGTTTGTTAAAAATGTATTTCCGAAAAAGTTGTAGACATTGAAGCAGACCATTGTGTACATGAGCTTCTCTTAGTGTGTTTTTATATTTTTTTCGAGGTAGGATCGCACTGTAGCCCAGGCTGACCTGGAATTCACTCTGTATTCTCCATGGTGGCCTCAAACTCAGGGTGATCCACCTACCCCTGCCTCCCAAGTGCTGGGATTAAAGGCGTGCACCACCACCCCCGGCTTTCTTAGTATTTTGACTGTACCACGTCATGAAATTAGTTCATAAAATGAAACAATTAGTCACAAATTATGCATATGAACCATTTCTCAGTTTGCACATGGGATTCATAGGATTGAGTTCAAGTTAATATAGAGAAGCTCAATAGAAGTGCAACAGTAATACAGGTCAGTAACAAAAACCAAGGTTCCTTGGAGGAAATCAATAGTTGGGATTATGGTCAGCTTTTCTTTAACACCTTTATTCAGTTTACTTGTTCCTCTGCCAGTTTTGTTACTGTCATGTCTAAGCTACTCTCTGGTATGAACTTGGAAGCTTCCAAATTCATTGATCTTTTGTGTATTTCAAAGGCAGCATGATTTTAAGAATACAAAGCTGGCGGCATGGCTTTTTAAGGTGACCCCTTTCCATGACTTGCTCACCTGTCCAGCCCTGGCTGTGCTGTGTCATCCCAGTAACCCTCACCTGCCTCACCTTACAGACATGTAGCAATAACAGGTTAAAACTTTTGTTCAACTTGGGTCTTAAATATCCCCAATAACTATAATTTCTTATATCTACGATTAAATATGGAGCAAATGTGCTCTTTTGTAATGACCACTTTTGTTTTAATTGTGCTGGAATATTGCGGAGCCAAGTGAAATCAGGATTAGCAATTCACAGTAGGGCTTGACACGAATCTGGTGCATGGGTTGGCTCTCAGCATGGGCTGAATAGTAGATGGCCTATAACAGGGTAAAAAGGATTTTCGTCAAACTGCCTTGCTCTGGCCTCAGTCGCGCCCTTTGCAACATCAGCTTGTAGAATGGAATATATGTTGGGAATTAGGATTACTAATTAGGAATCCTATTTGAAATTACTTGGCTCAACAGTTGACAATAATACCCTATTTAAACCCAAGAGAGCTATGTCCTCGTAAGTGCTGAAACTAGCATTGTCTTGTGTGCTGCTTCCAGACCTGCGGATCATACTTTGCATTGCCTTTGTGACTGTTGAGTGTATGAAGGATCATAGGATATGCTTACATTTGCTTGCATACGTACATGTAAAAATGGAGAATCAATGATAACAGTAAAATATGAGAAGTATGCCAGGTGTGGTGCACACTTAATCCCAAAGATTTAGGCTCCTCTCTGTGGTCTGGCTCAGGTCATGGCAACATGGCCAAACGCACCAAGAAGGTCAGCATCGTCGTAAGTACGGGACCCAGTATGGTGCCTCCCTTGGCAAGATGGTGAAGAAGATTGAAATCAGCCAGCACTCCAAGTACACTTGCTCCTTCTGTGGCAAAACCAAGGTGAAGCGACAGGCAGTGCACATCTGGCACTGCAGTTCCTGCATGAAAACGGTGGCTGGCAGGGCCTGGACCTGCAACACGACTTCTGCTGTCACAGTCAAGTCTGCCATCAGAAGACTGAAGGAACTGAAGGACCAGTAGAAGCCCTATCATTTGAGACATCCCTAGCCTGCAATAAATGGGTTAATTTATGTAACAAAATCAACTTGTCTGTTATTAGTTATAATAGACATTTTGCTATGTATTCTGTCCCTATTGCACTTTCCAAAGTGGTTTTGTTGCAGGAGTGTGTGTGGTCCAAATTCCCCGTGTAGCTGAGGCTGACCTTGAACCCCTGATCCTCTTCTCTTAGCCTTCCAAGTTCCTGGTGGCTGGTGTTACAGGAGTGTAGCATCATGCCAGGTTTAAATTTTAGTTTGCTAAAAATGTATTTCCAAAAAAGTTGTAGACATTGAAGCAGACCATTGTGTACATGAGCTTCTCTTAGTGTGTTTTTATATTTTTTTCAAGGTAGGATCGCACTGTAGCCCAGGCTGACCTGGAATTCACTCTGTATTCTCCATGGTGGCCTCAAACTCAGGGTGATCCACCTACCCCTGCCTCCCAAGAGCTGGGATTAAAGGCGTGCACCACCACCCCTGGCTTTCTTAGTATTTTGACTGTACCACATCATGAAATTAGTTCATAAAATGAAACAATTAGTCACAAATTATGCATATGAACCATTTCTCTCAGTTTGCACATGGGATTCATAGGATTGAGTTCAAGTTAATATAGAGAAGCTCAATAGAAGTGCAACAGTAATACAGGTCAGTAACAAAAACCAAGGTTCCTTGGAGGAAATCAATAGTTGGGATTATGGTCAGCTTTTCTTTAACACCTTTATTCAGTTTACTTGTTCCTCTGCCAGTTTTGTTACTGTCATGTCTAAGCTACTCTCTGGTATGAACTTGGAAGCTTCCAAATTCATTGATCTTTTGTGTATTTCAAAGGCAGCATGATTTTAAGAATACAAAGCTGGCGGCATGGCTTTTTAAGGTGACCCCTTTCCATGACTTGCTCACCTGTCCAGCCCTGGCTGTGCTGTGTCATCCCAGTAACCCTCACCTGCCTCACCTTACAGACATGTAGCAATAACAGGTTAAAACTTTTGTTCAACTTGGGTCTTAAATATCCCCAATAACTATAATTTCTTATATCTACGATTAAATATGGAGCAAATGTGCTCTTTTGTAATGACCACTTTTGTTTTAATTGTGCTGGAATATTGCGGAGCCAAGTGAAATCAGGATTAGCAATTCACAGTAGGGCTTGACACGAATCTGGTGCATGGGTTGGCTCTCAGCATGGGCTGAATAGTAGATGGCCTATAACAGGGTAAAAAGGATTTTCGTCAAACTGCCTTGCTCTGGCCTCAG
Source organism: Orientallactaga sibirica (assembly GCA_036365145.1). Taxonomy (NCBI): domain Eukaryota; kingdom Metazoa; phylum Chordata; class Mammalia; order Rodentia; family Dipodidae; genus Orientallactaga; species Orientallactaga sibirica. The sequence goes on from JAEOAD010000055.1 coordinate 1,160,052, forward strand.
TCGCGCGCCCTTTGCAACATCAGCTTGTAGAATGGAATATATGTTGGGAATTAGGATTACTAATTAGGAATCCTATTTGAAATTACTTGGCTCAACAGTTGACAATAATACCCTATTTAAACCCAAGAGAGCTATGTCCTCGTAAGTGCTGAAACTAGCATTGTCTTGTGTGCTGCTTCCAGACCTGCGGATCATACTTTGCATTGCCTTTGTGACTGTTGAGTGTATGAAGGATCATAGGATATGCTTACATTTGCTTGCATACGTACATGTAAAAATGGAGAATCAATGATAACAGTAAAATATGAGAAGTATGCCAGGTGTGGTGCACACCTTTAATCCCAGCACTCAGGAGGCAGAGAGAGGAGGATCGCCGTGAGTTCAAGGCCACCCTGAGACTACACAGTAAATTCCAGGTCAGCCTGAGCTAGAGTGAGACCCTACCTTGAAAAAACAAAAAAGCAAAACAAAAAAATATATATATGAGAAGTATGTTAAAGGGAAAAAAAAGATTTAGGGCTGGAGAGATGTCTCAATATTAAAGGTGGTTGCTTGCAAAGCCTGGGTTTGAGTTCCCAGTACCCACATAAAGTCAGATGCACGGAGTGACGCATGTGTCTGGAGTTTGTTTGCAGAAGTGGGAGGTCCTGGTGTACCCATTCTTTCTCCCTCTCTCTAGATATCCTGTCTGTCAAATAAATAAATATTACCAAAAAGATTGAATTCCTCAAACAACTATCTTTTTATTTTATTTATTTATTGTCAAGCAGAGAGAGAGAGAGAGAGAGAATGGGCTCACCAGGGCCGCCAGTGGCTTCAAAGAAACTCCAGATGCATGTCCCACTCTGTGCATCTGGCTTTAAGTGGGTACTGGGGAATTGAACTCCAACCATTAGGCTTTGCAGGCAAGCACCTTAACCATGGAGCCAACTCTCCAGCCCCAGCTATCTTTTTGTTTGTTTCTTGTGAGACAAGATCTCACTGTAGCCCAGGCTGGGCTGGAATGCACCCACTTCATAGTCCAGGGTAACCTCAAACTCACAGTGATCCTTTTGCCTTAGCCTCTCTAGTGCTGGGATTAAAGACATGAACCACTGTGCTTTTTTTGTTGTTGTTTGTTTTTCGATGTAGGGTCTCACTCAAGCTCAGGCTGACCTGGAATTCACTACGTAGTCTCAGGTAGCCTCGAACTCATGGCAATCCTCCTACCTCTGCCTCCCAAGTGCTGGGATTAAAGGCATGTGCCACCACACTCAGCTATGTGCTTTTATCTTTATTGATTTTTACTGGTTATTATTTCATATCTTATGAATTTCCTTTATTAGTAAGCATTTCCTCAAATCTGTTTGAGACATTGTTCATTTTATTTTGTGTTGATTATCCTGCTAAGAGGAATTTTCCCAGCGGTCAGCTTTGCAGTGTCCAGTGTTACCAACAAAGATGAGATCATTCAGTCTGCTTTTCCATCCATAATAAATTGTACCACGTGTAGTGTTAGCCATTGTCAGTTATTTTGTGTTGATTATTTCTACCTTATGTAATTTTTTTCCTGCTCTCCCATCAAAACAAATTCAGGGTCAAAATGAAAGTGTCCACAAACTATCCTTTGCCTGTTACTGTCCAATCAACCTGTGCTTTGTAATGATTTTGTCCCAGTAATGTTAATGATCTTCTTTGCTCTCTTTGAGAGCCTTGGCACAAATGTAGGATTTATTTTAAAATCTATTCTGGGGCTGGAGAGATGGCTTAGCCACCCTGAGACTAATTCCAGGTCAGCCTGGGCTAGAGTGAAACCCTACATTGAAAAACCAAAAAAGGAGGGCCGGAGAGATGGCTTAGTGGTTAAGGCATTTGCCTGCAAAGCCAAAGGATCCTGGTTCGATTCTCCAGGACCCACGTAAGCCAGATGCACAAGGGGGCACATGCATCTAGAGTTCGTTTGTGTAGCTGGAGGCCCTGGCATGCCCATTCTCTCTCTCTGCCTCTTTTTCTCTCTCAAATAAATAAATAAATAAAATATATTTTTAAAAAGAAAGACAAAAAAACAGGGCTGGAGAGATGGCTTAGCAGTTAAAGTGTTTGTCTGCAAAGCCAAAGGACCCAGGTTCAATTCCCCCAGGACCCACGTAAGCCAGACACACAAGATGGTGCAAGCATCTGGAGTTTGTTTGCAGCAGCTAGAGGCCCTGGCGCACCCACTCTTTCTCTCTCTTAAATAAATAAATAAAAATCAAATGTTAAAAAAAAACAAAAATGTACATTTCTATCACATTAGACAACTGATCTTTATCTGTGTGCCAGGGGCTGTGCTGGTGTCTAGCACCCATTATCTCAATAAGTCCTTATCCTAGTCTTCACATGTCCAGTTTATAGTAGAAGTACATAAGACTCAGAGCAAGGAAGGGCTTGACAAAGCTACATTTAGAACCAACCCTGCTGGCCTAGGTAAATAGCTCCATAGGTAAAATGTGTGTCATGAAAGTGTGAGTTCCAATACCCAGTACCCATGGAAAATGCTGGGTATTGTGGCATGCACCTGTAATCCCAGCACTGGGGAGGCAGAGGCAGGATGATCTTTAGAGATTACTGGCGAGTCTAGCCTAATCAGTTAGTTTAGGGGCAGTGAGAGACCCAATCTCAAAAAATAAGGCAGAGGCCGGGCATGGTGGCGCACGCCTTTAATCCCAGCACTCGGGAGGCAGAGGTAGGAGGATCGCCAAGAGTTCGAGGCCATCCTGAGACTACATAGTGAATTCCAGGTCAGCCTGGACCAGAGTGAGACCCTACCTCACAAAACCAAAAAAAAAAAAAAAAAAAAAGGCAGAGGCCAGGTGTGGTGACTCATGCCTTTAATCCCAGCACTCGGGAGGCACAAGTAGGAGGATCACCTGGAATTCAAGGCCACCCTGAGACTACATAGTGAATTCTGGGCTAGAGTGAGACCCTACCTCAACAAACTAAAAAAATGAAATTTTTTTAAAAGGGAGGGGAGAAGCCTGGTATGGTGATGCACAACTTTAATCCCAACACTCAGGAGGCACAGGTAGGAGGAATGTTGGGAGTTCGAGGCCAGTCTGGGACTACAAAGTGAAGTCTGAGTCACCCTGGGCTAGAATGAGACCCTGCCTTAAAAAAAAATAAGGGGGAAAGTAACTGAGGAGGGCACCCAATGTCAGCCTCTGGCCTCCACATGCATACATGCAACAGCACACACCCACACACATATGAACATGCAAACACACACATACACATGCCAAAAAAGAACCAAGCCTAAGCTGGAGTGATGGCTTAGCAGTTAAGGCGCTTGCCTGGGAAGCCTAAGAACCCAGGTTCAATTCCCCAGTACCCATGTAAGCCAAATACACAAGGTGGCGTGTGTCTCTGGAGTTCATTTGCAGTGGCTAAAGGCCCTGGTGTGCCCATTCTCTCTCTATCTGCCCCTCTCTCTCATTCTCTCAAATAAATTAAAAGTATTTAAAAAGCCAGGCATGGTGGTGCACACCTTTAATCCCAGCACTCAAGAGGCAGAGGTAGGAGGATTCACCATGAGTTCGGGGCAACCCTGAGACTAATTCCAAGTCAGCCTGAGCTAGAGTAAGACCCTACCTCGAAAAACCAAAAAAAAAAAGTATTTAAAAAAACAGAGGGCTGGAGGGATGATTTAGTGGTTAAGGCACTTGCCTCAAAAGCCAAAGGACCCAGGTTCAATTCCCCAAGACCCACATAAGCCAGATACACAAGGTAGTGCATGCGTCTGGAGTTTGTTTGCAGTGGCTGAAAGCCCTGGTGTGCAGATTCTCACTCTCTATCTGCCTCGTTCTCTTCTCTCTCTCTCTCAAATAAATAAATAAAATAGAAAAAAGTAGAAAAAGAAAAAGAAGCCGGGAGTAGTGGCACACACCTTTAATCCCAGCACTCAGGAGGCAGAGGTAGAAGGATCGCTGTGAGTTCGAGGCCAGCCTGAGACTACATAGTGAATTCCAGGGCAGCCTGGGCTAGAGTGAGACCCTACCTCAAAAAAACAAACAAATAGAGCCGGGCATGGTGGCGCACGCCTTTAATCCCAGCACTCGGGAGGCAGAGGTAGGAGGATCGCCTTGAGTTCAAGGCCACCCTGAGACTACATAGTTAATTCCAGGTCAGCCTGGGCCAGAGTGAGACCCTACATTGCAAAAACCAAAAATAAAATAAAATAAAATAAAATAAAATAAAATAAAATAAAATAAAATAAAATAAAATAAAATAAAATAAAATAAAATAAAATAAAAAAAGGGCTGGAGAGATGGGTTAGCAGTTAAGGCGCCTGTCTGCTAAGCCTAAGTATGCTGGTTTGATTCTCCAGGTCCCACGTTTAGCCAGACACAAAGTGATGCAAGGGCGCAATGCTGCACTTGCCCACAAGGGGGCACACGCATCTAGAGATTTTCACAGAGGCTGAGAGGCTGCTGGCGCACCCATTCTCTCTCTCTCTCTCTCTCTCTCTCTCTCTGTCTCTCTCCAAAAACAAAAACAAAACAAAACAAAAATGAAAAAGAAAAAGAGACCTTAGTTTAATTCTTAGTGAAATTTGGTTGGTTATAACCTCCAACATTATTCCATCTAATTTATAATTTTTGTAACTATCTTTTTGAAAAACTAAACAATTTTCAAAATTTATTTCCAACAAAAGACAGAGAGAGAGAGAACAAACACAGCTGCTCCAGGGGCCTCTAGCTGCTGCAAACAAACTCCAGATGCATGCACTACTTTGTGCATCTGACTTTATTTAGGCACTGGGGAATTGAACCCATGTCATCAGGCTTGGAGGTAAGCACCTTAACTGTTGAGCCATCTCTCTAGCCCCAGGAAAACTAAACTTTTTTTTTTTTTAATCATTTTTTGAGGTAGGGTCTCACTGTAGCTCAGGGTGACCTGGAATTCACTATGTAGTCTCAGGGTGGCCTTGAACTCACAGCGATCCTCCTACCTCTGCCTCCTGAGTGCTGGGATTAAAGGCATATGCCATCTTGCCTGGCTAATTTTTTTATTTTTTTGGTTTTTTTTCAAGATAGGGTCTTGCTCTCTAGCCCAGACTGACCTAGAAATCACTGTGTAGTCTCAGAGTGACCTGAAGCTCACAGTGATCCACCTACACCTACCTCTGCCTCCTTTTTTTTTTTTTTTTTTTTTTTTTGTTTAGTTTTTATTTATTTTATTTCAGAGTGACAGGCAGACAGAGAAAGAGGCAGAGAAAGAGAAAGAATGGGTGTATCAGGGCCTCCAGCCACTGCAAATGACCTCCAGATGCATGCACCACCTTGTGCATCTGGCTTACGTGGGTCCTGGGGAATCAAGCCTTGAACCAGAATCCTTAGGCTTCACAGGCAAGAATTTAACCACTAAGCCATCTCTCCAGGCCCTAATTTCTTTCTTTCTTTCTTTCTTTCTTTCTTTCTTTCTTTCTTTCTTTCTTTCTTTTTTTGTTTAGCTTTTACCTCTGCCTCCTGAGTGCTGCAATTAAAGGCATGCCACACCATGCCAGGCTTAAACATATTATATATATATATGGCTGGTGCAATGGCTTAGTTGTTAAGGCACTTGCCTATGAAGCCTAAGGACCTAGGTTCGATTCCCCAGTACCCACATAGCCAGATGCACATGGTGACACATGTGTCTGGAGTTCTTTCTGTTGCAGTAGCTGGAGACCCTGGCACACCCATTCCATCTATGTCTAGCTGCTTCTTTCTGTCTCTCTCTCTCCCAAATAAATAAATAAGCTTTTTTTTTAAATTTAAAAGCATTATTTATTTGCAAGCAGAGAGAGATTAAGAGAGAACAGGCACGCTAGGGCCTCTTGCCACTACAAATGAACTCCAGATGCATGCACCACTTTGTGCGTCTGACTTTACATGAGTACTGGGGAATTGAACCCAAGCTGTTAGGCTTTGCAAGCAAATGCCTTTAACCACCAAGCCATCTTCCCAGCCCATGAAAATAATTTTCTTTTTTTGGTTTTATGAGGTAGGTAAGGTCTCACTCTAGCCCAGGCTGTCCTGGAATTCACTATGTAGTCTCAGGGTGGTCTCAAACTCAGTGATCCTTCTACTTCTGTCTCCCGAGTGCTGAGATTAAAGGCATGCACCACCACACCTGGCCCATAAAAATAATTTTTGAGTTAAGCTAATAGATAAACCAAGAGACATCACGTACATAAAAACAAAGTGTTTTTCACCAAGGTAGGGTCTCTCTAGCCCAGGCAGACCTACCAAAGAATTTTTGCAACTCTGAATGAGACAAGTACAAAAATGTGTAAGTGACCCAGCACTTGGCATTTGTTGCATAAATGTGCTATACCCGCTTGCCAGAGTGTTAGGAAATTAACAGCACACTATTAATATTCAATACATGGGTATCAAATGCCCATTCTAATATTGAAACTTAGTAGCCAATAGTGAAGAAGTAACAATGGGCTGGAGAGATGACTTAGTGGTTAAGGCATTTGCCTGTGAAGCCAAAGGATCCAGGTTCGATTCCCCAGGACCCTTGTAAGCCAGATGCAAAGTGGTGCATGCATGCTTGTTTACAGTGGCTGAAGGCCCTGGCGTGCCTGTTCTCTCTCTTTCTTTCTATCTGCCTCTTTCTCGCTCTCAAATAAATAAATGTTTTTTTTAAAACGAAAAAAAGAACATTGCAGTCTGTCCTTCAGTACCTAATCAGGCATCAGGCAGCCTCTCCTGACACCCAGCTTGGTTAGGAGTCTGTTCTGGGCTCCCATGACCCTGTCCATAAGCTTCCCTATCTACCTGTTATCCTCAGGGACAAAAACCCAAGGGGGTCTGATTCATCTCTGTGACCCAGAGTTCATACCAACTCAAGGCTTCTTGCAAGCAAAAGTTCAATAAACAGTGGTTAAATTAATGAATCAATCCATCAATTAACGTGACAAGTACATAGACTATATAGATAATCCAGACACAAAGAAAAAATACACATTAAATGACGTTAGGGACAAAAGTAAATAAACAGATCTGCAGGAGCCCATCGTAGCCAATTTAAGCTCCTACATGGCAGCGGCAGCACAAGGGAAGAGCCTTGACATACCCGGTTCAATTCCTGCCTCAGCCATGTTCAAGCTGGGCATCCTCTGTTATGTCCCACCTGCACCCATTGTCTCATCCAGTCTTGCAGACCTCTCTGAGTAGATACAAATTAACCAAGGTAACAGATGCTCTGTGTGGTATAGAGGCAGATGGGATTTGAGATAGATCATCCTGGATTTAGGTCCCTAAATCCACTGACTGTGAGTTCAAGGCCATCTGAGACTACATAGTGAATTCCAGGTCAGCCTGGGCTAGAGCGAGACTCTACCTCAAAAACCAAAAAAAAAAAAAAAAAAACCAGAAAGAAAAATATGTCTTCCCCACCCCCAGTACTAGGCATTGAACCTATGACCTTGCATATGCTTGGCAAACACTCTACCGCTGGGCTATATTCCAAGACAAAAGTCTGTGTCCTTGAGACACATGTAAACATGGAGGCCAAGGTTGGAGTCACACATCCTCAAGCCAAGGAAGGCCATGGACAGATATACAAGTAGAAAGGCACAGAATAGCTTCTCTCTGAGAGTCTCCAGAACCAACCAACCCTGCCCTTGATTTCAGACTTCCAGCCTCCACAGCTGTAAGAAAATAAATTTCTGTTGCTTGAAGCCACTCTGTTTATGGTAATGAGTTCAGGCAGCTTTAGGAAATTAATAAACCAATTAAGCTTGAAATTCATGTAATCAAGTGATTAGCAGATGTTAAAAACATTTTAAGCTGGGCATGGTGACACAGGCTGTGATCCTAGCAGTCAGGAAGCTGAGGCAGGAGGATAGAGTGTTCAAGAGTTCAAGGCCAGGGATGGGGGGATGGGGAGATGGCTTGATGGATAAAGCACCTGCTGAGCAGGTGTAAATGCCTGAGTTTGGATACCCAGAACATCCTTGGAGCCAGACACAGTAGCGTCAGCATCTTCAATCCCAGCGTATGCCTGAGGTAAGAAGGGGTCAGAACAGAATAGCCTAGAAGCAAGCCAGCTAGCCAGGCAACTGCCAACAGTGTACAAAAGAGATCCTGCCTCAGACAAGGGGGCAGTGAGGACCACCACCTGAAATTGTCCTCTGACTTCCATCTGTGCGCCGTGGCACGTATATGTCTGCACTCACATACAGGAACATGTGTGTGTGTGTCCACACACACACACACACACCAAAAAAAGCAAAGGCTGAGAGATGGCTCAGCAGTTAAGGTGCTTGCCTACAAAGCCTAATAACCCAAGTTTGATTCCCCAATACCCATGTAACACCAGATGGACAAAGTGGCATGTGCATCTGGAGTTTGTTTGCAGCAGCTGCAGGCCCTGCCATGCCCATTCTCTCTGTGTGTCTCTCTCTCTCTCTCTCTCTCTCTCTCTCTGCTTGAAAATAAATATATAAAAATATTTTTAAGAATCTGGGCATGGTGGCACACGCCTTTAATTCCAGCACTCAGGAGGCAGAGGTAGGAGGATTGGTGAGAGTTTAAGGCCACTGTGAGACTACATAGTGAATTCCAGGTCAGCCTGAGCTAGAGAGAGAACCTGCCTTAAAAAAAAAAAAATTTAAGGACTGGAGAGATGGCCTAGTGGTTAAGGCATTTACCTGCAAAGCCAAAAGACCCAAGTTCAAATCCTCAGAACCCAAGTATGCCAGATGCACAAAGTAGCGCATGTGTCTGGAGTTCATTTGCAACAGCTGGAGGCCCTGGCGTATCCGTTCTCTATCTGTCTTGTTCTCTCTCTCTCTCTCAAATAAATACAAGGACCCATCTTAAACTCTCCAGATCCCACTTAAGCCAGATGCACAAAGGTAAGGTAAGTGCAGGGTTGCACATGCTCACTAGGTGGCGCAAGTGTCTGGAGTTCCATTACAGTGGCTCAGGCCCTGGCATGCCAATTCTCCCCCCTCGCTGTGTCTCCCTCTCTAAAAAAAATATTTAAAAATAAAAATAAAAAAACAGCCACAGGAGAGTGAGCTAAACTCTGGCAAGGGGAAGCTGGCTATAATACACCTCAGCCTGCCCCAGCAACACCCCTCTACAAATTGGCTCCACCTCCCAAAATGCCATCAGCTGGGGGCCAAGCATTCAAAATACATTTAATTGAAACCACATATATACATAGAGAGAGAGAGAGAGAGAAAGAGAAAGAGAGAGAGATCATATTCTAGAGCCCAAAATAGCCTCTAACATGAGATATCTCTGCCTCAGTCTCCTGAGTAAAGGAAGATAGGCAAGCACCACCACATCCAGCTTTTCTGGATTTATATATTTTAAAATATTATTTATTCATTTATTTATTTGAGAGAAAAAGGCAGACAGAGAGAGAATGGGCACACCAGGGCCTCTAGCCACTGTAAACGAACTCCAGATGCATGTGCCCTCTTGTGCATCTGGCTTATGTGGGTCCTGGAGAATCAAACAGGGATTCTTTGGCTTTGCAAGCAAACACCTTAACCTCTAAGCCATCCTTCCAGCCCTGGATTTATATATTTTTTTAAACTTTTTATTTTATTTTATTTTTTTTTTGGAGAGAGACACAGAGAGAGACAGATAGAGAGAGAGAGAGAGAGGGGAAGACAGAGATGGGCGCGTGAGCAGTGTCTCAGCTGCTGCGAATGAAATCCAGATGTGTGCGCCCCCTTGTGGTCAAGTGCGGCATTGCGCCCTTGCGTCACCTGGCTAAACGTGGGACCTGGAGATTGGAACCGCTGGAGATTGGAACCAGTGTTCTTAGGGTTAGGAGGCAGGCGCCTTAACCTAAGCCATCTCTCCAGCCCAGGATTTCTATTTTTGTTACTATTATTAATACTTTTATTTTTACATGAATGAGGATAATGAATAATAGTTATCTAACAGTATTTTCTTCTTCTTTTTAAAAAAATATTTTATTAGAGCCGTGTGTGGTGGCGCACACCTTTAATCCCAGCACTCAGGAGGCAGAGGTAGGAGGATTGCCGTGAGTTCAAGGCCACCCTGAGAATACAGAGTGAACTCCAGGTCAACCTGAACTAGAGTGAGACCCTACCTCGAAAAACCAAAAAAAAAAAAAAAAAAATTGATTATTTATTTGGCAGAGAAAGAGAGAGAGAAAGAGAGAGAGAAAATGGCCATACCAGGGCCTCCAGCCACTGCAAACGAACTCCAGATGTGTGCACCCCTTGTGCATCTGGCTAACGTGGGTCCTGGAGAATTGAACCTGGGTCTTTTGGCTTTGCAGGCAAATGCCTTAACTGCTAAGCCATCCCTCCAGCCCCTCTTCTTTTATTTTGAGGTAGGGTCTTCATTGTATCCCAGGCTGACCTGAAATTCACTATGTAGTCTCAGGGTGGCCTTGAACTCATGGCAATCTTCCTACCTCTGTCTCCTAAGTGCTGGGATTAAAGGCATAAAATTGTCTTCTTGCATCAGCCTCCTAGTGCTGGGATTACAGCGTGTGCCATCATGTCCAGCCTTGACACTTCCAATTAGTGTGTGGACATAAGAGACTGGGTCCAATCCCAACAGCACAGTTTATAGGCTGTGACTCTGAGAAAATAAACAATTTCTGCTTACTGTACCTCTGGGTCTTCAAACTAAAGTGTGGTTAACATCTCCTTATGAGTTTTGAAACTTGGACTAACCCAAAGAAAGAAAGGTTTTTTTCGAGGCAGAGTCTCACTCTAGCCCAGGCTGACCTGGAATTCACTTGTAGTCTCAGGTGGCTTCAAACTCAAGGCGATCTTCCTACTTCTGCCTCCTGAGTGCTGGCTGGGATTAAAGCCATGCGCCACCATGCCTGCCTGTTTTTTTTTTCCCCCCTTTGGTTTTTCAAGGTAGGGTCTCTCTCCAGCCCAGGCTGACTTGGAATTCACTATGTAGTCTCAGGGTGGCCTTGAACTCACAGTAATCCTCCTACCTCTGCCTCCCAAGTGCTGGGATTAAAGGCATGCGCCGCCACGCCCGGCTTGAAAGGTCTTTTTTTTTTTTTTAATAAGTGATGGATGTTTGGATGATGAGAAGAGGAAAGAAGGAACGACTAATTTTCATTTCCAGTAAAAGGAAGGAAAGCCTTACAGATAAAGGGTAAACAAAGAGTCTTTTATCCCAGAAGAGCTATGCTTCCCCTTGCTGGGATGTATGGACCCATGGAAGGGCATGAACCTCACTGGATACTTATTCATTATTACTCATTCAACTTAGGGTATTGGGCCTCACTTACCAGGAGCCTAAAGGTAAATTGAACATGGCTTTATCTCCAAGGAATTCCTCCAACCCCAGAGTTACATCCCACCATGATCAGTGGGATGGGAAGAAGGAGAGGGCTGAGGAACTACTCATGCAGGCCAGCAGACCCAGATGGCAATGTTGTCATCTATAGATGCTCCTTACTCCACCATAGATACAATAAGGAAGGCTCAGCTCAATATAGCTCAGGGACAATGTGCTTACCTAGCATGCACAAAGTCCTGGCTTCCATGCCCTGCACAGCAAAAACAAAAACAAATAAACAAACTAAAAGTCCACTATGGGGGCCTGGAGAGATGACCCAGCGGATATGGTGCTTTCCTGCAAAGCCTGAGGACCAGGGTTTGATTCCCCAGTACCCACATCAAGCCCAATGTACCAAGTGACACGTGCATCTAGAGTTTGCAGTGGCTAGAGGCCCTGGTACACCCATTCTCAATCTTTCTCTCTCTCCCCACAAATAAATGAATTAATTAAAAATTTTTAAAGGCTGGGTGTGGTGGCTCACGCCTTTAATACCAGCACTCGGGAGGCAGAGGTAGGAGGATCGCCATGAGTTTGAGGCCGCCCTAAGACTACATAGTGAATTCTAGGTCAGCCTGAACTAGAGTGAGATCCTACCTCCAAAAACCAAAAAAAAAAAAAAAAATTTAAAAAGATAACGTCTGCTGGTGTCTGGCTAAATAAATGTACTATGCTCACCAAACTGCCCAGTAAGCACTTCTCTTAATGATCATACCCATATATTAATGCTACTCTCACTTTTGGTTAGAGAAGCTTCTCTTTTCAGATGGCAGTAACCTTGGGATGACTCAGAAGGCATCATGGTGCTGAGAAAAAGTGACAAAGGAGTGCTCAGCACTGAAACTTCTCTAACATGCCTTCCAAGGCTCAGGGTCCATTGTGGAAGAGGGGGCGGAAAGAATGTAAGAGCCAAAGGAAGGGTAGGACTCCTTACAATGTGCTCCTCCAGACACAAAATGACCTGGATATCCATGACCTCACATTGCCTGACACTACCTACATAAGACCATCATAATAGGAGGAAAAGATGACATCAAACTGAAAAGAGAAACTGATTGAGAGGGGGAGGGAATATGATGGAGAGTGGAGTTTCAAAGGGGAAAGTGGGGGGGAAGGGAGGGAAATACCATGGGATATTGTCTTCAATTATGGAAGTTCTCAATAAAAAAAATTAAAATTAAAAAATTTTAAAGAAGACTGGAGAGAAGGCTTAGTGGTTAAGGTGCATGCCTGCAAAGCCTAAGGACCCATGTTTAACTCTCCAGATGCCAATTTAGCCAGACACACAAAGGTGAAGCAAGCGCAAGGTCACATATGCCCACTAGGTGGTACAAGCGTCTGGAGCTCGATTGCAGTAGCTGAGGCCCTGGCATGCCAATTCTCTCTCTCTCTCTCTCTCTCTCTCTCTCTCTCAAATAAAATTAAAAAATTAAAAATCCAGATGTGGTGGCACACACCTTTGATTCCAGTACTTGAGAGGCAGAGATAGGAGGATTGCCGTGAGTTCGAGGCCACCCTGAGACTACATGGTTAATTCCAGGTCAACACAGACCAGAGTGAAACCCTACCTCGAAAAAAAAAAAAAAAAAAAAAAAAAAAAAAAGAAAGAAAGAAAGAAAGAAAAAAAAAAAAAATTTTTTTAAGAACCACTATGGGGACCAGAGTGTTCAGTTTACTGCTGTATCCTTAGCACTAGAACATTGCAGACACATGATAAGTCTATGTGTGTAAGTCACATTGGGACTTTTCCTGAAGCAGATCCATGAATTATACCTTGAAGAAGGAGGAAGAGAAGAACAGACAAAAGCAGAGTTGGGGGGGGGCCTTGCAGGGGCGCAAAGTAACCTGTCAGAACCATCTGAGTTTAGGGAACCCAAGTTAAAGCTTCTCTACCTCTAGCTGGGGGCCCTTTAGGGAAACTGAGGAAGCTATGAACCCTGAGGTGTGAGCTTCTTAGCACCTTCATTCTTCCAGTGTGGCAATGTTAGGAAGTTAGGCTCAGGGGGAAGTGACTGGATCATGGAGGGCAGAGGCTGGCCAGTGGATTCCTGCCTGTCTTCAGGGAATGCAGGCTGGCTCTCTTTGGAGTTTGGCTCTTCTCTGTTTTGCACATGCCCACTTTAACTGGGAGTCGAAAGAGCACAAAGAACTCACCAGAAGCTCAGCAAATGCCAGCTCCCTGCTCTTGAACTTCACAGCTTCCAGAACCATGAACCAAAATAAACTTCTACTCTTCATAAATTCACCCAGTCTCTCTGGTATTTTGCTAGTCACAACAGAAAATGGACTCAGAAAAACCCTTTCTCAAAATAGTTATTTTAAATGCATAATATCATTCCGGAGGCAGAGGTAAGAGGATGGCCGTGAGTTTGAGGCCACCCTGAGACTATATAGTGAATTCCAGGTCAGCCTGGGCTAGAGTGAAACCCTACCTTGAGAAACCAAAATAATAATAATAATAATTAAATGCATAATATAAAATTCATAAGATTATAAAAGACACCAATTACTGTGAAATGCAGGTAGCAAAAACAAGTGTGGAGTGTGTTGTATTGTTTTTATTTTATTTATTTATTTATTTATTTATTTATTTATTTTTGGTTTTTCAAGGTACGGTTTCACTCTAGCTCAGGCTGATCTGGAATTCACTCTGTATTCTCAGGGTGGCCTCGAACTCACAGTGATCCTCCTACCTCTGCCTCCCTAGTGCTGGGATTAAAGGTGTGCACCACCATGCCTGGCTGTTATTGTTTTTTAAAATATTTTATTTATTGCCAGACATGGTGGTGCACGCCTTAATCCCAGCACTCTGGAGGCAGGGGTAAGAGGATCACCATGAGTTCGAGGCCACCCTAAGCCAATACAAAGTGACTTCCAGGTCAGCCTGGGTTAGAGCAAGACCCTATGTCAAAAAACTAAAACTATATATTTTTAAATTTATTTATTTGCAAGCAGAGAGAGACGGAGAGAGAGAATGGGCATGCCAGGGCCTCCAGCTACTACAAACGAACTCCAGATGCATGTGCCACTATGTAAACCTGGCTTCTTTACATGAGTACTGGGGAATTGAATCCAGGTCATTAGGTTCTGCAGGCAAGTGCCTTAACTGCTGAGCCATCTCTCCAGCTCAGTATGTGTGTGTTGAGACAGAGTCTTGTATTTCACCCAGGCTAGCTTTAAACTTACTATCCTGCCTCAGCATTTATTTATTTTTTGGTCTTCTGAGGTAGGGTCTCACTCTAGCTCAGGCTGACCTGGAATTCACTCTATAGTCTCAGGGTGGCCTCAAACTCACAGTGATCTTCCTACCTCTGACTCCCGAGTGCTGGGATTAAAGGCACTACCACGCCTGGCTGCTGCACCTTATTTATTGAGACAGCATCTCTCACGGATTTATCTGTTCTAGAGAGCCAGCTTGTCTCTGCCTCCCCTGGGATGGGATTGCCTGCGGGCACCACCATGGCTGCATTTATGGGGTTTCTGAATTCAGATCTTCAAACGTGTGCATTGGCCATCTCCCAGCCTTCTATTTTTTTTAAGATTAAAAAAACATATTTTATATATTTATTTATTTATTTGAGAGAGAGAAAGAGGGAGAGAATGGACGCACCAGGGCCTCCAGCCACTACAAGTGAACTCCAGATGTATGCACCCCCTTGTGCATCTGGCTTACATGGGTACTGGAAAATTGAACCGGGATCCTCTGGCTTCTCAGGCAAATGCCTTAACCACTAAGCCATCTCTCCAGCCTCCCCCCCCCCCACCGTGCCAGCCTTCTATTTTTGTCATGGACTTTTTTTTTTTTTTTTTTGAGGTAGGGTCTCACACTAGCTCAAGCTGATCTAGAATTCATTATGTAGTCTCAGGCTGGCCTCAAACTCACAGCCATCCTCCCACCTCTGCCACCTGAATGCTGGCATTAAAGGTGTACGCCACCACATCCGGCATGGACTTTTTTCACTAAGCAAAATGTCCTAGGGATTCACCCAACTTGTTATACGTCTCAGTAGCTCATTTCTTGTGATCACTGAATCGTAAGTAGTATTCCATCAGTCTGTTTAATCATTCACTCATTGAAGGATGTTTGGATTGTTTCCAGTTCTTTGTTATGATGTATAAAATAAAGCTATGCTGGGACTGGAGAGATGGCTTAGTGGTTAATGTGTTTGCCTGCAAATCCAAAGGATCCCCATTCAATTCTCCAGGACCCATGAAAGCCATATGCACAAGGGGGCACATGCATCCCGAGTTCATTTGCAATGGCTAGGAGGCCCTGGCATGCCCATACTCTCTCTCTTTCTCTCTCTCTTTCTCTCTGTGCTACTTTCTGTCTCTCAAATAAATAAATAAATAAAATATAAAAAACATTAAAAATAATAAAATAAAGCTATTCTGCACATTCTCATGTAGTTTTTTGGTGTGGACATAGTTTTCATTTCTCTGGGATACTTGCACAAGAGGGTAAATGCTGGGTGCAGTGGTTTGAATATCTCCCCCGTAATTCATCCAACTGGGAAATTATTCCCCAACGCAACAGACTAAGACACTGGGTCATAAAACAAATACCTACTTTGTTTTATAAGACATTCAAGTGCTGGGGAGGAAAGGGTTCAGTGAATAAAACACCTGCTGCTCAGGCCTGAGTACCTGACTTTGAGCCACAGACCGTGCATGCCACACCAGCAGCTGTGGCAAGCTTCTATAATCCCAGTATGTTGATGGGGGAGAGGCAGGGGAATTTCCTGGAACCTCGAACATTTGCAGCAATCACAACCCTCAACAGCAAGGACAAGAGAGAGAGGGCTGGCCGTGGTGGCGCACGCCTTTAAACCCAGCACTCAGGAACCTGAGGTAGAAGGATCACCGTGAGTTTGAGGCCAACCTGAGACTACATAGTGAATTCCAGGTCATCCTGGGCTAGAGCGAGACCCTACCTCAAGTACCCTTTACCCACCCCACCCCCAAAAAAATGAGATTGGCCCTGCCTCAAACAAGGTGGAAGGTAAGGACTGATCCAAAAGCTGCTGTCCTCTGCCTTCCACACCCACCGTGGCACACTCAACTGCCCTCACATATTCAGACACACACACGCGCACACACACACAATTTTAGAAAAAGAAATTCATCTGCTGGCTGTGGTGGTGCACGCCTTTAATCCCAGCACTCGGGAGGTAGAGGTAGGAGGATCACTGTGAGTTTGAGGCCACCCTGAAGCTACATAGTGAATTCCAGGTCTAGAGTGAAATCCTACTTTGAAGAAAGAAGAAGAAGGAGGAGGATGAGGAGGAAAGAAAAAGAAAAAGAAGCTGGGCATTGTGGCGCACGCCTTTAATCCCAGTACTTTGGAGGCAGAGGTAGGAGGATTGCCATGAGTTCAAAGCCACCCTGAGACTCCATAATGAAGGAGGGTCAGTGTATGGCAGTCTGATGCACACTGGCACCCACTTACAGATGGGTGCTTTTTTCCTACATAAGACACCAGATCCTTTGCACAACCCTGAAGTGGAAAGAACCAAAATAATGTCCAGGATATAAGTTCTGATTGGACTTAATTTGACTTAAGGTGAATAAAATAAAGCCAGGTGTTGTGGTAAACACCTTTGATCCCAGAACTTGAGATGTAGAGGCAGGAGGATCAGGAGTTTGAGGCCAGCTTTGGATATATAGCAAGTTCTTGGTCAGACTGGGCTATATGGGACCTTGTCTAAAAAAACAAAACAACAACAGAAAAAAAAAATCGGAAAATGGCTGAGGACATGGATCAACAGTTAAAGGCATTTGTTTGCAAAGCCTGCCAGCCTCTGTTCAATTCCCCAGCACCCACATAAAGCTGGCTGTAAAGTGGCATATGCAACTGTGATTCCAATGTCTATGGCAATGGGAGGTGGAGTCAGGAGAATCGGAAACTTGCAGGGCAGCTAGTCTGGCATTCATTTGTAGTCTGGAAGTTTGTTTGCAGTGGCAAGAGACCCTGTCTCAAAGAGTATGGGGCACAGACACCTTGAAGTTGTCCTCTGACCTCCACATGTATGCCATGGCATACACGTCTATACACACAAATAAGTAAACAATAAACTCTCAGAGCACAGGTGGAAGAATGAAGCCAGTCTTTCTGCCCATAGCCCAGTCCCAAGTTCTTTCCCCTTTAAAAGTTCCTAAGTACAATGCAACTGTCCAGACAGAAACTGGCCTCGATATCCATGACCTTGCAGTGCCTACCAATCCCTCGCAAGACCCTCATAATAGAGGAAAAAGATGATGACATCAAATTAAAAGAGAGACTAATGGAGAGAGGGAGGGGATATGATGGAGATTGGAGTTCTAAAGTCGAATGGGGGAGGGGAGGGAAATATGTGGTTTTTTGTATGTAAGTATAGAAGTTATCAATAAAAAAATAATAATTAAAAAAAAAGAGAGAGATGGTGCAGGCCTTTAATCCCAGCACTCGGGAGGCAGAGGTAGGAGGATTGCCGTGAGTTTGAGACCACCCTAAGACAACGTGGTTAACTCCAGGTCAGCCTGGATCAGAGTGAGACCCTACCTCAAAAAAAAAAAGAGAGAGAGAGAGAGAGAGAGACTAATGGAGAGAGGGAGGGGATATGACGGAGATTGGAGTTCTAAAGGGGAATGGGGGGAGGGAGGGAAAATCATGTGTTTTTTGTATAAAAGTATAGAAGTTGTCAATAAAAAAAAGAAAAAAAAAAAAAAAAGTTCCTAAGATGGGCTGGAGAGATAGCTTAGTGGTTAAGGCATTTGCCTGTGAAGCCTAACGCCCAAGGTTCAATTCTCTAAGTCCCACATAAGCCAGATGCACATGGTGGCGCATGTGTCTGGAGTTCATTTGCAGTGGCTAGAGGCCCTGGCACACCCATTCTCACTCACTCTCTCTCCCTCTCTCTGTCTCTAATAAATAAATAAAAGTTCCTAAGCCAAGCCTTCACAGTCCACAATTCTCTTTGTATTTAGAATTTTCAAACTCTCAACAAAATAGCCTCAGGCTGGACTAGAGAGATGGTTCAGCCGTTAAGGCACTTGCCTGCAAAGCTCAAGAACTCGGGTTCAATTCCCCCAGTACCCACATAAAGCCAGATGCACAAACAGGCCCTGGTGTGTGTGCGTGCATTATCTCCCTCTCTCTCACTTTCTCTCTCATAAATAAATAAATAAAATATTTTAAGGAAAACAAACTTAAAAACAAATTTTACAAAGGGCCGGAGAGATTGCTTAGCGGTTAAGGCTTCTGCCTGCAAAGCCTAAGAATGCCCGTTCAAATCTCAAGGTCCTGCATTTAGCCAGATGTGAAAGTGACGCAAGCGTGCAATGCCATGCATGCCTACAAGGGGTGCACACGTCTGGAGTTTATTCACAGTGACTGAGAGGCCACTGGCGCGCTCATTCTCTCTCTCTCAAAACAAAACAAAATAAAATAAATATTTTAAGAAAAAAGTGAATGAAATAATATATAATTTTCTGTTCTAAGTTGTGGCATAAGATTTATACTCAGTGGGCATGGTGGCACACACCTTTAATTCCAGCACCACACCACCTTGTACAACTGGCTTACGTGGATCCTGGGCAATCAAACCTGTGTCCTTTGACTTTGCAGGCAAGCACCTTAACTGCTAAGCCATCACTCCAGCCCCTGGCCTTATTTATTTAATTAATTCATTTATTTTTGAGGTAGGGTCTTGCTCTAGCCCAGGCTACCTGGAATGCACTCTGTAGTCTCAGGGTAGCCTTGAACTCATGGCAATCCTCCTACCTCTGCCTCCCAAGTGCTGGAACTAAAGGCGTGAGCCACCATTCCTGGTCTTTCTATTTTATTTTTTAAATTATTTTATTTTATTTATTTGATAAGGAAAGAAAGGGGCAGACAGAGAGATAATGGGACCTTCAGGGCCGTCAGCCACTGTAAACAAACTCCAGATGCATGCACCACTTTGTGCATCTGGCTTAAGTGGGTCCTGGGGAATCAAACCTGGATCCTTAGGCTTTGCAGACTAGTGCCTTAATCTCTAAGCTACCTCTCCAGCCCCTCAAGCAAATCTTAGCAAAAAAATACATCTGAAGCTCATTTACAGTGGCTAGAGGTCCTAGTGAGCCCATTCTCTCTCTCTCTCTGCCTCTTATCTCTCACAAATAAACCAAAATTTTTTTTTCGAGGTAGGGTCTTGCTCTAGCCTAGGCTGACCTGGAATTCACTATGTAGTCTTAGGGTGGCCTGGAACTCACAGTGATCCTCCTACCTCAGCCTCCTGAATGCTGGGATTAAAGACGTGCACCACCATACTCTGCTAATAGAAATATTTTTTAAAACATCCCTAGGGTGAAAAGAGGAGGCCAAACACCCTGATCCTTTGTGGAAGCATGTCAAACAGAAATGGGGCAGCAGTAAAGCTGGGAGTGGTGGCATGCACCAGCAATCCCAACACTCAGGAGGCTGAGGCAGGAAGTTCACAAGTGTGAGGTCAGCCTGGACTACATCCCTATCTAAGAAGAGGAAAGGGCTGGGGAGGTAGTTCATTTGTTAGAGTACTTGCCCAGCATGTGGGAAGCCCTGGGTTCAATCCCCAGTATTACATAAAACTGAGCATAGGAATACACCTCTGTAATCTCAACACTCAGGATGGGGAGGCAGGAGGACAGAAGTTCAAGGTCATTGTCAGCTACACAGTGAGGCCATTCTGAGATACATGAAACACTGTCAAAAAAAAAAAAGAAAGAAAGAAAGAAGGAAAGAAAGAAAAGAAAAGAAAGAGGAAGAGAGCTGGAGACATGGCTTAGCAGTTAAGGTGCCTGCAAAGCCAAAGGACCCAGGTTCAATTCCCCAAGACCCATGAAAGCCATATGCACAAGGGGGGGGGTCACATGCATCTGGAGTTCATTTGCAGTGGCAAGAGGCCCTGGCGCACCCATTCTTTCTCTCTCTCAAATAAATAAATAAAAATAAAAATATTTTTTAAAAAGAGGGCTGGAGATATGGTTTAACGGTTAAGGCGCTTGCTTGCAAAGCCAAAGGATCCAGGTTCGATTCCTCAGGACCCGTGTAAGCCAGATACACAAGGTGGTGCATACATCTGGAGTTCATTTGCAGTGGCTAGAGGCTCTGGTTCACCCATTCTCTCTCTCTGCCTCTTTCTCTTTCAAATAAATATATATGTATTTTTTTTAAAGGGAAGGAGCTGGGCGTGGTGATGTCCCGCCTTTAAACCCAGCACTCGGGAGGCAGAGGCAGGAGGATCGCTGTGAGTTCAAGGCTACCCTGAGACCACATAGTGAATTCCAGGTCAGCCTGGGCTAGAGCGAGAGACCCTCCTCAAAAAAAAATTGTTTTATTGTGTGTCTGTGATAGTTTTACTATGGCTTAGCAAAGAGTCACTGTGCCTCCCTCTCTATAAAAGGAGTAGAGCCCATTAAAGTTGGGTTGGGCCATATGACTCGCTTTAGCCTGTGGGCTATTTGTAGACTTGACAGGAGCCTTAAATGCGCTTGTGCTGTTTGACTTGGCTGTGGGCACCACAGGGAGCTGCCATGAAAAGACTATGCCCCAGGGACACTCTGATCCAAGTTGGATGAGAACACACAGAGCAGACCTGGACACAGTCCTCGCCTGAAGTCAACCCAGCCCACGCGCAGGGAGACTGCGCTGCTCCAGCGAGCACAGCAGGCACCCGGACAGAGAGAGAGACACACAGAGAGAGAGAGAGAGAGAGAGAGAGAGGAACAATGCTTGCTGGGAGTTTGGAGGCAATACACTTTTTTTTCCCCTTCCCCTCCCCGAGCCCCCCCCCCACGCACATTCCTTTTTGTTTGTTTGTTTGTTTTTCAAGATAGGGTCTCTCTCTAGCCCAGGTTGCCCTGGAATTCACTATGTAGTCTCAGGCTGGCCTCAAACTCACAGTGATCCTCTTACCTCTGCCTCTGCCTGGCACAATCCTCTTTTTTTTTTGTAAATATTTCATTTATTTATTTGACAGAGAAAGAGGGAGAGAGAGGGAGAGAATGGGAGTGCCAGGGCCTCCGGCCACTGCAAATGAACTCCAGACGTGTGCACCCCCTTGTGCATCTGGCTAATGTGGGTCCTGGGGAATTGAACCTGGGCCCTTTGGCTTTGCAGACAAATGCCTTAACCACTAAGCCATCCCTCCAGCCCCGCAATCCTTTTTTGGGCAGCAACTAATAAAGGGAAGGAAGTGTGCAATGAGTAGGACTCACAGAGCTCCAAAGTGTCAGTAATGCTGTTGTTCAGACTGAGTTTGAGCTCCCAAGTGTTGGTTACATCATTCTTTACACACATCTACTGCACACACTCAGTCATTTACTAACTTTTTCAAAGTAAAAAATTAAGAGTGCGGGAGAGCCAGGAGTGGTGGCGCACGCCTTTAATCCCAGCTCTCAGGAGGCAGAGGTAGAAGGATCGCCATGAGTTCGAGGCCAGCCTGAGACTACATAGTGAATTCCAGGGCAGCCTGGGCTAGAGTGAGACCCTACCTCGAAAAACAAGCAAATAGAGCAGGGCGTGGTAGCACACGCCTTTAATCCCCAGCACTTTCGGGAGGCAGAGGTAGGAGGATCGCCATGAGTTCAAAGGCCACCCTGAGACTATGTAGTGAATTCCAGGTCAGCCTGAGCCAGAGTGAGACCCAACCTCGAAAAACCAAAAAAACAAAAAAAAATAAAATAAATAAACAACAACAAAACACAGCACCAGCCCATGTCATGCCCAAAGCAACTGACTCCAAAGCCTACAGGTGGGAGATGAAGTCCGTCAGGTTTGCAGCCCCAACATCACCACCTACTGGTGAAGTCCTTCCAGAGTGTCAACACAGTAGCTTAATCTACTTTCTACCAGTTTTATATATTTACATGTGGGTGTGTGTGGGGGGGGGTTGTACATACATGTGCAGAGGCCAGAAGAAGATATATGGGTGTCCTATTCTGACATTTTTTTTGATTTTCGAGGTTAGGGTCTTGCTTTAGCACAGGCTGACCTGGAATTCACTCTGTAGTCTCAGGCTGGCCTCGAACTCATTACGATTCTCCTACCTCTGCTTGCCGAGTGGCTGGGATTAAAGGCGTGCGCCACCACACCAGGCTTTGTTTTGCTTTTTGAAGTAAGATCTCACTCTAGCCCAGGCTGACCTAGAATTCACTATGTAATCTCAGGGTGGCCTCGAACTCACAGCGATCCTCCTACCTCCGCCTCCCGAGTGCTGGGATTAAAGGCGTGCGCCACCATGCCCGGCTAAATAAAATATTTTTAAAGGTGGCGAGCAATGGAAGAAGACAACTGATGTCATCCTCTGCCGTCCACACACATATACACACACATAGATGTGAGCCACACTACACATATGCATGCATACCACATCCATACACATTCTAAAAAGGTGAGTTTTGCCAGGTGTGGTGGCACACACTTTTAATCCTAGCACTCGGGAGGTGGAGATAAGAGGATTGCTGTGAGTTCGCGGCCATCCTGAGACTACATGGTGAATTCCAGGTCAGCCTGGGCTTGAACGAGACCCTACCTCAAAAAGACAAAAAAAAACAAAAAACAAAACAAAACAAAAAAAAGGTGAGTTTTTCAAAAGATGAATCACAAGACAACACTCTGACACCCCAGCCTCCCAGGAGGCTGAAGCAATATGATCTCAGGTTCCAGACTACATAGACAATTCAAGGCTACTATGGGCAATTTAGATCCAGTCTCAAACAAAACAATAGGGCTGGAGAAATGGCTTAGCGGTTAAGGCACTTGCCTGCACAGCATAAGGACCCAGGTTCAACACCCCAGTGCCCATGTAAAGCCAGATGCACATCAGGGCCGTCAGCCACTGTAAACAAACTCCAGATGCATGCACCACTTTGTGCATCTGGCTTAAGTGGGTCCTGGGGAATCAAACCTGGATCCTTAGGCTTTGCAGACTAGTGCCTTAATCGCTAAGCTACCTCTCCAGCCCCTCAAGCAAATCTTAGCAAAAAAATACATCTGAAGCTCATTTACAGTGGCTAGAGGTCCTAGTGAGCCCATTCTCTCTCTCTCTCTGCCTCTTATCTCTCACAAATAAACCAAAAATTTTTTTTCGAGGTAGGGTCTTGCTCTAGCCTAGGCTGACCTGGAATTCACTATGTAGTCTTAGGGTGGCCTGGAACTCACAGTGATCCTCCTACCTCAGCCTCCTGAATGCTGGGATTAAAGACGTGCACCACCATACTCTGCTAATAGAAATATTTTTTAAAACATCCCTAGGGTGAAAAGAGGAGGCCAAACACCCTGATCGTTTGTGGAAGCATGTCAAACAGAAATGGGGCAGCAGTAAAGCTGGGAGTGGTGGCATGCACCAGCAATCCCAACACTCAGGAGGCTGAGGCAGGAAGTTCACAAGTGTGAGGTCAGCCTGGAGTACATCCCTATCTAAGAAGAGGAAAGGGCTGGGGAGGTAGTTCATTTGTTAGAGTACTTGCCCAGCATGTGGGAAGCCCTGGGTTCAATCCCCAGTATTACATAAAACTGAGCATAGGAATACACCTCTGTAATCTCAACACTCGGGATGGGGAGGCAGGAGGACAGAAGTTCAAGGTCATTGTCAGCTACACAGTGAGGCCATTCTGAAATACATGAAACACTGTCAAAAAAAAAAAAAGAAAGAAGGAAAGAAAGAAAAGAAAAGAAAGAGGAAGAGGGCTGGAGACATGGCTTAGCAGTTAAGGTGCCTGCAAAGCCAAAGGACCCAGGTTCAATTCCCCAAGACCCATGAAAGCCATATGCACAAGGGGGGGGGGTCACATGCATCTGGAGTTCATTTGCAGTGGCAAGAGGCCCTGGCGCACCCATTCTTTCTCTCTCTCAAATAAATAAATAAAAATAAAAATATTTTTTAAAAAGAGGGCTGGAGATATGGTTTAACGGTTAAGGCGCTTGCTTGCAAAGCCAAAGGATCCAGGTTCGATTCCTCAGGACCCATGTAAGCCAGATACACAAGGTGGTGCATACATCTGGAGTTCATTTGCAGTGGCTAGAGGCTCTGGTTCACCCATTCTCTCTCTCTGCCTCTTTCTCTTTCAAATAAATATATATGTATTTTTTTTAAAGGGAAGGAGCTGGGCGTGGTGACGCCCGCCTTTAAACCCAGCACTCGGGAGGCAGAGGCAGGAGGATCGCTGTGAGTTCAAGGCTACCCTGAGACCACATAGTGAATTCCAGGTCAGCCTGGGCTAGAGCGAGACCCTCCCTCAAAAAAATTGTTTTATTGTGTGTCTGTGATAGTTTTACTATGGCTTAGCAAAGAGTCACTGTGCCTCCCTCTCTATAAAAGGAGTAGAGCCCATTAAAGTTGGGTTGGGCCATATGACTCGCTTTAGCCTGTGGGCTATTTGTAGACTTGACAGGAGCCTTAAATGCGCTTGTGCTGTTTGACTTGGCTGTGGGCACCACAGGGAGCTGCCATGAAAAGACTATGCCCCAGGGACACTCTGATCCAAGTTGGATGAGAACACACAGAGCAGACCTGGACACAGTCCTCGCCTGAAGTCAACCCAGCCCACGCGCAGGGAGACTGCGCTGTTCCAGCGAGCACAGCAGGCACCCGGACAGAGAGAGAGAGACACAGAGAGAGAGAGAGAGAGGAACAATGCTTGCTGGGAGTTTGGAGGCAATACACTTTTTTTTCCCCTTCCCCTCCCCGAGCTCCCCCCCCACACGCACATTCCTTTTTGTTTGTTTGTTTGTTTTTCAAGATAGGGTCTCTCTCTAGCCCAGGTTGCCCTGGAATTCACTATGTAGTCTCAGGCTGGCCTCAAACTCACAGTGATCCTCTTACCTCTGCCTCTGCCTGGCACAATCCTCTTTTTTTTTTTTGTAAATATTTCATTTATTTATTTGACAGAGAAAGAGGGAGAGAGAGAAAGAGGGAGAGAATGGGAGTGCCAGGGCCTCTGGCCACAGCAAATGAACTCCAGACGTGTGCACCCCCTTGTGCATCTGGCTAATGTGGGTCCTGGGGAATTGAACCTGGGCCCTTTGGCTTTGCAGACAAATGCCTTAACCACTAAGCCATCCCTCCAGCCCCGCAATCCTCTTTTTGGCAGCAATTAATAAAGGGAAGGAAGTGTGCAATGAGTAGGACTCACAGAGCTCCAAAGTGTCAGTAATGCTGTTGTTCAGACTGAGTTTGAGCTCCCAAGTGTTGGTTACATCATTCTTTACACACATCTACTGCACACACTCAGTCATTTACTAACTTTTTCAAAGTAAAAAATTAAGAGTGTGGGAGAGCCAGGAGTGGTGGCACACGCCTTTAATCCCAGCTCTCAGGAGGCAGAGGTAGAAGGATCGCCATGAGTTCGAGGCCAGCCTGAGACTACATAGTGAATTCCAGGGCAGCCTGGGCTAGAGTGAGACCCTACCTCAAAAAACAAGCAAATAGAGCAGGGCGTGGTAGCACACGCCTTTAATCCCAGCACTCGGGAGGCAGAGGTAGGAGGATCGCCATGAGTTCAAGGCCACCCTGAGACTATGTAGTGAATTCCAGGTCAGCCTGAGCCAGAGTGAGACCCAACCTCGAAAAACCCAAACAAACAAACAAATAAAAAACAACAAAACACAGCACCAGCCCATGTCATGCCCAAAGCAACTGACTCCAAAGCCTACAGGTGGGAGATGAAGTCCGTCAGGTTTGCAGCCCCAACATCACCACCTACTGGTGAAGTCCTTCCAGAGTGTCAACACAGTAGCTTAATCTACTTTCTACCAGTTTTATATATTTACATGTGGGGGGGGGGTGTATATACATGTGCAGAGGCCAGAAGACGATATATGGGTGTCCTATTCTGACATTTTTTTGGATTTTCGAGGTTAGGGTCTTGCTTTAGCACAGGCTGACCTGGAATTCACTCTGTAGTCTCAGGCTGGCCTCGAACTCATTATGATTCTCCTACCTCTGCCTCCCAAGTGGCTGGGATTAAAGGCATGCGCCACCACACCAGGCTTTGTTTTGCTTTTTGAAGTAAGATTTCACTCTAGCCCGGGCTGACCTAGAATTCACTATGTATCTCAGGGTGGCCTCGAACTCACGGCGATCCTCCTACCTCCGCCTCCCGAGTGCTGGGATTAAAGGCGTGCGCCACCACGCCCAGCTAAATAAAATATTTTTAAAGGTGGCGAGCAATGGAAGAAGACAACTGATGTCATCCTCTGCCGTCCACACACATATACACACACATAGATGTGAGCCACACTACACATATGCATGCATACCACATCCATACACATTCTAAAAAGGTGAGTTTTGCCAGGTGTGGTGGCACACACCTTTAATCCTAGCACTCGGGAGGTGGAGATAAGAGGATTGCTGTGAGTTTGAGGCCATCCTGAGACTACATGGTGAATTCCAGGTCAGCCTGGGCTTGAACGAGACCCTACCTCAAAAAGCCAAAAAACCAAAAAACAAAACAAAACAAGAAAAAGGTGAGTTTTTCAAAAGCTGAATCACATGATATCACTCTGACATCCCAGCCTCCCAGGAGGCTGAGGCAATATGATCTCAGGTTCCAGACTACATAGACAACTCAAGGCTACTATGGGCAATTTAGACCCAGTCTCAAAACAAAACAATAGGGTTGGAGAAATGGCTTAGCGGTTAAGGCACTTGCCTGCACAGCATAAGGACCCAGGTTCAACTCCCCAGTGCCCATGTAAAGCCAGATGCACAAGGTGGCACATGTGTCTGGAGCTCATTTGCAGTGGCTAGAGGCCCTGGTGTGCTCATTCTCCCTCTCTCTATCTGCCTCTTTCTCTTTCTCTCTCTCTTAAATAAATAAAATATTTTAAAAATAAACAAAAGCCCTGTCTTGGGGCTGGAGAGATGACTCAGTGGTTACGGCACTTGCCTGCAAAGCCTAACCTGGTTCAAGTCTCAGTACCCACATAGGCCACACATAAAGCCAGGTGCATCAAGGTTTTGGCACATGCATCAGCTGGAGGCCTTTGCACACCCATTCATTATCTCTCTCTCTCTTCCTCTCTCTGTTTGCTTTATTTATTTATTTATTGGTTTTTTTGTTTTGTTTTGTTTTGTTTTTGCACACCCATTCATTATCTCTCTCTCTCTTCCTCTCTCTGTTTGCTTTATTTATTTATTTATTTATTTATTCATTTATTTATTTATTGTTTTTTTGAGGTAGGGTTTCACTCTAACACAGGCTGTCCTGGAATTCACTATGTAGTCTCAAAGTGGCCTCAAACTCACAGTGAACCTCCTACTTCAGCCTCCTGAATGCTGGAATTAAAGGCATGCACCACCAAGCCTGGTTCATAAAATATATTTTTAAAACAGTTTTTTTTTGAAAAGATTTTATTCATTTATTAGAGAGGGAAAGAAAAGAGAGAGAGGGAGAATGGGAGTGCCAGGGCCTCTAGCCACTGCAAACGAACTCCAGACACTTGTGCCCCCTTGTGCATCTGGCTTATGTGGGTCCTGGAGAATCGAACCGGGATCCTTAGGCTTTGCAGGCAAATGCCTTAACCGCTAAGCCATCTCTCCAGCCCTATATGTGTGTGTGTGTGTTTTAAATTTATTTGCAAGCAGACACAGAAAGAGAGATAGAAGAGAGGCAGACAGAGAGAATGGGCATGCCAGGGCCTCTAGCCACTGCAAACAAACTCCACATGCACATGCCCCTTGTGCATCTGGCTTATGTGAGTCCTGGAGAATCGAACAGGGATCCTTTGGCTTCGCAGGCAAATGCCTTAACCACTAAGCCATTTCTCCAGCCCCTAAAAATATATATTTTAAAGCCTCATCTTCCCAAGGCATTCTACCCCCTCAGAATGTGTTCGTTCACTCTTGTCTCTCTGTGGCTCTTCACAATGGCAGGTCTCACCTGTGACATTCCAGGGTCTCTGTGGCTGTCCTTCCTGGTATTCAGTGAAGCTTCCCACATGTGAATCCTCTTCCCGGAGAACTTGAGAAGAGGGAGAAGCTGGACTTTAGGCCATGAGCTATGTGAGCATGTCCAATGTCCTCTGAAATACCATGTTCTGAGAACGCCAGAGCTAGAATCTCTAATAGCTTCAGAGGACCTTTTGGGTGCCCACCCCCTGCCCATCCCCATCCCAAGTCGTCCACCAGCCACGAGTGTGCTTGACAATTATTATCCAGCCTGGGAACTATCAGATAATCTCTGGAAGAGTAGCTCTGAAATGCCACCCCAGAAAGAAAGCCCAGTTGATATAGTTATTCAACTTGGCTAAAGCTGTGAAAGTCTTGTGCTGACCAACAGGTAAAGGGCTGGGTGCAGCAACCAAAGATGGCCACAAGAGGGCAGTAACTCCTCTTGCCAGCAGCTGGGGTTTGGTTTCAACCTGGAACCAGTTCAAGGTATTTTTTACCCTTCTAAAGCAGGAGGGCCAGATGGAGATCTGTGGGTGAAAGCAGATAACTTGATGTACCTTTTAAAAGACATTTTTTTTGGGCTGCGGCAATGGCTCACTCTGTACAGTACTTGCCTCACAAGCATGAGGACCAGAGTTTGGATCCCCAGCATTCATGGAAAATTCCAGGCATGGTGGGTCGGCACTGGATTCTCAGCACTGCGGAGGTAGAAACAGGAGGATCCCTAGGGCTTGCTAGCTAGCTTGTCTAGACAAATCTGTGAGACCAACCTTCAGTGAGAGAGACTATCTTAAAAAACATAAGGGCTGGAGAGATGGCTTAGCCTGAAGGCGTTTGCCTGCAAAGCCAAAGATTCCCTAGGACCCACGTAAGCCAGATGCGCAACGTGGCACATGTGTCTGGAGTTCATTTGCAGCAGCTGGAGAACCTGTTGTGCCCATTCTCTCTTTCTTCAATCTCTCTCTGATTGCAAATAAATTAAAAAAATTTTTAAATGAAGGCTGGAGAGATGGCTTAGCAATTAAGGCACTTGCCTATAAAGCCAAAGGACCCAGGTTCGATTCCCGTGAAACCACATAAGCTAGCTGCACAAAGGGGTGCAGCATCTGGAGTTCATTTGCAGTGGCTGAAGGCCCTGGTTTGCCCATTCTCTCTCTCTCCCTCTTTCTGCATCTCTGTCAAATAAATTTTAAATTTTTTTAAAAAGAGAGAGTGTGGGTGCATAAGGGCCTTATGTAGTAAATAGAAGGAAGGTGGTGTACCCAGGACACACAACAGTGAGATCAGCAACACAGCTGGGCATTGGGGCAGATCTCTGGCATCCCTTCCAAAAGGCCCCAGAGACACATAGCTGTGGACAGTGAGTATGGCTTAGCGAGGGAGAGGATACCAGGTTATTTCACTGGATCCTCGCTGCCTCTCCTCCCTTCAGATGGCATCTCCAGCACCAACCCCACACCTGGCACATGGAAGCACTTGGTGAAGTTTGATGAATGACTAGGTCACTAGTCACTAGTACTCATTCAGTTTCTACAAAGCCACAGGCCAGAGAAACAGTGCACAAGCTAAGATGTGGATGGTCCCATCCCTGAAGGATGTCAGAGAACATGAGAAGTTTTTTAAAATTTTTTCTGATTGTTATTTGTTTATTAGAGACAGAGAGAGGGAGAGAGAGAATGAGCATGCCAGGGCCTCTAGCCACTGCAAATGAACTCCAGATGCATGTACCACCATGTGTATCTGGCTTACCTGGGACCTGAAGAATTGAACCTGGTTCCTTAGGCTTCATAGGCAAGCGCCTTAACCACTAAGCCATCTCTCTTAACTGCTAAGCCACAATCATCCAAGCCCACTTCCTGCTTGTGTGGTTCAAAGGCCTGAGGAGTTTTGAAAGCTGAACAATCACAGGCCCCCTGCAGGTAGCATTTGGGGCTTCATTGAGGTCACAAGTCCTTTAAAAATATAGTTGAGAGGCCAGGTATGGTTGTGCACACCTTTAATCCCAGCACTCAGGAAGCAGAGGTAGGAGGATTGCCATGAGTTTGAGACCACTGTGAGACTACATAGTGAATTCCAGGTCAGCCTAGGCTAGAGCAAAGACCCTACCTCAAAAAACAACAAAAAACAAAACATATATACATATAGTTGAGGGCAAGGTGTAGTGGTGCATGCTTTTAATCCCAGCACTTAGAAGCAGAGGTGAACTCCAGGTCAGGCTGGGCTAGAGTGAGACAGTACCTGGAAAAACCAAATATATATTGTTGAGGGCTGGGGAGATGGCTCAGTGGATAAAGCACTTGTTCCTTAAATCTGAATACCAAGTTTGATTTTCCAGGCACTTCATAAAAAGCTCCAGTAAGCTAGAAAGGGGATATAAAGGGAATAGAAAGGGCAGGAGGGGGGACTTAATAGGATGGAATTATATATATGTAAGTAGAAGAACAGATTAATGAGGGTGAAAAGGCCTAAGTGAGGTCAGGGGAAGAGATTGAGTAAGGGAAAGGTGGAGGGAGGGCTAATCAAAATCTAAGAGGATATAAATAAGTCATATGGAAATCTCCTTTTTCAGACAATGGAACACTCAGGGGCCATAGATTGTTACTCAAAAATTTTCAGTGCCAGGGATACCTTCCAGTGAGTTGTTGGCCAGGGAGGTCCTTGATACCCCCAAAACATTACAGGTCATTGCTGAGGTCCTTGGTTTCCCACCAGGAATAGATGGTAAGACCCTATTGCTGAAGACTTCACATACATGGGCTGCAAATACATTGAGAAATCATGCTGGAGCTGAGCTGAAAGCCTCCACCATGTAAACAGAAAGCTGGAAAAAGCTACACTGCATGCAGTTCAGTGGGGGAGAGAGAAAACACCAGTGAAGATACTCAACAGTGGACACTGCAAGCCTTAAATTTGGCCAGCCAGGCCAAATGAGCCAACAGGTGCAATAGTGGCATGTCTGTTATGGGGGAAACCAACCACCCTCTAATTGGACTGGAGGACCGCTCCATGGGAGGGAATATATCCTTGATACTGAAAACCCACAACAGGGGTAGCCATGAGCCCTAGGGGTGTAACATCTGCTGGTGTCTGGCTAAATGTATATACTATGCTCACCAAACTGCTCGGTAAGCACTTCTCTTAATGTTCATACCCATATATTAATGCTACTTTCACTTTTGGTTAGAAAAGCTTCTCTGTTCAGATGGCTGTGACCTTGGGATGACTCAGAAGGCACTATGGTGTTCAGAAGAAGTGACAGAGGAGTGCTCAGCACTGAAATATCTCTATCATATTTTCCCAGGCACAGGGTCCATTGCAGAAGAGGTGGTGGAAAGAATGTAAGAGCCAAAGGAAGGGTAGGACAACGTGGCTCCTTCTGACACAAAATGACCTGGATATCCATGACCTCACAGTGCCTGACACTACCTACATAAGACCATCATAATAGGGGGAAAAGATCATGACATCAAAATAAAAAAGAGACTGATTGAGAGGGAGAGGGGATATGATGGAGAGTGGAATTTCAAAGGGGAAAGTGGGGTGGAGGGAGGGAAGTACCATGGGTTATTGTCTATAATTATGGAAATTGTCAATAAAAAAATTAAAATAAAAAAAGGGCTGGAAGCCATGATGGGCTTCTGTAATCCCAAAACACGCTAACAAGATGGGAGGCAGAGATGGGAGAATTTCCTAGATGTTCTGAGGCTTGCACAGTGAGTGCAGCAGTCAACAACAGTGATCTTGGGAGACCCTGCTTCAAAAAGAGATGGAAGAAGCTGGGTGTGGCGACGCACGCCTTTAATCCCAGCACTTGGGAGGCACAGGTAGGAGGATCACTGTGAGTTCAAGGCCACCCTAAGACGACATAGTGAATTCTAGGTCAGCCTGGGCTAGAGCAAGACCCTACCTCGGAAAAAAAAAGAGAGATGGAAGAAGCCAGGAGTGGTGGTGCACACCTTTAATCCCAGCACTGGGGAGGCAGAGGTAGGAGGATTGCCATGAGTTCAAAGTCACCCTGAGACTACAGAGTGAATTCCAGGTCAGCCTGAGCTAGAGTGAGATCCTACCTCAAAAGAGAGAGAGAGGGAAAGGGAGAGGGAAGACAGGACCAACCTGAAAGTTGTCTTCTCTTCTGACCTCCACGCGTGTGCTGAGGCTCCTGCACTCACAAACTCACGCATACACAAATATATACATTGGATATATATATCTGACCTTTGATCTTTTTGGTTCTGTTTGGTTCCAGTGTGAGTGAACACAGCAAGCGAGCCTAGCCAAACTTGGTTCAGAAGCCTCACAACCCTGATCTTTTACTGACTGGCCATTCCGATCTTAATGACAGCTTTCCTCGGGCCAGCAGAAACAACGGGCTAGGGTAGGAAAGCACCGTCTTTAATTCCTGCTCTGACAACAGACCCACAGCTTTGCCAAAAAGAGACCCCGTCTAAACTCCTACCAAGATTGCCACTTTGTAGATGCCACTTAGAACGGCTTCAGTGCGGAAGCAATGGCTTTTTCAACTCTGCAAAACTCATAATTACAGGATTCTCAATCATACCCGATTATAGGTTATAAGAAACAGTTCCTCCCTTGGCAAAGCTGTACAGAGTTGCCTCGCCAACTTCATTTTCTCCTTTTGTCTCTCATGGGACTTTGCTAAAAGTGGCAAGATCAGAAAAGAGGAGCGCTTGGAATTTTCTTCCTGTTTCTACATTGGTGTACTGTGGTTGCTGCAACACCTCAGTCAGCCCATGATCTGCCTTCCAAAGTGAGGTAGCCAGTGCTGAAAGACTGCCCCGAGGAACCACTTTTCTGGTATTCACAATCTTGGGTGTAAGGAGTGTTGGAATGTCTGTCCCCCATTGACTCAGGCGTTAACATAAAATTTGTAAGCAGGGCGCAGTGGTGCACGCCTTTAATCCCAGCACTCAGGAGGCAGACGTAGGAGGTTCGTAGTGAGTTCGAGGCCACTCTGAGACTATATAGTGAATTCCAGGTCAGCCTGGGCTAGAGCCAGACCTTACCTCAAAAAGCTAAAAAATAGGGGCCTGGAGAGATGGCTTAGCTGTTAAGCGCTTGCCTGTGAAGCCTAAGGACCCCGGTTCGAGGCTCAGTTCCCCAGTACCCACGTAACCCAGATGCACAAGAGGTGGTGCATGCATCTGGAGTTCGTTTGCAGTGGCTGGA
This sequence comes from Orientallactaga sibirica, assembly GCA_036365145.1. Lineage (NCBI taxonomy): Eukaryota > Metazoa > Chordata > Mammalia > Rodentia > Dipodidae > Orientallactaga > Orientallactaga sibirica. The sequence continues at coordinate 1,193,440 of JAEOAD010000055.1, forward strand.
GGCCCTGACTCGCCCATTCTCTCTCTCTCTCTCTTTCTCTATCATCTATCTATCTATCTATCTATCTATCTATCTATCTATCTATCTGCCTCTTTCTCAATCTCAAATAAATAAATAAATAAAATAAAATTGTAACTTGGATCTCCAGATGCCTAGCTGGAGGAGGTCTCATGGTGGGAAGGGGAGGTGATGGGGGGCAGATCCTGGAGTCCAGTCTTAAGGTGTCATAGTGAGGGGGATGGGAATTCTAGCCCAAAGGTTTGAGCTGGGGGTGTTGTCTTGCTGCTGCTTTTGGTGTTTGCTGGCTATTTGTTTGTTTCTCTCTGCTTGGATGTATGGAAGCAGCTTCTACTGGCACTGACAGAACTTCTCCTGGATCTGTATGCTTGAAATAAATCCCTACGTCCCTTTAACTGTGTCTGATTTGGATGTTCATCCCAGCAACGTGATACTGACTGCTACAGGTAGTACCTCCCATTAAATGTGGGCTGGCCCTTATGAGTCACTTTAACCAACACAATGTTGCAGAAGTAGTAGTTGCCAGTGGAGGTCCTCAGCCTTAAGGAAGACTAGAAATTTCCATGTTTGCATTCTTGGGATCCAACCACCATGTAAAGAAGTCCAAGCTAAGCCACGCGGACAGGGATGTCACAGTCTTCTACCATCTTGTCAAGGTGCCACAAGTTAGTGAAGCCATCTTAGACACCAGTCTCCAGCCACCATCTGATTATAATCTATGAAAGATCTCTCTGAGATCCAGAATTGCCACCCAGCTGGTCACAATCATCCCACCGAATGATGAGAGGGAATAACATGCTTGATTTTTTTCTTAATTGACTAATTAACTTATTTGTGGGTGGGTATATGGCACATCAAGTTTCCTTGCCACTGCAAATGAAAACCAGATGCTTGTGTCAGGTTTTGTGTGTGACTTTACATGGGTCTGGGGAATTGAACCTGGGCTGGCAGGCTTCACAAGTGAACACCTTTGATTGTTGAGCCATTACTCCAGCCCTGTGTTTGTGGGTTTGTTTGTTTGTTTGTTTGTTTGTTTGTTTGTTTGTTTGTTTTTTCAAAGTAGGGTCTCACTCTAGCTCAGGCTGACCTGGAATTCACTATGTAGTCTCAGAGGTGGCCTCAAACTCATGTGGATCCTCCTACCTCTGCCTCCCAAGTGCTGGGATTAAAGGCATGCGCCACCACACTGGCTGTTTTTTTGTTTTGTTTTTTTTGTTTTTGTTTTTAAAAATATTTTTATTATTTATGAGAGAGAATAATGGACAGAATTAGCATGCCAGGGCCTCTTGCTGCTGAAAATGTACTCCGGATACATGGGCCACTTTGTGCATCTGGCTTTATGTGGATACTGGGGGATTGAACCCAGGCTGGCAGGCATTGCAAGCAAGCACTTTTTAGCCACTAAACCATCCCCCCAGCCCAATGCTTGTATTTTAGCCCATTAAATCTGTAGATTTGGCAAGGCGTGGTGGTGCATGCCTTTAATCCCAGAACTCAGGAGGCAGAGGTAGGAAGGAGGATCACCATGAGTTCGAGGCCACCCTGAGACTACATAGTGAATTCCAGGTCAGCCTCTGCTAGAGTGAGACCCTACCTCGAAAAAAAAAAAATTGTAGATTTCCCACACAAAAATAGGTAACTAAAATAAACACAAAAATTTAAATATACTTTTTTTGAGACATGGTTTTACTCTAGCCCAGGTGGGCTGAGAACTTACTCTGTAGTTCTAGGTGGCCTCAAACTCACAGCAATCCTCCTAACTCTGCCTCCTGGGATTTTGGCCAGACATGGTGGTGCATGCTTTTAATCCCAGCTCTTGAGAGGCTGAGGTAGGAGGATCACTGAGAGTTTGAGGCTAGCCTGAGACTACATGGTGAATTCCAGGTCAGCCTGGGCTAGAGTAAGACCCTACCTTGAAAAAAAATTTTTTTTTGAATTTTCAAGAAGAGAGTATAGGTGTGTCAGGACCTCTTGGTACTGCACACAAACTCCAGATGCATACCCTGCTTTGTGCATTTGGCTCTACATGGGTACTGGATAACCAAACTTTGACTGACAGGCTTTGCAAGCAAGCACCTTTAATCACTGAACCATCTCCCCAAACCAAGGTTTTTAGATATTGAGGCATGAACCTTGGGCCTTGTAGTGGTTTGAACATATTTCCCCCATAGATTCAGATATTTTAATTTTTTTTTTTTTTTTTTGAGGTAGAGTCTTGCTCTAGCTCAGACTGACCTGAAATACACTCTGTATTCTTAGGGTGGCTTCGAATTCATGGCGATCCTCCAACCTTAGCCTCCTGAGTGCTGGGATTAAAGGCGTGCACCACCATGCCTGGCTTTAGACTCAGACATTTTAGATTACGCTTCCTGCTTGAGTCTCCAGAAGCCTGTTGGAGGAGGGGTGTAATTGGGGGTGGATCTCCAGCCCGACCCTACTAGGTGTGTAGAGAGACAGTTTGAGCTGAGGCTGTTGGTGCTTTCTGTTGGTTTTTCTCTCTCTGCTGTGGATGCATGCTGGGGTGAGTCACCTTCTTCATCATGATGGAACTTCCCCTGTATTCTTTTTCTTTTTTTGGGGTGGGGTCCCAAGGTAGGTTCTCACTCCATCTCAGGCTGACCTGGAATTCACTATGTAGTCTCAGGGTGGCCTCAAACTCAAGGCGATCTTCCTACCTCTCCTCCCAAGTGCCGGGATTAAAGGTGTGCCACTACTCCTGGCCGTTTTTTTAATTACTTATTTATTTATTTATTTATTTATTTACTTGAGAGAGAGAAAGAAGCAGAGAGAGAGAGAGAATGGGCACGCCAGGGCCTCCAGCCACCGCAAAGGAACTCCAGATGCATGCGCCCCCTTGTGCATCTGGCTGCATCTGGAGAATTGAATGGGTCCTGGCAAAGAATCTCTTCAGTCCCCTTTTTTTTTTTTTTTTGGGATTTTTTTTTTTGGTTTTTGGTCTTTGCAGGCCACCGAATTAACTATCACCACTAAGCCATCTCCTCCAGTCCCCCCGGCTCCCCCTTTTTTTTATGAGAAGAGAGAGAGAGAGAGAGAAAATTGGCATGCCAGAGCCTCCAGCCACTGCAGTCGATCTCCAGATGCACATGCCACCCTGTGCACATGTGCAACCATGCACACTTGCACACTTGCATCACTTTTGTGTCTGGTTTATGTGGGACCTGGAGAGTCAAACATGGGTCCTTAGGCTTCGCAGGCAAGCGCCTTAACCACTAAGCCATCTGTCCAGCCCTCCCCCTGGATTCTGTAAACCTGAAATAAACCCTTTCCTCCCATAGGCTGCTTCTGGTCAGATACACATCTTAGTGACGAGAAGGTAACTCCAACCGGCCTCATGCATACTAGGTAGGCAAGTACTTTTTACCACTGAGATATATCCCCAGCCCATTTAATTTATTTATTTATGAGAGTCAGAGAGAGAGAGAGGGACAGATAGAGAATGGGCATGCCAGTGGCCTCTCAGGCACTGTGAATGAATTCCAGACAAGTGCGCCCCCTTGTGGGCAAGTGTGGCAGTGTGCCCTTGTGTCACTGGTTTGGCTAAACATGGGACCTAGAGAATCAAATGGGCGTTCTTAGCCTTAGCAGGCAGGCACCTTAAATACTAAGCCATCTCTCCAGCCCCCATTTGTTTTATTTTTGCATGTGAGTATGTGCATGCACACATACTCATGCATGTACATATGTGCACATGCATGTGGAGTCCAAAGGTCAATATCAGATGTTGTCCTCAATCATTCCCTATCTCATTTATTATTATTATTATTATTGTTGTTGTTGATTTTTCAAGGTAGGGTCTTGCTCTAGCCCAGGCTGACCTGGATTTCATTATGTAATCTCAGGGTAGCCTCAAACTCATGGTGATCCTCCTACCTTTGCCTCCTGAGTGCTGGGATTAAAGGTGTGTGCCATCACGGCCAGCCTAATAGTGTTATTTTTATTTTATTTTATTTATTTATTTGAGGGAGAGAGAGAGATAGAAATAGGCAGGTAGAGAGAGAGAGAGAGAAAATGGGCACGCCAGGGACTACAGCCACTGCAAACAAACTCCAGATGTGTGTGCCCCCTTGTGCATCTGGCTTACATGGGGAGAATTGAGCCTCAAACTGGGATCCTTAGGCTTCACAGGCAAGCACTTAACCGCTAAGCCATCTCTCCAGCCCAATAGTGTTATTTTTAAAATTATTTTATTTATTTGAGAGATAGAGAGAATGAGGCAGATATATAGAGAGATTGGGCATGCCAGGGCCTTCAGCAGCTGCAAACAAACTCCAGAAACATGTGCCACCTTGTGCATCTGGCTTACATGGGTCCTGGGGAATCGAACCTGGGTCCTTTGTCTTTGCAGACAAGGTCCTTAACCACTAAACAATCCCTCCAGCCCCTGATAGTGTTTTTTTAATGTTTACTCAATATACTATTCTAGCAGTAAAAAGAATTTTACTGAGAGAGCCAGAAGGAGCCACAGGCGCCCATGAGAAAGACGGATGCCTCTACAGAGGAGTCAGACCGATGCTCTGGAGAGACCTTGCTTTCCTCCTGCCTTGGGAGTCACCATCCAAGGGCTCAAGGCTGCTGACACTGGACTCAATGTTCCTTGAGTCTGAAGCACTGAAAGAGCCTAGAAGCACTAGTCTGGGGGTCCCAGGAGCCCCAAGATGCTCACTGAGACTCCCCATGAGTACACGGTTTTATAGCAACATTCCTGCCTTGAGAGTGGCAGAAGTTTTGTTTTAGACTCTTCAGTGTAATTATTTCCACAGACTCAATGGAAGGGTCTACAACTAGGCAGATGTGGTGGTGCATGCCTACAATCCCAGCACTCTGGAGTCGGAAGCAGGGGGATCAGGAATAAAAGACCAGCCCAAGTCTCAAAAATGAAAAATAAAAAATCTCTTATCTGAATGCTGTTGTCACACCTGGATGGAGTAGCCAAATACTTGATCAACAAAAGGGGTTGCAAATATCTTAGAAAATGCAATCAAGAAATTCACTAATTCCAGTGTGGTGGCACCCACCTGTAATCACAGTACTTAAGAAGCTGAAGCAAGGAGAATTGTGAGTTCAAAGAGTCAGCCTTGGCTATGTAGCAAGACCTTGTTTCAAAAAGAAATTGGTAGCCAGGCGTGGAGGCGCACACCTTTAATCCTAGCAGAAGTAGGAGGGCTGCTGTGAGTTCAAGGCTACCCTGAGACCACATAGTAAATTATAGGTCAGCCTGGGTTAGAGTAAGACCCTACCTCTAAAAAAAAAAAAAAAAAAAGAAAGAAAAAGAAAAAGAAATTGCTAGAAGGCAGAAGTAGGAGGATCACTGTGAGTTCGAGGCCAGCCTGAGACTACATAGTGAATTCCAGGTCAGTGTGAAACCTTACCTTGAGAAAAAGAAAGAAAGAAAGAAAGAAAGAAAGAAAGAAAGAAAGAAAGAAAGAAAGAAAGAGGAAAGAAGGGAGGGAGGGAGGGGAGGGGAGGGGAGGGGAAGGAAGGAGAGGGAAAGAGGGAGGGAGGGAGGAAGGAAGGAAGGAAGGAAGGAAGGAAGGAAGGAAGGAAGGAAGGAAGGAAGGGAAATTGCTAGATGTATTGAGTCCCTCACCTGCCAGTCCTATATCTACCTTCACATTAATTCTCACACTGCTCCCCCACCTACAGGTGAAGAAAGGAGATCAAGAAGCTGGGCGCCTGCTCAAAGTCTCTTAGTAGAGGAGGCAGGTCAGGAGTGGGTAGAGGATCCAGGCTACAGTCCCTGTGCCTCCTCTTCTGCCACCATCCCTGCATGGTCTGAAAGGAGCTTTACATTTTCCTAAAGGAGGGCTCTCCCTGTAGATGACAGACCAGACACGTCTGCTATCCTGGACAGGCCCAACCCCCTGGTTTGCTCCTTCATACCCTGAGTATCAAACTAGCTGGGAAAAGGAAGACCTCCATTATTCATAGCAAGATGAATTGCTATCTCATATTGACAATCCTTTTTCTAGAAGCAGAAGCCAAGCCAATAAAAACACCACGGGAAAAGCAAAATCAAATTTCAAACTATTACAAGGCCAGCAGGAGAAAGACTCAGGACTTTCCTATAGAAATCTGGGACACATGGGAAGGGCCAGGTCATGTCAAGAGACATGCTGGCCAAAGATGAAGGACCCAGGCTGGGGTGTGGCTCAGTGACAGAGCCCTTGCCTATCCTGGGTTCCATTCCCAGGTCTGCAAAACACAGAGAGAGAGAAAGGGAGAGAGAGAGAGAGAAGATGAAAGACCCCACAGCTTCCTTTGGAGAAGAGAACACAGATAATAACTTGCAATTATGTGAGGAGAGACAGTATTTATGACCTGAGGAGCCAGGAGGAAATTGACTAGAAAAGTCAAGTATGCACTTAAACACCCGAGATGGAGAGAAAAATCAATTCTACATCAACATTACTAAAGAAGAAAACAGAAAAGCCGACGTGACAGGTCATCGGTAAAGTGTTCAGGCTGAGCAAACCTCAATTGAAAGTGAAGATCAAAACCTTCAGGAGAGATTCAGTAAATGAAGTGAGCGAACCTGTCAGGGGAAAGAAATGGTGGCTCAGAGAACTGGCCTGTCCAGGAACATCCTGACTACATGGAGAGAGAGAGGAGGAAATCCTGAGGCAGAAGACTCTCGGAAGATGCTGGGCATGGTCGCGCATGCCTTTAATCCCAGTATTCAGGAGGCAGAGGTAGGAGGATCACCGTGAGTTCGAGGCCATTCTGAGAATACACAATGAATTCCATGTCAGCCTGGGCTACAGTGAGACTCTACCTAGAAAAACCAAAAAAGAAGAAAAAGACCTTTGGAAGGCCAGCAAAAGACCTTGAAGCAAAGCTGGGTTCGTTTGCTCTTCTCAAAGCCAGGGAGTTCCCCCTGAACTAAAAGCTCATGGTCCAACAGTGGACACTACAACCCTTAAATTTGGCCAGCCAGGCCAAATGAGCCAAAAGGTGCAATAGTGGCATGTCTGTTATGGGGGAAACCAACCACTCTCTACTTGGACTGGAGGCCCGCTCCATGGGAGGGAATACATCCCTGACACTGAAAACCTACAACAGGGGTAGTCATGAGCCCTAGGGGTGTAACGTCTGCTGGTGTCTGGCTAAACATATATACTATGCTCACCAAACTGCCCAGTAAGCATTTCTCTTAATGTTCACACCCATATATTAATGCTACTCTCACTTTGGGTTAGAGAAGCTTCTCTTTTCAGATGGCAGTGACCTTGGTATGACTCAGAAGGCTCCATGGTGCTAAGAAGAAGGGACAGAGGAGTGCTCAGCTGGAATATCTCTAACACACCTTCCCAGACACAGGGTCCATTGCAGAAGAGACTGGTAGAAAGAACCTAAGAGCCAAAGGAAAGGTAGGACTCCTTACAACGTGCTCCTCCAGACACAAAATGGCCTGGATATCCATGACCTCACAGTGCCTAACACTACCTATACAAGACCATCATAACAGGAGGAAAAGCCGGGCATGGTGGTACATGCCTTTAATCCCAGTACTCGGGAGGTGGAGGTAGGAGGATCACTGTGGTTCAAGGCCACCCCGAGACAACATAGAAAATTCCAGGTCAGCCTGGGGCTAGAGTGAGACCCTATCTCGAAAAAACAAAAAACAAAAACAAATAATAGGAGGAAAAGATTATGACATAGAAATAAAAGAGAGATTGAGAGTTGGAGGGGGTATGATGGAGAGTGGAGTTTCAAAGGGGAAAGTGAGGGGAGGGAGGGAATTATCATGGGTTATTGTCTACAATTATGGAAGTTGTCAAAAAAAAAAACAATAAAGAAAAAAGCTCATGGTCACTTGTTGAAAGTGCAGGAGGCAGGAAGAAACCTTTAGAAGGCACAGATGAGACCAGGAGTGATGGAAATGACTACATGAGCTTCTAGAAGTGGCTCCTCACACATCAGATGGTGCAGTTTTTCCAAAAGAACTTGCATCACCCCCATCTCTGAGAGTGGGTGCTGCTGTCTTCTCTGAGACAGAAGGTTCTCAGCAGCTGCCCCACAGGCCTCTTCCTTTGCTGCTGGGCTTTCTTTATTCCCAAATGTAGTATTCCCAAAAGACTCAGCTGGGAGTTTGTGGCAAGATGCCCATATCCTCGATGCCTGATGGGGGATTTCCAGAGAAATAAGAAATGGGGGCTGGGGCAATGGCTCAGTGGTTAAAGGCACTTGCTTGTAAAGCCCAGTGGTTCAGGTTTGATTCCCTAGTTACACACATAGAGGAAAAATTTTTTTGAAAAAGACAGTTGGAGCTGGAGAGATGGCTCAGCGGTTAAAACCAGGTGCTCAGAGTGGCACGTGCATCTACAGTACATTTGCAGCAGCAAGAGGACCTGGAGCACCCATGTGCGTGCTATCTCTCTCTTTCTCTCTGCAGTAAATAAAAACATTTAAATGGGGAGAAGAGAAGGAGTTATCTATACTTATGGAAGTTGTCAATGAAAGGCTAAGTACGGTTAAGGCACTTGTCTGCAAAGCCAAAGGACCTTGGTTCAATTCCCCAGGACCCACGTAAGCCAGATGCACAAGGTAGCACATGCATCTGGAGTTTGTTTGCAGTGGCTGTAGGCCCTGGCATGCCCATTCTCGCTCTCTCTGTCTTTCTCTCAATAATAAATAAATAATTAAATAAATAAATAAAATAAAAAGCCAAGTAAAAAAAATTAAAAAGAGAAACTTTTCTATATAAAGAGATGTATTTGAAGGAATGGGCTTGCTCCAGAGTGGAGACTGGCAAGTCTGCGGCCTGGGAGGGCAGGCTGGCAGACTGGAAACCCTCAGCAGGGCCTGAGACTGTAACTCAGTCCATAAGCCAACAAGGCAGGTCCTTCCACTGGGTGGGGCCATTGTCCAAGAATAATTTCCTTCAGTTAAACTCAACTGACTGTGCAAGCTACACATGTCAAAACATCTTTATAGAAGCTGGTTCAGTTGGGAGAGTGCTTAGCTAGTGTATATGAAGCCCTGGGTTTGATGCCCAGTATTGCATAAACAGGGGATGGTAGCAAATGCCTGCAATCCCAGCAGGCTACGTAGTGAGTTTGAGACCAGCTGAGCTACACGAGACCCTGTTTTAAAGACAAAAACAAAGCTAAAATATCTTTACGTTACACCTGGGACTCAAGAGTGAGTTCCAAGTCAGCCTGGGCTAGAATGAGACCCTACTTTGAAAGAAAGAAACAAACAGACAAAAAGATCCTGTTTGGGTTGGAGAGATGGCTTAGTGGTTAAGGTGTTTGCCTACAAAGCCAAAGGACGTTGGTTGGATTCTTCAGGACCCACGTAAGTGCACAAGGTGACACATGCATCTGGAATTCATTTGCAGTGGCTGGAGGCCCTAGCGTGCCATTTTCTCTCTCTCTGTCTGCCTTTTTCCCTCTCTCTTTCTCTCAAATAAATAAATAAAATATAAATAAAAGATGCTGTTTTAGAAAAAAAAAAGCACAAGAAAAGACACTCAATCTCATTAGTCACTAGGGAAATGCAAATAAAAGCTACAATCAGAGCCAGACGTGGTGGCGCACGCCTTTAATCCCATTTAATCCCAGCAGTCAGGAGGCAGAGGAGGATCACTGTGAGTTCAAGGCCACCCCAAGAATACAGAGTGAATTCCAGGTCAGCCTGGGCCAGTGTGAGAACCTGCCTCAAAAAAAAAAAAAGGCAGAGGTAGGAGAATTGCTATGAGTTTGAGGTCACCCTGAGACTACATAGTGAATTCCAGGTCAGCCTTGGCTAGAGTGAAACCTTACTTTGAAAAAAAAAAAAAATATATATATATATATATGTATATACATATACATATATGTATATATATATACGATGTATTTTTAGGGCTGAAGAGATGGCTCAGCAGAAGGCACTTGCCTGTAATGCCTAACAACCAGAGTTCCATTTCCCAGGGCCCACGTAAAGCCAAATGCATAAGGTGCCACATGCATCTGGTGTTCATTTGCAGTGGCATCCTTTCTCCATCTGCCTCCTCACCTCTCAAATAAATAAATAAAATAAAATATTTAAAATATTTTTATTTACTTGAGAGAGAGAGACATACAGATGGACTTCACAGGGCCTCTTGCCACTACAAACAAACTCCAGATTCATGCGCACTTTGTGTGTCTGGCTTTACGTGGGAACTGGGGGGACGGAACCCAGGCCAACAAGCTTTGCAAGCAGGTACCTTTAACTGCTGAGCCATCTCTCCAGCCCTCCTTATAGCTTTTTATCCTTCTTTGTTCTCAGCTCTCTGCAGTCTCTTGCTGTCTGTCTCTCTGCTTTTTTTTTTTTTCCAGGTAGGGTCTCAATCTAGCTCAGGCTGAGCTGGAATTCACTATGTAGTCTCAGGGTGGCCTCAAACTCACGGTGATCCTCCTACCTCTGCCTCCCGAGTGCTGGGATTAGAGGTGTGAGTCACCAGGCCCGGCTGTCTCTCTACTTCTGTTGCCTTTTTTCTTGTTCCAGCTGCTCCGGTCCTGTTCAGGTGTTTGGCTGTCACTGCCACCGCCACTCTGCTGTCTCTGCTGCTTTCTTTGTGTTACCAGCTCTACAAGCCTCCTGAAAGAAGGCATGCAGATGCACAAGGTGGCATGTGTATCTGGAGTTCATTTGCAGTGGAAGGAGGCCCTGGCGTCCATTCTCTCTCTATCTATCTGCCTCTTTCTGTCTGTCTCTCTCAAATAAATTTTTTAAAAATTAAAAATATTAAAATAAAATAGAAAGTAGGCATGAAAATACCACCGGAGGGAAGCCCAGGAGGGTGTCTCTCCCAGCCAACTCAGTAGATGAGCCTGAGCAGCCTGCTTACATAGCCAGAGAAGGGAGTGTTTGGACCAAACACAGCTTTGCCTTTGTAGAGCAGCCTCAGCAGTTCCTCCGTCTGCCACTAGGTGGCAATAGCTGCAGGGTCATCTAGAGTTCACAGAGACTTGTGAGCAAAAAGTCTTCTAGAAGCTATTTGAAACAGCCGAGGCGGCCTTCAGGAGCTGAGTAATCAGATGTGGTCTTGTACAGGTTTTTTTTTTTTTTTTCCAAGATCACAGGGGACAACGCAGTTCTGTTAGTGCAAGACTATCTGTGTTGTGTTTCTGGCTGTTTGATTCGATAGTACTTTTTTCTTTTCTTTTCTTGGTTTCTGGAGGTAGGGTCTCACTGTAGCTCAGGCTGACCTGGAATTCACTATATAGTCTTAGGGTGGCCTTGAACTCACTGTGATCCTCCTACCTCTGCCTCCCGAGTGCTGGGATTACAGTCATGTGCCACCATGCCCGGATAGATAGTACTTTTGTTCAAGCCAGCCAGGACATCAAGAGCGATCAATAGCTGCTAATTAGGGAATCAGATTGCTCCATCCCCCATTCTAGAACAACAACAACAACAACAACAACAAAACCATCATCAGGCGGGCTTACAAGGGGCTGGGGAAATGGCTAAGTGGGTAAAGTGCTTGCCACCAGAGTATGAAGACCAGAGTTCAGATCCCAGCACCCACAGAAAATGCTAGGCATAATGGCATGCCTGAAATCTCAGCACTGGGCAGGTGGAGACAGGGAATCCCCTGGGCTTGCTGGCTAGCTTGTCTAGCAGATTAAGTGAACACTGGGTTCAGTGACAGACCCTGTCTAAAGATAAGGTAGAGAGTTATTGAAAACCTGGTGTTGACCTCGCCCTCCATGTGGACATGCATATGCACACACACCAAGTATGCAAACAAAAAAAACAAACAAAAAGACGACAATAAGAGCTGAAAAATCTTATCACTAACATCAATAGTGATTTTGAATAGGTTTTTAAAAAATATTTTTATATATTTATTTGCAAGAGAGAGAGAGAGAGAGAAAGAGAATGGGCATGCCAGGTCCTCCAGCCACGCAAACAAACTCCAGATGCATGTGCTACTTTGTACATTCAACTTTATGTGGGTACCGGGGAATCGAACCCAGGTGCTCTGCAGGCAAGCACCTTAACTGCTGAGCCATCTCTACAGCCCTTGCACAGATATTAACAGTGTTTTAACAGTGCTTAATATCTGCCCAGTGCTTCGGGTCCTCCTCCCCTCTCCTCCCTCCTTCCCTGTTCCCTTTTTCTTCCTTCCCTTAACTGTCCCCTCCTTTCTCACACCCCTGCTATAAGGAGCAGAAACTTTAGCCAGACTAAGGTAGGAGTGGAGCGTTCCAGGGACCAGAGACTGAGGGAAAGGCACAGAGATGAGAAACAGCACGGTGTGGGAGATCTGGTTCCTGGAGCGGCTAAGAGGGGATGAGCTCAGTGCCTAAGAGGATTGGCCAGCGCTGAATCCCCCCAGCAAGACACGCACTGCACTGCACAGAGGGCCCAAGTGCTGGGGTGTCTTGAGGTCAAGATTACAGAGACTCAGGAGCCAGCCATGAAGGCTTAAGGAGCCAGGCAGCTCACCCAGGACTGTCGTGATGGCTGCTGTCCCGCTAGGCCTCTGAATGAAGATTTAGCCTCTTCTTCGACCAGGTGTGGAGGACGGGCCCTGCTGCCCTTCTCTGCATTGTCCGTCCCTACTCTCCCCCCTGCCTTAGAGACCTAGGTCTAGTCCACCTATGGAAACCCTAGGTGATTGGATCAGGAACTGAAGGGCACAGCAGAACTGTCAGGAAAAGTTTGGGAGGGAACTGGAGGAAGAGAGTGGATTTCCCTAGGACTGGTGCGGCCCCTCCTAGCCTCCACCTTCAGGCCCCCACTTAGTAACGCCTTCCTGATCTCATTATCTCTAAGGCGCTCTGGACGTTTCCCCCTTTGCTGGAACCTTCTTGGAAATGCTGCTCTGACAAACAGGAACCATGAGCCCTGCAACTCCGGTAAGCAAGAGTCCTCTAGGTCGGGGAAGACAGGCGGGTGGCAGCCCTTCCCAAATCCCTAATCTGGGACAGGACCAGGAGTCTTGGAGATCCAAAAAGCCCTTGTTTTTTGAATAGTATCAGTGTGTCTGCCCCTATGCAGATAGGGTTTGCACTGAGCTATATTCAAAGAATATAGAGGCAGATCCAAGTGACAGATAAAAATGCTCTTCCTTCTCCAGTCAGGCCTCTAATCCATTTTCCACTGTGCTCTAGAGACATTTACAACCCGCTAATCACTCAAGCTAGCTCCTCCTCATGTCAAAAGTCTTTCCCCAAGCTGTAGTCAGTATGCCTAAATGTCCAAGCCCTTAGCCCATCACCCAATCCTTTTTGTTATACATCCTTGCACACCGTACAGCTTCATCACCCACCACTCCCTAGCGCCTCCAGGACCCCGCATTCTATCTCCTAAAACTGCTGGAGACCCTTGAACTTTCCGACCAGCATTTGTAAGAGGCTCTTAGTTCTATGCTGGGAAGCCGGGACTCATCCTCCATGACCCTGGGGATGGAGGTGAAAGCGCAGGTCTGCTGCCCCCAGTACTGTGGTGCTTGGTGCCAATGTAGCAGCAAGAATGCATGCAAAACTAGGAAGGAGACTGGCTACTTGCTGTACCTTTTCTTTTTAAAAAAAATATATTTATGGGCTGGAGAGATGGTTTAGTGGTTAAACGCTTGCCTGTGAAGCCTAAGGACCCTGGTTCGAGGCTCAATTCTCCAGGACCCACGTAAGCCAGATGCACAAGGGAGTGCATGCATCTGGAGTTCGTTTGCAGTGGCTGAAGGCCCTGGCATTCCCATTCACTCTCTCACTACCTGCCTATTTCTGTTTCCCTCTCTCAAATAAATAATATAAAATATTTTAAAAAATATTAGCCAGGCGTGGTGGCGCACGCCTTTAATCCCAGCACTCGGGAGGCAGAGGTAGGAGGATTGCCGGGAGTTCGAGGCCACCCTGAGACTACATAGTGAATTCCAGGTTAGCCTGGACCAGAGTGAGACCCTACCTCGAAAAACCAAAAAAAAAAAAATATATATATATATATATATATATTTATTAGGGCTGGAGAAATGGCTTAGTGGTTAAAGCATTTGTTGCCTGTGAAGCCAAGGGATCCCAGTTCAATTCTCCAGGACCCATATAAGCCAGATGCTCAAGGGGCACATGCATCTGGAGTTCGTTTGCAGTGGCTGGAGGCCCTGGCGTGCCCATTCGTTCTCTGTCTGCCTATCTTCAATCTCTCTCTCTGCTTGCAAATAAATACATACAAATTATATATATATATTAGATGGGCGTGGTGGTACATGCCTTTAATCCCAGCACTCAGGAGGCAGAGGTATGAGAATCCCTGTGAGTTCGAGACCACCCTGAGACTAGGGTTAAAGGTGTGCGCTACCACACCTGGTGGAAAGGGTCTTACTCTAGTTCAGGCTGACCTGTAATTCACTATGTAGTCTCAGGGTGGCCTTGAACTCATGGCGATCCTCCCACTTCTTTGAGTGCTGGGATTAAAGGCGTGCACCACCATGCCCAGCTTTGGAAAATTTTTTAAAATATATTTTATTTGTTTATTTATTTGAGAGAGTGAAAGAGGCAGAGAGAGAGAGAGAGAGAAAATGAGTGTGCCAGGGCCTCTAGCCACTGCAAACGAACTCCAGATGCATGCGCCCCTTGTGCATCTGGCTTATGTGGGTCCTGGAGAATTGAACTGGGATCCTTTGGCTTTGCAGGCAAATGCCTTAACTGCTAAGCCATCTCTCCAGCCCCTGGAAAGGTTTATTTATTTATTTTTTAATATTTTATTTGGGCTAGAGAATGGCTTACTAGTTAATGCGTTTGCCTGTGAAGCCTAAGGACTCAGGTTCGATTCCCTGGTATCCACATAAGCCAGATGCACAAAGTGGCGGATGTGTCTGGAGTTTGTTTGGAGTGGCTGGAGGCCCTGGTGTGCCTATACTCTCTCTCTCCCTCTCAAATAAATAAAAATAAAAAAATTGCTGGGTGTGGTGGCTCACGCCTTTAATCCCAGAGGTAGGAGGATCACCATGAGTTTGAGGCCACCCTGAGACTACATAGTGAAGTCTAGGTCAGCCTGAGATAGAGTGAGACCCTGCCTTGGAAAAACCAAAAAAATTATTTTATTTTATTTTATTTTATTTTATTTTATTTTATTTTATTTTATTTACTAGAGAGAGATGCAGAAAAATAAATTAAAATAAAATAAATAAAAACAAGAAATTATTTTATTTATTAATTAATTTTTTGTTTATTTTTTGTTTTTTCGAGGTAGGGTCTCATTCTGGTCCAGGCTGACCTAAAATTAACTATGTAGCCTCAGGGTGGCCTTGAACTCACAGTGACCCTCCTACCTCTGCCTCCCATGTGCTGGGATTAAATGCGTGTGCCACCACCCCTGGCTTAATTAAATGTTTTTGGTGGCTGCAAGTGAGGTCTCTGTTACTTTTGTGGTATGTGTGTAGTATGTGTCGTGTGTTTGTGGTGTATGCATGTGTGTGTGCAGTTTCTCAAACCCCAATTGCACTCATGTACGCAGGCTGGAGGAGAATGTCAGGTGTCCTCCTCTATCTTCTGCCTCATTCTCTGAGGCAGAGTCTCACTGAACCTGGAGGTTGCTTTTTTTGGGGTCGATTGGTTGACCACTATGCCCCAGTGATCCACCTGTCTCAGCACTGGGCATACAAGCATGTGCAGCCATGCCTGGCCTTTTTTTTTTTTTTTTTCCTCGAGGTAGGGTCTCATTCTAGCCCAAGCTGACCTGAAATTCACTATATAGTCTCAGGCTGGCCTTGAACTCACAGTGATCCTCCTACCTCTGCCTCATGAGTGCTGGAATTAAAGGTGTGCACCACCCACACCCAGCATGCCTGGCTTTTTTTTTTTTTTTTTTTTTTTTTTTTTTTTGGTTTTTCGAGGTAGGGTCTCACTCTGGCCCAGGCTGACCTGGAATTAACTACATAGTCTCAGGGTGGCCTCGAACTCTCGGCGATCCTCCTACCTCTGCCTCCCAAGTGCTGGGATTAAAGGCATGCCTGGCTTTTTATGTGGTAATGGGGGGTGTGTAGAATTCAGGTCTTCAAGATTATACATATATATATACATATATATATCTTATTTGAGAGAGAGAAAGAGGCAGAAAGAGAGAGAGAGAATGGGCATGCCAGGGCTTCCAGCCACTGCAGACACATATGCCACCTTGTACATCTGGCTTATGTGGGTCCTGGGGAATTGAACCTGGGACCTTTGGTTTTGCAGGCAAGTGCTTTAACCACTAAGCCATCCCTCCAGCCCTCCCTCTTCCCCCCTCTTTCTCTCTCTCTGTCTCTCTCCTTTTTTTTTTTTTTTTTTTTCAAGGTAGGGTTTCACTCTAGTTCAGGCTGACCTGGAATTCACTATGTAGTCTCAGGGTGGCCTCGAACTCATGGTGATCCTTCTGCTGAACTTCTTCAGGACTTGCCCTTGAGAACATTGGGTACAATTCATGCAGCAGAGTCTGAACACAGTTATAGCCCTTTGGGGTACAACCCTTGTATTCTCCCTCTTACTCTCTCTTTCTTCCCTCTATTAATTGATATCTTGAGACACACATTTTTTCTTTTTCAAAATTTATTTATTTAGAGAAAGAGAGAGAGAAAATGGGTGCACCAGGGCCTTCAGTCCCTGCAAACAAATTCTAGACGTATGCACCACCTTACGTATCTGGCTTAGGTGGGACTTGGAGAATTGAGCCTGGGTCCTTTGGCTTTGCAGGCAAGCACCTTAACCACTAAGCCATCTCTCCAGCCCACCCCCACCCCTTTTTATTTTGAGGTAGGATCTCACTCTAGCCCAGGCTGACCTGAAATTCATTATGTAGTTTCAGGCTGACCTTGAATTCACAGTGATCCTCCTACCTCTGCCTCCTGAGTGTGGGGATTAAAGGCATGTACCACCATGCCTGGGAAATAATTTTTTTAATTTTTATTTATTTATGTATTTATTTCCAAGCAGAGAGAAAGACAGAGAAAAAGATTGAAGACAGACAGACAGCAGGCATGGTGGCGCACGCCTTTAATCCCCAGCGCTCAGGAGGCAGAGTAGGAGGATCACCATGAGGCTGAGCCACCCAGAGACTACATAGTGAATTCCAGGTCAACCTAGGCTAGAGTGAGACCATACCTTGAAAAACAAAAATTAAAACAAAACAAAACAAAAACAAGAAGAAGAGAGATAGAAAGAGAATAGGCATGCCAGGGCCTCTAGTCACTGTAAAACTCCAGATGCATGTGCCCCTTGTGCATCTGGTTTATGTGAGTCCTGGGGAATCAAACCTGGGTCCCTTTGGCTTCGTAGGCAAATGCCTTAACCGCTAAGCCATCCCTCCAGAGCTAAGTTTTTTTGGAGGTAGGGTCTCGCTCTAGCACAGGCTTCCTGGAACGCACTCTGTAGTCTCAGGGTGGCCTTGAACTCACAGGAATCCTTCTACCTCTGCGTCCCAAGTGCTGGGACTAAAGGCGTGAACCACCACACCCGGCCTTATATAAAATATTTTTTAAAAGAAAGGAAGGAAGAAGAAAAGAAGGCCGGGCGTGGTGGCACATGCCTTTAATCTTAGCAGCTGGGAGGCTGAGGCAGAATTACTATGAATTGGATGCCAACCTTGATCTACATAGTGAGTTCCAGGTCAGCCTGGGCTAGAGAGAGACCCTGCTTCAGAAAATCAAAGGGGAAAAAAAAAAGAAAGAAAAGCCTCTTACCCCGTCAGTGGGCATCACAAGGCGGCCTCTGTCCAGCTGTAGAATTGCAGACTACAAGTCCCAGCAAGCCCCGTCTCCATCTCTCCACAACATGCCCCCTCCCTGGGAGTGGGTTGGGTCCAGAGGGCGGGCCCAGGGCTAGCCAAGCCCCAGGCACTGCCTGGGGAGTGAAATGCCTCAGGCTCTCTGGGGGCAGTGAACGCCGCAGGTTGGGTAGCACGGGCTTCATCACTTCGCCTTTGGCAGCAGTATCCGCAACAGGTGTGTCGACAGGTGGGCACATCAAAGGGGTCTTGGGAGGGAGTTGGCACCTGACCCTCTTGTATGATCTGGGTCAAAACTTGAAGAGGGGAGGGAGCAGGAGAAACTGAGAAGGGGGGGGACCAGGTTTTCCACTGTAGGTGTGCCAGGCCTTGTTACGCAGCAACAGGTGTGTGCAGGTGGGGGAGGGGCACAGGCACCTGCTGGTGTAAATAAGTCGTCCTCAGGAGATTCTTCCACGTACCGGGAAGAATCATTCCCCACCCCTCACTTTGACCATCTATACAATAACAGTAACTGTCTTGCCACTACCTAACAGGGTTGTTGTGGGGACAAAGTGAGGTGGGACAGTCTGCAGTGGCTCCCAAACTTGGATCACCTGGGGATTTTTAAAGATGAGTACATGAGTGTGTGTGTGTGTGTGTGTGTGTGTGTGTGTGTGTTATTTTATTCCAAGGTAGGGTCTCACTCTAGCCCAGGCTGACCTGGAATTCACTCTGTAGTCTTAGGCTGGCCTCGAACTCAAGGTGATCCTCCTACCTCAGCCTTCCCAGGCTGGGATTAAATGTGTCCCACCATGACTAGTCACAGACCTTTTATCTCCAAGGTAGGGTCTCACTCTAGCCCAGGCTGACCTGGAATTCACTCTGTAGTCTTAGGCTGGCCTCGAACTCAAGGTGATCCTCCTACCTCAGCCTTCCCAGGCTGGGATTAAATGTGTCCCACCATGACTAGTCACAGACCGTGTTTTTATTTTTATTTTATTTTATTTATTTATTTTGGTTTTTTTGAGGTAGGGTCTCGCTCTAGTTCAGGGTGACCTGGAATTCGCTATGTAGTCTAAGGCTGGCCTCGAACTCATGGCGATCCTCCTCCTATCTCTGCCTCTCCAGTGCTGGAATTAAAAGCGTGCACCACCACGCCCGCCTTATTTTTTTAATATTTTATTTTATTTGTTTATTTGAGAGAGAGAGAGGCAGATAGAGAATGGGCACGTGAGGGCCCCAGCCGCTGAAATGAACGCCAGACGCGTGCACCACCTTGTGCTCCTGGCTTACATGGGTCCTGGGGAATTGAACCTAGGTCCTTTGGCCTGCAGGCAAGTGCCTTAACTGCTAAGCCATCGCTCCAACCCCAGTCTGTGTTTTTAGAGCATCTGCTCATAGTATTATGGTGAGGAATCAAGGACTCCAGGATGTGGATCCTGGCTCCAGTTCTTACTAATCAAGCGTGTATATATAGGGGACCAGACCTCTCCAGCTGCCCCACCCCTCCCGTTTCTGCATCTCTAAAAAGGGGAATAATAATTGTTGGGAGGCATGTGATAATGGGTTGAAAGAGACACGTGTGCTGAGGACATAATGCTCAACCCATCACAACTGCTGGGAAGCAGTGTGTACGTCATAGATGACCTGTGGGGGGTCCAAATGCAAAGAAGGTTCTCTTCCTGCCTTCGAAGTCCTTTGGTGCTTCCACCACTTCCAAATTCCATTTTTCGTGTTCTCGAAGAATCCTTCACTCCAGCCTGTTTGTACCTCACGGATACACTTTTAAGAGCCAGGCGGCAGAGGCAAGGAGCAGGGACTTGCCAAAGGTCTGGAACTGAGACTGGAACTGGGCTCCTGATTGCCCACCCCCACCCGGTCCCCTTGGGCAGTCCCCTGTTGACCCTACCAGGACAGTACACTCATTCTTTAGCTGGAGCTGGGGCCTGGGGAGGAGATGGAGGCCTCCTGGTCCATGTTTGTTTACTGACACAGCCTCAGATGTCCCGCCCCCCCCCCCCCGTGGCTCCCCAAGGGGCGACAGGACTGGGGGCTTCTCTCCTGGGAGTTGCTCTGAGCTGCTGCTGAGACCTTTGTGTCCTGGCTCCTCTCTGACAGGTCCCTCCTGACTCCATCCTGGAAAGTCCTTTTGAAGAAATGGCCCTGGTGAGGGGCGGCTGGCTGTGGAGACAGAGTGAGTGACCCCGGGATGAGCAGCCTGTCTCTCCTGCGCATGGTTATGGGGTAAAGGAAGGGAACTGGTAACTCAGGCTTGCCATTGATGAACCCTTCTCCCTAGAAACCAGAACCTTCTATCCTCCCTTCTGTGTGCTTTTTCCTCTGCCTGATACCCTTCCCATCCCTGAGTGGCAAACCACACACTCTTCAGGAACCAACAGATGCCCCCTTCTTTGATGAGCCCTCTCTGTTTCTCTGCCTCCTCGGCTCCCACAATGACTGTGTGTACCTGTCATTTTCCATACTTTCCTTCCTCCACCCTACACTGACCCTAGACTGACTGTAAGCTCTCTGGAGAAAGACTGGGTGTGACCTTCTGAGTGTCTGTAGAACCCCAGCCCAGGCTGGACACAGAACAAAGCCAAGTACACAGTGAGAAGTCCTCTGTAATTAATTAACTGCTCAATTAATTAATTTATAGACAAAGTTCCATGTAGTCCAGGCTGGCCTTAAACTCACTATGTAGCCAAGGATGACCTTGAACTCCTGATCCTCCTGCCTCCACCCTACAGACATGTACCACACCTCCCCCCCCCATATCAGAGGAGGGATAATGTGCCAACATAAAAAGGTTTTGTGGGAGACCCATGTCATGCAAACCTGTGGACACCCAATCATCATGCCTGTGAACCACTAAGAGGTCCTCTCTCTCTCTGAGGTAGGGGTCTTGCTCTAGCCCAGGCTGACCTGACCTGATCTGGAATTCACTATCTATAATCTCAGGCTGGTTTTAAAATCACAGCCATCCCTCCTACCTCTGCCTAGAATTAAAGGTGTATGTCAGCATGCCTTACAGACTTCTCTCTCTCTCTCTTTTAATTTTAATTTATTTATTTGAGAGAGGGAAAGAGGCGAGCAAGGGAGAGGAAAAAAAGAGAGAATGGAGCTGGGCATGGTGGCGCACACCTTTAATCCCAGCACTCGGGAGGCAGAGGTAGGAGGATCACCGAGAGTTTGAGGCCACCCTGGGACTACATAGTGAATTCCAGGTCAGCCTGAGCTACAGTGAGACCCTACCTTGGAAAACCAGAGGGGGGGGGGGAGAGGGAGGGAGGGAGGGAAGGAGGGAGGGAGAGAATGGACACGCCAGGACTTCCAGCCACTGCAAATGAACTCCAGATGCATGCACCACCTTGTGCACCTGGCTTACGTGGGTCCTAGGGAATTGAACTGAGGTCCTTTGGATTTGCAGGCAAGTGCCTTAACCTCTAAGCCATCTCTCCAGCTCTCTCTCTCTTTTTAAAAGATGTGTGCACCATGCCCAGTTCTTTTTTTATATGTATATATTTCATTTATTTGAGAAAGAGAGAAAATAGTACAACAGTGCCTCTAGCCACTGCAAACAAACTCCAGACACATGTGCCACCTTGTGCATCTGGTTTATGTGAGTACTGGGGAATTGAACCTAGATTCTTTGGCTTTGCCAGCAAGTATCTTAATCACTAAGGCATCTTTCCAGCCTGTTTTTTTTTTTTTTTTTCTTTGAGACAAGGTCTCACTCTGTAGCCTAGGATGGCTTCTTAACTAGCTGCAGTCCTCCTGCCTCAGCCTCCTGAGTGCTGGGATTATAGATATGAACCACAAAGCCTGGCTAAGAAGCTCTATCATGCTTTATACTTTCCTGTTAAAATTTTAGTAGCAGAATGTCTGGAGTCACAGTGGTCAGGTCACCTTGAACAAGAGCTATCCTGGAACCAGTGAGTCCAGAAGCCCCATGTCCCATGCTCCTTCCGTCCTCAGTCCATCTGGTTCAGCATATACTGAATACAGGTCCTGCAGCACTTTAGGACCTGGTGGGCAAGTGCAGACCCCAGGCTGGTTGAGGGGCAGATAGGAATGACTATCACACAAGCCAGAGAAAAGAAACAAGATGGAGGCTCAGAGTCGCAAGAGGACCTTGCCCCTGAAGAGACCTGGGGCTTGTCTTGGCACTCCCACACAAAGGATCGGTGCTTCCTGCACCACTCACCCATTTACTGAGTCTCTACTGTGTCAAGCTAGTGGAAGACAGGCAAGATAGGAAAGAGAAGCCCTGGACTAGAGATGGCTTAGTGGTTAAGGTGTTTGCCTGCAAAGCCAAAGGACCCCGGTTCGACTCTCCAGGACCCACGTAAACCATATGCACAAGGGGTGCATGTATCTTAATCACTAAGGCATCTTTCCAGCCTGGTTTTTTTTTTTTTTTTTTTTTCTTTTTTGAGACAAGGTCTCACTCTGTAGCCTAGGATGGCTTCTTAACTAGCTGCAGTCCTCCTGCCTCAGCCTCCTGAGTGCTGGGATTATAGATATGAACCACAAAGCCTGGCTAAGAAGCTCTATCATGCTTTATACTTTCCTGTTAAAATTTTAGTAGCAGAATGTCTGGAGTCACAGTGGTCAGGTCACCTTGAACAAGAGCTATCCTGGAACCAGTGAGTCCAGAAGCCCCATGTCCCATGCTCCTTCCGTCCTCAGTCCATCTGGTTCAGCATATACTGAATACAGGTCCTGCAGCACTTTAGGACCTGGTGGGCAAGTGCAGACCCCCAGGCTGGTTGAGGGGCAGATAGGAATGACTATCACACAAGCCAGAGAAAAGAAACAAGATGGAGGCTCAGAGTCGTAAGAGGTCTTTGCCCTTGAAGAGACCTGGGGCTTGTCTTGGCACTCCCACACAAAGGATCGGGTGCTTCCTGCACCACTCGTCGCATTTACTGAGTCTCTACTGTGTCAAGCTAGTGGAAGACAGGCAAGATAGAAAGAGAAGCCCTGGACTAGAGAGATGGCTTAGTGGTTAAGGTGTTTGCCTGCAAAGCCAAAGGACCCCGGTTCGACTCTCCAGGACCCACGTAAGCCATATGCACAAGGGGGTGCATGTATCTGGAGTTCGTTTGCAGTGGCTGGAGGCCCTGGTGTGCCCATTCTCTCTCTCTCTTTCTCTCTCTCAAATAAATAAATAAATAAAAATATATTTAAAAAAAGAAAGAAAGAGAAGCTCTGCCTTCATTTCAGAGGATAGGTAGGTAAAAAAAGAGGTTACAAGACTGGGGTTGGGGTCAGGGCTGAGAGGATTCTGGGAGCCCATCTAGGGCTCTCACCCACAGCAGGCTCAGGGATCAGCCTGCCTGGTGGATCTGGAATATCCTGCAGGCTCCATCCTCCGCCGCTGGAAGCGGAATTGGTTTGCCCTGTGGCTGGATGGGACGCTGGGTTACTACCACGACGAGACAGCTCAGGACGAGGAGGACCGTGTGCTCATCCACTACAACGTACGCGACATAAAGGTTGGCCACGAGTGTCACGGTGAGCAGGAGCACTTTTAGAAAAAAAATTATGTTTTTATTTATTTATTAGAGAGAGAGAGAGAAAATGGGTGTACCAAGGTCTCTAGCCGCTGCAAACAAACTCCAGACGCATGCACCACCATGTGCATCTGGTTTATGTAGGTCCTGGGGAATCGAACCTGGGTCCTTAGGCTTCAGAGGCAAGTGCCTTAACAGCTAAGCCATCTCTCCAGCCCAGGAATATTTCTTTCATGGCTCCATGACCATGGTTAGGGCCTTTGCCACCTCCCTGAAGTCTGAGAACTGCAATTGAGAGGTTCTTGGCAACTTTTTTTTTGGGGGGGGTGGTTCAAGGTAGGGTCTTGCTCTAGCCCAGGCTGACCTGGAATTCACTCTGTAGTGTCAGGGTGGCCTCGAACTCACAGCGATCCTCCTACCTCGGCCACCCAAATGCTGGAATTGAAGGCGCATGCCACCACACCTGGCCTCTTGGCAGCTTTGTGAGAACTCCCAGTGGGCCTTTGTCAGCTGTAGGTCAGTTAACTACGACCTAGGGAACTGGTCCTTGGTTGAGTCCCCGTCTTGTACTGTGCCCTAGACTAGAGTTGGACACACTAGGGATGGAATGAAGATGAAATGGAATAAGTGAACTGACTGGCCCAGAGTCACTTAGCAAATCTAGTTTTTCAACCGACACCTAGGCCACGTTACACTGTGGCGGCTGAGACGTGCATGTGGGAAGTGAGCAGTGTGGAAAGATTGAAAGGGTTTGAAGGGTTCCGTAGAATCCCAAGAAACCATGTGGGAGCAAGGTTAGCAATGACCAGTAACCAAGACCCAGAGAAGACAGATGTACTGGTTTATGGGGGGGGCTTTACCCTTACTTCCTCCGTATATGTATGTCTGCTTCCAGATGTGCAGCCCCCAGAGGGCAGAAGCCGAGATGGCCTGCTGACCGTGAACCTGCGGGAGGGCTCCCGCCTGCACCTGTGTGCGGAGACCAAGGATGATGCCATGTGAGTGGCCTCAAGAGAAGGTGGGGTGGGATCTTGGGGGGGGGAGGGTGCCCCCCTCATTGAGCCATCAGGTCCCCTAACAGTAGAGAAAGGAGTCAGACCAGTCAGTAGGGTTGTGTCATGCAGACAGAGGGGATCTAAATGTGCATCTGTCTCAGGGACATCCCTGGACATTCAGAACCAGGGATTTGGCAATTTGTGAGGCTGTCTCTCACCCACCTTTTTTTTTTTGGGGGGGGGAGGAGGTTCGAGGTAGGATCTTACTGTAGC
The DNA here is from genome assembly GCA_036365145.1 of Orientallactaga sibirica. Taxonomy (NCBI): domain Eukaryota; kingdom Metazoa; phylum Chordata; class Mammalia; order Rodentia; family Dipodidae; genus Orientallactaga; species Orientallactaga sibirica. The sequence goes on from JAEOAD010000055.1 coordinate 1,217,924, forward strand.
CCAGGTTGACCTGGAATTCACTCTGTAGTCTCAGGGTGGCCTCGAACTCACAATGATCCTTCTACCTCTGCCTCCCAAGTGCTGAGACTAAAGGCATGGGCCACCACACCTGGCTAGTACCTGCCTTCTGAGAGATGCTCTGACAGGGGGATTCAGACCTGCAAGCTGAAATAGCCAGATGCAGCCAGGTGTGGTGGTGCACACCTTTAATCCCAGCACTCAGAAGGCAGAGGTGGATCACTGTCAATTGGAGTCCAGCCTGAACTACAGGTCAGCTTGGGCTAGATCCTACCTCAAGTTACCTCAAAACAAAAAGAAAGAAAGAAAGAAAGAAAGAAAGAAAGAAAGAAAGAAAGAAAGAAAGAAAGAAAGGAAGGAAGGAAGGAAGGAAGGAAGGAAGGAAGGAAGGAAGAAAGAAAGGAAGGAGGGAGGGAAGGAGGAAGAAAGGAAGGAAGGAAAAAGAAAGAAGGAAAGAGAAACAAAAAGCTAAGAAAAGAAAAAGATATAGCCGGCTGTGTCCCAGGCATGGGCACCCTAATATCAGATGCAATCCTCTCTGTGTACCGTCGTCTGCTCCCTCACATTCCTTCCCTTCCCACTCTGCCTGAGGGACGTGGCCTCTCCGCCCTGGAGGAGAGCAGAAGCCATGGGTACGGGTGCGTGTGGGGGAAGCTGAGCTCCAGGCGGACACACAGAGCTGCCTTGTCACCCCAGCCAGGTGCCATGGCAACCAACAAAGGCCCAATTGTTCCAAGTTCACTGGGCATTCCTAGGGCGCTGGAGTCAGAACTTTAGGGATCTTTGTTTGTTAGGATGTGGAGGTGGGCTAGAGCCAGGGCACCACTCAGATGTGCCAGATCCAGAGACCCTGCCTCGAGCCCACTGTCTACTGTAAAGATGGGGGAACTGGTACTAATGAGGGAAAGAGACCAGACTAAAACTGCTTAGCCCATCTCAAGGTCCACTGCTGTGACTGGGGCAGGGGGAGAGTCACTCTTGTCTCCCTGGATGAGTCAGGAGTGATGGGAGTTAGAGGCTGGGGTGGGAGGAATGTCTACAAGGTGGGACCCCAGTGCCCCTAACCCCCAACTCCTTCCTCATGGCTTGGGGGGCCTTGCTTTGCAGAGCGTGGAAGACGGCACTGCTGGAGGCGAACTCCACCCCGGTGAGCCCCCATCTCCTCCCTCTGCCCCCCCCCAACTCCTTGTGCCATGGAATCATGGGTGACTCAGCTCGGTCTCTGCCGGCCAGTTCAGCGTAGGGTGGACTCCCATGGAGATGGGGTAGAGGAGTCAGCAGGTGTTCCAGGAAGACGCCCCGGAAAGGGTGGCATGTGAACTAGAGAAAGGAAACTTCCACTGAGCAACCGTGATGATGTGTCAGGCCCGATACAGGTGGGCTTCTAGCTGCTCCACATCACAGTCCTGTGAGGGTTAGATTGCTGTTCCCTCATGGGAAGACTGAGCTTCCTTCTTCCGTACAAGTATTTATTGGGTTCCTACTATGTGCCAGGCACTGTGTGAGGGATCCTAAGTGAACCCAGGGGTCTGGGCCCTGTTCTCACACACTCAGCCTAGAAGGAGCGGGACACGGTAACAACCACTAAATTACTCAGTTTCAATAGCGGTGGTGGCTCTGGTGAAGGCACTTGGTGGTCTGATCCAGGTGGGAGTCCACTCCAGGCCCAAGCTGATACCTGCCTGAAAGATGAGGATGTGGCCGGGCGTGGTGGCGCACACCTTTAATCCCAGCCCTCGGGAGGCAGAGGTAGGAGGATCGCTGAGTTCAAGTTCACCCTGAGACTACAGAATTCCAGGTCAGCCTGGACTAGAGTGAGACCCTGCCTTGAAAAAGCAGACAAGGAAAGAAAAAGAAAGAAAGAGAGAGAGAGAAAGAAAGAGAAAGAGAAAGAGAAAGAGAAAGGAAAGGAAAGGAAAGGAAAGGAAAGGAAAGGAAAGGAAAGGAAAGGAAAGGAAAGGAAAAGATGAGGATGTGAAAAAGGGTGCAGTTCTCCAGATAAGGGGGAGCAGTATGTGAGAAGATCCCGGGTGTGTGGCTGGGGATAGAGTTCACTTGGTAAAGTGCTTGCCTAACATGCATGAACCAGGCATGGTAGCAATGCCGTCTTCAGCTACATCATGAGTTTGTGGCCAGCCTAGGCTACATGAGACTACCTTAAAAAAAAAAAAAAAAAAAAAAAAAAAAAAAAAGCTAGTGTGGTGGTGCATGTCTTTAATCCCAACAGTAGGGAGGCAGAGATAGGTGGATCACTGTGAGTTCGAGGCCACCCTGAGACTACATAGTGAATTCCAGGTCAGCCTGGACTAGACAGATCTTACTTCAAAATAAATAAATAAATAAAAATAAAAAAATAAATAATAAAAAAGCCAGGGGTGGTGGTGCACACCTTTAATCCCGGCACTCAGGAGACAGAGGTAAGAGGACTGCCGTGAGTTCAAGGCCACCCTGAGACTACATAGTGAGTTTCGGGTCAGCCTGAACTGGCGTGAAACCCTACCTCAAAAAATCAAAACTAACTAACTAAATAATAATTAAAAAAAGTAGCTGGGCATGGTGGCACATGTCTTTAATCCTAGGCAGAGGTAGGAAGATCACTGTGAGTTCAAGGCCACCCTGAGACTACCCAGTGAATTCCAGGTCAGCCTGGGCTAGAGGGTGAGACCCTACCTTGGGTGGGGGGCAGGGAGATGTATGGTAAGTAGGAATAAGGAAGGAGAGCTGGTAGGGCCAGGCCTACAGGCTGTATTAAGGATATTGGTTTCTTTTTCTTTTTGTGTGTGTATTTATACACAAAGACACACACATATAAATTTAGTATATGTGGTATGGAATGTGTGCGGTGTGTATGTATAGTGTATGAATGTGTGTATGTGCTGACATGTGTGGAGACCAGAAGAGACTTGCCTTCCTCCGTCACTCTCCAGTGTTTCCTTGAGACAGAATCTTTTGCTGAACCTAGAGCTGCTGTGTTTTGATTTTGTTGTTGTTTCGTTTGATCAGCATGCCCTAGTGATTCTCCTGTCTCTTCCCCATAGGACTGGGTTTACAGGCATGTGTGGCCACACTCAGCTTTTTATGTGGGTGCTGGGGCTTGAAGTCAGGATCTCTCAGGCCCTCAAGCTTGCAGGGCAAGCACTCTTACCCATGTATATATTTACATATTATATAGACCTATTTATATATAAATTTATAATATATATAAAATATATAAGTATTAGATAAATATTTTAAAATATATAAAAATATGTGATGTGATGTGTGTGTGTGTGTGTGTGTGTGTGTGTGTGTGTGTGTATTTAAAATAGGATCTCACTTTTTGGCCTCCAATTCACAATGATCCTCCTAACCCAGCTTCCCAAGTGCTGGGATTATAGGCAGGAGATTCCGTACATGGCTTTAAAGATTCTGGTGTCTGCTAAGAGTATATTAAATCATTGAAATTTCTTAAGCAGAATGGAATTATCTGATTAGATTTGTGTTTTTTAAAAGCCAGTGGGGCACACCTTTAATCCCAGTACTCAGGAGGCAGAGGTAGGAGGATCGCTGTGAGTTTGAAGGCAGCCTAGGACTATGGTGTGAGTTCCAGGTCAGCCGGGCTAGCCTGGAGCTGGGTGTAGTAATGTAATCCCACCACTCGGGAGGCTGAGGCAGGAGGATCTTGAGTTTGTAGCCAGCCTGAGCTACACTGCAAGACTTTTCTAACAACAACAACAACAAGAAGACAGTCCAGTGGGTAAGTAGGGAGTCCTGGTAGATGGTAAGAATGAATACCCAGGGACCAGTTAGGAGGCTGGGACATCTCTAGGCAACAGTCTGCAGGTCTGGACTAGGGCTTTGCTGGCAGAGAAAGGCTGGGGAGAATGGGACACACTTAGGAGATGTACTTGTGAGAGCTGAGTAGGACTGAGGAGCCATGGGTTTGAAGAGCTGCCCAAGGCCCAGCCTGGCCTCAATCCTGCCTGCTCTAACCCAGAATCTACGCTTGCTCCTGCTTACGGCCCAGTGGAGCCTCCTCTCATCTGGAGAGAGCTCACTGGGGAGCGGCAGAGGAGACTTGCATGCACTTAGAAATCCCTTTGGCCTTCCACTAATCAGGAGTAGGCATTGTGCTGAGCACCTGGCATGGTTGCGTCATTTGAAACCTGCCAGGGGAAGGACGTTTTACAGATGGTGAACCCGAGGTTAAGAGGAGAGGTGATTTGTGCAAAGTCTTGTCATCAGTAGAGGAGCTTACATTGGATTTAGAGAGGATGCTGACATTACAGAGGGAGCTGTGGGAGCAGAGGTGTGTGTGTGTGTGTGTGTGTCGGCGCATGCGTGCATGCACATGTATGCATCTAAGGGCTGAAGGCCGGCTTGACTGGAGGGTGTACCATGCAGAGAATGGAACTGGGGAAATGGCCTTTGATTGCAGAAAGCCGAGAATGCAGTGGAACAGAGATGGTCAGGGTGTAAGGGCAGGCCGAGGAGGCTCCGAACCGCAAAGCCTCTTTGAGCAGGCCAGTCTCACTGGAGACTGAGGGCGGACCGTTCTGCACTCTGTGACTCTATGAAGCTGCCTTGTCCCTTCTCTGCATGCCGACTTCGCATCTCTGCCCCATCCTCTCCCCTCCCTTCCTCTGCTCCCCAGACGGGTAGCCCTCTGCATTGCGGGCTTACTAGAGCCCTGTGTTGGTGCCCATGCTTCTGCCTGTCTGTGTTCATGCCTATGCTTGGGAGTTTCTTTGTCCATGAGCATATGTAGTAGTGCCCTGTGCTTCCTGGAGGCTGGGAGTCCCAGCTCCATGAAACAGGAGAGTGTGGGCTGGAATGAGGCCACTGGTCCTTCTTTGCTGAATACACCCCCCCCTTCGCTGGCCGAGGGCTCTGGTTGGGCCTTGTAACAGTCTCTTACAGGTGTAAAGGGCTTCTGACGCCTCCCCCTTGCCCCCTTGTTGGGTTTCTGTGGCTTGAGCAGGCCCCCGCTGGAGCCACGGTCCCACCCAGAAGCCGCCGGGTTTGCCCTAAGGTCAGGTGTGTGAGCCACTCGTGGAGCCCCTGTAAGGTTGAGAGGCAGATCTGGGTAAGTGCTGGCTCAGCTCTCCCTGCCTCCGTTCTGGCTACAGGATAGAGCCTCCAAAACCACCTGCTGTATTCCTTCCCTGTGCGTAGACTTCCCTGGCTCCCTTTTCTCACACGACACCCGACCATGGCCAGCTTTCAAAGCCCATGGAATCTTGCCATTCCTACCTGTCACATCTCCTCTCCCTTTGTTCCATCTCTGCTCTGCCGTCCGCCCCAGCCACTCTGCTCTGGCTTTCTCCCCACACGCTGCCCAAACCCTCAGAGTCCTTATTCGACGCTCATCTTTAAAGACCTACCTCAAAGGCTGCCACCTTCTCAGTGAGGGCTTCCCAGGGCCTCTGTCACTCCTCCCACCCTAGCACTGTCTTCATTCTGCCGGCCAGTTTATTCCTGCCTGTCTAGTCCCTGCCATGACCTCCAACTTCCTTTGAATCAATAACCAAGTCTAATTTACCCTGGACTTACAGAGCCCAGCACAGGGCTGGCTATACAGCAGGTGCCCAATCAGTGCTAAGTGAATAGGGCCCATCTATTTTGGCCCTCCTCATTTCTAGTACACAGGGTCTGGCACAAATCAACCTCAGATAATGTTCACTGAGTGAGGGAGGAAAGGAAGAATGGAAGGGAGGGAGGAGGGAGGGGTGAAAATTCTGGGTGGTAGTACTGCTACATATTACTATTGCATACTATTTAGCTTGGGTCTGTCTTTTCCCTGGATGTTTCTTGGAATCAGGATGTATGTTACTTTCCTCATTGCTTTGGCCAAAAGCCCAATGAGAAGCAACTGAAAGGTGGATATATGTTGGCTCATGGGTTGAGGGGGGAGTAAGGCATAGTGGTTGGAGCATGAGGCTGTTTGTTCACATCTGGGCAGAAAGCTGGGAATGTAGGCACTTGGGTGGCTATCTCCTCCCCTCCCCACTTTAAAATGTTATTTATTTATTTATTTATTTGCAAGAAGAGAGAGAGAGAGAGAAATATAAGAGAGACAGACAGAAAATGGGCATGCCAGGGCTGATAGCTACTGCAAATGAACCCCAGACCCATGTGCCCTTGTGTATCTGGCTTATGTGGGTCCTGGGGAATTGAACCTGGGTCCTTTGGCTTCGCAGGCAAATTCCTTAACCGCTAAGCCATCTCTCCAGCCCACCCTCCCCCTTTTTTTTTAAAAATTTTTTATTTGAAAGAGGTAGATAGAAGGAGAGAGAGAGCTAGAGAGAAAAGAGAGAGAATGGGCACGTCAGCAGCCTCTCAGCTGTTGTGAACTAACTCCAGACATGTGTGCCCCCTTGTTGGCAAGTGCAGCATTGCGCCCTTGTGTCACTTTTTGCGTCTGGCTAAACATGGGACATGGAGATTGGAACCAGCGTTCTTAGGCTTGTCAGGCAGGCGCCTTAACTGCCAAACCATCTCTCTGGCCCTTTTTGTTGGTGTTTTGAGGTAGGGTCTCGCTCTAGCCTAGGCTGACCTGGAATTCACTATGTAGTCTCAGGGTGGTCTTGAATTCACAGTGATCCTCCTACCTTTGCCTCCTGAGTGCTGGGACGAAAGGCATGCACCACCATGCCCAGCTCCTTTTTTTTTTTTTTGTTTTGTTTTGTTTTGGTGCTGTCAGTAGAAAATGCAAACGGATTTCAGAGACTTTGTATTTAGAAATGAGTGTAAATACTTTCACTCTTTTTTTTTTTTTTGAGGTAGGGTCTCACTCTAGCCCAGATTGGCCTGGAATTCACCATGTAGTCTCAGGGTGGCCTTAAATTTAGGGCAATTCTCCTACTTCTGCCTTCTGAGTGCTGGGATTAAAAGGCATATGCCAATATGCCTGGCTTCTTTTTTCCTTAAATTTTTTTTAGTATTATTAAATTTATTTGAGAAAGAAAGAGGCAGATAGAGAAAGTGAATCGGAATGGCATGCCAGGTACTCCAACTGCTGCAAACGAACTCCAGATGGAGGTGCTACCTTGTGCATCCGGCTTACATGGGTTGTGGGGAATTGAACATGGGTCCTTTGGCTTTGCAGGCAAGCACCTTAACTGCTAAGCCATCTCTCCAGACCTTTTTTCCCTTTATATTCAATCTGGTTCCCTAGCCCATGGGATAATGCCACTCATCTTCAGGGTGGGTCTTCCCTCTTCATTTAAACTTGCCCTCACAACCACAACCAGAAATGTGTCTCCTAGCTTATTCTAAATCCAGTCAATTAACAATAAAGATTAAACACCACACAGCTTTTGAGCCTAAATCCTTTCTCTGTCCCCAGTGCCCAGCACAGGACCTGGCCAGGTGTATGTGGGAATGGGAGCTTGTTACCGTGAACTGCAAACTCCTTTCTTGCTCATTGGTGCTTGATGACGCTGCTTTAGGGTTGCTTAGGGACTTAAAATAACAACGGATGGTAATATCCTCTGCACACTGTAACTTCATGAGTCTGGAGTAGGATTTAGCAAATCTGTCATTATTATATTTTGTGGTGCTGGGGATTGAACACAAAGCCTCATGTATACTAGGCAAGCATTACTCCACCCCCAGTCTGTAAATCTCTAGATTATTATTATTATTTTCTGAGAGAGAGAAAAGGGACAGGGAGAGGGAGAGAATGGGTATGCCAGGGCCTCTAGCCACTGCAAATGAACTCCAAACACATGTACCATCTTTTGCATCTGGCTTTACATGGGCACTGGGGAATCAAACCCAGGTCGTTAGGCTTTGCAGGCAAGTGACTTAACCACTGAGCCATCTTTCCAGCCTGAAATCTGTAGATTAGACAATCACTTTTTTTTTTTTTTTTTTTTTTTTTGTTTTTTTGAGGCAGGGTTTCACTCTGGTCCAGGCTGACCTGGAATTAACTATGTAGTCTCAGGGTGGCCTCGAACTCATGGCGATCCTCCTACCTCTGCCTCCCGAGTGCTGGGATTAAAGGCATGCGCCACCACGCCCGGCTTTTAGACAATCACTTTTGCAGTTGGGGTCGTAGCTTAGTGGTAGACCACTTGCCTAGCATGCATGACATCCTGGTTTGATCTTTAACACCAAAAAAAGAAAAAAAAAAAAAAACCCCACAAAACAAACTTCCAACAAGGCTTCCATGATGGTGAAGTGCAGAACCGGTGAGCTCAGAGGTACTGGGGCTGCCTGCTTCTCTAGATGGGGTTGTGGAGGGTTCTTCCAGCACCCTGGGAGGGAGCAGTGTGGGAAAGTGTCCTGATGAAATGCTGAAGCTCTGAGAGATCAGTGTCACTCAGTTCATCAGTGACAGGCCTGGGACTTTCTGGCCATTATCCTGAAGCATTCCCCCTGCCCAAACCAGAATTCAGGCTTGTTTCAAGTGGTGGATTTGAAAGACCATAAACCTAAGTTCCGGCAGAGGGCAGGGGTTATTTGCATATGACTCCCTGATTGGCTAGCACTGACCCTTCCCACAGAAGGAGCTGGGTCTTGGGAGGAGAGGATCGCAGATCAGGCCCTCAGGTTCTGTCCATAAGGTCTCTGGGGTGACCTGCCTGTTGCCAGGTGATCTATGAGTTCACTTCTGGGCCTCCCAGACCAGGAGGGTAGAAACGGATTCCCCAGAGGGACATGAGGTGGTATCCTTTCCAGGGGCTTACAAAGTCATTGGCCCACTGCAGCTGCTGGGCAGGCAGATGCTTTGAATTTCTGCTTCCCAAACAGTAAAATTGGATCTGAGTGCTTAAAGCCCTCCAGTCCCTTCTGGGCGTGGAGCAAAGCTTCCTAGGATTGATTGCCTGAAGGATAGCAAGTAGTGATTGGAGTGAGAACCCTCAACACTGCTGTCACGGCTTCCTGCGTGGCCTAACTTGAACCTCAACTACACTTAGGTGACCCTCTTTCCATTTGTATTTGATTTACTCTGGCTTCACACAGGTCCTGGGGGGTCGAATGCGGGTCGATAGGCTTTGCAGGCAAGCACCTTAACCACTGAGCCATCTCTCCAGCCCATACTTGAGATAAATTTAATACACATTGATTAGGCACCTGATGTTACTTGGGGGTGACTAAGACCTTCAGGGGTCTCTAATAAGTCTACTGGGAGAGAAAAGCCCCTACAGGGATGTGTTAGGAGGGACATTGTGAGGGAGGGAAGTCCAAGGGCTGTGGGTGTCCAGCTGAAGGTCAAGGACAGCAACACCTGAGTTGAGTCAAAAGACAAACTAAGGTATTGAGTGAGAAAAGGTGAGAAGACAGCTGTCTCAGAAATGGAGAGGTGTGGAGACAAAATCACCAGGTGCTTAGAGAACTTCCCTTTACAGCCAGGTTGCTTGTTTGTTTGTTTTGCTTTTTTTAAAAAAAATTATTTTATTTATTTTTGGAGAGACACAAGAAAGAGAGAGAGGGAGACAGATAGAGAATGGGTGTGCCAGCAGTCTCTCAGCTGCTGTGAACGAAATCCAGATGTGTGTACCCCCTTGTGGTCAAGTGCAGCATTGCGCCCTTGCATCACTGCATCTGGCTAAACGTGGGACCTGGAGATTGGAACCGGGTTCTAAGGCTTAGTAGGCAGGCGCCTTAACCGCTAAGCCATCTCTCCAGCCCTGTTTTGCTTTTTTTGTGTGTGTTTTTTTGTTTTTTGGTTTTTGTTTTTGCGAGGTAGGGTTTCACTCTGGTCCAGGCTGACCTGGAATTAACTATGTAGTCTCAGGGTGGCCTCGAACTCTCGGCGATCCTCCTACCTCTGCCTCCCAAGTGCTGGGATTAAAGGCGTGCACCACCACGCCCGGCTTGTTTTGCTTTTTTTGAGACACACTTTCATGTAGCCCAGGTTGGCCTCAAACTTGTGTAACAGAGGCTGACATTGAACTGACCTCCTGGGTGCTGGATTACAGAGGTGCACCATTCAGCCTGGCTTTGCAGGCAACTTTCTTGACAGGAATGTCATGGCCAGGCCTAGTGGCATAAGCCTGTAATTCCAACTACTTGCAAGGCTGAGGCAGGAAGACTACAAGTTCAAGGCCTACCTGGGCAATTTAGTGACACCTGTCTCAAAATGAAAAAAGGAAGGGAGGGAGGGAGAAAGAAAAAAACGTACCATGACATGTTGACATGGCTTCTACTCCTCACCTCTCAACTTTTTTTTTTTTTTTTTCCCAAGGTCTCACTGTAGCTCAGGCTGACCTGGAGTTCACTAGGTAGTCTCAGGGTGGCCTTGAACTCACAGCGATCCTCCTACCTCTGCCTCCCAAGTGCTGGGATTAAAGGTGTGCGTCACCACACCCAGCTTCAACTATTTAGAATTTTTTTTTTTCTAATCAAGATCACTCCCAGCTTCCAAGTTGCAAAAGCCAGTGGTTTATTCTCTTGGCATTGGCCAATAGAGTGGACAGAAGAGCATATTTGGATGATAAAAATCACGAGGTCTGGTGGCTTCACAGAAAGGCATACGTGCCAAGGGCTGGAGATGTAGCTCAGTGGTCCATCTCTTGTCTCATGTACACAAGAAGGTGCTTGTGCTGGGTAGATCCCCAGAAGCATAAAGAAGAAAAAGCTGGGCCTCCTGCCATGCACCTACCATCCCAGCACTCAGGAAGTTGAGGCAAGGGGATTATGCATTAGTGATCAGTTTAGGCTAACTAGCAAAATCCTGCCTAAAAACAAACAAAAGATATAGGTGCTAATCTGATTTTTTTTTTTTTTTTTGGTTTGGGTGCATAGTGGAGCATTACAGAGAAATATTTATGGGAAGAACAGGTTTGTGAGATGAGATGGCACACGCTCTGCATTAGTGGGGTTTTGGACACACCTGGACTTCTAAGAGCAGTTGGGCCATGAAGGAATGAAACCCAGTGAGAGAGAAAGATGGCTAAGAGGAAGGATCCCAGGAGAGAGAACCGCGCCTCTCCAAGCCTGCTCCCCCATGGGTGAAATGAAGGGCTTGGGCTGGCAGTTTCTATGAACCCAGTATATATATATTGGTTCCTGCCATGCATGCTCCTCTGCCAGTGATACAAATTCACAAGTCCTTGCCAGTAAGTAGCTCACATTTGAAGTACAGACCGTTCTGGGCTTCCTGGAGTGGATGAACATTGAGCTAGGCTTTGAGAAGTTGGTAGAAACCTAATGGGGGAGAGGTGGAGGGAGGACTTTCTGGAGAGGACCTCACCCTTCTCAGGCTCACTCCTCAGCTCTGTGCTCCTGTGGGGATAGAAATGCCTGCCTTGACTACATAGTGAATTCCTGGTCAGCCTGGGCTAGAAGCAAGACCCCACCTTGAAAACGAAAAACAAGCCTAGCATGGTCTTTAATCCCAGCACTCAGGAGGCAGAGGTAGGAGGATCACTGTGAGTTCAAGGCCACCCTGAGAATACATTGTGAATTCCAGGTCAGCCTGGCCTACAGTGACACCCTACCTCAAAAAACAAAATGAAATGAAAGAAAGAAAGAGAAATGGCTGCCTTAAGGAGCAGAGATGGTATACCAGCGTACCTCCTCCCCACCTGCTACCCAGTAGATGCTGAAGAAGTTTCTCTATCCCTCCCCTTCTCTTCCTCACCCCTCCAACTTTTATTTCCTGCCTGGGGCTTGGCCATATTCCACCCCCTGAGCTAGGAGTGTAATCAGTAGAGTTGTTAGCAAATATTAAGACTTCCAATGAAGGGAAGCTGGGAGCCATGGGAAAAATATTTGATCAAGGTAGGAGACCCGGACAGGAGAAAAGGTATCATGAGAACCCTATGTAAGGAAGGGCTGAAGTTTCACAGAAGGAGGACCATGGTGGGCCTTTGTGGGGAAGCTGGTGCCCGGAGGGTGGGGGTGGGGGAGGCGGGAGGAGAGAGAGAGGAGGGTAGGAAAGAATTGGAAAGGGTAGGGGTGGGGACAAAACCCAGATTAAGGAGTTCCTAGGCAGCTGACCTGGTTGGGACTCCTCAGGTTCGCGTCTACAGCCCATACCAGGACTACTACGAGGTGGTGCACCCCAATGCCCACGAGGCCACATACGTCCGCAGCTACTATGGGCCGCCCTATGCAGCAGGTAAGTTCCCCAGTCTGCCCACCCTCGGCCTGCAGCGATCCTGAGCCAGGCCCCGCCCATGGCTGGTCAACGAGGACCAGGCTTTCTGCCCTTTGAGTGACCCTCGCTCCAGGCTGACCTCCCCAAGCCTGCCCGTCTGCACGGCAATGCCATTCCTGAGCCCCCAGCGGCCCCTAGCGGCCAGTTCGGGGATTGCACCCTTCCCTGTACCCCGGGGCTGGGTTGCTAACTCCCAAACCCATGCGCTGCGTGGCGGTGCTGAGGCCCTGGGGTTTTCTGCACTAACGTGGCTGGAGTCCCTCCGGTAGCCCCTGACCCTCCCGGCTCTTCCTGCAGGCCCCGGCGTGACGCACGTGATCGTGCGAGAGGATCCAGGCTACAGCTCGGGCGCCCCGCTGGCCATGGGCATGCTCGCGGGCGCGGCCACGGGCGCGGCGCTCGGCTCGCTCATGTGGTCGCCTTGCTGGTTCTGAGCCCCCCCCCCCCCGGGAATGCTGCACGTGCGCGTAGACTGCTTGGACCCCTGTTCTTTCGGGACCATCCTGCCGCTATCCATCATCCTGTCCTGTTTTGGCCTTTACCACTTCAGAACCCCTCTAGGCTTGGACCGTGCTGCCCAGGCCTTCCCTCCCCCCCCTCCCCCTCGGAGGAAGTTATCATCTCAGACACAAACATGTCCGAAATGCTCACTAACATCTACTGCCGGACACCCCCAGAAATCACGTAGGATAAGTATCTTCTCCAGACACAGCAACCAGAACTGTCCTTGGCTTAGAGAGTCCCCAGGTGCTGGAAGTTACAAGATGCGTCTCTGCTCTCCCAGGGTAGGGATGCTCCAGGCCTGGGGAAACAGAGTAACCTGGGGACAAAGCTGCAGAGTTTCTCTGTCCTTTGACAAGGACACAGTAGGGAGGCGAGAGGCAGGTAGGCAGCACGCATTGTGGATCTGTGAACGATCTGACGTGTCCAAAGAATCAAAGGAGAGTTGGGATTGGATCATGGTGGGCCTCAGGCTAAGGTGCTTGATGGAGGAAGTTTCGTGATCTCACCTAGAATGAATATTTTACCTATTGTTTCGTATTGACACATACCCCTACCCCAAACACTCCCTGGATTTAATATCCTCTTTCCCTCTCTTAGTTTTCTGGGTCTCCTCTTCCCCATGACAGTTGAGCTGAACCTGGGGTGGGGGTCCTGGTTGGAAGGACAGGTGAGCTCTGTTTGGGACTTCCAGCCTTAGGAAGTTGCTTAATTTAGGAAATGCCTTTCTGATCCCAGGAGCTCAGCCCTCCGTCCTTCGCTATAACCAAGGCTGTGTCTCTTCCCTCACTCTGGGAGAGATGGCATTGTTTCCCTTTGGGGCTTGACCCCTCCCCCTTCGTACCAGCCCAGGGAGCCCCTCACGTGCCTGTCTGCAGGTGGCAAGCAGTCTCTCCATTCCTTCCCCCATCCAGTCCCAACTGCCAATAGACATGCTAACACACCCCTGCCCAGTGACCAGAGTATCCCACTGAAGTTCCCCTGTAGCCAAGGGCTCCACCAGCTCGGCTGCAGAGACTAATAAAGACGTGGTTGGCTCTAGAACTGGCTTGGGCTTGTGTGTTTTAATGCGCGTGTGCGAGAGAGAGAGAGAGAGAGAGAGAGAGAGAGAGAGAGAGAGAGAGTGTGTTGGCCCATTAGGGCCTCCAGCCACGGTAATCGAACTCCAGATGCATGTGACACCTTGTGTATTTGTGTCACTGTGCATCTGGCTTATGTGGGTCCTGGAGAGAAGAACTTGGGTCCTTGGGCTTTGCAGGCAAGTGCCTTAACTGCTAAGCCATCTCTCCAGCCCTCAGGCTTGTTTTGTGCTGGAGAAGGCTGTTGCCTAGCATCTACTGGGGCTTTCTCTGGTGTAGTGAGAGAAGCACCTGAGAGGGTCAAGTGGAACTGGTAAGAGCCTGTTAGTAAAACGACTTGGGACAAGTCACTTAACCTTTCAGGACCTAGCTCTTCTTACCCATGGCAGGTGAAACTTGGCCATCCCTGAAGGCTCAAGGGGAGAGGCTTTATCTGGATCTCTCATCTGAGTAGACTCTGCCTCCCGAGTGTTGGGATTAAAGGCATGGGCCACCACACCTGGCTTTGTGTGTGTGTGTGGGGGGGAAGGGTCTCACTGTAGCCCGGGGCTGACCTGGAGCTCACTCTGTAGTCCCAGGCTGGCCTTGAATTCAGTTATCCTCCTACCTCTGCCTGGTGAGTGTGGTGCATGTACCACCACTCCTGGCCTGCTTTCTGAGAGGTCTGTGGTGGTAGGTTCCTCTCCAATAGCTTCATGTCCTTTTCAGTTTGAACCAATGAGTTGTTCTATGAAACCAGGGAAGGAAATACAACTATTCTGCATCAAGCCTCTAAAGGATGCAAGTGGCAGAGACTCCTTAAAAATTTTATTTATTTGAGAGAGAGGAAGAGGCAGATAGAGAGGAAGAGAGGATGGTGGTGCCAGGGCTTCCAGCCACTGCAAACAAAGTCCAGATACATGCGCCCACCCCTTGTGCATCTGGCTTACGTGGGTCCTGGGGAATCGAACCGGGATCTTTAGGCTTCACAGGCAAGCACCTTAACCACTAAGCCATTTTCCCAGCCCGAGACTCCTTTTAATTATTAATTTTTGGAGATAGACACAGAGACAGAGAGGGAGACAGAGATGGGCGCACCAGCAGCCTCTCAGCTGCTGCGAACGAAATCCAGATGCGTGCGCCCCCTTGTGGTCAAATGCGGCATTGCACCCTTGCATCAGGCTAAACGTGAGACCTGGAGATTGGAACCAGTGTTCTTAGGCTTAGGAGGCAGGCACCTTAACCACTAAGCCATCTCTCCAGCCCCCGAGACTCCTTTAAAAAAAAAATATATTTTATTTATTTGATAGAGGGAAAAAGGCAGAAAGAGGGAGAATGGACACACCAGGGCCTCCAGCCTCTGCAAACGAACTCCAGATGCATGTGCCACCTTGTGCATCTGGCTTATGTGGGTCCTGGAGAGTCAAACCAGCATTCTTTGGCTTTGCAGCCAAACACCTTAAAGGCTAAGCCATCTCTCTAGCCTTTAAAAAAAAATTAATTTATTTTGGTTTTTCAAGGTAGGGTCTCACTCTAGCTCAGGCTGACCCTCCTACCTCTGCCTTTGCAGGCAAGTGCATTAACTGCTAAGCCCTCTCTCCGGCCCGTTTTTTTAATTTTTTTTTTTTTTTATTTTGGAGAGAGACACAGAGAAATAGGGAGAGGAAGACAGATAGAGATGGATGCGCCAGCAGCCTCTCAGCCACTGCGAACGAAATCCAGATGCGTGCACCCCCTTGTGGGCAAGTGCGGCATTGTGCCTTTGCATCACTGCATCTGGCTAAACGTGGGACCTGGAGATTGGAACTGATGTTTTTAGGCTTAGCGGGCAGGCGCCTTAACCGCTAAGCCATCTCTCCAGCCCTATTATTTATTTTTTTTTTTATGGTAGGGCCTCACTCTAGTCCAGGCTGACCTGGAATCCACTATGTAGTTCCAGGAAGGCCGCGAACTCACAGTGACCCTCCTACCTCTGCCTCCTGAGTGAATGTCAGGGCTTTTTAGGAGTCAATATGTAGAAAGAGCCTGAGCCACCTAGATGTCTTTCCATGAAAAGCTGATGACATTCACATTTATTTCCCAGAGCTGCTCCTGACTTACTTATCTCATAGATTCTCACAACAGCCTCATGAGCCCATGTTCCTATCCCCATTATAACTACAAAGAAAAGCTGACAGAAGCCGGGCGTGGGGGCGCACGCCTTTAATCCCAGCACTCGGGAGGCAGAGGTAGGAGGATCGCCGAGAGTTCGAGGCCACCCTGAGACAACATAGTTAATTGCAGGTCAGCCTGGGCCAGAGTGAGACCCTACCTCACAAAACAAAACAAAACAAAACAAAACAAAAAAAAAAGAAAAGAAAAGAAAAGAAAAGCTGACAGGGAAAGCAAACTATCCAAAGTCATGCATGCTCTCAGAATTAAACACAGGCCACTTGACCTTGTCTATTACACTTTCAGCATGGTGAATCCCATGTGACTCCTTCTTGGGCACGTAAACAACTCCCAGAGAGGAGACCACAGCCACACTGAGCCAGTCAAAAGATGACAGGAACATCTTTGCTTGTTTACTTTTTTTAAATTTATGTATTTGAGAGCAGCAGAGAGAGTGAGAAAGAGGCAGAGAGAGAGAGCGAGAAAGGGAGAGAGAGAGAGAGAATGGGCGCACAGGGCCTCCAGCCACTGCAAACGAACTCCAGATGCATGTGCCACTTTGTGCATCTGGCTTACGTGGGTCCTGGGGAATCAAGCCTTGCACCAGGGTCCTTAGGCTTCACAGGCAAGCACTTAACCACTAAGCCAGCTCTCCTACCACTAAGAAAGAAGCACACTGTCTAGTGGGCCTATTTGGATTTTGGAGGCCGCACATTCCTCTTGGGTGTGTTACTTTGGCCATTATACTAAGCAACTTGAAAAGCTGATAGTTTTCAGTGGGGTCCAGAACAAGAGAAGACTCTTCAACAGGTCCAGGCTGCTGTGCCATTTGGGCCATATGATCCAGCAGATCCAATGGTACTTGATGTGTTGGTGGCAGACAGGGATGCTGTTTGGGGCCTCTGGCAGACCCCCATAGGTGAATCACAGCGGAGGCCCTTGGGATTCTGAAGCAAGGCCCTGCTGTCATCTGCAGACAATTACTCTCCCTTTGAGAAACAGCTCTTGGCCTAATATTGGGCCTTAGTGGAAACTCAACACCTGACAATAGGTCACCAAGTTACTATGCGACCTGAGCTGCCCATTATGAGCTGGGTGTTATCTGACCCACCAGGCCATAAAGTTGGACATGCACAGCAGCAGTCCATCAAGTGGAAGTGGTATATCCGTGATCGGGCTTGAGCAAGCCATGAAGGCACAAGTAAGTTACATGAAGAAGTTGCCCAAATGTCTATGGTTTCTAGTCCTGTTACAATACCTTCGGTCCCCAAGCATGCACCTATGGCATCAGGTGGTGTGCCCTATGATCAACTGAGCAGGGCATGGTTTACAGACGGTTCAGCGCTTATGTGGGCACCTCCCAGAAGTGGACAGCTACAGCATTATAGCCCCTCTCTGGGACAACTCTGAAGGACTGTGGTGAAGGGAAGTCTTCACAATGGAAAGAACTTTGGGCAGTGCACATGGCTGTGCATTGTGCTTGGAAAGAAAAATGGCCAGATGTGCGGTTATACTCTGATTCATGGGCTGTGGCCAATGGTTTGGTTGGATGGTCCAACTGAATGGCAAGATATCTGGGGAAGATAAATGTGGATAGGTCTCTCTGAATGGGCAAAAAAATTAAAAATATTTGCATCCAATGTTAATGCTCATCAAAAGGTGACCTCAGGGCTGGAGAGATGGCTTAGCGGTTAAGGCGCCTGCCTGCTAAGCCTAAGAATGCGGTTCCAATCTCCAGGTCCCACGTTTAGCCAGATGCAAAGTGACGCAAGGGCGCAATGCTGCACTTGACCACAAGGGGGTGCACACATCTGGATTTCGTTCACAGCAGCTGAGAGACTGCTGGCACGCCCATTCTCTGTCTCCCTCTCCCTCTCGGTCTTTCTCTGTGTCTCTCTCCAAAAATAAATAAAATAGAGCCAGGTGTGGTGGCGCACGCCTTTAATCCCAGCACTCGGGAGGCAGAGGTAGGAGGATCGCCATGAGTTCAAGGCCACCCTGAGACTACATAGTTAATTCCAGGTCAGCCTGGACCAGAGTGAGACCCTACCTTGCAAAACCAAAAAAATAAAATAAAATAAAATAAATAAATAAATAAAATAATAATAAAAAATTTAAAAAAAAAGGTTGACCTCAGAGCTGGGTGTGGTGGTGCACGCCTTTAATCCCAGCACTTGGGGGGCAGAGGTAGGATTGCCGTGAGTTTGAGGCCACCCTGAGATTACACAGTGAATTCCAGGTCAGCCTGGGCTAGAGTGAGACCTTACTTCAACAAAAAGAAACAGTTACAGCACCAAGTAGGCGCCAATAGCTTGGAGGGCTGGGGCAGTGTCCTCCAGCATGCTGTATATGCTCTGAATCAGCATCCTATGGATGGTATTGTTTCTCCTATAGCTTGGATGCATGGGTCCAGGAATCAAGAGGTGGAAATGGGTGCCACTTACCATCACCCCAAGTGACCCATTAGTCAATTTTTTGCTTCCTGTTCCCCCAACCTTTGCTCTGCTGGTCTAGAGGTCTTGGTTCCAGGGAGGGAGGGTGTTTTGGCCAGGAGGCATAAAGAACATTCCATTGAACTGGAAGCTAAGACTCCCCCCTGGCCACTTTGGGGTCCTTATGATCGATAATCCAATAAATCTCTTTTGTAAGACAATTCATTTTATCGGTTCTCTTCCTTTAGAGAACCCTGACTAATACACAGTCCCAACACTCCCCCACACAAGGTTTTACTTTGTAACCCATGCTAATAATCCTACAGCCCCAGGCTCTGGAGTAATGGGTTTTACAGTCCAAAAGTACTTTTTTCTGTTTTAAAAAAATATTTTATTAGAGAGAGGGGAGGGAGGGAGGGAGGGAGGCAGACACACAGAATGGGCATGGCAGAGCCTCTAGCCACTGCAAGCAAACTCCACATACATGCACCCCTTTGTGCATCTGGCTTTATGTGGGTACTGAGGAATCAAACCTGGATCCTTAGGCTTTGCAAACAAGTGTTTTAACCACTGAGCCATCTCCCCAGCACCCCCACCCCCTTTTAAAGTTAAGTGTTTTGCACTATGATAGCAATTTTTTTTTGAGGCAAGCCCAACAGGCCTTTTTTCTTCTTTGGAGAAAGAGAGGGGGAGGAAGACAGATAGAGAATGGGCGTGCCAGCAGCTACTGCGAACAAAGTCCAGATGTGCGCCCCCTCGTGGGCAAGTGCAGCATTGCACCCTTGCATTGCTTTGTATCTGGCTAAACGTGGGACCTGGAGATTGGAACCAGCGTTTTTAGGCTTAGCAGGCAGGTGCCTTAACTGCTAAGCCATCTCTCCAGCCCACCAACAGACCTTTTTAATATGAGAGACAGAGAGGTGCACCAGGTCCTCCAGCCACTGTAACCCAATTCCAGATGCCTACACCACCTTGTGCATGCTTGTGTCACCTTGTGCATCTGGCTTATATGGGATCTGATGAGTTGAATATGAGTCGGGCTCCTCAGGCAAGCGCTTTAACCACTAAGCCCTCTCTCCAGCCCATGAACAGCAATATTTTTAGCTCCACTATACTCTTAGGACACCATCATCTTACACATGGTCCATCATTGACTGAAATGTCACATGTACTGTATGACTGTATATCCTATTACTATGTCAATGACAGTTGTCTTTAAAGTTGCCATCATCTATTTTCTTTACAACTGAAAAGAATTTGTCTTTCTTTTTTCTTCTCTAGTTATTTTGAGGTAGGGTCTCGCTCTAGCCCAGGCTGACCAGAATTCATTATGTAGTCTCAGGCTGGCCTCCAACTCATGGTGGTCCTCCTACTTCAGCCTCCTGCGTGTGACATTTGTTCTTGTAATTTTTCTGGATTCCACATTCCCTTCATGGTTCTAAGGAGGTAAGAAGTATATGCTAATTCTGCATCTAGGCAGGAATGGAAAATCAAGTCAATAATTGTTTTCTTTCATGTTTTATTTATATATTTTTGGCAGCAAAATTGTGTTTATTTAAAAAAAAATCTGGACCATGAACACACTTCACTGCTTCAGTTGAAGAACTTCAAGCCAAAGAAAAAGACCAATCTTAAAAGCAACATACTGGTTATTTTCAAAAACATACATAAAAATAAAAAGCAACAGTGTAGGAAGACAATCACCCCTTTGTCATAAATCACAACTACTTTCAAATAAAGAATAGGACCCATCTGCCATAGTGAATTGATATTTATTTCAGGACATGCCATGTCAAAATAAAACAAAAGTTACTCCTTGCTTTTAACAATAATATTGTATTATAAAAGCACTTTACAACTCCATCCCTTGAGTATAAGTTACAGGGTATATGGGCTAATGATTATCTGAAAACATTTCTCTATTCAGATCCATAAAACCAAGTGCTCTCTGAATATTACAGGTGACAATAAGTGAGAAGTGGAGGAGGAAGGAGGAGAGGGGAATAAGGTTTTCCCAGTTAAGGGTTTGTTGCAATGAGGAGATGAGGAAGTATGAAGTTAGTTTTGTTGTCTTTATACTGTGTTAAGTAATGCTTACAACATAAATTCAGCAGGCTTTTTTCTGAGCCACAACTCAGAATGTTTTTCCCCTGCAAACAATGTATTTACAAATGTGTTTATTAACTTACACAGCAATCTCACAATAACTAGTAAAGATTAAAGGGTGCACTCCTAGTATATTTGTTTATAATGTGTTAAGGGAAATACATATTGCCATGGTGACGAAGCTAAGTAGATTCAACAAAATACCTAAAAGTTGAAAGTGGAAAAAAAAAAAACCCAAAGAAATAAATATCACCAAAGAAAAAAGATTACTTTGTAGCTTACTTACAAAACTAAATCACTAGTTATCTAACCAATCTATACAGATCTAATAAAAAGTAAAACCAGCCTGAAAGACCCAACATTTAAAAAATGCTAAAAAATAAGGCATAAATCTGCATAATATTGACTTTATTTCTATTCTTTCCTTTCCCTCTTCACAGCGTATGCTTTTTCTGATCTGCCTCTAGTGCCTTACAATGAAATTACTTCCACCTTCAAATCTGACCTCAAATGTCCAGAACAGAGTATCTCCTATTCTGTGAGGTTCTTTTCTTGGTAAGCTTTAGACATCATTTCTACTAGAAACAGATTGGACCATGGTGCCAAATTTAAATTATTCTGTTGGTTCTTTAAGCACTTTTTATAATGCCTTGCCTGAATAGCATTTTTACAAAAGAAAAATCTATTGCTTAAAACATTGTCATTGTTTGTTTTTTAAGCAGGGTAACTACTTTGACAATTTACAAATCTGGGGAGAAATAGTTTCTTAGAACTTTATGGTTTCAGAATGAATTATTAAAAATCTGTTCTAAGCACTTGGTTACTTTTCTCTCTCGGAGATTAAATTAAGCTCATGTGAAAGGGTCATCTGTTTGGGTTAGAAATATATTTTACGTTCCTTTATTTATAAGTACTTAGTAGGTTCATTAGGACTCATTTGCAGGATACACCAGAAACCTTTCTTCATTCAAGCACTGCCCACCATGATAGCTGAGTTCTAACCTTACAGAAGGTCTAAGCAATTTACATCAGTGCTCAAGGATAATTTTAGAATCCTGGCTCATGGCCTAGAGTAAAGGGTAACTGTAAAACCTAAAGGTAATTCCAATGGGCTTGGTTGTACTGCTGCTTGCCACCTCGTTTTACAGAAAGGTATGAACAGGGAAAGGGAAGTCGGAACAGGCGAGAAAAGCTACATTGAGATCAAGAAGGTAGCAAATGCTGCTGTGAACAGACTGCTCCTTAAGCAAGCCACACTCACACTGCTGAGATTTTCATAATTTTAAAGTACATTATCATAACATTTAAAAAGGAAAATTATTAAGAAAAATGTATCTAATCTTCAAAGTTATCACGGGAGTATGCTGGAATCTTTTGGCTTTTTTTAAAATATAAATAATGAAGACACCAACTTTTTTGTGCTTGTGAAGCTAATAGGTCATCTCCACGAGACAGGCAGCAATGATGACTTGCAATTACTGAAGGGGAAAGATTCAAGCCAATATTCACACTGCAGTCAATGAAAGAGTATGGGCCAAAGCAGTGAGCTTCTGCAGGGTTGAAGACACCTTGAGGGATTAGCAGGAACAGCCTCCCTCACTAACTGGTTGCTCCTGAGGCTTTTCCAGTTTTATATCAATCACTGAAAAAAAGGTTAAGAAGTCAAACAGGAAAGGACAACTCTATTTCAGCTGTACCCTGACAAGCCCCCACATATCCCTATTCGACTTCAGAATCTAGTGACTATTTTCTGGATACCTGTCTTGCTATACATGTGCTCAAATGGAATCACTTGTTTATATATGCATTATATATGAGTCAGAATACAATATAACCCTGCTCATAGGAATCCATCCTAGGAAATTATTTCATAGGAGCAAGAAACCGTATAGAGGTGTTATTCCTTAAAGAATTAATTATAGGGACTGGAGTGATGGCTTAGCGGTTAAAGCACTTGCCTGCAAAGCCAAAGGACCTATGTTCGATTCCCCAGGACCCATGTAAGCCAGATGCACAAAGTAGCGCATGTGTGTGGCTTATAGCGGCAGTTGACCCTGGCGCGCTCTTCCTCTATCTGCCTGTCTCTCTTCTCTCTCTCTCTCAAATAAATAAGTGAAAAAATTAAAATAATAATAAATTTAAAAAAAAGAATTAATTATAATAAAAGTTTTGACAACAGCTTACAAGAAAATTCACATTTGGGAAAAAAAATTCATAATGTTACTTCAACTCAGGAAAATATATTAAAAGTGATAAATGTTTGGAAAATACAAAATGTTTAGAAGTGGGAAAAACTGAGTACAACGTATTAAGAACTCTATATAGCACTGTTTGCATATAGAAAAATACCAACAGGTAGATATAAAATAATTATTCAAAAATCCTTAGAAATAACTGAGTATTAAGAGTTTCTTTATGTCCTGTTTCTGAATTAGGCTACAATAAAGTTCCACTCTGAGTAGAAAGCTCAAATGTTGGGGGGAAAAAAAAAGGAAAATAGGATATTCTGTGGTGCAAAACCTAGAGCCAATGAGACTCAGAGAAAAATCAAGAGACTAGGATTTTAAGAGTTTTCTGCTCATTAAAAAGCAAATGAGCCGAGTGTGGTGGTGTACACCTTTAATCCCAGACCGAGGTAGGAGGATTGCCATGAGTTCGAGGCCAGCCTGAGACTACACAATGAATTCAGGTCAGCCTGGGCTAGAGCAAGATCCTACCTCAAAAAAAACAAAAAATTAAAAATTATGGGCTGGAGAGATGGCTTAGCGATTAAGGCGCATGCCTGTGAAGCCCAAGGACCTAGGTTCAATTCTCCAGGTCCCACATAAGCCAGATGCAAAAAGTGGCACATGCATATGGAGTTCACTTGTAGTGGCTTGAGGCCCTGGCGTGCCCATTCTCACTCTCTCTCTCTGTGTCTAATAAATAAATGAAAATGAAAATTAAAATATATATATATTTTTTGGTTTTTCAAGGCAGGATCTCACTCTAGCCCAGGCTGACCTGGAATTCACTATGTAGTCTTAGGGTAGCCTCGACTCATGGCGATCCTCCTTCCTCTGCCTCCTGAGTGCTGGGATTAAAGGCATGCGCCACCACACCCAGCTGAAAATAAATCTTAAAAAAAAAAAAAGAACAAGAGCCAGGTGTGGTGGTGCGCACCTTTAATCCCAGCACTCAGGAGGCAGAGGAAGGAGGATCTCCATGAATTTGAGTATATCCCGAGACTACATAGTGAATTCCAGGTCAGCCTGAGCTAGAGTGAGACCCTACAAAAAAACCAAAAATTAAAAAATAAAAGAAAATAAAAAGCAAATGAAGGATCTGGGTATGGTGGCACATGCTTTTAATCCCAGCACTTGGGAGGCAGAGGTAGGAGGATCACCATGAGTTCAAGGCTACCCTGAAACTACATAGTGAATTCCAGGTCAGCCTGAGCTAGAGTGAAACCCTACCTTGAAAAACCAAAAAAAAAAAAAAACCCCCCAAAACAAAAAACAAAACAAAACAAAAAACCATACTAATAATAAAATACAATAAAGCAAATGAGGGAATAAGCAAACAACTACTACTGAATAATTATACAAAGCAGCAGGCTACAAAGGATGTACCTGGACAATGAGACCCAACTAGTGACAGCAAAGCTCTCTGCGTACCAATTTATCAATTCCTGGATACTGAAGTAAGAGCCCAATATTCATTAGCTGACTATGAAAGGTAATCTTGTCAACTTGGCCAAACTTAGAAGAAACTAGAAGACAAACCCCTGGGATGTCTGTGAAGGTGCTGAGAGAGGATTAACTGAGGTGGTAGACCCTTCCTGGATGTGGGTGGCACCATTCCATGGGCTGGGGAAATTGCTCTGTGGCTTACTTGCAAAGCCTGCTGGTCTAGGTTCAATTCTCCAAAACCCATGTAAAGCTGGACAGGCATTCATTTGCAGTGGTAAGAGTCCCTGCTGCATCCCCCCCCCACTGTGATCTGTGATATGCATAAATAAATAAAAATGAGAGACAGATTAGAATTCATCTCTGCTTCCTGATTGCAGATACAATGTGACAGCAGTCTCAGGCTCCTGCTACCAACAACTAGAGCTGTTCTGGGTGTCAGACCTTTGGTGCTCAAAGAAGTAAGAAACCCTTCCTTTCTTAAGGTGTTTTCCTCAGATGCCTTATCCCAGCAAAGAGAAAAATAACTCATACAACAACCAAGCAGGGTTCTAAAGAATAGCAGTAACAGCAAAGCGTTCTTAAAAAGTCAAAAAGGATACTGTCTTCTCTGCTTCTGTCCTGTGTGCTTTCCATTCCAGGTAAAGCTGCTGCTACACGTCGGAAGAGCTGTGCAAAGAGGAGGAATGAAGGTGGATGACCACAGGATGGCAAGTTAAAGGACATGGCTTTTACATGATTACTCAGACTTTAGCACCATGAAGGCTTAAAATAGTGTCTAGACAAGGGTAGTGATGCATGTCTGTGACGCAAGCACCCACGCAGGTGGAGGCAGGAGGATCAGGAGTTTGAGGCCAGCCTGGGCTACATGAAACCTTGTTTCAAACACTACCACCACCACCAATAAAGCCCATTCATAGAAACACCATCTCTGCTTTCCAACTGCTAGGTCAGGCATGAGCAAAGAGCTATGAAATAAGCAGCAAAAATGTCATTTGAGTCATAAAGTTCTTCTAAAATTCAGACAAGGGACAAATCATTCATTTGGTAAAATAATATAGTGGCATTCCTATTTTTCAGAGCTAGATGCTGAGGTTTGCTTAGCATGCAGGAAACCCTGGATCTGCCACCCAGCACTCCACACCTGTAATCTCAGTATTTGGGAGGTGGAGCCAAAAAAAAAAAAAAAAAAAAAAACCCACACACACAAAATAACAAAAAAACTGTTCAAGGCCAGCTTGTGATACATGTGAGATCCTGTCTCAAAAAAAGAAAAAAAGCTGGAGAGATGGCTTAGCCTAAAGACTAAGGTTCGATTCCCCAGTACCCACATAAGCCAGACGCACGAGGTGGTGCATGCATCTAGAGGCCCTGGCACACCCATTCTCTATCTGCTGCTTTCTCTCTCCCCTCCTATTTCAAATATAAATATATCTATATCTATTTATCTATATATATGTAAATATTTTAAAAAGAGAGGGTGCTGGAGAATGGCTCAGCAGTTAAAAGTGCTTGCTTGGAAAGCCTGATGACCCAGGTTCAATCCCCCAGTATCCAAGTAAAGTCAGATGCACAAAGTGGCACACGCACATGGAGTTTGTTTACAGTGGCAGGAGGCCCTGTTGTGCCCATATCCCTTCTCTCTGTCTTTTTCTTGCTCTCAAATAAATAATAAAAATATTTTAAAAAGAAAAAAAGTGTTAAGCACAAAGTCAATGTATTTCATGGAGTGAAAATCATTCTAGTCAAAATTTCCCTTGATAATTACTTAGAAAAGTACTAGTAGGGCTCAAGAGGGCTCAGCGGTTAAGGTGCCTGCCTGCGAAGCCTAAAAACACTTGTTCACACCTCCAGGTCCCATGGTTAGCCAGCTGCAAAAGTGACTCAAGTGCGCAATGTCACACATGTCCACAAGGGGGCACACACATCTGGAGTTCATTCACAACACCTGAAAAGGCCCTGGTGGGCCCATTCTCTCTCTGCCTCTTCCTCTCTCTTTCTCAAATAAAAAAAAAGGAAAGGGGGCTGGGTGTGATGGCACACGCCTTTAATCCCAGCACTCGGGAGGCAGAGGTAGGAGGATCGCGGAGAGTTCAAGGCCACCCTGAGACTACATAGTTAATTCCAGGTCAGCCTGGACCAGAGTGAGACCCTACCTTGAAAAACCAAAAAAAAGAAAGGGGAAGGAAGGGGAGGGAAGGGAAGGGGAAGGGGAAGGGAAGGGAAGGGAAAGAAGAGGGAAAGAAAGGGAAGGGAAGGAAAGGACAGAACTACTAGTTAGAAATTAACTCAGGACCTCTCCCTACAGCTGGTCTTTCCTCTATCACTTGAATGAGTCCCAGTGGAAGTGGTTGGGCTGTTTTTGAGGAATGAGGTTATAAAAAAATTTATCACCAACAGGATAAACACCCAACCCTAGTGAGATATTTGAGAGGCATATGGGAACAGATGTGTGTGTATATATAGTATAATGGCAGTTACAAACTGCTAGATTATTTCAACTATTTCTCTTCTAGTTAGGCATGAAGTGCAGGATTCCTGGATGTTAGTTAAGTGCACTTGTGGTGCACCTCTCCAAATCTTAAAAAAAAAAAAAAAAAGAACAAGAGCCAGGTGTGGTGGTGCGCACCTTTAATCCCAGCACTCAGGAGGCAGAGGAAGGAGGATCTCCATGAATTTGAGTATATCCCGAGACTACATAGTGAATTCCAGGTCAGCCTGAGCTAGAGTGAGACCCTACAAAAAAACCAAAAATTAAAAAATAAAAGAAAATAAAAAGCAAATGAAGGATCTGGGTATGGTGGCACATGCTTTTAATCCCAGCACTTGGGAGGCAGAGGTAGGAGGATCACCATGAGTTCAAGGCTACCCTGAAACTACATAGTGAATTCCAGGTCAGCCTGAGCTAGAGTGAAACCCTACCTTGAAAAACCAAAAAAAAAAAAAACCCCCCAAAACAAAAACCAAAACAAAACAAAAAACCATACTAATAATAAAATACAATAAAGCAAATGAGGGAATAAGCAAACAACTACTACTGAATAATTATACAAAGCAGCAGGCTACAAAGGATGTACCTGGACAATGAGACCCAACTAGTGACAGCAAAGCTCTCTGCGTACCAATTTATCAATTCCTGGATACTGAAGTAAGAGCCCAATATTCATTAGCTGACTATGAAAGGTAATCTTGTCAACTTGGCCAAACTTAGAAGAAACTAGAAGACAAACCCTGGGATGTCTGTGAAGGTGCTGAGAGGATTAACTGAGGTGGTAGACCCTTCCTGGATGTGGGTGGCACCATTCCATGGGCTGGGGAAATTGCTCTGTGGCTTACTTGCAAAGCCTGCTGGTCTAGGTTCAATTCTCCAAAACCCATGTAAAGCTGGACAGGCATTCATTTGCAGTGGTAAGAGTCCCTGCTGCATCCCCCCCCCACTGTGATCTGTGATATGCATAAATAAATAAAAATGAGAGACAGATTAGAATTCATCTCTGCTTCCTGATTGCAGATACAATGTGACAGCAGTCTCAGGCTCCTGCTACCAACAACTAGAGCTGTTCTGGGTGTCAGACCTTTGGTGCTCAAAGAAGTAAGAAACCCTTCCTTTCTTAAGGTGTTTTCCTCAGATGCCTTATCCCAGCAAAGAGAAAAATAACTCATACAACAACCAAGCAGGGTTCTAAAGAATAGCAGTAACAGCAAAGCGTTCTTAAAAAGTCAAAAAGGATACTGTCTTCTCTGCTTCTGTCCTGTGTGCTTTCCATTCCAGGTAAAGCTGCTGCTACACGTCGGAAGAGCTGTACAAAGAGGAGGAATGAAGGTGGATGACCACAGGATGGCAAGTTAAAGGACATGGCTTTTACATGATTACTCAGACTTTAGCACCATGAAGGCTTAAAATAGTGTCTAGACAAGGGTAGTGATGCATGTCTGTGACGCAAGCACCTACGAGGTGGAGGCAGGAGGATCAGGAGTTTGAGGCCAGCCTGGGCTACATGAAACCTTGTTTCAAACACTACCACCACCACCAATAAAGCCCATTCATAGAAACACCATCTCTGCTTTCCAACTGCTAGGTCAGGCATGAGCAAAGAGCTATGAAATAAGCAGCAAAAATGTCATTTGAGTCATAAAGTTCTTCTAAAATTCAGACAAGGGACAAATCATTCATTTGGTAAAATAATATAGTGGCATTCCTATTTTTCAGAGCTAGATGCTGAGGTTTGCTTAGCATGCAGGAAACCCTGGATCTGCCACCCAGCACTCCACACCTGTAATCTCAGTATTTGGGAGGTGGAGCCAAAAAAAAAAAAAAAAAAAACCCACACACACAAAATAACAAAAAAACTGTTCAAGGCCAGCTTGTGATACATGTGAGATCCTGTCTCAAAAAAAGAAAAAAAGCTGGAGAGATGGCTTAGCCTAAAGACTAAGGTTCGATTCCCCAGTACCCACATAAGCCAGGCCTTGCGAGGTGGTGCATGCATCTAGAGGCCCTGGCACACCCATTCTCTATCTGCTGCTTTCTCTCTCCCCTCCTATTTCAAATATAAATATATCTATATCTATTTATCTATATATATGTAAATATTTTAAAAAGAGAGGGTGCTGGAGAATGGCTCAGCAGTTAAAAGTGCTTGCTTGGAAAGCCTGATGACCCAGGTTCAATCCCCCAGTATCCAAGTAAAGTCAGATGCACAAAGTGGCACACGCACATGGAGTTTGTTTACAGTGGCAGGAGGCCCTGTTGTGCCCATATCCCTTCTCTCTGTCTTTTTCTTGCTCTCAAATAAATAATAAAAATATTTTAAAAAGAAAAAAAGTGTTAAGCACAAAGTCAATGTATTTCATGGAGTGAAAATCATTCTAGTCAAAATTTCCCTTGATAATTACTTAGAAAAGTACTAGTAGGGCTCAAGAGGGCTCAGCGGTTAAGGTGCCTGCCTGCGAAGCCTAAAAACACTTGTTCACACCTCCAGGTCCCATGGTTAGCCAGCTGCAAAAGTGACTCAAGTGCGCAATGTCACACATGTCCACAAGGGGGCACACACATCTGGAGTTCATTCACAACACCTGAAAAGGCCCTGGTGGGCCCATTCTCTCTCTGCCTCTTCCTCTCTCTTTCTCAAATAAAAAAAAAGGAAAGGGGGCTGGGTGTGATGGCACACGCCTTTAATCCCAGCACTCGGGAGGCAGAGGTAGGAGGATCGCGGAGAGTTCAAGGCCACCCTGAGACTACATAGTTAATTCCAGGTCAGCCTGGACCAGAGTGAGACCCTACCTTGAAAAACCAAAAAAAAGAAAGGGGAAGGAAGGGGAGGGAAGGGAAGGGGAAGGGGAAGGGAAGGGAAGGGAAAGAAGAGGGAAAGAAAGGGAAGGGAAGGAAAGGACAGAACTACTAGTTAGAAATTAACTCAGGACCTCTCCCTACAGCTGGTCTTTCCTCTATCACTTGAATGAGTCCCAGTGGAAGTGGTTGGGCTGTTTTTGAGGAATGAGGTTATAAAAAAATTTATCACCAACAGGATAAACACCCAACCCTAGTGAGATATTTGAGAGGCATATGGGAACAGATGTGTGTGTATATATAGTATAATGGCAGTTACAAACTGCTAGATTATTTCAACTATTTCTCTTCTAGTTAGGCATGAAGTGCAGGATTCCTGGATGTTAGTTAAGTGCACTTGTGGTGCACCTCTCCTGAAGCGCTGCTAACTTGAGGCATCATCTTTTTTTTTTTTTGGTTTTGTGAGGTAAGGTCTCACTCTGGTCCAGGCTGACCTGG
Organism: Orientallactaga sibirica; assembly: GCA_036365145.1. Lineage (NCBI taxonomy): Eukaryota > Metazoa > Chordata > Mammalia > Rodentia > Dipodidae > Orientallactaga > Orientallactaga sibirica. The sequence continues at coordinate 1,247,737 of JAEOAD010000055.1, forward strand.
AATTCACTATGTAGTCTCAGGGTAGCCTCGAACTCTTGGCAATCCTCCTACCTCTGCCTCCCAAGTGCTGGGATTAAAGGCGCGTGCCACCACGCCCGGCCATTATCTTATTCTTTAGGGATACAGAAATGAACAAGATACTTTAAGAGCTCTCAATCTGCAAAGAAGATAGACTCAATTCCTTGCTAATGGACTGGAGAGTTTGCTCAGTGGTTAAGGCACTGGCCTGCAAAGCCTAACAACCCAGTACTCATGTAGAAACAGATGCACATAGTGGTGCATGCATCTGGAGTTCATTTGCAGTAGCAAGAGGCCCTGTGCATGTGCCCCCTTGTGCATCTGGCTTACATGGGTCTTGGAGAATTGAACAGGGATCCTTTGGCTTTGCAGGCAAACACCTTAATTGCCAAGCCATCTCTCCAGCCCATTTTGGATTTTTAGTGACAAAGTTAGGCTTAAGACTCACTATCCAACCCAAATAGCTACTTGATATAAAACTGCAGAATGCTTACCTTTATACCACTTCAGGCATGCTACAAATTGTGCCTAATCAAAGCTCATAAAGGTTCTTTATTTTTTAACACATTTATTTATTTAATGTGTGGTGTATATGAGTGTTCATATATATATGGCACATGTATGGAGGCCAGAGATCAATGTTGGATGTCTTCCTCAATCACTTTCCATATTATTCTTTTTGTTTGTTTTTTCAAGGTAGAATCTCACCTGGAACTCACTCTGTAGTCCTGAACTGGCACCTTAAACTCAAAGTGATTCTCCTACCTCAGCCTTCCGAGGTGAGAAAAGGTTTCTCGCTGAACCTAGAGCTCTCTCATTCAGCTAGACTACCTACCAGTGAGCCCCAGGTATCCCATGTCTCTTCAACACCTGAGATTATAGGCAAGCATCTCCAACACCTGGCATTTTACAGGGGTGTTAGAGATCTGAACTCAGGTCCTCATGCTTGCATAAGCACTTTATCCACTGAGCCATCTCCCCACTCCACCTTTTTGTGACAGGGTCTCCCTCTGTAGCCCAGGCTAGCCTTGAATTGAGAATCTCTTGCCTCTACCTACCAAGTGTTGGGATTACATGAGTGTGTCACTGTGCCCAGGTGATGATATAGTCGCTATAGCATATCAAATCAATTGTCTAAGGTGTGTCTATTTGTACCAGTATGAGTACAATTTCAAATATAAATATCCTAGACATCAGAATAAATACTGCATTGATGACTGTGAAAGCCATTTTTATGAACAAACATAAAAAACTTACAAAACCTGGACTGACAAAGTGTATTAGATAATTTTAGGAGAGTATCACACCCTTTTTAAGCCATAAAATATCAATTTTAATTAATACAAAGTTAGAAAATCCTACTCGAGTAAAACAAAAGCAGAATATCAGTCTTCTCAGTTTAAAATTACATGCACCAGAAAAATGCCAATACCTATTAATAAATCACCTTTGATCTAGTCTGTTGCAGTCAGTTTCTTGTTATTGGACAAACACTTGACTAGCTGGGTGTGGTAGTACACGCCTTTAATCCCAGCACCGGGGAGGCGGAGGTAGGAGGATTGCTGTGAGTTCAAGGCCACCCTGAGACTACCTAGGGAATTCCAGGTCAGTCTAGGCTAGAGTGAGACCTACCTCAAAAAAACAAAACAACAACAACAAAAAACACTTGACTAGAAACAGCTTATTGGAGGAAAGGGTTTTAGGTTTGCAGAATCCAGGGGAAGCACCATCAATGGCAGAAGAAGCTGACTCATTTCCATAGATCATAGCAGAGACATCACCAAATAGCCAACAAACACAAAAAAGCACAAACAGGGCTGGAGAGATGGCTTAGTGGTTAAAGCGCTTGCCTGCGAAGCCTAAGGATCCAGTTATATTCCCCAATAACCATGTAAGCCAGTTGCACATGGTGACACACGCTTCTGGAGTTTGTTTGCAGTGGCTAGAGGCCCAGGCACACCCATTCTCTATCTACCTTTCACTCTCTTGCAATTAAATAAAAAAAAAAATATTTTAAAAGCACAAACAACTAGAGCTCCAAACAACTTAGGGGCAAACACAAGATCTGCCCCTAAACACATATTAGGGCTGGACTACAAGAACCACCCCCAAGTGACACACCTCTTCCCCAGGAGGGCTCCACCCATTGGAGGAGACTCAAGATTTAAGCTTGAGTGTATGGGGCCACACATTTAAACCACTATACAGCCATTACAAAATAGAGTATGCAGCACACTCCTTTAATCCCAGCACTCAGGAGGCAGAGGTAGGAAGATCACTGTGAGTTCAAGGTCAGCCTGAGACTACATAGTGAATTCCAGTCAGCCTGGACTAGAGCAAGATTCTACTTTGAAAAACCAAAGTAAAGCAAAACAAATAAACAAAAAGAGTAAAATAGAAAGCAAAACAAAAGTGTTCTCTGTTCCGCAATGGACCCTGAGCCTTGGAGGGTGTGACAGAGATGTTTCAGTGCTGGACACTCCTCTATCCCTTCTTCTCAGCACTATGTTGCTTTGCCTAGCAATACCTTTGCAAGACCCTCATAATAGAGGAAAAAGATGATGACATCAAATTAAAAGAGAGACTAATGGAGAGAGGGAGGGGATATGATGGAGAGTGGAGTTCTGAAGGGGAATGGGGGAGGGTAGGGAAATATGGTTCTTTTGTCTGTAAGTATAGAAGTTGTCAATTAAAAAAAGTGGCCAGGTATGGTGGCGCACGCCTTGAGGTAGACATAGGAGGATCGCTGTGAGTTTGAGGCCACCCTGAGATTACACAGCAAATTCCAGGTCAGCCTGGACCAGAGTAAGATCCTACCTCAAAAAACAAAAAACAACAACAAAAAAGTGTTTTCTCACCAATATTGGATGAAAGTAATGACCTATTCAGAACTGTTTACAGGCAGCAAGTATTGTAACTAATAATGTATTTATAGGATAAAATTTAAATGTTTCTCTATCTTAGATATTTGTTCTAGATAAAAATACTCAATTTTGGTCTTAATAATGTTAACATTTGCCCGTGTAGGCAAATGTATACTCAGTATATTTATTTAATATATGTACATATTTTTAAAAATATTTTTATTTATTTGACAGAGAAAGAGGAAGCTAGACAGAGAGAGAATGGGCACGTCAGGGCCTTCAGCTACTGCAAATGAACTCCAGATGCATGTGCCACCTTGTACATCTGGCTTACATGGGTCCTGGAAAATTGCCTTTAGTTTTGCAGGCAAGTGCCTCAACTGCTAAGCCATCTCTCCAGCCCTTATTTAATATATTTTTGATGATTAAATAACATTTTTAAATTAAATGATCACCCTTTCTGCCTGTGATAAAGTATTACTAATTACTTAATAACTAAGATGAAAAGATGTCTATTTCATATCTTAAAAACTTCAGGGGTGGGCTGGAGAGATGGCTTAGTGGTTAAGGTGCCTGCCTGCGAAGCCTAAGAATGCCCGCTTGATTCTCCAGGTCCCACATTTAGCCAGACACAAAAGTGAGGCAAGAGCACAATGGCACACATGTCCACAAGGGAGCGCAAGCATCTGGAGTTCATTCACAGCAGCTGAGCTCACTGGTGCACCCATTCTCTGCCTCTTCCTCTTGCTCTCTCTCTCAAATTAAAAAAAAAAAAAAAAAAAAACACTTCAGGGGCTGGAGAGATGGCTTAATGGTTAAGACGCATGCCTGCAAAGCCTAAGGACCCCAGTTCAATTCTCCAGGTCCCACATAAGTCACACATGGTGGCGCATGCGTCTGGAGTTTGTTTACAGTGGCTAGAGGTCCTGATGTGTCCATTCTCACTTTCTCTCTCTCCCTCTCCCATAAATAAGGGCTGGAGAGATGGCTAAGCGGTTAAGATACATGCATGTGAAGCTTAAGGACCTAGGTTCTATTCTCCAGGTCCCACATAAGCCAGATGCACATGGTGGCACATGCATCTGGAGTTTGTTTGCAGTGGCTAGAGGCCCTGGTATGCCCATTCTCTCCCTCTCTCTGCCTCTAATAAATAAATAAATAAACAAACAAATAAACAAATAAAAATAAAATCTTTAAAAAAAAATTCAGAAAACCAGATAACCAATTAAGAAATATTTCTTAGTTTATATTCCAAATCAAAGTAATATGAAGGGAAAAAAAATTTCAAATCAGCAAGTCATTTTCCATATGACAGAAATACCTTCTGTGTGGCTGGCTACTGCCAATTTCAAGGGGAATGATTTTTTTTGTTTTTCGAGGTAGGGTCTCACTCTAGCCCAGGCTGACCTGGAATTCACTCTGTATTCACAGGGTGGCCTTGAACTCATGTCAATCCTCCTACCTCTGCTTCCCAAGTGCTGGGATTAAAGGTGTGCGCCCCCATGCCTAGCATTTAAAAAAAAAATAATTAATTAATTTATTTATTTGAGAGAGAAAGAAATAGGCAGAGAGAGAGAGAGAGAATGGGAATGTCAGGGCCTCTACCCCCTGCAAACAAACTCCAGATGCATGCACTCCCTTGGGCATCTGGCTTACATATGTCCTGGAGAGTTGAGCCGGGATCCTTTGGCTTTGCAGGCAAACACCTTAACTGCTAAGCCCTTTCTCCAGCCCAAGGGGGACGATTTTTAAGCTATTATTTAAATGCTCTTATTAAAATTTTAATCCCTCTTGGGTTTCATTCTATCATTTTAGGAGAGGGGTTCAGGATTTTACTTTCTTGATTGAATTACATAAACTAAGAAATAACAAGTCTCTGATACTAAAATAAAATTCTAACTAATGCACTGTCAAACTCCTTATAAAATGAAAAACATGAGTCGGGCGTGGTGGCTCACACCTTTAATCTCAGCACTCCAGAGGCAAAGGTAGGAGGATCAACATGAGTTCAAAGCCACCCTGAGGACTACATAGTGAATTCCAGGTCAGCCTGCAGTAGATTGAGACCTTACCTCAAAAACAAACAAACAAACAAAAATTCACTCAGGGGGGCTAGAGAGATGGCTTAGCGGTAAAGGTATTTGCCTATGAAGCCTAAGGACCCTGGTTTGATTCTCCAGGTCCCATATAAGCCAGATGCACAACGGAGCGCATGCATCTGGAGTTTGTTTGCAGTGGCTGGAGGCCCTGGCGCACCCATTCTCCCTCTCCCTCTCTCCTTATCTCTGTCTCTAATAAATAAATAAAGTAAATAAAAATAAATCTTAAAAAAAATTCACTCAGGCTAGAGAGATGGCTCAGTGGTTAAAGGTGCTTGCTTGTAAGGCCTGGGCTCAATTCTCTAGTACCTACATAAAGCCAAATACAGAGTGGTGCATGCATCTGGAGCTCTTTTTTTAATTAATTAAATTTTTAAAGATTAAAAAAAATTATTTGTTCACTTATTAGAGACAGAGGGAGAGAGAGAGAATGAGTAAGAATGGGCATGCCAGGGCCTCTAGAACTCCAGATGCATGCACCATCATGTGCATCTGGCTTATGTAAGAACTGGAGAATCGAATGGGGACCCTTAAGCTTCGCAGGCATGCACCTTAACCGCTAAGCCATCTCTCCAGCCCACATCTGGAGTTCTTTTGCAGTGGCAGGAGGCCCGGGTGTGCCCATGCACTCACTCACTCTCAAAGAAAGAAAGAAAGCAAACAAAAAAAAAATTATGCAGCCTCAAGGTAATTTAATACAATATTTTTTTGTTTGTTTGTTTTTCGAGGTAGGGTCTCACCACTGGCCCAGGCTGACCTGGAATTAACTTTGTATTCTCAGGGTGGTCTCGAACTCACAGTGATCCTCCTACCTCTGCCTCCCGAGTGCTGGGATTAAAGGCGTGCGCCACCACGCCCGGCTAATACAATATTTTTAGTATGCCTTTTTTTTGCTTGTTTGTTTTTTTGGTTTTTTGAGATAGGTTCTTGCTCTAGCCCAGGCTGACCTGGAATTCACTATGTAGTCTCATGGTGATCCTCCTACCTCTGCCTCCCGAGTGCTGGAATTAAAGGCCTGCACCACCATGCCTGACTAGTATGTCTGTATTTTGACTGCATGAGGACAGGTGTAGAATGTTTCACTTATGGCATCAAATAGGAGATCAAAACCTTCATATTATTGAGCATTTCAGATTAGAACCTACAACTTACACTCCAATAAAAGCTGTTTAAAAAATTCTGGGGGTGGGGCTGCGGAGATGGCTTGGCCTTTAGCACCTACCTACAAAGCCAAAGAACCCAGGTTGGATTCCCCAGGACCCATGTAAGCCAGATGTACACAAGGTGGCACATGCATCTGGAGTTCATTTGCTGCAGCTGGATGCCCTGGTGCTTCCATTCTCTCACCTCATACTCGCTCTCTCAAATAAATAAATAAATAAAAATAAAATAAATATTTTTTTTAATTCTGGAGAGAGAGTTCTGTGGTTAAATGCACTTGCTTACAAAACCTGAAGGCCTGAGTTTGATTCTCCAGTACCCATATAAAGCCAGATGGAGTTTGTTTGCAGCAGCATGTCCATTCTCATTCTCTCTCTCTCTCTGCTTGCAAATAATTTTTTGTTAATTTCAAGGTTGAGCCACTTATCACTTATTATAGTCTGTATTAATACATTCTGGGAATATATTAATTTTGACGGGCAATCTTCAAAATACTGTGGTGAGTTAGCTAACAGTTTCCCAAGAGTCTGGATCTGAGAAAAGTCATTTATCACAGGCAGCTTGGATGGCTGATCACTTAATTGAATGTCTCAAGAAAACCAACAGCAGCAACAAGACAGCCTATAAGCCCCATAAATCCGATTCCACTGCTCTGTATAATATATGGCCATGATTAATTAAGCAAGTTTAAATTATGGCTAACTCATCTTGTAGAAAACAGCTTGGTAATTAATATAAGACCTCATTATATTTTCCTGCCTTCATTCTCCCCAGAAAATTATTAAAAAATTGTTGAGGGGGAGCTGGAGAAATGGCTTAGTGGTTAAGGTGTGTGCCTGCGAAGCCAAAGGACCCCGGTTCTATTCTCCAGGACCCACGTAAACTAGATGCACAAGGGGCACATGCATTTGGAGTTCGTTTGCAGTGGCTGGAGGCCCTTGCATGCCCATTCTCTCTTTCTCTGACTGCCTCTCTTCTATCTCTCTCTCTGCTTGCAAATAAAATAATAATAAAAAATATTTTTAAAAAATTGTTGAAGGCTGAAGAGATGGCTTAGCAGTTAAGGTGCCTGCCTGTGAAGCCTAAGAATGCACCTTCGAAACTCTAGGTCCCACGTTTAGCCAGATGCAAGTGTGCAATGTCACACACGCACATAAGAGGGCGCATGCACCTGGAGTTTGTTCACAGAGGCCGAGAGGCCACTGATGCACCCATTCTTTCTGTCACTTTCTCTGTCTCTCTCAAAAAAAGGTAAGTAATTTTTGAAAACAGTTTAAACACCAGTTTATTTAAAATGAAGTAATCTCGCCGGGTGTGGTGGCGCACGCCTTTAATCCCAGCACTCGGGAGGCAGAGGTAGGAGGATCGCCATGAGTTCAAGGCCACCCTGAGATGCATAGTTAATTCCAGGTCAGCCTGGGCCAGAGAGAGACCCTACCTTGAAAAACCAAAAAAATAAAAAAATAAAAAAAAATAAATAAATAAAATGAAGTAATCTGACAGGTGTGGTGGCATACACCTTTAACTTTTTTTTTGGTTTTTCTCCTGGTAGGGTGTCACTCTAGCTCAGGCTGACCTGGAATTCACTATGTATTCTCAGGATGGCCCTGAACTCTCAGCAATCATCCTACCCCTACCTCCCAAGTGCTGGGATTAAAGGCATGTGCCACCACGCCTGGCTTGTGATTTTTTTTTCCTGGTGCTGAGGAGAGCCCAGGGCCTTGCACTTATTAGGCAAGCACTCATCCACTGAGCTAAATCCCCAACCTCAGAACAGGCCTTTAATCCCAGCATTTGAGAGGCAGAGAGGTAGGAGGATCACAGTAAGTTTGAGGCCACCCTGAGACTACATAGTGAATTCCAGGTCAGCCTGAGCCAGAGTGACACCCTACCTTGAAAAACCAAACCAAACCAAACCAAAAATAACATAGGGATGTGGTGACAGTATGAGAAGTAACGGGCACCCCAGGGTCTCTAGCCACTGCAAACAAACTTGTGCATCTGGCTAATGTGGGTTCTGGGGAATTGAACCTGGGTCCTTTGGTTTTGCTGGCAAGCATCTTAACCACTAAGTCATCTCCTAGCCCTGTTATTTTTTCTTTTTTTACTATTTGAAATATGTTACTAGTTCATGAGGCCCACTATTAACTAGGGGAACAGCATACTCACAGTTATTTTATGTTTTCTTAATCTGGTGTGCTAGTTTGAATATATGCCTCCCATAGACTCAGGTGTATTATTAAAGCTTGTAACTTGGACTTCCAGCCATCTGGTTAGAGGAGTTATCACTGGGGTGGATCCTGGGTCCAGCCCAAAGGTGTTTTGGGGGGGCAGATCTAAATTCCAGCACAAAGGTATACAGAGAACCTTGAGATGTGAGGGTCCTACTTGCTACTTTGTGATGTTTGCTGGCTGCTGGTGGTCTCTCTCTCTTCTTGGATTCATGAATGGAAGCTAGATTCTCCAGTCATTGATGAACTTCCCCTGGATTCTGTAAGCTTGAAATACATCCCTTCCTCCCATAAAACTGTGTTTGGTTGGATGCTTGTCCCAGCATCATGGAACTGTCTACCCTACTTAGTAACATTAGTTCATCCTTAAAGGACACTTACCTGCTTGACATTGTATCCTGCTTTTGCACTGGTCTCAATAAACATAACATTCAGCTCTTTGGCTTTCCTCTCTCCTTCTTCAATTGACACTTGCCTATAGAAAAAAAAATTTAAAATACAAATTCTCACTTTTGAAATATACAATAAAGTCTGTAAACAAAGTTCTACTGGTGCTGGCTACAAAGATGTTTGAAAATGCATCAATCTATAGCACTTAAGAGTTGTACACTTCTGGGGCTAGGAATGCAGCTCAGTTGGTAGAGTGCTTGCCTAGCGTGACGAAACCCTAGGTTCTATCTCTAACACAGCATAATACAAGATGTGGTGGCACATACCTAACCCACCACTTGGGTGGTGGAGGAAGGAGTATCAGAAGTTTAAGGTTATTCTTAGCTATAGCAAGCTTGAGGCCAGCCTGGGCCACATGAGACCAGGTCCTCTTGCCAGTGCAAACAAAGTCCAGATGCATGTATCACTTTGTGCATCCGGCTTTACATGGGTACTGGGGAACTGAACCAGGGCTATCAGGCTTTGCAAGCAAGTATCTTTAACTGCTGAGCTATCTCTCCAGCCCCTGACTTCTTTGTTTGTTTTTTTGAGGTAGGGTCTCACTCTAGCACAGGCTGACCTGCAATTCACTCTGTAGTCTTAGGGTGGCCTCGAACTCACAGCGTCCTCCTACCTCTGCCTCCCAAGTGCTGGGATTAAAGCATGCACCACCACGCCCAGCTCTCCCCGACTTCTTTTTGAAACAGGGTCTCTTGTTGTTTTGTTTGGCTTTGCATGTGTCAGTTTAGCTGGCCCACAAGGTTCCGAATTATCATAGGATGTTGAGATTACAGATGCATGTGCCATTTTATGTCCAGTTTTATGGAGGTGCTAAGGAATTGAATTCAGGTCAGTGGGCTTGCAAGTAAGTGTCTTTAACTGTTGAGCCATTTCCTTAGCTCTAGAATTTTTTTTTTTTTTTTTGGAGAGAGAGAGAGAGGAAGAGAGAGGGAGAGAGTGAGTGAGTGAGGGAGATAGGGAGGGAGGGAGAGAGAGAGAGAGAATGGGCATGCCACGGCCTCCAGCCACTGCAAACGAACTCCAGACACATGTGCCACCTTGTGCAGCTGGCTAATGTGGGTCCTGGGGAACTGAACCTGGATCCTTTGGCTTTGCAGGCAAACGCCTTAACCTCTAAGCCATCCCTCCAGCCCTAGAATTTATTTATTTATTTTTATTTATTTATTTATTTTGGTTTTTTGTGGTAGGGTCTTACTCTGGCCCAGGCTGACCTGGAATTCACCATGTTGTCTCAGAGTGGCCTTGAACTCACGGCGATCCTCCTACCTCTGCCTCCTGAAGGCTGGGATTAAAGGCGTGCGCCACCACGCCCAGCTAGAATTTATTTTTAAACTAAGAAAAATTATTTTTTCCATCATACTACCAAATTATTTGAGGTATAGTGAGCAGAGTCTCTACATTAGATTTCACTAGAACAGTTTACTATCACAAGCTCACTACCCCAAATCATTATCCAACTCATGAATCAACAAGTAACAAATAGTAAAAGCTCTTACTATTAAATACTATGATCAAGACTAAAGCAGAAAGAATATGTAAAGACCCACGTACAAATGCTGAAAGCAGATATTCAAGCCATGGGTTCTACAGTGAATATTAACACATTTTACATTCATCTTGTGACTTGACTATGGCTTTGCTCATTTGACTAAGGTACCACAATGAATCTATTCATATTCAATTCAACTACAGAGTTTAGCTCATACACAATTTAAAACACACACACCACACCACTGAATTATAATGAAATTAAAATTAATGTGTAGACAATAAAACATATGTGAATTTAAACATGATGAATATCTTTAAGCATTAAAAAAATTTAAGGCAAAGAAACCTTTATTTTATTTTCTGAGAGAGACAGCAGAGAAAGGGAGAAGGAGGAAGGGAGGGAGGGAGGTAGAAGGAAGAAGGGAGGGAGGGAGGGAGGGGGAAGAGAGAGAAAATGGTCACGTCAGGGCCTTTCAGCCACTGTGAACGAACTCCAGACATGTGTGTGCCCCCTTGTGCACATGTGCAACATTGGATGCTTCTGTCACTTTTACATCTGGCTTTACATGGGACTTGGAGATCCAAACAGACGTTCTTGGGCTTCGCAGGCAAGCACCTTAACCACTAAGCCATCTCTCCAGCCCTAAGCTTTGTTTTAAAATGGCTTGTTCTTTAATACAGCATGGTTTCCTATGTATGAGGCCTAAGAAAAGTAAAATGTTTATTGGCTTTAGTGTAACAATTATGTAAAATGTTATTTGTTTATAGGCTTAAACAAAATAAAATCATTTTCCCTTAAGAACTGAATTTAATATTTATATTTAGATTTCAGAGGTTATAGCCTGAAAGATTAAACAGGTCTCCTTCCAAGTGATTTTTCAGTAAACAAACATACTGCTTAACATAGAAACCAAGCACTAGTCACTTCATACCTCTTGTCAGCAAGATCTGTTTTATTTCCTACTAACATGATGATAACATCACTTCCTCTTTCTGTTCTGACATCATCAATCCATTTCGTAGTTTGCTGGAATGAGTTAACATCTGGTATAGGAGAGTGTACAGAGGGTTAGTGTTACTGGAAATGCCTCCTCTAGCAAAGGACATAACTTCTCCCAAATGCCCTGGAAGTTGGAAGGGGGGGTGGCACATTAAGAACTCAATATTAATGTGCCTACAACATAACGCCATTTTATCTGATTGTAACTGTCAGTGATTTAAACATATTGTAAGCATAAAGCCCCCCAAGCTCATTTTTGAGTATTGTTGAAAATTTTTGACAATAACCAAACTAATACAATGCAGCATATAATTGGGAGAAAAACTCTGTTAGAAATATAAGGACAGCTATGGCAGATAATCTGGTGTTACGTTGTCATGATGCTTTTTTGGATCACTTACACTTATACATACCAAACATGACAAAGAAAGCATTTCCAAAAGTATGTCAGCCAGGAAGTCCCAACACATCCAGAAAATTTGTAAAGCCTTTAAACAGTTTTCAACACCAATGTGTTTGCATTGCTTACTTAGTTTGTGATCACTTTAACCTGAAGCTTTTATCTGTCTATCTATTTATCCATCTATCACCTATCAATCAATCAATCATGTATGTATGTATCATCTATCATCTGTCTATCTATCTGTCTGTCTGTCTGTCTATCTATCTATCTATCTATCTATCTATCTATCTATCTATCTATCTATCTATCTATCACCTATCTACCTCTGTTTGTCCATCCTCCGTCCACCTGCCCACCCACCAATGTATCTATCCATCTGTCTGGACATGGTCTTGTGTACCCCAGGCTGGTCTTCAATTCATTTTGTAGCTGAGGATGACTTTGAACTCCTGGACCCCCTGCCTCTACCCTTTGAGTGCTGAGACTACAGACTTGAACCACCATACTTGTGTATGCTGGGGATTGAGCCCAGGGCATTGTGTATGTTAGGTTAAGTACTCTGCCAACTGAGCTACACCTCTCAGCCCAAGTTATTTATTTCTAAAATCTCCTTTCATAAAACCTTAAGTTTATTATTTCAATACACTAGAATCACTTTGAGCTAAATTTGTCCGTTGTAGTATTGGATTCTAAGTACAGTACTTAAACATATTTTTCAGCAGCTACAGAAACAATTTACTAATACTTTAATCACCACTGTGGAATGCTTAAAGAAAAATACCAAGTCTCACTTGTTTAGGTTAAAGTAAGCACAAACATTTTAAAGACACAAACTGGTCAATGTACTATAATGAACATACATTTTTTTTTAAACAAATAGCAACCCAAAGTAAAGCTGCAAGAGAAGATAGACTGCATATAGCACCTATCCACAAAAGGAAAAAGAAAAAATCAAAAATCGCCAAATGCAATCTTCTAATTTTGCCATTGCAATTACTGTTTAGAGGCTATGACATCTGACTGAGTAGATAAACAAAAATTTCTATCTGGTAACAGTATGGCAAGATCAAATCAATACCTTTTATATAAGATTTTTAAAAGCAGTCCAGGATGTTGTATAACCTCGGTTTTCCTATAAATTGTGGACCACTCTATGGAATGATGTTAAATATTGTCTCATGCATGTAATAAACCAATTTACAAAGAAAATTTCAATCACAGAGCATTTTTTTGTCAGTCACCAATGCTCCATAGAAAATTTACAGTCACTTAAAAGGCTAACGGCCTTAGTTAGACTTTGGGGAGAATAAAAAGACCATTATTTGTTTTCATTTTCCATTTGAAATTTTTTTCTCAGAAAAAAAATGAAAGCATAATTTGTTAGCTACAAAGTGAATCAGTCACAGAATCCAGATTTTCAAACAAGAACGATTAAGAAAAAGTACACATTATGTTTCTCTGATTTCCTCTATAGGGAGAGAATGACGGGAAGAGGGAAGCAGAGAAAAAGCTAGCTAGCAGAAGCTTTTAAGAGCCTCGACAGAAGCCACATATGATTTGGGAAACTTAGCAAGAGGCTCAAGCCTTGAAAGTAGACCCAAAAGACAATTTCTGGGGTGAAAACCTTTGAACAGTAGACACAAAGCATATTGGTACAAACATGAAAGCAAGCATGTCTGACTCGGCTAGTCTGTGATAGTTTGCTACAATAAAACTTATTTTTACATGCCAGTAAGGAAAACAAGCACAAGACAAGAACATGCATGCAGCTAAGCTAGAGGTTGAAGAAAGATTAGAAATGCATAATTCCCCCCACTCACTTGTGATATCATAAACAACAACTGCCACAGTGGAGTCACGAATGTAGCTAGGAATCAAGCTCCTGAACCGCTCTTGACCTGCTGTGTCCCATAATTGCAATCGTACCTAACAACAAAATCAGTCAAACAAGCAAGAAAAATAAGAAAGGTCAACCCGTTGCAATATACCTACTTGTGATATCGTAAACTACTACGGCTGCAGCAGAATCACGGATGTAACTGGGAATGAGGCTACGGAAACGTTCCTGACCCGCAGTATCCCACAGCTGCAGCCTGATCTGTGGGATGGGAAAAAATAAATAAAAACAAAACAAAACAAAACAAACAAAAAAAAAAAAAACCCAAACCGAAACCAAAAACCTAGTACTTAATAAAAAAAAGGTGTTTTTTTTTAAAGGGGGGATTAGCAGTAGACAATATAAAAAGTTTAATGCAAAGGCGTGAGGACTGAAAATAACATTAAAAATTCCTTTTTTAAAAAATATTTTATTCTATTTATTTTTTTTTGTTTTCCGAGGCAGGGTTTCACTCTAGCTCAGACTAACCTGGAATTCACTATGTAGTCTTAGGGTGGCCTCAAACTCATGGTGATCCTCCTACCTCTGCCTCCCAAGTACTGGGATTAAAGGCATGCACCACCACACCCAGCTTAAATTTTTATTTATTATTTATTCGAGAGAGAGAGAATGGGAATGCCAGAGTCTTCAGTTCAGCCCTGCAAATGAACTCCAGTAGTATGTGCCACCTTGTGCATCAGGCTTACATGGGTCCTGGAGAATTGAACCTGGGTCCTTTGGCTTTGCAGCCAAGCACCTTAACCACTAAGTCATCTCTCCAGCCCAAAAAATTCCTTTTGAGAGGGAGTAGAATTGAAAAACTGCTTGCTCTGGAAGTATATGAGTGAAAATGCCACTTTGATAGATTTCAGATTCAGAAACCTGGCTCCCCTCCCCCCGCCCCACATGTAACTTTGAATCCCTATGCCTTCCAAATGACAAAAAGTAGACAGCTGATATTTAAATACTGAGTATAAGAGAGAATGAAGGTAATGTGCTCGAGTAACCCAAGCTATCAGATAGCTAAGTAAAAGAATTAATGCTTCTTTGAAAGTCTCTCTGAAGCTAAAATGTTGCTCTTTCCTGGGTCTCTTAACCAATGAAACATACAGGAGTAGTTTGGAATTCTACATAAAATTTTCTTTCTTTTTCACATTCACATTATAAGTCATCTGAAAATAAGCATCAAGTTGGGTTTTTTTTTGTGTGTTTTTTTTTTTTTAGAGAGAGAATTGACATGCCAGGGCCTCAGCCACCGCAATTAAATTCCAGACACTTGCACCAGCCTCATCTTTGTACATCTGGCTTACACAGGATCTGTAGAGTTGAACATGGGTCCTTAGGCTTTACAGGCAGGCGTCTTAACCACTAACCCATCTCTCCAGCCCAGCTTCAAGTTTTACCATTATAAATCAGTTTCCAAGTTTTCATGTTTTAAGAAACATTGTGTTGTATATGAAAATAAAAGAATAACTCATAAGAATTTTTGTGTATTTCTGATGATGACAATCACCAATGATAAGTTTGATCATGGTTTTCTAACCATGCGGGAAATTGCACACTGAAAACATTACTCACAGTTCGATCCTCCAAGTACATTGTTTTTGATAAAAAGTCAATGCCAATTGTTGCCTGCAAAACAAATCAAAACAAAGTTAACAAATAACAAGTTTGATGGTGAACAGAAGTTTAGGATGCAAACAAAATTTATGAATATGGAATAATGAATAAACACATAATTACATTATAGCTAAGTAATGTTAATGGCTTTCATCTATCAAGCATTTGCTGTGTTATTGACAAATTCAGGCCCTTTACATATCACCCCTAGTTTTCTCATTCTATTTTAGTATGTCTCTTTGTATTTGATCTGAAGTTAAACCTTAGTCTGAATATCTTAATGCTCTCCAATTACCACAGTATTAATTATAAAACACTGCTGGGACTAGGGAGATTGCTCAGAGGTTAAAGGCTCTTGTTTGCAAAGTCTGCTGTGCTGACCTGGGTTCAATTCCCTTGTACCCACAAAAAGCCAGATGCAAAAAGTGGCACATGTATCTGGAGGTCATTTCAAGAGGCCCTGGTAGGCATGCATACAAAAATGAACACATGTGCCACCTTGTGCATCTCTGGCTTTCGTGGGTAATGGGGGAATTGAACCTGGATCCTCAGGCTTCCTAGGCAAGCGCCTTAACCGCTAAGCCATCACTCCAGCCCTACACTTAACTTTGAACTGCATATTGGTAGTATACGACTGATTCTATGATTTTTTTTTTTTTTGAGTTAGGGTCTTGCTCTAGCTCAGGCTGATCTTGAATTCACAGTGATCCACATCCAAATGCTGGGATTAAAGGTGTGTACCATCATGCCCTGTCTCTATGATGTTTTTTGCATGAGTGTAGTATGTATGATATGGGGTGTGTGTACGCGCACATGTGTGTGTATGATGTATGCAGTGTATGTGCTGATGTGGTGTCCCATGGACTTATCTTCAGTGGCCAAAAAATACTGGGTGTCCCCCTCTATCACTCACTTGCCTGTTTTTCCTTGAAACAGAGTCTCTTACTGATTCCAGAGCTTACTGTTCCAAGCCCCAGCAAGTCTCTGGTCTCTGTTCCCCACAGGACTGTGGTTGCAGATGTATGTGGTCATGTCTTTCTGATTCCATGGGTTTGGAGATTCAAACTCCATCAGTCTCAGATGCCCTCAAGGCACTCATGTCTGTGCAGAAACCACCCTTAGTAACTGAGTCATTTCTCTAGCCCAATTTGGATGGCTTTTCCTCCCAGTTTAGTGAAATCATGCATTCTTTTTAAAAAATATTTTATTTATTTGAGAGAGGGAAAGAGGCAGAGTGTGAGAGAGACAGAGAATGGGCGCTTCAGGGCTTCCAGCCACTGCAAACGAACTCCAGATGCATGTGCCACGTTGTACATCTGGCTTATGTGGGTACTGGGGAATCGAACTGAGGTCCTTTGGCTTTGCAGGCAAGTGCCTTAACCACTAAGTCATCTCTCCAGCCCCCATGTATTCTTTCTTTTTTTAAAATTTGTTTACTTGAGAGACAGACAGATAGGAAGAGAGAAAAAAATAGACAGAGGGTGAGTGTGGGCACGCCAGGGTCTCCTGCTATTGCAAATGAACTCCAGATGCAATGCGCTACTTTGTGTACTGGCTTTTATGTGGTGATCTGGACCTGGGCTGCTAGGCTTTACAAGCACTCTCCAACCTGAGATCATATCTTCTGTTTCTTTGATTTAGTTTTCTGAGGCAGGGTCTATCCCAGACTGACCTAGAACTCACTCTATAGCCCAGGCTGGTCTTGAACTCAAGGTGATCCTTCTACCTCAGCCTCCTAGGTAAGTGTTAGGATTAAAAGTGTGAACCAACACACCTGTCTTAAAATTAGGCATTATTTGGGTTTTTTTGTTTGTTTGTTTTTTTGAGGTAGGGTCTCACTCTAGCCCAGGTTGACCTGGACTTCACTATGTAGTCTCAGGGTGGCCTTGAACTCATAGCAATCCTCCTACCTCTGCCTCCTGAGTACTAGGATTAAAGGCATGCGCCACCACACCCGACAAAATTAGGCATTATTTATTTTTAAAAATAGATTCTTTAAAATTATGAGTGGGGGCTCATGCATGTAATACTAACACATGGGAAGCTGAGGC